>CM055128.1:63546334-64165709 GCA_029206835.1 Rana muscosa
GTAGCACATTGTGATGCATTCAGCATGTCAGATTGCACGGTGCAAAAATGTCTATGCTATGTAGAGCTATAAGCTCCACTTATCTGTTTCCTCCCCCCCTCCGGTGCCACATTTGGCACCTTTTGGGGGGGAGCCTATCCTCACTTCCGTCAGACCTTGCCATGGCGAGGTACGTCAGAAGTTCAGCCCCCCTCCTCCTTCCCCTGCTGCCGGGCCAGTAAGAGAGTGCAGCGTGCTTCGCGTATGCGCAGTAGGGAACCTACCAAGGCTTCACTGCCGGGTTCCCTTACTACGAATGGCGGCGGCACCAGCCGAGAGCCAATGGAAACATTGGCTGCGGGTGCCGACATCGCTGGATTCCAGAACAGGTAAGTGTCCTATTATTAAAAGTCAGCAGCTACTGTATGTGTAGCTGCTGATTTTTTTTTTTCTCGTATGTGGGGGCGAAACTCCTCTTTAAACTATAGGGATTGCTTGGGACTACATTGGGCAATGTAGCCCAACACAACCTAATATTGGCGGTGTGAATGGGCCCTAATTGCTGTTATATCTTACAATATATATTTATTATTTTATCCAAATCTCAATACAGTATATGCTCCAGTAAATCATGCGTGGTGGACTACAAAACACCTCCTTCACAGAACACAAAACCCATGCTCTCTTGGTGCTCACACTCAAACTTTGCACTAACCAGACCTCCATGACCCTCTTTATTGTGTCCACAGTAGCTTAGGCTGGCCATACACGGTTTGATCGAACAGCTTGGGTACAACCAGCCTGCCGGATTCTATTGCGGCTGTTGCTAGCAGCTGCTATAATTCCAAGTCTGCAATAATATTGAAAATAAAAATGGCAACATTCAGTATGGTTACTATACCACATGATTCCAAGATGGCCACCACTGACCCAACTTCCTGTTTGTTTCCTACGTGTGTTCCACGTAGGTGTAAAGATCAAAAACTGGATGGAAGGGACTCAGAAGGCTGCCTTGGATATCGTAAATGTAAGCTACTGTGGACCCACTAATTAAGTTAAGAGGGTTATGGAGGTCTGGTGAGTGCACAATTTGAGTGTGATCACCAAAAGCGCATTGGTTTTGTATTCTGAGAAGGAGTTGTTTTGTAGTCCACCATGCACAGTTTGCTGGTGCACATATTGAGATTTGGATGAAGAAGCACTGGACTTGTGGGTGTTTTTCCATTTAAAAGTTGGGGGGGGTGCCAGATGTAGGATCCGCCCTGGGTGCCAAATGCTCTAGGTACGCCCCTGCCGCGGCGATCCCGATGTCCAGTGCTGTCCATCATTGGTTGAGCCTGAGCGGACCTGATGGGGAACTTCCTCCGCAGTGTTTTAAATGTATAGACCCGCCCCTTCTAAAGTTCCCCATCAGGTCCGCTCAGTCAATGACTAGGTGTAAGGCTAAGCAGACCAGATGCGGAACGTGAGAAGGGGCGGGTCTATTCATGTATTACACAGTGAAGGAAGTTCCCCATCAGGTCCGCTCAGGCCAATGACGTAGGCGGGGTCTGACATACCGAGGGGGCGGACCTGATGGGAACTTCCTTCACTGTGTAATACATGAATAGACCCGCCCCTTCTCACGTTTCGCATCTGGTCCGCTTAGCGGACCTGATGGGGAACTTTAGAAGGGGCGGGTCTATACATTTAAAACACTGCAGAGGAAGTTCCCCATCAGGTCCGCTCAGGCTCAACCAATGACTGACAGCGCTGGACATCGGGATCGCCGCGGGACACTGGATTTCATCGTTGGAATGTTTTGTTTTTTTTAATAGGACTTTTCCAAGGTGTTTGTGTGTTTTTATTTACATTTTTTTACACTTTCTTCGTGAAATGGTAGGGGTACAATGTACCCCTTACCAATTCACATAGGGGGGGTGGGATCTGGGGGTCCCCTTTGTTAAAGGGGTCTTCCAAATTCCGATAAGCCCCCTGCCCGCAGACCCCCACAACCATCGGGCAAGGGTTGTGGGGATGAGGCCCTTGTCCCCATCAACATGGGGACATCCTCCCCATGTTGAGGGCATGTGGCCTGGTAAGGTTCAGGAGGGGGGGGTGCTCTCTTGTCCCCCCCTCTTTTCCTGCGGCCGGCCAGGTTGCATGCTCGGATAAGGGTCTGGTATGGATTTTTGGGGGGACTCCACGCCATTTTTTTTAAATTTGCGGCAGGGTTCCCCTTAATATCCATTCCAGACCTGAAGGGCCTAGTAATTGAATTTAGGGGAACCCCCACGCTTTTTTTTTTTTTTTTAACAATGACTTTTCTTTTTTTTTTTTTTTTTTCACAATCAAAGTTTTATTGAAGTTTGGTACAGATAACAAGTAATAAGACAAAGAAACAAAAAAGCGTCTATATCATAGAAATTTGAACATCCAGGGCTTAATCGATTATCAATCCCGGAGTATGACTCAAAGGTGTAACATGAAATTAGTATATGTTTAACATTAAGTTTAGAGGAAGTGGCAGAAAGAAATGGGGTGGTTGAGAGGGAAGAAAAAGAGGGTAAGAGAGGGAAGGGTGGGGTAATGAGGGGTGGTAGCAGGATAATAAGCGCATGGAGATAACAGGTTATACCGATACCTTAACAGAACATCTCAAATACATATTCAGTGTGTTATAAATTAGTCTCATCACGTGTGGATTTCCCAGTCAGTCCAATTTGGATAATGTAGGTGGTAGGGGGTTATGTATTAAGCAGCTGGAATTCTGGGGAGTACGAGAATACGACCCAAGGTTGCCAGATTTCATTAAAATTATCGCTGTTCTCTCTTTTCATTGCTGCAATTTCTTCCATTTTGTGTATATGTGCTACTCTATCCAACCAATCTCTGATTTTTGGTATCCGTTTGGTCTTCCAATGAATAGGGATGGGCCCGGTGCTCGATTCGAACCCATGTTCGAATCGAGCATCGGGCGTTCGCTCGCTCGTCGAGCCCAGAACTATTTGGGCCGTTCGCATCACATTCGTGTGATGCGAGCGGCCCCGCAATGCATTGCGGCCGGCGCGGCCGGCGCAGTGCATTGCTGGCTGATGATTGGCCAAGCATGCACTGTGACCCCGCATGCTTGGCCAATCACAGCGCCCGAAACTCGGAGAGCAATAATTGGCTACAGGCAGGACGCCTGTAGCCAATTACAGCTCAGGGGCTTTAGTACACGCCCCACCATTTAAAAGGCCGCCACGCCATCGGCCCCGGTCACATGAGTTCCGGCTTTAGGAGAGATTAGTCTGCTGATTCTGTCTTTGCTTGATACTGAAAGATTTGCTCTTCTTTGCTAAACCATTGGCTATTTCTTTGCTAAACCATTGCTACCTAAGTCATTGATCGTTCATTGCTGCTGATTGCACAGTTAGTGTGTTATTAGCTGCTGCTGGGGATTAGTCTGGTGCGTGCTTACTGTTATTAGTACAGTATTGCAGTAGTACCAACCGCAGTGCTGTTAGCACAGCATTGCACCCCAACAGCACCCATAGGACTTCTAGTGTGTTAGTGGCAGCAAACAGAGCTCCTATATTTTCTTCTCAGCAGCACCCATAGGACTTCAAGTGTGTTAGTGGCAGCAAACAGAGCTCCTATATTTTCTTCTCAGCACCACCCATAGGACTTCTAGTGTGTTAGTGGCATCACACAGAGCTCCTATATTTTCTTCTCAGCAGCACCCATAGGACTTCTAGTGTGTTAGTGGCAGCAAACAGAGCTCCTATATTTTCTTCTCAGCAGCACCCATAGGACTTCTAGTGTGTTAGTGGCAGCAAACAGAGCTCCTATATTTTCTTCTCAGCAGCACCCATAGGACTTCTAGTGTGTTAGTGGCATCACACAGAGCTCCTATATTTTCTTCTCAGCAGCACCCATAGGACTTCTAGTGTGTTAGTGGCAGCAAACAGAGCTCCTATATTTTCTTCTCAGCAGCACCCATAGGACTTCTAGTGTGTTGGTGGCAGCAAACAGAGCTCCTATATTTTCTTCTCAGCAGCACCCATAGGACTTCTAGTGTGTTAGTGGCATCACACAGAGCTCCTATATTTTCTTCTCAGCAGCACCCATAGGACTTCTAGTGTGTTAGTGGCAGCAAACAGAGCTCCTATATTTTCTTCTCAGCAGCACCCATAGGACTTCTAGTGTGTTAGTGGCAGCAAACAGAGCTCCTATATTTTCTTCTCAGCAGCACCCATAGGACTTCTAGTGTGTTAGTGGCATCACACAGAGTTCCTATATTTTCTTCTCAGCAGCACCCATAGGACTTCTAGTGTGTTAGTGGCAGCAAACAGAGCTCCTATATTTTCTTCTCAGCAGCACCCATAGGACTTCTAGTGTGTTAGTGGCATCACACAGAGCTCCTATATTTTCTTCTCAGCAGCACCCATAGGACTTCTAGTGTGTTAGTGGCAGCAAACAGAGCTCCTATATTTTCTTCTCAGCAGCACCCATAGGACTTCTAGTGTGTTAGTGGCAGCAAACAGAGCTCCTATATTTTCTTCTCAGCAGCACCCATAGGACTTCTAGTGTGTTAGTGGCAGCAAACAGAGCTCCTATATTTTCTTCTCAGCAGCACCCATAGGACTTCTAGTGTGTTAGTGGCATCACACAGAGCTCCTATATTTTCTTCTCAGCAGCACCCATAGGACTTCTAGTGTGTTAGTGGCAGCAAACAGAGCTCCTATATTTTCTTCTCAGCAGCACCCATAGGACTTCTAGTGTGTTAGTGGCAGCAAACAGAGCTCCTATATTTTCTTCTCAGCAGCACCCATAGGACTTCTAGTGTGTTAGTGGCATCACACAGAGTTCCTATATTTTCTTCTCAGCAGCACCCATAGGACTTCTAGTGTGTTAGTGGCAGCAAACAGAGCTCCTATATTTTCTTCTCAGCAGCACCCATAGGACTTCTAGTGTGTTAGTGGCATCACACAGAGCTCCTATATTTTCTTCTCAGCAGCACCCATAGGACTTCTAGTGTGTTAGTGGCAGCAAACAGAGCTCCTATATTTTCTTCTCAGCAGCACCCATAGGACTTCTAGTGTGTTAGTGGCATCACACAGAGCTCCTATATTTTCTTCTCAGCAGCACCCATAGGACTTCTAGTGTGTTAGTGGCAGCAAACAGAGCTCCTATATTTTCTTCTCAGCAGCACCCATAGGACTTCTAGTGTGTTAGTGGCATCACACAGAGCTCCTATATTTTCTTCTCAGCAGCACCCATAGGACTTCTAGTGTGTTAGTGGCAGCAAACAGAGCTCCTATATTTTCTTCTCAGCAGCACCCATAGGACTTCTAGTGTGTTAGTGGCATCACACAGAGCTCCTATATTTTCTTCTCAGCAGCACCCATAGGACTTCTAGTGTGTTAGTGGCAGCAAACAGAGCTCCTATATTTTCTTCTCAGCAGCACCCATAGGACTTCTAGTGTGTTAGTGGCAGCAAACAGAGCTCCTATATTTTCTTCTCAGCAGCACCCATAGGACTTCTAGTGTGTTAGTGGCATCACACAGAGCTCCTATATTTTCTTCTCAGCAGCACCCATAGGACTTCTAGTGTGTTAGTGGCAGCAAACAGAGCTCCTATATTTTCTTCTCAGCAGCACCCATAGGACTTCTAGTGTGTTAGTGGCATCACACAGAGCTCCTATATTTTCTTCTCAGCAGCACCCATAGGACTTCTAGTGTGTTAGTGGCAGCAAACAGAGCTCCTATATTTTCTTCTCAGCAGCACCCATAGGACTTCTAGTGTGTTAGTGGCAGCAAACAGAGCTCCTATATTTTCTTCTCAGCAGCACCCATAGGACTTCTAGTGTGTTAGTGGCATCACACAGAGCTCCTATATTTTCTTCTCAGCAGCACCCATAGGACTTCTAGTGTGTTAGTGGCAGCAAACAGAGCTCCTATATTTTCTTCTCAGCAGCACCCATAGGACTTCTAGTGTGTTAGTGGCAGCAAACAGAGCTCCTATATTTTCTTCTCAGCAGCACCCATAGGACTTCTAGTGTGTTAGTGGCATCACACAGAGCTCCTATATTTTCTTCTCAGCAGCACCCATAGGACTTCTAGTGTGTTAGTGGCAGCAAACAGAGCTCCTATATTTTCTTCTCAGCAGCACCCATAGGACTTCTAGTGTGTTAGTGGCATCACACAGAGCTCCTATATTTTCTTCTCAGCAGCACCCATAGGACTTCTAGTGTGTTAGTGGCAGCAAACAGAGCTCCTATATTTTCTTCTCAGCAGCACCCATAGGACTTCTAGTGTGTTAGTGGCATCACACAGAGCTCCTATATTTTCTTCTCAGCAGCACCCATAGGACTTCTAGTGTGTTAGTGGCAGCAAACAGAGCTCCTATATTTTCTTCTCAGCAGCACCCATAGGACTTCTAATGTGTTAGTGGCATCACACAGAGTTCCTATATTTTCATCTCAGCAGCACCCATAGGACTTCTAGTGTGTTAGTGGCATCACACAGAGCTCCTATATTTTCTTCTCAGCAGCACCCATAGGACTTCTAGTGTGTTAGTGGCAGCAAACAGAGCTCCTATATTTTCTTCTCAGCAGCACCCATAGGACTTCTAGTGTGTTAGTGGCAGCAAACAGAGCTCCTATATTTTCTTCTCAGCAGAACCCATAGGACTTCTAGTGTGTTAGTGGCATCACACAGAGCTCCTATATTTTCTTCTCAGCAGCACCCATAGGACTTCTAGTGTGTTAGTGGCAGCAAACAGAGCTCCTATATTTTCTTCTCAGCAGCACCCATAGGACTTCTAATGTGTTAGTGGCATCACACAGAGTTCCTATATTTTCATCTCAGCAGCACCCATAGGACTTCTAGTGTGTTAGTGGCATCACACAGAGCTCCTATATTTTCTTATCAGCAGCACCCATAGGACTTCTAGTGTGTTAGTGGCAGCAAACAGAGCTCCTATATTTTCTTCTCAGCAGCACCCATAGGACTTCTAGTGTGTTAGTGGCAGCAAACAGAGCTCCTATATTTTCTTCTCAGCAGCACCCATAGGACTTCTAATGTGTTAGTGGCATCACACAGAGCTCCTATATTTTCTTCTCAGCAGCACCCATAGGACTTCTAGTGTGTTAGTGGCAGCAAACAGAGTTCCTATATTTTCATCTCAGCAGCACCCATAGGACTTCTAGTGTGTTAGTGGCATCACACAGAGCTCCTATATTTTCTTATCAGCAGCACCCATAGGACTTCTAGTGTGTTAGTGGCAGCAAACAGAGCTCCTATATTTTCTTCTCAGCAGCACCCATAGGACTTCTAGTGTGTTAGTGGCAGCAAACAGAGCTCCTATATTTTCTTCTCAGCAGCACCCATAGGACTTCTAATGTGTTAGTGGCATCACACAGAGTTCCTATATTTTCATCTCAGCAGCACCCATAGGACTTCTAGTGTGTTAGTGGCATCACACAGAGCTCCTATATTTTCTTCTCAGCAGCACCCATAGGACTTCTAGTGTGTTAGTGGCAGCAAACAGAGCTCCTATATTTTCTTCTCAGCAGCACACATAGTACCTATAGTGTGTTAGTGTCAGCACCCATAGGACCTACAGTGTGTTGTGAGCACACATAGGAGTTCTATTTTTTATACTATATACACTACCGACTACAATGGCTGGAAGACCGCCAAGGAGAGGCAGAGCGTGCCGAGGCAAGAACACAGGGCAGGCAGGCTCTGTTTCTAGAGACAACAGTGCTGGCCGTGGACGTGGTCGTGCATCGTCATCAGCACGTGGCCATGGGACACGCTTGTCTTTGTTTTCGGCAGCTGGACATGTGGAGCCGCATCATGCCGAAGGCTTGGTAGAATGGATGACCAAGCCCTCCTCATCCTCCTCATCCTCTCTCACCCAGGCTCAGGGTACTGGCAGAGCAGCTGCCAACGCATACTCAATGGCATCATCAGCCACCCCTTCCCTAGAACCACCATGTCCTCCTGAGGAGTCCCCCGAACTGTTTGAGCACAGTGTTGGGTACATGCTCCAGGAGGATGCCCAACGATTCGAAGGCTCGGATGATGATACCCAGCTTGAGGAAGTCAGTAGTGTGCGCGCAGAGAGAGGGGATGCTGAAGGACAGCAATCTGGCAGTAGTGTTCCACCAGCTGCAGCTTACTGCCAGGTTTGCTCTAGTGGTGAAGAGGGAGGGGATGATGAGGTCACTGACTCCACGTGGGTGCCTGAAGGGAGAGAGGAGGAGGAGGAGGAGGATGCAGCGTCACATGTCCAACGAGGCAGGATGCCCCCTGGAGGCCAGCTAGAGGCCAGCACAGCAACTGTACCACACCGCAGAGCTCCGCCTGTGCAGGGCGCTGCCTCTGCACGTTATCACAAAAGTTCTTTGGTGTGGGCCTTTTTTGAGACGAGTGCATCAGATCGCACCACTGCTATTTGCAATATTTGTCTCAAGCGTATCTCGCGTGGCCAAAACATCAGCCGCTTGGGCACCACAAGCATGAGCAGACATATGTCGACCTGCCATGCAGCTCGTTGGCAAGCACACATAAAAGACCCACACCAAAGAACAAAGCGGACCTCTCCTTGCTCCTCATCAGCTGGGATCTCCATCCCCACTATATCTTCAGTCCTCTCTGAAAGCTGCTCTGAGAGGACTGAAGGTGTAGAATTAGGTGTGTCACAACCAAGTACTTGCAGTACACCGACGTCCGATTGTAGCAGGCAAATTTCCCTGCCCCAGCTGCTGGACCGTCGAAAGAAGTATACTCCCAGCCATCCACATGCCCAGCGGTTGAATGCTAGCTTGGCTAAATTGCTAGCACTTCAACTGCTGCCTTTTCAGTTGATAGACTCGGCCCCCTTCCGTGAGTTTGTTCAATGTGCGGTTCCTCAGTGGCAGGTTCCCAAACGCCACTTTTTCTCACGGAAGGCGATTCCGTCTCTCTACTGCCATGTGGAAGGCAATGTCCATGCCTCGCTGGACAGGGCGGTCAGCGGTAAGGTGCATATTACCGCTGACTCATGGTCCAGCAGGCATGGACAGGGACGTTATCTTTCTTTCACGGCCCATTGGGTCACTCTATTGGCAGCTGGGAGGGATGCAGGACAAGGTGCAGTAGTGTTGGAGGTTGTTCCGCCACCACGCCTCCAAAATGCTACTACTGGTTGTGAGACACCTCTCTCCTCCACCCCCTCCTCTTCTTCTTCCTCCATGTCCTCTTCGAGTGCTCTGTCCTCGGAACCAGCGGTGCTCCGTAGGCGTACAAGGGGCTACGCGAGTACGCAGGCAAAAAGATGCCATGCCGTGCTTGCGCTGGTGTGTTTGGGGGACAGGAGCCACACTGGGCCAGAGGTTCTGGCAGCTCTGCAGGGGCAGGCCGAGAGGTGGTTGACGCCACGCCAGCTTAAGCCAGGAATGGTCGTTTCTGATAATGGCACCAACCTCCTCTCCGCCCTGCGACAGGGGCAGCTCACCCATGTGCCCTGTATGGCTCACGTCCTCAACCTGGTGGTGCAGCGGTTCTTGGGCAGGTTCCCAGGCTTACAGGATGTCCTGAGGCAGGCCAGGAAAGTCTGTGTGCATTTCCGCCGATCTTATAATGCCAGTGCTCGGCTGACTGAGCTGCAAAAGGAGCTGAACCTGCCCAAGAACCGCCTAATATGTGACATGCCCACCAGGTGGAACTCAACGTTGGCCATGCTGCAGCGACTGCACACGCAGCAGAGGGCCATCAATGAGTACCTTTGCGACTACGGCACCAGGACAGGGTCAGGGGAGCTTGGCTTTTTTTCCCCACGCCAGTGGAGCATGATCAGGGATGCATGCACTGTCCTCTCACCATTTGAGGAGGCCACGAGGATGGTGAGCAGTGACAGTGCATGCATCAGTGACACTGTACCTCTTGTCCACCTGTTGGAGCATACGCTGCGTGGGATAATGGACAGGGCACTTGAGGCAGAACAGAGGCAGGAAGAGGAGGACTTCCTTGTCTCTCAAGGCCCCCTTTATCCAGACAATGTTCCTTCTGTCCCACCCATCACACAGGAAGAGGAGGAGGAGGAGGAGGAGGAGGAGGATTGTGTGAGCATGGAGGTGGAGCCTGGCACTCAGCATCAGCAGCAGCAGTCTTTTAGGGATGATGTACAGTCCCAACAAACCAGTGGACTTGTACGTGGCTGGGAGGAGGTGGCTGGCGATCATGTCATCCTCAGTGACCCAGAAGACTCCGGACCGAATGCCTCAGCTAACCTACGCTGCATGGCCTCCCTGATCCTGCAAAGCCTGCGGAAGGATCCTCGTGTTCTTCGGATCAAGGAGAGTGACCATTACTGGCTGGCCACTCTCCTTGATCCACGGTACAAGGGTAAGGTTGCGGACCTTATCTTGCCGTCGCAGAGGGAGCAGAGGATGAGACATCTCAGGGAGGCCTTGCAGAAAGGTCTGTGCAACGCGTTCCCAGAAACTGGGAGGTTACAAACTCCTGGTCCTGGACGACGAGTTGCTGAGGCTTCGGTCAGTAGCAGAAGGAGCGGTGGGGAAGGTGGACGTCTGACCGATGCGTTCAGACAATTTTTTAGTCCGCAGCCCCAAGGTATGATCGGTTCCAGCAACCATCGCCAGCGCCTGATATACATGGTGCAGGAATACCTAGGGGCAAGGTCAGACTTGGACACCTTTCCCACCGAAAATCCTCTGGCTTACTGGGTCCTGAGGATGGATCACTGGCCAGAGCTTGCACAGTATGCAATTGAGCTACTGGCCTGTCCTGCATCCAGCGTTCTTTCCGAACGCACATTCAGTGCTGCTGGAGGATTTGTCACCGATCATAGGGTGCGTCTGTCCACCGACTCGGTTGATCGACTGACCTTCATAAAAATGAATCAGTCTTGGATCACCACCAGCTACCAGACACCTGAAGCGGATATAACGGAATAATTTATAATGTCACATCCCTTCAAGACTGCCTATGCTGATGCTGAGTGACTGTCCTGTTATGTTCACTGACTATCCTCTTCCTCCTCCTCAATGATCCATGCCACCACACCAGTGCCGAAGGCACAATTTTTCAGCCCCTGTATAACAGGGGCGTGTAATTACAATTTTTTAAAAAGATGCTTCGCAACAGGTGTGACTGCTGTGCTCAGAGTACAGTATCTGTGAGGGGTTGCAGTGTTGTGGCACCAGCACCAGTGCCTAAGGCACAATTTTTCAGCCCCTGTTGGGGCGTGTAATTACAATTTTTAGGCAATGCTTTGCAACAGGTCTCATTGCTGTGCTCAGAGTACAGTATCTGTGAGGGGTTGCAGTGTTGTGGCACCAGCACCAGTGCCTAAGGCACAATTTTTGAGCCCCTGTATAACAGGGGCGTGTAATTACAATTTTTTAAAAAGATGCTTCGCAACAGGTGTGACTGCTGTGCTCCAAGTACAGTATCTGTGAGGGGTTGCAGTGTTGTGGCACCAGCACCAATGCCTAAGGCACAATTTTTCAGCCCCTGTTTAACAGGGGCGTGTAATTACAAATCTTGATCTAATAGTTCACAGCAGGGCCCATTCCTGCGCCCACCAAGAGTAACTATGAGGGCCTACAGTCTTGTGGCAACACCGTCCACCACCACCACCACCACCAAAGGCCCAATTTTTCTGCCCTGTTCAACAGGTGCATGCAATTACAAATCTTGATCTAATAACTCACAGCAGGGCCCATTCCTGCACCCACCAAGAGTAACTGTGAGGGCTTACAGTCTTGTGGCAACACCGTCCACCACCACCACCACCACCACCAAAGGCCCAATTTTTCTGCCCGGTTCAACAGGTGCATGCAAGTACAAATCTTGATCTATTAACTCACAGCAGGGCCCATTCCTGTGCCCACCAGTCTTGTGGCTACACCAACATCTAATAGGGCAAATTTCTGCAGAGTATATACGGCAGGCCCCTACTTTCAAACATCCAACTTACAAACGACTCCTACTTGCAAACGGCAAGAGAAAACAGGAAGTGAGAGGAAATCTACCCCTAGGAAGGAAAATTCTATCCTGTTAGATTTAATTTGGGAAAAAGGTATCTCCTCTCTACTGATGCTTTATCACCAATCCTTGTTTCAATTAAAACCCCACTTTTCCAAAAACATTTGTCATTGGGACGGAAAGTGAGGTGACATGTTCTGAACAGATGTGCAAAGACAGCAAATGTTACAGGGGTGATAACCCCTCCCTATGTTCTCCAAAAAGCTTAAAAATTGATTTTTTTGGGATGTAGCTACACTTCATAATGTACCTGTTCAGATTCTACTTAAGAACAAACCTACAGTCCATGTCTTGTTTGCACCACCTATATACTGCTGTTCAGAGTATATAGGGTTGTAGGTATAGGGTTTTATTTTGGGTTCGGGGTCCACCTTAGTATCCATACAAGACCCAAAGGGGCTGGGGTGGGGGGGGGGGGGTGATGGGGTAGCCATGCCATTTTTCTCAAGGATTTTCAGCCATATGGCGGCCAGGACAAGACATGACATTAAAGCCGCAAGTGGTTTTAAATGGCTTCTTTTTTTCCTTTACAAATGTCATTTTGTGCAAGGACAGTTCTAAACACGGGAAACACATGCCACTTCACAGGCATACTTTAGACACCCCCCAGGTACCATATTTAAAGGAAAATTTCACTTTTTTTTTTTTCACTTTATGCATCATTAAAATGACTGCTCCCGAAAAAACTTTAGTTTTTAAAAGTTCTTTTTGCATTGATATATGTCCCCTGGGGCAGGACCCGGGTCCCCAAACCTGTTTTATGACATTAACATGCATATTGGCCGTTGTAATTAGCAATTTTGATTTCGAACGTTCGCGTCCATTATAACGAATAGGGGGAGAGGGGAATATTAAAGTCTCCTCCCAAAATGATACAACCCTCTGCAAACCATTTAAGTTCATCGACTATCTTGTGGCAGAATGAGATGTGAGCAGTGTTTGGGAAGTATACATTAGCGAGCGTGATGGGAGAACCTGCCCATTCACCTTTGAGGAAAAGATAGCGACCTTCGGGGTCCGTGAGGTGTTGCTTAACTTCAAGAGGGGAGTTTTTGTCAATTAATATAGAAACTCCTTTAGTTTTGGCCAGAGGGTTTGTGGCATGGTACATTTTTGTGTATATTTTATCTGTAAATGTAGGGACATGTTTGCTCTTGAAATGTGTTTCTTGTAGGAAAACTACTGATGGGCGGGCTTTTTTAAGTTCTCTTAGTAGCTTAGATCTCTTCTCGGGTATAATAATACCGTTAACATTGTGGGATATTAGTGTTGGAGATTTCCCTAGGTGAGTGTATGCCATGGTCTGAACTCAGGGAGTTAATAGATAGTACTGTATCTTGCTATTAATAGGGTATGGGGGGGGTAGGAGGGGGATAGGGATAGTGCAGAAGGATAGAGGTGAGCAGGTAGGGGAGGTTGAGTGGGTGCTCGGGGTTCACCTAGATGGTGAGGAGCAAATAAGTCGTCTTTAAAACGAGACGACTATGTCAACTCTGAGGGGTAAATGGGCGACACAACAGAACAGATGTGTTAGTGAAATAGTGATTACTAAAAACGTATCACTAAGGTGTGTTACGTGTGAGAGTGTATCTCATATAAAGTGAGACAAAACTGGGAGACCTGGTGAGTTGAGCATTATAAAATCGTATTGTTCTCTTAAACCATTAACTGAAAGGATAGTAGCAGCATTTGGGGACAAAAAAAAAGGGGGGGGGGGTGGGGGGAGTGGAGAAAGGGTCCAACTGTCCTACTAGGTTATATGTATTAGCTCCTGCCTCATAAGTAACAACAGTGAGGATCTATAGGCAGTTAGTATCATGAACAAGTCTTGTCCTACTATCCCACATGGTATATAACAACTGGTTGGTCCATGCGGGACAGGCAGGAGAGAGAGCCTAGGAGCCTAAAAAGTAGTTTGTACTATTGAAAAATAACATAAAACGGCTAACAGTGGTCATAAACAGAAGACCCACAACTTTCAGATAACAGTGGTTACATAAGAGTGATTGCATGTTGACATATTACCCATGACAGATTTGTGTAAAAGTCTGTCTCCACCGGTAGCCGCTGACATAGGTGGGTCCGTCAATGTATGTAATAGCGATCTGTGTCTGTGTGACACGACCCATGCTTCCGAATACAATGTTAGTGCACCCTCTACCGTCCAGGGGGATCACAATCAGAACATCATTAATTGTAACCCAATAGAATACTCACTGTTCTGCCAGATTGGGGGGGAGAAGTTCTTGTGAGGATTTTGTATGGTCAGGATTTCTAGCCTAAGGTGGTACCCTGGCAAGATAGTCCCAGGTAGCTTGGAGTATATAAAGCATAGAGGCGGTGAGGTATTTATCAGTTTCTCATATCAAGCAGGCAAGGATATACAGTTCGTTGAGGCAGAGGCGATAACTAACTAGGCCTCAGATCAGAGGTATCGGTCTTGGGCTCCCCAAAAAAAAAAAGAAAAAAAAAAGTAAATTCACCCTCCCCCAGGGGGGGGGGGTTGGGGGATGGGTGGATGTGCCCTTTCTGAGTTGTGAACGTATGCTGTAGAAGTGAATATGGGTCTTTTTACATGAGCTTTGGACTCTTGGCTCCTTTGGCGGAAGAGGTAGGATCAACATTGCTTCTGTTGGTGTTTCTGCGATATGGCCCTTGTTGATAAGGTGAGCGGGTAGGTGTTGAACCGGAACCAGCTTGATAGTTGTTGATTTCTGGCGGTAGTAGGAATTCCGCATACCACTCGGGTAGTTCCATCGAAGCTATTTGTAGGTTTTCGCAGAATTTTTTTAAGTCTTCAGGGATTTTAAGCAGGTGTTGCTTGCCCATGTAAGATGCTTGGAGCGCAAATGGGAATTTCCATCTATAAATGATGTTTTTTTCTCTTAAGACATTCAGTAGCGGCCTCAATGCTCTTCTGTTCTTAAGAGTAATTGGCGACAGATCTTGAAATAGTTGAACTGCGGACTCGTTGAATAGGATTTGGTCATTGGATCTTGCTTTTTGGAGAACATCTTCCTTCAAGCCAAAATTGGTTAGACAGCATATGATATCCCTGGGTGGATTTCCATCTGGAGCTCTGGTTCTTAGAGCTCTGTGAGCCCTGTCAAATTCTATGGGAGATTGTTCAGGTCTGTCCAGGAGACTGTTGAAGATGGAAGTTAGTGCCGGTTTGATTTGGTCTGGAAGGACTGTCTCCGGGACACCTCTAATTCTTATGTTATGTCTCCTCCCTCTGTTATCCAAATCCTCCAGGTGCCTATTCATTTCAATCAGATGTTGGGAATGGGAAGCAGTGATATCATCTAGTCTGACGAGTGCTCTGTCTCTTCTTTTCCCTGCACGTTCTGTCATAGCCATTTGTTCGGAGAGCCTAAGCAGCTCCGTTTTAATGTCCGTGATGGCGGAGGTGAAAGATCTTTTGATGTCTGCAGCTATGTCTGTCATGGTAGCATAGGTCTGTCATTGTCATTGTGACCCGCAGCAGAGTCCTCAGATGGAGGGAGGGACACTTCGTCATCTTCCAATTCCGCTTCAATATTGTGTCCGTGGGGTGACTCCATTTTTGAGTTTCTCCCTCCTCCACTATATCTGTACCCGTTAAAGTTTGATGATGATAACCGTCATTTGGGGGTGGTCAGAGAGCGGAGAACGTGGTTATGTGTCCCTTTTTTAATCTGTGTGGACATATTCACTGTTTGTGCGGTTTGTTTTCAGGCCCAGGTCTCACAGCTACTCAGCATTCACTCACACATCTGCTGTCCGCGCCTTGCGCCAAGCCATTAACCCTAATTCCTGAGTGCAAGTGGTAGAATTCAGTTCTGTCGTGCTTGGGTAAAAGCACAATCTGAGCGTCAACGTGACGCGTGTGTAAATTGTGTTGGGGAAGGGATGACTGGTTGCAGATATCAGGCTGTTGCCTAATAGAGAAGGTCCATGCTGCAGTAATAAGTGCATCCTCACTGGAGTGTATGCTGAGCTGCGCCTGCTGAATAAGGGCTGGACTGGAAAAGATAGGGGTGACTGTGCCTTTGCTGCTTTTAGGATAAGGGGGTAGCAAACTGAGGCCTGGTGAGCGTGCTATTCCTTCTAAGCAGCTGCCTTGTGTTAGGAGGGGAAGTAGAGATCCCCGTGAGGCACTGGAGCTGGGTTAGAGGGAGTTGTTCAGGATGAGTGAGGTGGGATGAGGCTGGGATGTCCCGAGTATCAAGATGGCCTCCGACTACCGAGGGTAGGCCCTAGCCGCGGACTTTCCTAATGATGAAGGCCGACCCTGAGTGCTCCGCTCAGCTTAGGCCTACGGATTCCCCGCTCGGAGCCCCCTCAGTACACCCGTGAGCAGTCTCTTCCAGGGGTGACCCGCTATGGTCAAGAAGAGCTGCCGCCCTGCTACTCACTGTGTTCCAGAGGCAGAGGAGGTCCGGGACGACAGGCCGCAAGATCTCATCAGGTAGCTAGATGGAAGCTGCCAGCGGTCAGGATCCTCAGGCGTTAGGGATGGTGGAGCGTTCGTCCCGTGCCCTCCGGGACTGCGGCGGCTGATGGTTAGATACTGGGCAGTTGTTTCTTCTCCGGATCGCGGGACTGGTGAGCGGAAGACCTCGGAGGGTCAGCAGACCTCAAGATGGCGCCGTACCTCGCAGTGCGGGCCCGGTCGTATGCCCGGCTCAGATGCAGATTCTGCCAGTAGTTAGATCGGGCTGTAGCAGGGAGAGCCCAGATGCCGTCCGTGGTGGGATCGGGTTTCAGGTGGTGTGGATTAGGGCAGTGATGGCGGTGGATTCGCCCTGTTTGTGTGGAGCTCAGCTTCCACACGTCTTCTCAGTTCAGCGTCCCGACTTTTCTATGTATTTTCTATGTATCTATGTATTTTCTATGTATTGATAAAAGCCGACAATTCATTAATAGCCGCGAGTGAGTTTTAAATGACTTTTTTTCCGTCAAAAATGAAATTTTGTGCAGAGACAGTTCTAAGCACGGGAAACATGCGCGACGTTTAAAATTTACGATTCGTACGAAATTCGTATTTCGTACGAATCTGAATTAAATTTCTTACACGAATTACGAAATACAATTTTTTTTTAATACGGAACGGAACGGAACAAAACAAATTTTTTGACGGCGCCCATGTCTACTGTCAGATTGGATGGAGAGCGTCTGTGAACAGCAACTTTCAAGTCTTGCCAAAGATTCTCAATTGGATTTAAGTCTGGACTTTGACTGGGTCATTCTAAAACCTCGTACACACGGTCTGACTTCCATCGGACTTTTCCGTGGATTTTTGTCCGAACGGAGTTGACCGCGCACACCCATAGCATACACACCACAGGACTTTTCTGCAAACTTTTTGCAACATCACATGGTTTTTCTGCTCTTTTCCGCCACTCTTTGGTCAACTTCTGCTATTGTTGGTTGATTTTAACATTAGTTGTTTTGTCCATCGGACAAAAGTCCTATGGTTTTCTGTACACACGGTAGGACTTTGCTCCATCTGACTTTTGTTGGGCAAAAGTTTGTCCGTTTGCAGACCCAACTTTTGTCCGATGAAATCCAAAACCAAACGAAAAAAGTTTGTCCGATGGAGCGTACACACGGTCGGATTGTTGGTCCAGCTTGCTCAAAACAAAGTTTGTTGGGCAAAAGTCCGACCGTGTGTACGGGGCTTAACACATGAATATGCTTTGATCTAAACCATTCCATTGTAGCTCTGGCTGTATTAAGGTCGTTGTCCTGCTGGAAGGTGATATTTTTTTATAACCTAACCTTGCTTTAAACTTCTGCACAACTTCATCCCTATCCTGTCTGGTGTGTTCCTTGGCCTTCATTATGCTGTTTGTTCACTAAGGTTCTATAACAAACCTCTGAGGGGTTCAGAGAACAGCTGTATTTATACTGAGATTAAATTACACACAAGTGGACTCTATTTACTAAGTAGGTGACTTCTGAAGGCGATTGGTTCCACTAGATTTTAGTTAGGGATATCAGAGTAAATGGGGCTGAATACAAATGCTCACCATACTTTTCAGATATTTATTTGTAAAAGAAAAATGAAAACTATTTATCATTTTCCTTCCACTTCACAATTATGTGCCACTTTGTGTTGGTCTATCACATAAAACCCCAATAAAATACATTTATGTTTTTGGTTGTAACATGACAAAATGTGGAACATTTCATGAATACTTTTTTAAAGCACTGTATAGATACATACCCTGTTAGTCTCCTGAAAAAGTGGCTAACTTAGCACATGAAAAATTTGAGATCAATCCATCTTTCTCTGCATATATAGAAGATCCTTTTGAATTCTGTTGTGCATTTGAGAATATAATAATATGCAAGAGAGTTAAAGGGGTAGAGGGAATACATTAACAACTTTAGCTATGTGTAAAAGTGTCGTGCCAGTTTGGTTATACATTTTTTTCCCCCCTTGTGCAGGGGCCATGCTAATGATTTCTGTGTTTATATATTTTTTTTCATTTTATAATAGATCAATAAATGTATGAAGTGAATGTTATGAGTTCTGCTTTATTGGTACTAGGGATGAGCCGAACACCCCCTCCGGTTCGTACCAGAACTTGCAAACAAGCAAAAGATTAGTGTGAACATCGTTAATGTCTATGGGACACGAACATGAAAAATCAAAAGTACTAATTTTAAAGGCTTATATGCATGTTATTGCCATAAAAAGTGTTTGGGAACCTGGGTCCTGCCCCAGGGGACATGTATCAATGAAAAAAAAGTTTTAAAAACTGTGTTTTTTTCAAGAGCAGTGATTTTAATAATGCTTAAAGTGAAACAATAAAAATGAAATATTCCTTTAAATATCGTGCCTGGGGGGTGTCCTTAGTTTGCCTGTAAAGTAGCGCCTCTTTCCCGTGTTTATAACAGTACTGTACCACAGCAATATGACATTTCTAAAGGAAAAAATTCATTTAAAATTGCTTGCGGCTGTAATGTATTGTCGGATCCTGGCAAAATAGATAAAAATCATTGAAAAAAACGGCATGGCCCCCCCTCCCCCAGTCCATTGCTAGGCCCCTTGGGTCTGGTATGAATACCAAGGGGAACCCCGCACCAAAATAAAAATAAAAAACTGCGTGGATGTCCCCCCAAAATCCATACCAGGCCCTTCAGGTCTGGTATGGATTTTAAGGGGAACCCCAAGCCCAAATTAAAAAAAAAAACCCTGGGGGTCCCCCCAAAATCCATACCAGACCCTTATCTGAGCACGCAACCTGACAGGCCACAGGAAAAGGGGGGAGTGCCCCCCCTCCTGAACCGTACCAGGCCACATGCCCTCAACATAGGGAGGGTGTTTTGGGGTCCCCCCAGAACACCTTGTCCCCATGTTGATGGGGACAAGGGCCACTTCCCCACAACCCTTGCCCGGTGGTTGTGGGGGTCTGCAGGCGGGGGCTGATCTTAAAGCTTGAAGCCCCCTTTAACAAGGGGACCCCCAGATCCCAGCCCCCCCATATGTGAATGGCTATCGAGTACATTGTACCCCTACACATTCACCAAAAAAAGTGTCAAAAAAGTAAAAAGGACAGTAGACAGTTTGGGATAAGTCCTTTATTAAAAAAAATTAAATAAATGTTCCGCAGTGTCCATCCATCTTCGAACACAGCGTCCGACGCCGTCAAAAAAACTCTGCCTTGATGGGAGGCTCCCGCCGACTGCAGCCTTTTTGCGCTTACATCTCTTATATAGCTGCAGGCGGGGTCACCTGGTGACGTAAGTGAGTGACCCAACCCCCTTCTGACATCATGTGACGTCACGTAACGCCAGAGGGGGACGGGGTCATCTGTTTATGTCACCGGGTGGCCCCGCCCTCAGCTTTTTTTTTCCGCTCCGTTGGCGCTGTGATCGAAGATGAATGGACATCGCGGGACTTTTTTTTTTTATTAAAGGACTTGTCCCCAACCATCTCCTATAATTTTTACTTGTTTGCCACTTTTTTTGGTGAATGAGTAGGGGTACAATGTACCCGATACTCATTTACAGATTCCGATAAGCCCCCCGCCCGCAGACACCCACAACCCCCGGGCAAGGGTTGTGAGGAAGAGGCCCTTGTCCCCATCAACATGGGGACAAGGTGTTTTGGGGAGACCCCAATACACCCTCCCCATGTTGAGCGCATGTGGCCTGGTACAGTTAAGGAGGGGGCGCTCTCTCGTCCCCCTCCTGTTACAGCCTGCCAGGTTGTGTGCTCGGATAAGGGTCTGGTATGGATTTTTTAATTTTGGCGCGGGGTTCCCCTTAAAATCCATACCAGACCTGAAGGGCCTGGTATGGATTTTGGGGGGACTACCACACCATTTTTTTAAATCTATGCCAGACCTGAAGGGTCTGGTATGGATTTTGGGGGTGAGCCCCACGCCATTTTCTTTTACATTTTGGCGCAGGGTTCCCCTTTAACACTTCAATACAGTATATTATATATACTAAACTGCCTGAATATAGATTCTACAATGAATATCTAATCTACACTAAATGCAGAGTATATATATATATATATATATATATATATATATATATATTAGACTGTATGTATATATCAAATACACTGCCTGCACGCCACTAACTAAGCTACCTAATCTCTCTTCATTCATTACACTATACGGCCGCCGTGTAAGCAGCAGCCTTATATAGTGTGGGGCTTGGACTTAGCCCACTGAGCCATGATTGGCTTATTATGGCTCTCTCAGCAGAGCTTGCTGTGATTGTTCAAAGCATGCAGGTCAGATACATGCTTTGGCCAATCATCATACAGCAATGCACAGCAATCTCGCAGTGCATTATGGGGTGTTCCGCGGCGCTATAATTTCCCGAGAACGCCCCATATGTTCGATTTGTTTTAGAACAAACAAACACCCCATGTTCAAGTCGAACTTACGGTCAACTCGAACCGCTGGCTCATCCCTAATTGGTACCTAAAAATTCCCATGGTAGTACAGTGTTGGTTTGAAACATCTACATCTTACTCTCAGTCCCATTCCATTGGTAACAACGGAAACACTGACTGCTAAGGGAAAAACTAATAATGAGTAGTGTATTTTAGGAGGAGGGAGTGGTATTCAAGCAGACTCAGACACACAATACGGAGCAATTAGGATTTCATCTCTCAAAGAGAGGTGAACAATCAAAGGCCAGGAATGACCTTTATACCTTCAGAATAGAACACAATGCTAGACGAAGTAGGTCATCTTGGGCATAGCTGACCGGTCTCAATCAGGGTCAATTCCAAGGCTACAAATAATAAAACAAACACGTCCCTAGAGTGTAGTTCATCATGTATTTTGCTGAAGCTTAATTTTCTTGACAATATATATATTACTACAAAGGTGTAACTCAGGAGAGGCAGTGGGGTCAGCTGCCTGGGGCATTGATAAAATATGGGGTGCATTATCCCACTGAAAAAAAAAATCATCTGTGAATTGCCTGTCAATGGAATCAAACTTACAATTATAGCTTTGCCAAAATTGCCACCACAATGTCCGTGGTCATTGCATATATCCCTCAAGAGGGACGTGTTGTTATGAAAATGACCACAAGTAGAGAATGTGAATCCACGTTCTCCAATATTTACAATGTGCACAAAGTAATGCCTAACTGTTCGCTGCATTTGACTGACCTTATCATCAATGGATTTGATATTGTTTTCCATATATAATCACGCAATAGTTAAATATGTAAAGGAAAAAAATGTACAGTATGTGTTTATTTTAAATGCAGCAGCTTCCAGAGCACTCTAGCATTAGACTGAAGCTAAATGGAGATGTCGGATATTATGTCCAAGAGATGGAATAACACCACAGCCAGCTACAGTTGGATAGTTTCTGCCACTTGTACCGACAATGGGACACTATGCTTTCCATTGATATCAATGATGGGGCACCATTCCTCCTACTGACATCAATATTGGGGCACTATTCCTCCCAATGACATCAATGATGGGGCACTATTCCTCCCACTGACATCAATATTGGGGCACTATTCCTCCCAATGACATCAATGATGGGGCACTATTCCTCCCACTGACATCAATATTTGGGCACTATTCCTCCTACTGACACTAATTATGGTACACCATTCTTCCCACTAATACTAATTATGGAACACTATTCCTCCCCTTGACATCAATGATGAGGCACTATTCCTCCCAATGACATCAATGATGAGGCACTATTACTCGCAATGACATCAATGATGAGGCACTATTACTCGCAATGACATCAATGATGAGCCACTATTCCTCCCAGGGACACCAATGATGGGGCACCATTCCTCCCATTGATACCAATGATAGGGCACCATTACTACCACTGACACTAATGATGGGACACTATTCCTCCCACTGACACCAATAATGGGACACTAATTCTCCCATTGATACCAACAATTGGGCACTATTCCTCCCCCTAATACCAATGATGGGGCATTGTTTACACCCACCGACTCCAAGACATTTTCTTCCCCCACTAGCCACAGTCCGGCCCCCCTAAAATTTGAAGGACAGTAAACTGGCCCTTTGTTTAGAAAGTTTGGAGACCCCTGATCTAGTATATCTAACTTTTACTTTGGAACTTCCACTAAAACATTTTCCTAGTTTTGATTTAAGTGAGGAAAGGATTGAGTCTCTGTCAGGTGTTTATTGCTAAATTAAATAAATAGACGGCACTCATTAAACACTATAAAAACATAGGTGTTATTTTTGGATCTACAGTGGATATGGAAAAGAATCACCCCCCCCCCCCCCTTAAAATAATCACGTTTTGTTGCTTTGCAGTCTGAAATGAGGACAGACAGAGTTTTTGTTTTGTCCAGCTGTATTTACTCAGTGCAACTTATAACATACAAGTGAGAGATATAACACCAACATGTCAGAGAAAAAAAAAATCAAAAATAGAATCACTGAGTTGGAAAAGGGATTACCCGGCTCCTAAAAATGACTTGTAAACTCAATCAGGTGTAGCTAATCACATTCTCAATGGCACACAAAGCCATTTGACGTTCACCTGTGATCAGCTGTGGTCATTTTGATTAGCTCAGCATAAAAAGAGCTTTCCTGAAGCATTTCAGTCCCTGGTAGTGCAACTGAAGCAAACAATCAACTATGGGTGGCACGGTACTGTCAGTGGGATCTCAGGGATAAAGTTGTGGACAGACACAAGTGAGGAGATGGATACAAAAAAAATTCAAAGGGTTTATCAAGACCTAGAAGCACAATGAAGTCTATTATTAAGAAGTGGAAGATATTTGGTTCAACACAGACCCTCCCTTGATCAGGACGTCGCTCCAATCTGGATGAAATTGCCAGGAGGAAACTGGTCAGACTTGAAGATTCTGAGGCCACATGGAAAAAAGTGTTATGGTCAGATGAAACTAAAATTTTATTTTTTGGCCTTAACACGAAATATGTCTGGTGAAAATCCATTCAAATAACACCATTCCTACAGCAAAGCATGGAGGTGGTAATATCCTGTTATGGGGGGTGGCAATATCCTGGTATGGGGGTGTTTCCCTGCAGCAGGAACCAGAGCACTTGTCAGGATAGAAGGAAAATGGAGCAAATTGCCATCACAATTTTGAGGAAAATCTGCTGCTCTCTGCCAGAAAGTTGTCAATGGGAAGAAGGTTTACCTTCCAACATGACAATGACCCAAAGTACACAGCAAAAATGTCCACACAGTGGTTGGAGAAGAAAAAGGGTGAATGGCCTTGCATTGCTTAGTCAGAGCCCAGACTTAAACCCCACTGAAAATCTGTGGAATGACTTGAAGACTGCAGTCCACAAACGGTCACCATCAAATTTAACTAAACTTAAGCAGTTCTGCAAAGAAGAGTGGGCAAATATTGTAGTCTAAATGTGCAAAGCTAGTAGAGACATATGTCAACAGACTAAAGGCTGTAATTAAAGCAAAAGATGACACAAGGGGGTAAATCCTTTTTCTTACTCTGTGATTCTATTTTTGAATTTTTAAAAAAGGATTCTGACATGTTGGTGTTAAATCTTTTACTTGGATGTTGTAAGTTGCACTGAGTAAATACACCTGAATAAAACAAAAATGTGTCTGTCTTCATCTCAGGCTGCAAAACAACAAAATGTCATTATTTTAAAGGGGGTGATTCTTTTCTATACCCACTGTATGTGGAAGCCACACTTCCTTGTTAAGGCCCCTGTGCACAGCGTAGTTCCTAAGGCACTATTCGCATGGGTTTTTTGCCATACTGACAAATCCCAGTGGCAAGAATCTACGGATTTATGCTGCTGGGATCGACAGTTGTGCACGGATAGCACCTTGCCTCTGAGCCCAAACACTTCAATGACAGGGTGTTGGCGACTGCAGGTATTTGTGCCCATTTGCAAAGCCAGAAGCTGGAGGCACACAAAGTATATTATGGAGGTAACTTAAGCTGGCCATACACTAGAATTGTGTTAAAAAATGTTTGTTTTAAGAACGTTCATTCGACTTTCTAATCGTTAGTTGGGTTGTTCTGCTTCCGCAATCTAAGCACTGAATGTGTGATCTTTATAGCTGATTCAGCTGTGAGATAGCTTTAACTTACATTCTCAATAGCTTGGATGACAGCTACTGGATCCAAATGGCATCTTGCAGATTGTAGAAATATTTAATCCAAAAACTTGTGCAGATCATAACAGATGATTATCAGATAGGTAGGGAGTGAGGTAGGGACAAAACTATTAAAGATGAATATAAAAGGCCAATCCCCAGACGACGTCCGTTGGTGACGAAACGCATAGGGTGGAGCCTGCGACAGTCACATCATTACGTTTTTCCTCTCAGGAGGTTGATAGGCAAACCAAACAGGAAGCAAAAAGAAGTCTGTGGAGACGCCGCGATCTCCGTTATGAGACATATTGTTGTATCGCTCTTGAATATTTCACATCTTGTAAGTGTAACCCACTTGTTTTATTAAATTCATTTTTATTAAGTACTACATTATGGGAGCTCTTTTAGTTTATATCTTTTGAGTGTTACCGGTCTAGCAACAGTTCCAGACGTCACTAATGCCTTGTACACACGTCAGATGGACTTTTTTCATCGCAAATTCTGATCGTGTGTGGGCCCCATCGGACTTTTTTCCGTCGGTGTTTAGAAATAGAACATGTTTTGTTTTTTTTTCGATGGAAAAAAAAAAACGATAGGAAATTCCTATCGCCTGTGTGGAACTCCGACGGAGAAAAAACCCACGCATGCTCA
Source organism: Rana muscosa (assembly GCA_029206835.1). Classification (NCBI taxonomy): domain Eukaryota; kingdom Metazoa; phylum Chordata; class Amphibia; order Anura; family Ranidae; genus Rana; species Rana muscosa. The sequence goes on from CM055128.1 coordinate 63,571,564, forward strand.
GAATCAAGTTGACGCATGCTCGGAAGCATTGAACTTCATTTTTCTCAGCTCGTCGTAGTGTTTTACGTCACCGCATTTTGGACGGTCAGAATTTGGTCTGACAGTGTGTATGCAAGACAGCTTGAATCTTCCGACTGAAGATTCCATCGGATTTTATCCCATCGGAAATTCCGATCGTGTTTACAGGGCATGAGGGTTCTGGGGAGACCGAATTCCCTATGCTTGGTGAGACTACTTTTAACAGAGCACATTGTATGAAGGATCCTCTCACAGCTTTCTCTTTGCAGTTTGTTATCTGCACCCTGCACGGATGGTTGTTTAACCCTCCATTTATGGACTGGAATCCTTTTGGGACTTTGCCTAATGCCTCGTACACACAATCAGTTTTCCCGACAAGAAAACTGCGATGTGAGTTTTTTTGTCAGGAATTCCGACCGTGTGTAGGCTCCATCACACTTTTTCTGTCAGAATTCCTGCCAAGAAAAGATTGAGAGCAGGTTCTCAATTTTCGTGACAAATTCCTATCGGGAATCGCGCTCGTCTGTGTGCAATTACGACGCAAAGAAAAACACGCATCCTCAGAATCAAGCAGAAGAGCCGAACTGCCTATTGAACTTAATTTTTCTCGGCTTGTCGTACGTGTTGTACGTCACCACGTTCTTGACGTTCGGAATTTCAGACAAGATTTGTGTGACCGTGTGTATGCAACACAAGTTTGAACATTTTTCCTGCTGAAAAGAAACCACAGTTTTCCTGTCGGAAAAACTAATCGTGTGTACGAGGCATTCTTTTTCCTTTTTCAACTTCTTTTCACTTTAATATTTGAAAATGTTGTAATGCGTTTAGGTTATTAGCGCTGCATCCACTTTTTATATTCATCTTATTGAGTTTTTGTATTTAAAGCCTCGTACACACGACCGAGTTTCTCGTCAAAAAATGACAACAAAACTGCCGAGAGAGCTTTCTTGCCGAGAAAACCGTTTGTGTGTATCGTTTCTCGTGGAGAAAACTGCCGGGAATCTCGACGAGAAAAATAGAGAACCTGCTCTTTATTTTCTCGTCAGGATTCTCGATTTTCTCGTCGGGTTTCTCGTCGGCCTGTTTTGGGACGAGAAAACCGGTCGTGTGTATGCTTTTCAAAGTCTTAAAAAAACCGTGCATGCTCAGAATCAAGTATGAGACGGGAACGCTCCTTCTGGTAAAACTAGCGTTAGTGATGGAGATATTACATTCGTCACGCTGTAACGAACTGAAAGCATGAAGACTGAAGAGAGCGAATCGTCTCTTCCCAAACTTTTACTTCACACGCGGTAACACGAGATCAGCAAAAGCAGCCCAAGGGGTGGCGCCATTGAAATCAAACTTCCCCTTTATACTACCGTCGTACGTGCTGTACGTGACCGCGCAGAACAACAACGAGATTTGGAATTGACAGTGTGTATGCAAGGAAAGCTTGACAAGAATCTCGTCGAGAAAATCAACAGGTTTTTTTGCGACGAGAAACTCGGTCGTGTGTATGAGGCTTAAGACTTTTGGTGCTGGCAGCTGTATTTTGCACACTATTATTCATACATAGTTTTTTTAATTATTTTATTTCTATTATTATTTTTTCTAGTGCAGCGTTAGCCCTCGGGCTTCTTTTTACACAAAACTATTAACTATTATCTGAGCACCATAAACCAAAAACACAATTTAATTCATTTTTAATATTCAAACCCAACTCACCTGTCCATCCATACTTCAATGCTTTATTTTGCTGAGAAATAACTTTGCAATAATAACTCTAGCATTTCTGGCCATGACCATCTTGAGTAGGGGGAGATTATTCATGTAGTATTTACTTCCTGGAATCCATCTGCCCTAGGGTTGCCACCTTTTGTTCAAGCCAAACCTGAACACTTAAGCGTCACACAGCAATTTTTTTCATAGTATGCATAAACTATGCATAGATGTTGCTATTAAATAATATTTCTAATCATATGAAGTTTATCACAAGAACCCTTTACATCAGAGTCCACAGAGTTCCCCCTTTACATCAGAGTCCACAGAGTTCCGTTTTACTGTAAGGGGGGACTCTGCAGACTCTGATGTAAGACAAAACTGGTGTACGGCGAGAACTCTGATGTAAGGGGGAGCACTGTGGTCTCTGGTGTAAAGGGGAGCTCTGATGTAATGTGTCCGGGTCTCAGACAGTCTGAAACCCGGACAGATGATTCCAAACCCGAACTGTCCGGGTGAATCCCAAACAGGTGGCAACCCTAATTTGCCCTTAGTTTAGGTATGCAGGCAGGAGATTATGCTTAGCTGAGAACCCCCCCCCCCCCCCCCCTTGCCTCCTGAAGAGTCCTGGGATGTATGACATCATTTTCCTAAGCCTGGAAACCAGACAGTAAAGGAGTAAAGGAATGTAAAAAAAAAAAAAAAAGTTTAGAGAGTGAAGTTCCACTTTAAAGGCAAACAAACAACAATGCATGTGTAATATGATAAGGGTCAAATCGAAGCAAATTTTCACCCACAATAGGGAAAATTCAAAGAAGCAGAATGGGAAAAAAATTCTTGAATGTACGAATTTCCAACAGTGAATGTAGTTTTCAGTGGGGAAAGTCTATTGATTCAAAAATCCAATGTCAAAATCAAATCATATCGCAAAAGTGATCACAGAACACTTTTACATTAAAGCTGAAGCCTCGTACACACGACCGAGTTTCTCGGCAAGAAGCAGCAAGAAACTTGCTGGCAGAGCTTTCTTGCCGAGTAAATCGGTCGTGTGTACGCGGCTATCATGTTTCTCGTCAAGAAAACCGACAAGAATCTAGACGAGAAAAATAGAGAACCTGCTCTCTATTTTCTCGTCGAGATTCTTGTCAGCATGTTTCTCGACGAGAAAAGTGTGTGTGTGTACACTTACCTGTCCTCCGGGAAGCCCGCGCATGTTCGAAATGAATTCGACGCATGCGCGGTAGCTTCCTAGGCATAGTTAGGGTGTAGCAAGATGGCGGCGACTGCATCGAATGTGACGAGCGCACGCTTGTCGTAGTCGATGACGTCACCGCGTTCGCTCCATTCAAAGAACCGAGGGTTCTTTGAATGGAGCGTGTGTACACTCGGCCGGGACAAGTTTCTTGTCCAAGAATCTCGTCAAGAAAAACGACGAGTTTTTTCCTGACGAGATTCTCGGCCGTGTGTACGAGGCTTAAGAGCTGAAGAAAACAGATACAAGCTCACGGCTGCTACTGCAGCTTTGAGCTCGTTTTGAAATCCCCAGACTTTGGGTGCACATAGTACAGGTGTTTATTGATTTTAGAGCCCCTGTTGAGGGTGATTCACTTAAACGTTCTTATTACAGTTGTGACTGGGACAGGAAGTAAAAGGGAAATCTTTAAATGTTAAGGTTGCCTCGGAATAGCAGTAGATAGGGAATCTCCAAATGAAGATACCCAGTCTGTTCAAAACTATGAAAAGTGAGATTTCTCCTTACTTTGGGGATGCAATAGGCTGTGAAAGAAAATCTCTTCAGTTGGGTTTCAGGCAGATGTAAAACCTGGCGGAGGTTCTAATCCTTTCCTACTCTATCATCACTACAACCAGTGAACAAAGGTTCAGTTATCACTCAGGGACCCAATTATTCCCTCACTAGGTGGTGCAATTTTGTCACATTAGTGGCCAGATATGAGTACAGTGGAGCCTTGGATTACGAGCATAATCCATTCCAGGAGAATGCTTGTAATCCAAAGCACTTGCATATCAAAGCGAGTTTCCCCATAGAAGTCAATGGAAACGAAGATAATTAGTTACGCATTGACTTCTATTGCATGCAATACCGCATGTGGCCAGAGGTGGGGGACGCGTTAGCGGTAAAGCGTCGCTAGTTTTAGCGCTTTGCAGGCACTTCGGCGGCGCTGCCCATTGATTACACCGCTCCTAAAGCGCCCCCGAAAATGCTGCTTGCAGGACTTTTTTTAACAACCTACCAGCGCACCGCACCAGTATGAAAGCATTCGGGCTTTCACACTGGGACTGCTGATGAGGCATTTTTCAGGTGCTTTACAGGCGCTATTTTTAGCGCTAAAGCGCCTGAAAAATGCCTCCAGTGGGAAAGGGGTCTTAAAGTTAGGGGTAGAAACCAAAAAATAGCCAAAGTGTTTTGGAGGGTCGAAGCGCCTCTTTTATCAAGGCTTGACTGGCAACAATGTGAACAAACCAGAGGTGAAGCAGCAGCAACTTGGCTGCCAAACAAGCTGCTGATAAGGCCCATCCTTGTAATTCACCTTGGAAAAAACTAAATTGTAGGTCCAGTTCACTTCTGGTTTGTTCACATTGTTGTCAGTCAAGCCCTGATAAAGAGGAAACTTGGACCCCCCAAGCACATGTGATACTTTTTTTGGATTGTACCCCTGACTTTTAATGGAATAAAGTTGTATCTGTACCTCTTAGCAGAGGTACAGATGTGGCGCTTCAAGTTCAATCCTCATTCTTCTTTAAGGGCCCTAGTCCCTACCACGTGGCTTTGATGAGGTCTTCACACCAAAATTTTTTGGGGGGCCCAAACTAACTGAAAAACATTAAAAAAAACATCAATTGGCGCCACTGTGCCCATTAAACGCTGCCACTGTGCCCAAACGCCACCAGTTTGCCCTCTCAAATGCAGCCAGTTTGTCCCCAAATGCAGCCAGTTTGTCCCCAAATGCAGCCAGTTTGTCCCCAAATGCAGCCAGTTTGTCCCCAAATGCAACCAGTTTCCCCCTAGCCCTGCACTTACCTTCCTTGGGTCAGCACACCAGTGGCGGCTGGTGCTAAAAAATTTTGGGGGGGCGCAAACAAACTGAAAAAAAAAAATCAATTGGCGCCACTGTGCCCATTAAACGCAGCCACTGTGCCCAAACGCCACCAGTTTGCCCCCTCAAATGCAGCCAGTTTGTCCCCAAATGCAACCAGTTTCCCCCCAAATGCAGCCAGTTTCCCCCCAAATGCAGCCAGTTTGTCCCCAAATGCAGCCAGTTTGTCCCCAAATGCAACCAGTTTCCCCCCAGCCCTGCACTTACCTTCCTTGGGTCAGCACACCAGTGGCGGCTGGTGCTAAAAAAATTTGGGGGGGCGCAAACAAACTGAAAAAAAAAAACATTAATTGGCGCCACTGTGCCCATTAAACGCAGCCACTGTGCCCAAACGCCACCAGTTTGGCCCGTCAAATGCAGCCAGTTTCCCCCCAAATGCAGCCAGTTTCCCCCCAAATGCAGCCAGTTTCCCCCCAAATGCAGCCAGTTTCCCCCCAAATGCAGCTAGTTTGTCCCCAAATGCAGCCAGTTTCCCCCCAAATGCAGCCAGTTTGTCCCCAAATGCAGCAGTTTGTCCCCAAATGCAGCCAGTTTTCCCCCAGCCCTGCACTTACCTTCCTTGGGTCAGCGCCGTCCTCCTCCACGCTCCCTCATGTCTTCTTCCATCCTTGATGTCTTCTCCCGCCCTTGATGTCGCTTCAGCCAATCAGGTTACCGGTAACCAGACCCGGTGAACCTGTTTGACTGAGACGCGTGTCAGTGTTAACCAAGGAACGCACAGCCTGTGCGTCCCCTGGTTAACTATTTGGAAGCCGATTACAGCCCACAGGCCGGTGGCTCTGATAGACACTTCCAAAAGCCAACCAACTGCTGTTATTCAGATGGCGACAATACATAGGTTCATGCAATGCATGAATGTATGTATTGTTGACGGTGCAGGGGAGAGAGGGGGCGGCGCTCCTGCGCCCACTATGGACGCACCGCCCCTGCTTCACACCATCACTCTACATTCAACATCTTGGCTTCACTGTAGTACACCGAACACCTGTAACTCTTGTGAAAAGGAAGAGAGTGTGTGAAGCAGCTTCCAAAGTTACATTATGCCTACATGCTTGGAAAGATTCATTTTAAGGAGATGTCCAAAGCGCAACCTATTAGAGGGTAAAGGGAAGACTTAATCTGAAAAGCTCTAGTGAAATGATACCCTTAAATAGGAACATTTAAATGTAGGAACCCAGTTATTATCACTTTTTCTTATAGGCGTGTTTCTAAGGGCTTCCATGTACCTGCTGCTAGAAACAAGGGGGAATAAGTCTAAGGCCGCGTACACACGACCGGTTTTCTCGGCAAAAAACGACAAGAAAACTGCCAGGAGAGCTTTCTTGCCGTGAAAACCGGCTGTGTGTACGCGGGTTTCAGTTTTCTCGTCATAGAAAACTGCCCAGATTCCCAGACGAGAAAAAAGACGACCTCTCGTCTTTTTTCTCGTTAAGAATCTCGTCGGCCTGTTTCTCGACGAGCAACCCGAGCGTGTGTACACTTACCTGTCGCCGTGGAAACCCGCGCATGCTCGAAATGAATTTGACGCATGCGCGGAAGCTTCCTAGGCATAGGCATAGGGTGTAGCAAGATGGCGGCGACGGCATCGAATGTGACGAGCGCACGCTCGTCGTAGTCGATGACATCACCGCGTGCGTGCCATTCAAAAGAACGGCGGTTCTTTTGAAACGTACGTGTGTGCACTCGGCCCGGGACAAGTTTCTTGTCAAGATTCTCGTCAGGAAAAACAAAGTTTTTTTCCAGACGAGAATCTCGGCTGTGTGTACGAGGCTTAAGTATTGCAAAATAAATGTTGTTTGCTTGACGCGGTTCACCACAATGTAGACTTGGAAGGTCCGGGCAAGGCACGGGTTAACAGTGCACTTTCTATATTAGCTAGATGTCAGTTTTATATCACTGTGAATCACCCTCTCCATTTTCCAAGTAACTATCGCAGCTAGATGGGCCTAGCCATTCATCACAGTGGCTAATCTTTTGCTCTTTCCAAATGCTTGAGGAGGTTCTAGAGTTTTATAGCCAGTAAGAGAAATCTGACCTGGGAGCCTCTCCTGTTTAGTAAATCAATCACCAGAGACTTCTCAAGGATCTTGGGAGACCAAAGTGTGGCTATGGCTTGTAAAACGGGGAGCCGGCGACTCTGAGAAGTTTGTAAAAAGGAACATAGATCAAGGCTGGGAGCATTGCACAAATGATCGTCTCTAGGGGGAATAAAAATGGATTTTTACTTAGGAAGAATACAGCTACTTGTGAGAGGTTTTCCGGCTGGTTAAACAGAAACAGGACTGATTTTTTTTTATTGCATCGCTATGGATCAGTTGGTGACAAGGTGACAGATACACAATGGAGTTATGGGGCCTGGTGCACCTCCTCCCTCTCACCATTATGTGACAAGCTCAGAGTAACTGCAGCACATGGAGATTACTCCTGTTTGCCTTCAGTGTGACAGGAACAGTTAAGATCTATTGAGTTTGGTGCCTGTGCATCCTCTGTCGGATGATATAGACAAGCTTTCATGGAAGCTTCTTGCTCTGCTAACCAGTACCAGTCAGTGATCAACATGTTTTCTATCTTTAACGCTTTTGTTTTTTTTCAGTAAAGCGCCACAAAGAGCAATGATGATGTGAAAAGTGCAGTAACGCTAAGCAGCCAATTAAATTTCAGATTAAGGTTGTCAAGATGATTTCTGATTGGCTGCTTTGGATTACTGCTCTTTGCACCTCATCACTGGTGCCTGCACTGATTTAAAGTGCATCTGCACATAAGAACAAAACTTTAAAATTTTGTAGCTTACCAAACCTGAATTTGTTTTCTTTTCATGATGCTTTTTTCCTTTTATTTGTAGCACCATCTTAGGCAGCTAATAAGGTTCCGTAAATTTCGTTTTTGTCTCCTCTGTAGCCAGTGGATCAGGATTTCATTAATACTGGCTGTTCTGGCCTCTGCTGGATGCAGATTTGCCTACTTCCCCCTGCATTCCAGTAAGTTCTGGAATTCAGTGGGTTGACCCTGGGCTGAATATTCATGCAGCCTTCACCAATTCCTGGGTTAGAGTGACAAGCAGGGGGCTGTGGTGTGCATAAATAATCGGGAGCCTAGAGCAGCGGGGTCTTTTTCCCTGGTGGAGAGAAACCCAGTCTTGAGGGGTTGCCCTGCCCTCCTGGACTAGCTGCTGAGGCCTGCAGGAAGTTGTTCAAAATCCTAGCTCAGGGAGAGCTGGAGGTCTATTGCTAAAGTGTGGAGAACAGTCAAGAGAAATCTGTTGAGGTCCTGGCCTAGAGACTCATGGGTCAGGGTCTGGCTGATACTGGAAGGAGGCTTCCATGTATACAGGAACACAGTGAGTAGAGGCCAGAGAGTGGGAGATCCTAGAGAGACTGACGCTGCTTTACCTCTTCTTTGAGAGACTGCTTGTAAGGGAATTCCAGTACATCAACTGGCGCTTGGATATGCGCATTCGCATAGCATCGCTGATAGAAATAAGCATAAGTGCATTGCTAATAAAAATGTGCATGGATGCATTCCTAATAGAAATGTGTGTGGATGCATTGTTCATAGGAATGCGCATGCGGGCACACGTGTGCATGCACCCGGGAGCCTACCCACAGTTTCTGGCACCAGATGGGATATTTAAGGAATGATGTGGCTCACTGTCATTGCTGACTGGTCTTCAGCTTTCCCTGTGTCTTGATTGTGACCTGTATCTGACTTCTGTTGATGACCCGGCTTGTTACTGACCTGATCCTGAAATCTGCTTGTACCTCTGCCCACCTGGCTCCGTTCCTGACCACGCTTCCACCTATACTTCTGTACTATGTTGCTGGCTGCTACTGACCTCGGCTACCTCTGTGACCTCACTCCTGCTTCCGACTTGGCTTCATACCACTTTTGAGTGCCTACTTCGGTTGTCCTTCATAACCACTCCAGTCATTGCACTGTGTTCCTCCCTAAAGCCTGTTGAGAGCTTCGACAAGCCACACTTCTAGAACCTGCAGTACATGTGGAGAGCCCCTTTAACCTCAGCTGGTGCAGCAAGCATCAGATCTGTTCTTGGCCTGATGTCCTGCCTCAAGCCTGCATCTCCTGCTGCAGGTTCTGCTATCAACACCTGCTGGCACTCGTGTTCCTCCTGTCCCTTGGCATCATATGTTCCAACTTCAGTGGGGCCTGGGCTGGAGATACAAGAGAGGCCAACCTTGTAAATTCAGTCTCCTACCATAGGGTGACCAGACATCCCCGGTTTTAGGGGACAGTCCCCAGATTGAGGACACTGTCCCCGGACCAAGTCTGTCCCCAATTTTGTCCCCGGATTGGATTTGAACAGGGCCTGGGGCAATTTCAAAGACAGTCAGTGCAGAATAAAAAAAAAAATCTGAATTACACCCCCCCGCTCCTACTAGCTTAGGGGGGTGTATTTCTTTCCATTATCTGTGCCCCTTTCTGATGATCATGTGCTGGTCAGAGCGGAGGGAATATTTCTTCAGTTATTGCTCCGCTCGCATGTTCTTCTGCCTTGGCTCAAGTCCCGGCCAGCCACCTGCCTGTTTATCTCCTTGCCTTCCCTGGCGGAGTGATCTTCCTCCACTCCCCACCCAGTAGTACCCGGGGCCAGGAGAGTAAGACTTGACAGGCTGTGAGGTGGCGGCGATGGGCAGAGAGTCGCTGATTGCCTCCATTACTAGTAAAAAAAAGAATAATATGTCCCCGGATTTCATTTAAAAAATCTGGTCACCTTACCCTACCAGGTATGTGACACTGCTCCAGATTGCTGGCTAAGGGCTGTTTCTAGTGTGGGATCCCCCTGAAGCTGTATTTTCTGCTCTGGAAGCCCATCTACAAAAAGCTCACTGCTTTTACAAAGAGTACTCTGTTGCACTAGTCCTGGAGTATCTCAAAGCTCACCCTACACCCTATCCATATTTTCCAGAGCAATAAATCTCAAAAAGACACTCTCTGCCTGTTTTTTTGTTGACGAGATTGAGAAACAGCTGTGTGCCTGGCTGTTGTGCATCCAATAGGGAATAGAACCTGGGATAATATAGCCAGCCCAGTCTGGGGTCTGTGCTACATATATATGCCATGCTACGACAGCGATTACAGTATGTTAGGGTCACTGAATACCTCCCCCCGCATTATCTCCAGAACATAGTTGGGAGTGGTTCTGTAGTCATTAACCACTTGCCGACCGCCGCACGACGATATACGTAGACAGAATGGCACGGGCAGGCACATTGGCGTACGGGTACGTCCCTTTGAATTTCCCATCCAGCCGGCGCCAAGTAAATAGATACCTAACATGTCACGCTTCAAATTTGCACACGCTCGTGGAATGGTGCCAAACTTCGGTACTTAAAAATCCCCATAGGCGACGCTTTACATTTTTTTACTGCTTACATTTTTTGAGTTACAGAGGAGGTCTAGGGCTAGAATTATTGCTATCGCTCTAACGTTCGCGGCGACACCTTACATGTGTGGTTTGAACACAGTTTTCATATGTGGGCGGGACTTACATATGCATTTGCTTCTGCATGTGAGCACACGGGGACAGGGGTACTGTAAAAAATTGTATTTCTTTTTTATTGTTCATTTTACTTTTTTTTTTTTATTTTGACACTTTAAAAAAAAACTTTTATTCCTATTACAAGGAGTGTAAACATCCCTTGGATTAGGACTATGACATGACAGGTCCTCTTTACAGTGAGATATGGGGTCAATAAGACCCCATATCTCACCACTAGGCTGGGAAGCCTAAAAAAAAAAAAAAAAAAGATCACCACTTCAAAGCCAAAGCGGCGCAGTTTTTTTGAATGCAGAGGCCGGGCGTAACGTCATAACATCGCGCCTGGCCACCAACGATCATAAAGACATTAATGGGCGAGTTTGGGGTGGAAAAACTTGACTGGCCTGCACAGAGTCCTGACCTCGATAGAACACCTTTGGGATAAATTAGAGCAGAGACTGTGAGCCAGGCCTTCTCGACCACATCAGTGCCTAACCTCACATATGCGCTTCTGAAAAAATGGTCAAACATTCCCATAGACACACTTCTAAACCTTGTGGACAGCCTTCCCAGAAGAGTTGAAGCTGTAAAGGGTGGGCCAACTCAATATGGAACCCTACAGACTAAGACTGGGATGCAAATAAAGTGAATGTTCGTGTAAAGGCAGGTGTCCCAATACCTTTGGTAATATATGTGTAGCGGGGTCTCTAAATTTAGGTGGGATACACCTGGATGGTAGTATGATCCAGGTGTGTAAATTGTGAGAGGAATTGGACCAATTGTATTCGTGGAGGATTGGCCTGTGGGTGGCGGGGTGCCCGCAGGCTCAGGGTAGATTTACTGCCATAGTGCTGTCCTTTTTGTCCCTTCTCGGAGATGGTACGGCGAGGGCGGGGAACCTGCCGTGACGTCAATGGAGGAGATAAAGGGGGGAGACGCCCTTGCCACGGGGTGGTCTTCTTGGGGATCTCTTTCATCACGCGCCCAGGCACCTTAAGCCTGGGTGCGGGCGGTCCGGAGTGTCAGCCCAGGCGCCCTAGGCCTGGCCGGAGCAGAGTTGGCATCCATCCCAGGCACCTTCAGCCTGGGGTGAGGTACTAAATAGGAGGCCTGGGGCCCGGTGACTTCGACTGGGTCCCGCGAGGGTGGAGAAGTCCGAGGGTCCCTGAAGTGGATGGGGCCCAAGTCTGAGGTGAGGAGGCTGGAGAGGTCACCCGTCCGGAGAGTCCGGAGCAGCATCAACTCGGTGACGGATGGGCCTCCGGTAACTCCCTTGGGGTGACATCTTCCCCTGACAGGGGTCACAACGCAGTGAAGGCACTCCTATCTACGTTCTCTTGAGTTGCTGGTAGAGACTCACAAGTTCTAAGTTCTCTCTTAGCCGATGGCTATAGTAACCGCTGGTGAAACCACAGTGGTTTAGCTTACAATCAGGATAGTGCCTCGACCTGCTCACCCCACTGTATTGAGCTGTTATTGGGTCTCAACCAGTTGGCTGCTAAAGCACTGTTTATTGTGAGTGTGACAATAAAGCAAGAGTTGGACCTTTATCGGTGTGTGGTACTCTGGTTAATGGGAGCAAAGGGAAGTGTCAGCACAGCAAGACTTGGTCCTTAACTGAAACACACAGGCCCAAGGAAAATATCTGGTACTGGCCTTCACCTCACCCACTGCCATGGGGAGGACATGGGCCGTAGCGCATCTCACCCTCATACACGAAATACCCCTAGACATATCAGAGGGGGTGAGGCCGCTACACGTGGGGGCTCGTGAGTCCGGGATGATGTGTGTTTTGACCTTGGAAGTAAGAATGGCTGTGTCTGGACTTTGCTGCCCGGAGGAGTTCCGAGCAGGTCGGCCATGTGATCGGCCAAAGTGCATCCCTGCTCAAAGTTGTGGAAATGACCTTAAGACGGGAAAGGCCCATGCGGAAGAGCGAGAAGAGGGAGAAGTCCAGCCGTGTGACGTACTACATGTGGGGGCTTTTACTGCACTGCGCCATGAGGCACCCCGTGACTACACAGTTCGTGGGCGGAGTTTGATGGAAGCCCGCGAAAACGTGCAAGTCGTGGGAGGAGTCTGGCCATGTGGAGGAACTCACGTGGAGACTTCGGCACGTGGTCAGTGTGTGATGGAGCAGCAGATAGTCGGGATGGCCTCAAGCTCCCCGTGGATTCCGGTTCCCTACCCCACGAAGATGACTACGTTTGCTGCTCCCCTTACAGACACGGGGATAAGACTCAGGCCCCGAGGGCAGTTGGCTCTGTACACCTGCAGAGACACGGAGGCCCTCGGCGTGATCTGTCCCGGATGTTCGGGACTGGTGGTCCACCTGAAGCCATTCGGGCGTTGTGAAGCATGCAGAGAATTCCTATTCGAGGTGGAGCCATCCACAGTAAGGCCCCGGGCCCTTCGTCTCAACTGCCTCACAGGTACCGCTACTCCGGAAGGGGAGATCCAGGCCTTTGCGGAGGTTCCCGTACGCACTGACCAGGGCGATGTGACTGCCCAACCAGAGACTGAGAAAGAAAAATCCGAGGATGCTGCTTCGGTCACCACAGATTCCCTGCTCCCACCTCCGAAGAGGAGAGTCGGCCTGGTACAGGCGTCTTGTGGTCGTAGTCGAGCTTCACCCCGTCGCTTGCCTGGCCTGGATGGATCCGGTTGGAAGAGTCCTGGACATCCCAGTTCTACGAAAGGTCAAGGTGAGCCAGGGGCTGGGACTGTGGTGGTGGTTGGAGGTGTCGGGGGTCCACAGTCGGTGGAGCCCGCTAGGGAGGGTAGTTCCACGTCTACTAGAGACTACCTTCCCGCGGAGATGTATGACACTTCCGACCTAGAATCGCTGTCGGACTGTGGAGATGACGGTGAAATAGACAAACTTTTTCATCGTAAGGGCTGGGACAAACGCCCATTACCTGTGCTACGTGCACCCTAGGATTCGCCTATGTCTATAGGAGATAGCACGCCCCGGGCGGAAGCTCCGGAGTCTACGAGGAAGCCTAGTCCTCCAATTGTTCTTCCACAATCCACAGCATCACCCGTTTTGTTGGCGGGGACACAGCGCGCATCATTATGGGCACCGAGAGCAAAGCCATCAGAGGTAGTGAAAGTACCTCGGCATCCGGAGGCTATCATTCAACCAGGAGAAGGTGAGTGGGCCACAATGCCTCCTTTGGCCCGACTGCAACGACTCTTCTGCCAGAGGGTCGCCCGTGAGTACGGATGGGAGTATCCTTACTTGCTTCGGGACTTACTGTTTGAGGTTGAAGTCCTGAGACAGAGATGGTACGATGAGTTTGTTTGGGAGAAACTTAAAGTGCCTCATGCTCGGCGATACTTGTCCTGTTCATCACCTGTGTCGAAAAAGTTCAGAGACTGCAGAGCAGACTGGATGTTGGGGCGACATATTCATGCGAACAAGGTGCTTATCTGTCAGAAGGATGGAGAGGACATTGACTATTCGATTGAGGTTTTCGATAAGCACCTGAAGCCCCTGTTCTTGCCTGACCCAAAGTTTTACTTGTAAGAGGAGACTTTCCTGTGTGTTTTTTTTTACTCTTTGGAGGAATGAGAGCTGTTTTGTTTTGTTCTCTCTTCTTTCACAAATTCAAACGACAGAGACTTTGGGGGTAGAATCAGAGTAGGGACACAGAAGAAGGAAGATCTCACCAAGTGTCATTACCGTGGCACTGTCACCAGGTGGCAGTGTTGCGCAACGGCTGTGTTTTTTTTTTTACACTTGCATCACTTTACTCGTTGGAGCGAATGGGTCTCTCGGCTGATGGACCCATTCATTCCAAACTAACACAAATATGTTAGGATGTTGTGTTCTTTTGTTTCCCTTCTGCAGGAGATTCATCTGTCAAGACTACTGAGTATGGGGTGGTTCTTAGGCAGTGATGGGAGGGATTGTATATGTGTACATGCTTAGAGGGTTTTATGAAAAAGTTTATTGTTTTATGTTCCCCTTCCTTTGAGCAGGTCTTGGCACGGTTAGGGTTCAAAATTTTTTAGGGATAGCCTCTGGGGTCAGGCTTATGTCACCACTCCATGGGAGACATGGGTTTGCACCAGACGCTGGGGACCAGCGTCAAATCACAGGGGGGAGTATGTAGCGGGGTCTCTAAATTTAGGTGGGATACACCTGGGTGGTAGTATGATCCAGGTGTGTAAATTGTGAGAGGAATTGGACCAATTGTATTCGTGGAGGATTGGGCAGTGTAATAATCTCCCTGGCCTGTGGGTGGCGGCGTGCCCGCAGGCTCAGGGTAGATTTACTGCCATAGTGCTGTCCTTTTTGTCCCTTCTCGGAGATGGTACGGCGAGGGCGGGGAACCTGCCGTGACGTCAATGGAGGAGATAAAGGGGGGAGACGCCCTTGCCACGAGGTCTTCTTGGGGATCTCTTTCATCACGCGCCCAGGCACCTTAAGCCTGGGTGCGGGCGGTCCGGAGTGTCGGCCCAGGCGCCCTAGGCCTGGCCGGAGCAGAGTTGGCGTCCATCCCAGGCACCTTCAGCCTGGGGTGAGGTACTAAATAGGAGGCCTGGGGCCCGGTGACTTGGACTGGGTCCCGCGAGGGTGGAGAAGTCCGAGGGTCCCTGAAGTGGCTGGGGCCCAAGTCTGAGGTGAGGAGGCTGGAGAGGTCACCCGTCCGGAGAGTCCGAAGCAGCATCAACCCGGTGACGGATGGGCCTCCGGTAACTCCCTTGGGGGGACATCTTCCCCTGACAGGGGCCACAACACAGCAAAGGTACTCCTATCTACGTTCTCTTGAGTTGCTGGTAGAGACTCACAAGTTCTAAGTTCTCTCTTAGCCGATGGCTATAGTAACCGCTAGTGAAACCACAGTGGTTTAGCTTACAATCAGGATAGTGCCTCGACATGCTCACCCCACCGTATTGAGCTGTTATTGGGTCTCAACCAGTTGGCTGCTAAAGCACTGTTTATTGTGAGTGTGACAATAAAACAAGAGTTGGACCTTTATCGGTGTGTGGTACTCTGGTTAATGGGAGCAAAGGGGAGTGTCAGCACAGCAAGACCTGGTCCTTAACTGAAACACACACGCCCGAGGAAAATATCTGGTACTGGCCTTCATCTCACCCACTGCCATGGGGAGGACATGGGCCGTAGCGCATCTCACCCTCATACACGAAATACCCCTAGACATATCAGAGGGGGTGAGGCCGCTACATATATTTTTATATATTAATTAATTTAATTTTTTTTTTCTTTATCTCTATCTTACCATTTTTTTCGAAATTTCTGCTCTTAATCAGGTGCAATGCTGATTCACCTATAGAAATATATAAAGCACTGCAAGACTTTGTTGTTTGTGAGTAGCACATACAATAAGTATTTATTTTTATGAGGTGTCTGCGGGGTTAACAGCAAGCAGTTTCTCTCCTGAATACCACAGCAATTTCGTGTATTTTTGAGTATATTTTATTTCTTTCCTTTGAAGCGCCCCATTACCTGACATTATGGAAATTCAAGATGCCCCATTAACTTTTGGGAGCAGTGGTAAATATGTTTTATACTGGACGGGTGAATCTGTACTAGAAAACAGCATAGCTGCATGCTAGAGGCAGTTCAGTACTTTTGACCACAAGATCCTTTGCAGCCAAGCGCACAGAACCTCTCCGTTGAATTTTTTTTTTTTTTCATATGACTGTGAGGATATGAAGATGTATTGGGTCAGAAGAGTTGGAACAATCATAAAGAAAAAAGGAGAATTCTGCAAAGGAAGAATTTTCTCTTATGAACCACAACGAAACCTCATGTTAAGGAAAAAAAAACCTATTAAAGTTCAGTTACAGCAGAAGTATTGAATGGCCATCTCTTCCAGTTAGGGCTGCTGATAAGAAGGTAGAGCTGGGACTCCTGTATGGGGCCCTGCCCTATCAGTTCAGCAGGGAGGGGACTCTTTAAATACCTTTGGCTGCATGCACGGTAATTCTAGGGGTCGTGACTCCAAGTGATTAAATAAAAGTTCCCTGGGCCCCATCAGTTCAGCAGCAGGAGCCAGGGACAGAGGGGGGACTATTTACTCATTTTCTGGAGCAGGCCGCCTGGCCGAGTAACCCTTCTTGCCGTGGCTCCTGACAATTAAATTAACTTCTCAGCCTCTTTTTCTATATCAATTCTCCAGGGCAGGCCAGAACTTTAATTAATGTTAACACTAACAAATGTTGGAGACCACAGGGCAGGCAATTAATCCGCCTGGATGAGTAAATAGTCCCCTCTCAATCCCTGTTCACAGCTTCGAAACTTATAGGGCCCAGGCAGTGGTGTAGTTAAGGGGGTGCAGTCTGCACCAAGTACCTGCACTCTAGGGGTGCTGGCCATCCACCCAACATGCAGGCACTGGCAGTATGGAGCCCCACAATTTCTAATGGCAGCCCTGCTTCCAGTACTTGGGGGATGGCAAGATAAGAGATTTTAGTTCCACAATAATTTTAATTATCTTATTTATTTATAAGAGTTGAAGCTGTTATAGCTGCATAGGGTGGGTCAACTCAATATTGAACCTTACGGACTAAGACTGGAATTCCATGTGCGTGTAAATTAGGGAGGGTGACCAGACATCCCTGGTTTCCGGGGACAGTTCCCGGATTGAGGACACTGTCCCCGGACCAAGTCTGTCTCCGGTTTTGTCCCCGGATTGGATTTAAACAGGGGCTGGGGCAATTTCAAAGACAGTCAGTGCAGAATAAAAAATCTGAATTACACACCCCCGCTCCACCGCACCTACTAGCTTAGGTTAAGGTGACCAGACATCCCCGGTTTCCGGGGACAGTCCAATTTCAAAGACAGTCAGTGCAGATTTAAAAAAAAAAATTCTGAATTACACACCCCCGCTCCGCCGCTCCTACTAGCTTAGTGGGGTGTATTTTTTTCCATTATCTGTGCCCCTTCCTGATGATCATGTGCTGGTCGGAGCGGAGGGAATATTTCTTCAGTTTCAGGTGCATGCCCATTCAGCTCCGCTCGCATGTTCTTCTGCCTTGGCTCAAGTCCCAGCCAGCCGCCTGCCTGGTTATCTCCTTGACTTCCCTGGCGGAGTGTTCTACCTCCGCTCCCCACCCAATTGTAACTGGGGTCCGAAGAGTAAGACTTGACAGGCTGTGAGGCGGGCGGCTGCGCCGATGGGCAGAGAGTCACTAATTGATGAATATGAAAAAGTGTAGCGCTTATTTTTGTGAAAGAGTCAGTTAACAAAACATAACAAATGTTGCAAACATGCATATATATTAATTTCAGTGACACCAAGTGACTGAGTGTGATCCGTGAAAAAAAAAATATTATATGTAAATAAATCAGAACAAAACAGTCCTCTATTGTGACCACACACAAATAACAGTCCAAAAGTGTAGAAAAAACTGCAAGGTTGAAAAAAAGAGTCCCACATGGATATGACCCTCTCTGTGAAAGGATAGAGACACCACCACCGATTATAAGGAGGAGGCTTACCAGATGGTATTGACTTGGTAAGGTGTATACCACCCAAGTCAAAACAGGCTTAAATAATCAGTCAGCAAGGTGTATCCAGCTGGTCCTGAATCCGCATATCAGTCGGCACCGCAAATTCCCGTAAACACCAGGAAGTGTGAATACATATAGTCTTGTTGGAGCCAGAGATACGGTAACCACATAACATGCGTAATGGGGAAAAAAACTCACATAGTGTGATACCGTACAAGGAAGTATTTATTTAAAAAAAGATTAAAAAATGTACACTCACATTTGGAAGAACATCATAGGCATATCACAAAATGCAAGAGCGATGTGTGTAAATGGGTCCACCCGACGCGTTTCAACTAAAAGTCAAAGACCCCAGATGATGACTTTTTAGTTGAAACGCGTTGGGAGAGGAGGAGACTGGTGAGAGGAACTTCTCTGGAGAGTCCGGCGCAGCTTTGCTGGTGACAGAGAGGCCTCCGGTGACTCCCTTGGACGGATATCCTTCCCCTGACAGGGGCTGTGCTAGCAAAGGTAATTCATGTTCTACCTCATATAGTCAGTGGCAGTGACTATTCGCCATTGGTGACACCACAGTGGTGAGCGATACTTTAAAGGATTGTGCCTCGACCTACTCCCATTAATACTGAACTGTTGCAAAGGTCCCAACTTGACTGTGCTGTACGTTTATTCGCTGAGAAGAATAAAACTGTGTTGGACCTATTCAGTGTGTGGAACTCTGGTTACTAGGAGCAAAGGGGGAGTCAAGGACGGAGGAAAGGATTTGACTCTAGGACACCTACACAAAGCCCGATCTTTCTGGCCTTCACCTCTTCGCTATGGAGGACGTGGGCCGTGGTGTATCTCATCCCTCCCCCGGTACTTACACCCCTAGACAAAGACAGACAAGCCGAGAATGAGAAGGGGTGAGAGGGGTGAGGTCGCTACATAGTGTATACATTCTCAGCACCTTACCTCAGTACTCCTCTCAAAAACTCTCAGCCCAGATGCAAGTAGTGAGCTAACTCTTGAGAGGAGTTAAACAAATATCAAAATGCGTTTATGGGTGGATGTAAGTCTGGAGAAGTGGGCATTTCAAGGCAAGACTGTATTTGCAAGCAAACCACCCTACGTAACTCCTAATCAGGCTGGGGAAGAGGAAAGATGATTGTAGCACTACCCCCCACAGGGGCTGCTGGCAACTGGTTCCCCTACACCTGCTCAGCCAGGCAATACATATTTTCCACTTCCAAACACAAAAAGTCAGTCCCTTTGTTTTTATCTTTTAGTAGGGGTAACAACTTGCTTGGGTGAAGGGTTTTATAGGATGCCCAATTTAAATCAAGAACACCAACAGGGGGCAACTTCCTTCATCTGTACAAAAAGATCCCAGACTGTTTTCTCTCCTTCCTCATCCTTAGTGGATTTTAGAAGCAAAAGTCCATTAAAGACTAGGAGCTCTCAGCCCCTTTGGAAATAGCACAAAACTTAAGGCAAACTGCACACAGGAGTGTATCCTTTCCTTGTGTAGATCTGCTCCCAGCTACACTGCTTGAAGGCACTACCAGCCCCCCTGGCTGCTCTGAATATCTCCCAAGGCAAGGTATAAAAAGGGTTAAGCACAGCAGAAAGCTTACTACATGCGGCAGTCCCTCCCCTTGAATGTCCCTTGGTGTGCTGTTGTACCCACAGTGCCCTCCTTGCTCCCACTACTTTTCAGACAGGATTTCATGTCAAACCACTCTGATGAATGGGTTCCCCTGAGCCAGCCCGAGTCCAGCCTGGAGACCCCTCATAGGGCACTGACATTGTCCTCAGTACTCAACCACCAGACTCCCCTTCTGGCATCACTCATCCATATTTAAGGGCTGGCTCAGCCACCCTGCCCAACTCACTGCCTGGGGATTGGCCAAGTTCCCCAAAGTATGCAGATCAACCCTCCTGGCCTCCGCCCTCTAATTTCTAGAAGTTTCTCCAAACTCCCAGAACCAGGGGGAGCTACCAGAAACCGGCCTATATGAGTCATCCAGCCTGACCTGCAATAAACCCTGACCCAGATTCCAGACTCACACTTACCACAAGTCAAATAAATTTGCCTGTACTTCAACATTAGCACACTAAAGGGTGCTACATGATGCTGGATGTCCTTCATCTAGGAAATGAGGTGGGGTCTAACTAAATTGCTGCAGCCTCTATTACAATCTGTGAGAAGCTCACAGTGTGCTGTGAAATCAGAGAAAGCAATTGTATTCTAGGAGAGGAGCCCGTACAACTGTGCAAGGCTTAAGGTAAGGCTGGAGTTCAGCTTTAACCGATTGCCCATCAGCCGCCGCAGTTACACTGTGGCAGATTGGTTCAGCTGCACAAATCACCGTAGGTGTAGGTCGGGCTTGTACATGGCTTTCTGTGGGTGCCATGTGGCCAGCAGGGGAGCCAATCAGCAGGTCCGGCGGACTCGTGGCTAAGTCGCGACAGGTCGCCCCTGTGTGAACCGGCACTATGGCCCCTTTCACACTGAGGCGTTAAAAACGTTCAAAAATTATGAGATTTTGTACCGCGATTTTACACGACCGTTTTTAATGTCATTGAAAAAAACGGCATTTTTCTCGACGTGATTCTTCTCAAGCCTGCCTTGCCTACACACTATCGTGAAAAAAAATGCTTGAGTAAAGCTCGATGACGTACAACACGTACAACGGCACTATAAAGGGGAAGTTCCATTCGGATTGGGCCACCCTTCATGTCAGTAAAGTTTGTTGAGCGACGATTCGCGCTTTTCAGCCTCGTGCTTTTCAGTCCGTTACAGCGTGACGAATGTGCTATCTCCATTACGAACGCTAGTTTTACCAGAACGAGCGCTCCCGTCTCATACTTGATTCTCAGCATGCACATTTTTTTTCACGTCGTTAAAGCCCACACATGGCCGTTTTTCATGACGAGAAAAACGACGATGTAAAAAACTACGTGAAAAATTAGAGCATGTTCCAATTTTTTCATGGCCGTTTTCACGTCGTGAAAAATGCTCTGAAGCCCACACACGATCATTTTTAATGACCATTTCAAAAAATGTCGCGTGTACACGGCATAATTCAAAGTCCCAACAATTCCCTTTCTTCTATAAGACAATTTAGGTATGGAGACGTATGACCACAATTGTTATATATACATATAGACTTTTATAGGTGACAGTAATTAGTTAATACATTTTTTATAATTTTCTTACTGTTACCTCTGCTGGGTGACCCCTATTGTTGTTGGTCTGCATTTATTTAATTTATATGTGAGGCAAATATTCTATACAATCATCATGTTTTATCGCTTGGTTTAATCTTTCTATGATCTCTGCAGGCTGGCAGATTCGGAGTCCTGGACTCACCCTAGTAAAGGGAGGGCCAACTCAGAGTTACATAGTTAGTCAGGTTTAAAAAAGACACAAGTCCATCCAGTTTAACCATAAAAATAAATAAATAAATAATAATATCATACAATCCCATATACACAATCCCATATCCACAGTTGATCCAGAGAAAGGTGAAAAACCCCAGCAAAGCATGATCCAATTTGCTACAGCAGGGGAAAAAATTCCTTCCTTATCCCCTGAGAGGCAATCAGATTTTCCCTGGATCAAATTACCTATAAATGTTAGTACCCAGTTATATTATGTACATTTAGGAAAGAATCCAGGCCTTTCTTAAAGCAATCTACTAACCTGGCCAGAACCACCTCTGGAGGGAGTCTATTCCACATTTTCCCAGCTCTTACTGTGAAGAAACCTTTCCGTATTTGGAGATGAAATCTCTTTTCCTCTAGACGTAAAGAGTGCCCCCTTGTCCTCTATGATGACCGTAAAGTGAATAACTCAACACCAAGTTCACTATATGGACCCCTTATATATTTATACATGTTAATCATATCCCCCCTTAATCTCTTCTCAAGAGAGAATAAATTCAGTTCCTCTAATATTGAACCCTGATGCCGCGTACACACAACCGTTTTTAATGACGAGAAAAATGCAATTTTTTTAAATGGTCATTAAAAATTATTGTGTGTGGGCTTCAGAGCATTTTTCACGACGTGAAAAATGGCCATGAAAAAATTGGAACATGCTCTAATTTTTCTCGTCGTTTTTCACCTCGTCGTTTTTGTCGTCATGAAAAACGGCCGTGTGTAGGCTTTAACGACATGCAAAAAAATGCGCATGCTCAGAATCAAGTGTAGTGCCCTCCTCACTCCCCTCTTTCTCTCGTCTCGTCTTTCTCTTGTCCAGGGGTATCTTAGAGGGGAGGGAGCGGGGACACCACGCCTGGCTTCCACCACATGTGTCAGTGCGGTATAAGCAACGTTCTTGTATTACTCCCTCCAAGAGTCACCTTGAACAATGTCTGCTAGGAAATGAGCCCCACACCGTTAAAGTTCAACACTCCTTTATTCTTCTGCGAATGAACACAATCAGTTGAACTCCCTTGGTTAACAGAACAGGAAAGGAGGTGTGGATGCGAATAGGCCCAGACACAATTTGGTTCTCCACTTTCCTTCCTGAAAGTGGGTTACAGTCTCCGCACGAGGGGAATTTCCTTCCAGGCGGTCTCCGACGAGAGGCTCACTGTCACCGGCAATATGCTGCACCGGGTCTTCAAGTGAGGAGCTCCCCCGGTCCATTGCGCCTTCCGGATTCGGGTACCCACTCCCGGGGTTCCCTAGGATCTCCTTCCCTCGCGGAACTCAGTGTTGGGCACTGAGCTCCGGACCTCCATCCGAGTACCTCACCCAAGGCTAAAGGTGCCTGGAATGGAACACAACCTCCGGTTGTCCTCTAGGCCTAGGCCACCCAGAGGACCGATACGAACCACCGTCCACAAGCTGAAGGTGCCTGGGACTTCGACCCCGTGACAAAGATGGCCGGCCCCTTTATACCGTCTCCCAGCAAGCACGGCGGGTTCCCCGCCCCACCATACCGCTGCCGAGGGAGGACAAAAAGGAGGCACAGCACACAGCAATGATTCAACCCCAGCCCAGGGCGACAGCGCCACCCACTGGGCTGCAGGGAATTACACATCACTGATGTCTCTGCCAAGTTCAAATTTTCACCCGGGAAAGTACATACCCGCTACACTCTGCCCCTGGTGGTTTGACACTGGTCCCCAGTGTCTGGAGTAAATCATGCCCTCAACGGCTGGCATAATCCAATCCAGAAACCCACTAACAATTGTAAAAAAATAAAACTCTTAGAAAAACTACCCTACTGGAACAATTGTGTCTGAGCCCTGTAATAAAAGGGAAAGAAACAATAACATGTAATCATAACTTTGAATCACATTTTACATCATACTCTTCCCACCCATCCTGACTAAGATCCACCCCATTCTCAGTGATCTTGATGGATGCTCTCCTGCAGAGGGAAAAGAAAGAAACAACACACATAACCCTGACACATGTATTCGTGTGAGAGAAAATAAACTTCTTCGGGAAGAGATCCCTTTTCTCCAAAGAGTGAATGTGTGAAAAGTGTTTAACGTTGCGCAACACTGCCACCTGGTGACAGCATCGCGGTAACTGCACCCGTGGAACTGTCCTCTTCTCTTTTGGCCCTATCTACCCAGAGTCCAAGATCTCTTGTGGGAAAAGTGAAGAACAAACCAGGAACAGTTCTCCTTTCCTCTGGGCACAAAAGCAACGGCCCCAGAAAGTTCAGCAGCATAATCAAGAACAAACTGAGTCTTTCTCTCTCCTACAAGTAAAAGCGGGGATGCGGCAGAACAAGCGGCTTCAAGTGCTGGTCCATGGTCTCCAGATGATACTCCTTATCTTCCCCTTCCTTGCGCCGGATCAACACTTTGTCTGCATGGATGTGTCGTCCCAACATCCACTCTGCCTTGCAGTCCTTGAAACGTTGAGAGGCCTTTGGAGAGCATGCCAGGTACCTGCTGGTGTGTGGAACCTGAAGGTGGGTCCAAACAAAGTCATTGTACCAGTGCTCCCAGCACACTTCCACCTCATAAAGCAGTTCCTTCGACAAGTACGGATACTCCCATCCGTATTCTGCAGCAACCTTTTGGCCAAATAGGCGTTGTAATCTTGCCAAAGGAGGCATGGTAGCTTTGTCCCCTTCGCCAGGCAAAACTATCGAGTCCGGGTGGCGAGAGACCTTGAACACATCTGGTCTGGGCATAGGTGCCCCCAGCAACAGTCTCTTTTCCCGGCCTTCGGTACAGATGGCATCGGGGATGTAGAAGCAGGCTGGGGATGGGACCTCTCTTCAGGCGCTGGTGCCTCCACCCGGGGTGTACTTTCCCCTGTTGACATGGGTGGATCTCTGATCCTCCGAGATGAAGCGAGAGGTACTTTGTCCCAGCCCTTCTCGGCAAACAAATCGTCTATGGCCACATCGTCTCCCATGTCCGAGAGCGACTCCAGGTCAGAGGTGTCACACTCCTCTGCGGGTATGTAGCCGGTTGTAGAAACGGAACCACCACCTCCCGCGGACTCACTGGGCCATGACTTCCCGACACCTCCGCCCACACACCAAATCTCTCCGCCTGGCTTACCTCGGCCTTTACTTGAAGCGGGACATCCGGAACTCTTGTCAACGGACCCATCCAGGCCGGGCGTAAGCGGGTGAGACGGTCCACCACAACCGCTGGTCGGGGCTACCATGCCGGTCTTTCTCTTCGGTGGCGGACGCTGCGAGACAGTGGTGACCGAGTCAGCATCCTCGGATTTCTCCCGTTGGGGTTTTACGACCTCCTCCGCGGTCACTGCAGTGTGCGTAGGGATGGCTCTCACAGCAGTGATTCCTCCTCTCTGAGTGGTGTTGCCCGCAGCACGGCCGGGGTAAATGGTTCTCGGCCTCTCAACCGCTGGATCCACTTCGAACAGGAACTCCCCACAGGCCTCACATCACCCGAATGGCTTCAGCTGGCACACCAGTCCCGAACAGCCGGGACAAATCACACCCAGGGCCTCAACGTCCATGCACGAGTACAGGGCGAATCGACCCCTTGGCTTTAGCCGGATCCCCGTATCTGTTACCGGAGCAGCAGCAGTCAATGTCGTGGTGGAAGGGTGAACTGGAATCCACGATGTATGTCCGAACATGGCGACCTCTTGCTGATCCATCGCACACTGCAAAGTTTTTGCGCCAACGTCCCACGTGTAGTCCTTCACATGTATTGGACTCCTCCCCTTTGCTCCAGTTCGCGGGCTTTTCTTCTTTTCTGTTTCTGAGTCACGCCCACGAACTAAGCGATGGGGGTGTGCCTGGTGGCGCAGTGCAATAGAAACCCCCACGTGTACTACTTCACACGGCTGAGCTTCCCCCTTTTTCCACTCTTCTGCGCGGGCCTTTCCCTTCATTGGGTCATGTCCACGACTTCGAGCAGGGATGCACTTCGGCCAATGAAGGCCTGCCTATTCGCTTAACTCCTCCAGCAGACACGTTCAACACTGTGGTGCACAAACACTATACCAGACCCGAGCCCCCACATGTAGCGCCCTCCTCACTCCCCTCTTTCTCTCGACTCGTCTTTCTCTCGTCTAGGGGTATCTTAGAGGGGAGGGAGCGGGGACACCACGCCTGGCTTCCACCTCATGTGTCAGTGCGGTATAAGCAACGTTCTTGTATTACTTTCGGGTCAGTGCTGTGCACCTGGATCCTCCCTCCAAGAGTCACCTTGAACAATGTCTGCTAGGAAATGAGCCCCACACCGTTAAAGTTCAACACTCCTTTATTCTTCTGCCAATGAACACAATCAGTTGAACTCCCTTGGTTAACAGAACAGGAAAGGAGGTGTGGATGCGAATAGGCCCAGACACAATTTGGTTCTCTACTTTCCTTCCTGAAAGTGGGTTACGGTCTCCGCACGAGGGGGAATTTCCTTCCAGGAGGTCTCCAACGAGAGGCTCACCTGTCACCGGCAATATGCTGCACCGGGTCTTCAAGTGAGGAGCTCCCTCCGGTCCATTGCGCCTTCTGGATTCGGGTACCCACTCCCGGGGTTCCCTAGGATCTCCTTCGCTCGCGGAACTCAGTGTTGGGCACTGAGCTCCGGACCTCCATCCGAGTACCTCACCCCAGGCTAAAGGTGCCTGGGATGGAACACGACCTCCGGACGTCCTCTAGGCCTAGGCCACCCAGAGGACCGACACGAACCACCGTCCACAAGCTGAAGGTGCCTGGGACTTTGACCCCGTGACAAAGATGGCGGCCCCTTTATACCCTCTCCCAGCAAGCGTGGCGGGTTCCCCGCCCCACCATACCGCTGCCGAGGGAGGACAAAAAGGAGGCACAGCAATGATTCAACCCCAGCCCAGGGCGACAGCGCCACCCACCGGGCTGCAGGGAATTACACATCACTGATGTCTCTGCCAAGTTCAAATTTACACCCGGGAAAGTACATACACGCTACACAAGTATGAGACGGGATCGCTCGTTCTGGTAAAACTAGCGTTCGTAATGGAGATAGCACATTCGTCACACTGTAATGGACTGAAAAGCACGAGGCTGAAAAGCGTGAATCGTCTCTCACCAAACTTTACTAATTTAGCGGGTATGTACTTTCCCGGGCGTAATTTAAACCTGGCAGAGACACCAGTGATGTGTAGTTCCCTGCGGCCCAGCAGGTGGCGCTGTCGCCCTGGGCTGGGGTTGAACCATTGCTGTGTGCCGGGTCTCCTTTTTGTCCTCCCTCTGCGGTGGTATGGTGGGGCGGGGAACCCGCCGTGTTTGCTGGGAGAGGGTATAAAGGGGCCGGCCATCTTTGTCACAGGGTTGAGTCCCAGGCACCTTCAGCCTGAGGGCGGTGGTTCGTGTGGGTCCTCTAGGCGGCCTAGGCCTAGAGGACGTCCGGAGGTTGTGTTCCATCCCAGGCACCTTTAGCATGGGGTGAGGTACTCGGATGGAGGTCTGGAGCTCAGTGCCCCACACTGAGTACTGCGAGGGAAGGAGATCCTAGGGAACCCAGGGATTGGGTACCCGAATCCGGAAGGCGTAATGGACCGGGGGGAGCTACTCACTTGAAGACCGGGTGCAGCAGATTGCCAGTGACAGGTGAGCCTCCCATCGGAGACCGCCTGGAAGGAAATTCCCCCTCGCTCGGAGACCGCAGCCCACTTTTAGGAAGGAAAGTGGAGAGTTCATTGTGTCTGGGCCTACTCGCATCCACACCTCCTTGTCTGTTCTGTTCTCTGAGGGAGTCTAACTGATTGTGCTGTTCACTTGGGAAGAATAAAGGAGTGTTGGACTTTAATGGTGTGGGGCTCATTTTCTGGCGGACATTGTTCAAGTTAACTCCAGGTGGACAACACTAACCCGAAGGTAAAGAAAGAACTTTGCTTACACCGCACAGACATCTGTGGTGAAGGCTTGGCGTGGTGACCCCGCTCTCTCCCCTCTAAGGTACCCCTAGACAAGAGACAGACGAGCTGATGCAAAGAGGGGAGTGAGGAGGCCACTACACTAACATGAAGGGTGGCGCCATCCGAATGGAACTTCCCCTTTATAGTGCTGTCGTACGTGTTGTACGTCACCGTGCTTTACTCAAGCATTTTTTTTAATGATAGTGTGTAGGCAAGGCAGGCTTGAGAAGAATCACGTCGAGAAAAACGTAGTTTTTTTCAATGACATTAAAAATAAGGATTAAGACTGGGATGCCATTAAAGTTCATGTGTGTGTAAAGGCATGACAATATAGTGTACAGCATATTGCTCCCTAAAGCGCCATTTGCTCAGAAACTCTTCTTCCTGCAATTTAGCACTTCTGTAAATGAGAATTACTTTTTAGTATGTTTTTAATTGTGTTGCATTGACATTAATATTATTTTGCAGAAAGTGGTGTTTATAGCCCTATTATTTCTGCATCTGTATACTAGACATTGCATAGTGCACCTTTTAGCTTACTGATCCATGCTTAGGTTGTATTTAAACCAGTGTGAGTGACAGTAGCAGATGGAAGGACTCTGGTGACAGATGACATGCTGACATTCTCAGTGACTAATTTCTATTTTATCACTTAATGTCTTAGAAACGTTTATCATGTCTTTTCTCCAATATGTGCTCAGGTAATCTGTACAGGACTGTCTAATCATTTTCTTGTTTCTTTTTTCCTTGTGTTGCAATCATTCCTCATAACTTTTTTTCTTAATCAAAATATGTAAAATATAATTATGTTGTTTGCATAGCATTCATCTACCAAATTGAAACTATTCACTTAAAATGACTATCCCTTTTTAAAAATAAAAAAATACATAGATTAGTAAAAGTAAACATAAAGAAATATGCAACCTTTGTCGCAATACTTATCTTTAATCCAGAGCTGCTTTGGTGTTTCTGAATCACGGACCTGGAGAAAGCATGCGGCAAATGAAAGTCAGAAAAAAAGTCAGAAAATGTATATACTTGTGTAGCACCCTGGGGTTTAGTCAGGGAGCTCCTCACAAATTTACTTGCCAAGAGTAGTCATCTTGGCCTTGTTGCACTTTTTCTCTTCTACCACTAGGTGGCTGGGAACTTGGTGGTACTAGATATGAGAAGGGCAACCCAAGGTCAGGTTATGGGTTAATGGGGTATCTCAGCCAATGGGCAGTGGGTTTTCTTGAATCCCTTGGCCTGCTGGGAGAACCTATATATTCGTGAGAGGTCAGGTGATCTGTGTTCTGTGCCACCCGGACTGCCTTCTGAGTGGAGGTGTGTCGTCTACCCCGGGCTGCTAGGCCGGAGATTGGGCCTATCCTGGAGGCATCTGGCTGCCAGGCTGTCTGAGGGCCTATCCAGATGTAAGAGGGCAGCGCAGGGTTGGGACTGCGGCTTGCAGTCCAACCAAAAATGCCAGTTCTGCCGGCCGGAGAACCTGTCGTGGTCGAAGGTAGAAGGGAAGCTGTCACCACTAAGGGACCAACCACCTTTACCACAGTGAGTAACTGAAGCAAGTACCGGAGCAGTATTCTCATCAAACGGGCGCGGTGGAGATTCGGGAAACTTCAGGCGGTGATCAAGTCAGGGACTCAACTAGCGGAGGTGACGCTTGCAGAGCAGCCTTGTGTGTCAAGCCAGGGACTGAGCCGGTCAGCAGGGTTGAAGCTTAAAGGTATCCGAAGTTCCAATCTAGGGACCCAGCAGGGAAGCCTGGGTGATGCTTGAGGGAGATACCAAAGCCTCGAGGAGCTCAAGGGATTCAGTTAGGGTTGATACCTTTTCTTTAAGCCAAACCCGAACACTTTAGCGTCGCACAGCAATTTTTTTTCATAGTATGCATAAACTATGAATAAATGTTGCTATTAAATAACAGTCCACAGAGTTCCCCCTTTACATCAGAGTCCACAGAGTTCCCCTTTTACTGTAAGGGAGAACTCTGGGGACTCTAACATAAGGGATGCTCTGGTGTACAGTGAGGATTCTGATGTAAAGGGGAGCACTGTGGTCTCTGGTGTAAAGGGGAGCTCTGATGTAATGAGTGCTCTGAGAACCCTGATTTACCTTAGCGTACTTACTTAGAGGCAGGAGAGAGAAGGGGGGAGACTTAGTCCAGTCTGAATAATGTGTCCGGGTTTCAGACAGTCTGAAACCAGGACGCATGATTCCAAACCCGAACTGTCCGGGTGAATCCCGAACAGGTGGCAACTCTAGATTCAGTGCCAGTAAATCAGAGAGTCCAGTGAGAGACTAGGAGCTCAAGGGGCTGAAGAACTACAAGTAGAAGTTGTAGTAAAGCTGAGAGAACTGTTACGTGAATTAGGAACTGTTAAGTACTGTAGACATAGGGGACTGAAAACCTGCATGTGCAGAAGTGGCACCCTGCTGGGGTCTTTACCTGTACGGCTGTCCTCCTATTGAAGGCTCAGATTCTGCCTATTGAAATTGCAACTACTTAAGGGTGTCCAGGCCCCAACCCTCTTTCCCTTGCAAAATATAAAAGGACTGTTAAAAGAAATAAAACCTTTTTTGCATCCAAGAAGTGTCTGGCGCCCAATGACTTTTACCACCTTTGCACCCACTATGCCTCACAACCCACTACATATTGAAGGATGTCAGAGGTCCGTGGCCTCAAATGTTCTCATTAAACTAGAAGAGGTTAGAGATTCTGTTACATTTGTTTCAGGATAGTGACTCAAAAAACATTAGGTATCATTAGGACATTCAGGGAAAGCATTTTCAGAAGTGGGGACTGTCCACTTATTTGTTTCATGACAGGTGTATGTTAAAATGCTTGTAAAAGTACTGATGTGAGATAGCACAAAACACAAATCTGCTGCATTTTCATTACTTTGTTGTAAGGTAGCATAATAATTATCTTTTATTATCTTCATAAAAGATTTACAATCCTAATATTTAATCTTTAAAGCTGAACTCAAGGCAAGCAACTAAATCCAGCCAACATGCATGCAGTTTTGGGGAATTGCTAAGAGATTTTTAATTCTCTTCAGCCAGTTTAGAGATCCAGACACATATAAATAATCACTATGCCATGCACCATCTACTATATATTATAATTCCTATATTGATCCCTACATTTATTTACTATTAATACTATTATATTATAATTTTTTCAGATGGTATACACCCCTATGTCCTTTTCACAACCCATGGGGCAACTACCCTCGGAATGTTCTTCCCCTGTTTGGTTTTTCCATCTTGATGCTTTTGGGGTTAGCCGCCTCAGGTTCCGGGGCGGACTGACATTCCAGCCTACCTCCAGTTCCCTCAGTCCATGTCCAGACTCTGATTTGACTTGCAAGTATGAGTGACCAATTTTTACTATTTTTATTTTTCTATAGTCTTTATTACATTTTTACATGATCACTCATCATATCTACTTTTAAACATCCTTAGACAATATCTCTGCATCTGCTCCTGAAGAGTAGCGCTACAGCTACGAAACGCGTCGAGCTAATAGATGCCTTCCCTGCTGTTCTTTTTATTCAAGATACCATGATTACAGTTCACTGGAATATACCTATATATTACTTACTGTGGGAATACGTTGCAACTAGTCTGGTGTGTCATCATTATGTCATTACTGTGGCTCTAGGCCAATATGCTATCAGTGTGTCATTATGCTATTCTGTTAATTTATTACTATGTATCATGTCATGGAATAAAAGTTTTTTACTTTACTATGATGGTTACTACATGTCTATGCATTTACTATATGGCACTATAGATGGCTCCACCACCAGACAGCATTATAGTATCATGCAATGCTATTTTCCTGGCTGCACGCTTCAATTCAAAGTCCGAAAAAATGTAGTTCTTCTATATCAACCAATGACGCGGCACCATTCCCCCCACTGACACCAATCATGGGCACCATTCCTCCCACTGACACCAATCATGGGGCACCATTCCTCCCACTGACACCAATGACGGGGCACCATTCCTCCCACTGACACCAATGACGGGGCACCATTCCTCCCACTGACACCAATGACGAGGCACCATTCCTCCCACTGACACCAATCATGGGGCACTATTCCTCCTTCTACTGGCCAGGCACTATATAAATTTTTTACCCCCACTAACCACCAAGCCTGATGCATTGTCTACACCCACTGACACTGGAGCAATTTCTCCTCCAACTGGCCACAGCCCAGCCCTCCTTAAAGTGGAGTTCCACTCGTTTTTAGAAGGTCCAATCACTCTCATGCCCATCCTAAATGCTGTAATAAATGGCAATATATATATACTTTTTTCCTTTGTACATATGTTTTTTTTTACTTTTCTTCTGCAGCACTTCTGGATGTGGCCACCTAGGCGATTACATCACTAGGCGATCTGCAAGGGCTCCTGGGATAGTGGCGTCAAGTATCCCAGGAGTCCCTGCGAATCGCCTAGTGATGAAATCTCGCATTATTTCCAGACTGATGCGAACGGGAGGAACGGGATGTCATAATTGACAGGTTGCTGAAGCAATGAGGTCAGGGGTGGGAACTTCCGCCGACGCCGCCATTTTTATGGCAACCTGTTGGGAAGAGAGAGAGCTTCTCAGTGCGCAGCCGCAAGATCGGAAGGTGCATGCTGAGTAGCCAGCTGCACCGAATCCTGGAAATCAAGAGAAGAGGGCTTCAGATGCCCACAGATGACATGGAACCTGTCTGCTTCCGAGATCTGGTTAGTCTTCAAATATTTTAACACAAACTACAGGGACTACACATAGGACATGTTCTAAATGTTGCTAGATATGTTTAAACAAGTATGGAGGAGTGTTTATAAAAAGTATTTGGGGGACTGGAACTCTGCTTTAAGTCTGATGGACAGTAAACCAGCCCTGTGTTTAGAAAGTTTGGAGACCCCAGCTCTACTCACTGTGCTCTCTCCTCTGTTCAGCACATGTGAATGCAGCAGTGCCTAGATCAGCATGTAAAATGGAACATCACAAAATCATGGCCTATTTTGACCAACAAACGTTTTCTCTGTATAAAATTAATTATAGTTGATTAAAGTGGAACCTTAGTCAGAAAATTAAGTCCTAAAGATCACTTCAGGCTGACCCTTTTGCAGGTATAGCTATGTAAAACATTAAAAATAAGTGCCTGTACTGTTTAAAATTCAGTAATACACTGTCTTACTCTGCTGTGCACATGCTCAGTTACTCTCTATTATTCGGCACCGTGCTGAAAATCAGAGCCACTAGAGGTCAATCTGCTGACAGCCTAAACATTTACTGCTGCTCAGGGGTTCAGGGCTTCAGAAAAATGACAGCCTCCAGCAAGAAGAAACAGGAGAAACAATGCTGTAGGCAATTTACATAATCATTAGCCGCTTGCGGACCAACCACTGTAGATATATTGCGGCCGGGCAGCTGCTCCAGCTGTGCTGCGATTCGCTGCAGCACAAACCAATCAGCGGGTGCCAGCCGCTGATTGGTCGCTGGCACCCGCTGATCGGCTCTAGTAATTACCGAAGAGAGCCCTGTGTATGTAAACAAATACAGAGCTCTCTTCTGACAGCAGCAATGTGCTGTTTTTTCTTCCTGCAAAGCAGAAAGTAAAAACCAGCACATTGCTTAGTAAAAACTGTAAATGGCACACACATTAACACATGTTGGCCACACATTTAACCCCTTGACCGCCCTAGATGTTAACCCCTTCCCAGCCAGTGTCATTAGTACAGTGACAGTGCATATTTTTAGCACTGATCACTGTATTAGTGTCACTGGTTCCCAAAAAAGTGTCAGGTAGTGTCCAATTGTCGGCCACAATATTGCAGTCCCGCTATTAGTCATTGATTACCACCATTACTAGTAAAAAAAAAAAAATGTAGCACACAGATCCCTTTCCTGCTTACCTCTCCTAGCAGGCGAGACACACCATTCCACAAGCCCAATATCCTCCTGATAAAAGAGGGTGAGCGGTGTTATTTGTTTTTGGGTCCTGTAGGGAGTTACCTCCTTCCATTTGTTCTCTCCCGTAGAGTGTAGGGTAAAGTCTATTCTCTCTTTGTATTCAATAAGGCCATTGTCCAGACAGTATTAAACCCAATAAAGAAAGGTTTACTTTTGTTGCGTAGAAACTTGATAGGAAAGTTGGAGATCGAGAATTTAACAAGGAGGCAGGTTCAGGCACGCGGCACTTAACTGTCAGTTATCTCCACTCAGTCCTGAGTGGGCTTTGCTCACCCGGATAGTCCCCTCTCACGGTCCTAGCAGCCGGTGTGGAGCACGAAACATTCACTTTAAATTTCCTAAGGATACAATCAGGATATGAACTTCTGAATCCCGAACTTCCCAGCACTTGTAACACTTGAGACCTTAGGTGCCAGTGGGCACGTTACAAGGCTTTTGGCGGATTATGGAATCCTTCCCTTTGATAGGCAACCAGGCCTCTCCTGAGACAGTGACTTCCCTCACCGATCCCCGCGGACAGGACCTCCCCTGGTTTCCTCTCCTTCAGAGTGGGTCACCCCCCACTTGGGCACCCTGGGACTCTTCTTCTGGTGTAGGCCTCAGCTAAAGGTGCTGGGCCTACCTGGAACGATGCAGCCTCGGGCCGAAGGTGCCCGGGACTGAATACACACACACGTACCCCTGGTCATGAGGACCACCGAAAGTGGGGTACGTGCCTAGGACCAAGGGGTCCTCTGGATCGCCTCCGAACTACGGACCTAATGGCGTCCGCCCCTTAAGTACCCTCTCCCGGCATGCACAGCGGGTAGACCACGCCCACTGCACGCCTGCCGAGAGAGGACACCCAATCACGCTGCAGTGCTACCTGTGGTTCAATCTGAGACCTGGGCGACAGCGCCACCCACAGGTCAAAGGGAACTGTACTGCCAGGCAACACCACAACAAAGCAGAAACCAATTTAAAGAATTCAAACAGCCTGAGCCTAAATATTTGCTCAGGCTACCCCTTAAATTTAGGCATAGCGACCCAAATTATGGGGGGTCCGCTACAAAAATAAATAAAAAACTCCATAAATATATACCAATCAATATATCAATATATCAAAAATATGTAGCAGAATACATATTGGCCTAAATTGATAAAGACATTTGATTTTTTTATTTTATTTTATTAGATAGATTTTTTAGCAGAAAGTAAAAAAAATATAATTTTATTTTTTTAAATTGTCTGCCTTTTTTTGTTTATAGCGTAGAAAAAAAAAAAAGCAGAGGCAATCAAATACCAAAAAGCTCTATTTGTGGGGGAAAAAAAAACATACATTTGGGTACAGTGCTGCAAAACCACGCAATTGTCAGTTAAAGTAACGCAGTGCCGTATCGGACAAAATGGCCTGGTCATGAAGGAGGGTAAATCTTCCGGAGCTGAAGTGGTTAATGTGGAATGTATGTTCCTTGCTAAAGAACATTATTTTTTATCAACTTTTTATGGATAAAGTTCCGCTATGAGTAGTATTAACAGGCCTCATTATACCTTCAATGATATGAAAAAGCATTTTCTCTTATGAAGCCTTCTTTAGTGATACTTAGTTCTTCAGGCCATACTGACAATGTATTGGTTGGCATGGCTTTGGGCACAGGAAGAAAGTCATTTTGTAAAATAATTAGAAAGAGGTATGTAGGAGATACAATATGAGAAAAAAATCCAGTGATAGTGTAGTCTTTATTAAAGCGGAATTGAACCCATCGATTTAACTATTTCTCAAAACAGTTATATTCAAGTCTACCGTGAATGAAAGAAAGACAGGCACTACAAAAATCAGCATAAACCAGGACAGCTGACGCGTTTCACACTTGTTCAGTGTTTACTCATAGCTGTGAGTAAACACTGAACAAGTGTGAAGTGCGTCAGCTGTCCTGGTTTATGCTGGTTTTTGTAGTGCCTGTCTTTCTTCAATAAACATACGATGGATTGGAGTGCGGCTGTCCTCACCATTTTTGTTTTCATTGATCTAGGAGGAGGGCGGGACTTTTCTCACAGCGCAGCCAAACTTTTCACACTGAGCTCTGAGATACACAGTGGGAGATGCCTGCTGTGTGTAAACCTGGGACTCGCAGAGACGAGAGAGACACTGATACAGTGACAGCCGGCCCACTAAGCCATCGGGGATGATCGGCCCACCGGGAAAATCCCGGTAGCCCTGATGGCCAGTCCATCCCTGCCTTGTTACATGAAAACTCTCTCCTCATTGGCTTAAAACCCATTTACAATCATTAAAAGATCCATTGACAAATAAGGACACCTATAGTGTAATGCAAGTGAAAATATTCGCCAGCACACTATGGATCTACAATCACCGTCCAAAGGTTTTTATTGCAGAGAGATCACATCACAAAGACAAGTTTGTTTTTGTGATGTGATCTCTCTGCAATAAAAACCTTTGGACGATGATATGTACACTTTCTTGATGTCTCCATGATCCAGCTGGTAATCTCTGCATCACCCACCATTGATAAACCTTGTTTTCCAGGAACGTGTGCGATAGAAATATAGACAAGACTATAGTAAAAAGCAGGGGTCTCCAAGCTTCCTAAACAAAGGGTCAGTTTCCTGCTTTCCAGACTTTAGGGGGGCCAGACTGTGGCCAATGGGAGTAGAAAATATCCCAGCATCGACGGGAGTCCACAATGTCTCAGGCTTTGTGGTCATGGGAAATAAAACAAAATGGTCAGTAGGGGGGGGATAATGTCCCATTATTGGCATTAGTGTCTGGAACAGTGCCCCATCATTGGTATCAGTAGGAAGAAAAGTGCCCCACAGTTGGTGTCAGTGAAAGCAATGGTGCCTCATCATTGATGTCAGTAGGAGTAATAGCGCATCAAGAGCCGGACAAAGGCAAGCAAAGGGCCACATCCGGCCCTCGTCCTGCAGTTTGGAGACCACTGGTAAAAAGCATACGTACCAAACCCTATCTGCATAGGTGGAGTACTAGAGGACTGGGGTATCTTGAAAGGCTCTTACGTATGGGCGTCCGCTCCATAGGGCAAGGGGGGGGGGTCAATTGCCCCCCCCTGGAATCGTAAGAGTGTTGAAGTCAGAGTGAAGACACTTGCCCCATGTGTTGCAATAACCCCAGCTAGCGGTCAAAGACAGGGTTAAATGCAACTGTGTATCGCCGCTGCCGAAGCGCTTTGTAGGCGCTTCGGCAGCGGTGCCCATTTATTTCAATGGGCAGGGGCTGTGGAGGAGTGGTGTATACAGCGCTGCTCCACTGCCCCATGGATGACCTTAAAATGATGCCCCCCCCCTGAAAAAAGTTCAGCGGACGCCCATGCTCTCACGTAAGAATGGGAAACAATTGTGAAAAAAATTTAATACAATAAAAGTAAATGTAGAATCCATGGCTGCCGGTGCTGAACCACAAATCCAAGATGGACAAAACTCCCTGTTGAACTCATGTTGTCTGAAAACCAGGAAGTGCGGACCAGGAAGTGCCTGGTTTCCGGCCAGCATGCGTTCCACGGGGAGTTTTGTTTTTGCAGTATGCATCTGACCTGCTAGACAGGGTTGTGCTGTGTGATAGTGCTGTGTAAATCTCAGGACTGGATGGAGAAAAATACACATCCTTTGTCAGGTAACTCAGCACCCCTATACAGTATTTAATCTATGTTTTTAGCTGTTTTTATAATTATATTAATCATAGGTTGAAAGTTAAATGAGAATTTTAGTGTGATCAAAAACTGTTCACCATTAAAAGTCAAAGTTGTTAAAAAATGTCAGCTCTGTAGCCCTGGCTTGTGGCAGCTGGTGGTGCCTTTCTTTGTAGGAAGCAGTTCTAGGCTTTATTTAAGGCTTGTATTAGTATGTTTATATTTATTTATTCTCCTTGAAGAGGGGAGTGCGAGGGTCTGGTGATTAATCTCAGCTGTCACTGCTCACAGATGTGAAATTCACACCGCAGCAAATGTGAAGTCAGCAGGAGCATCCCATGAACTGGAAGAGACGAGGGATGGAGAGGGAGGGAACGGGTGGAGGATAGAGGAAGAAAGTGTGAGAGCAGAGGGAAGCGGGCAATGTAAACAGAGAAGGTGGGAAAATAGTACAGGAAGATGAAAAAATGAACAGTAGACAAATCTAGTGCTAGATGGGTAATGGGAGATAACAAGGGCGGTTTTTAATCGAAGGGCAATGCAGACATTTGATCTGGGCTCGTCAGAGCGAACAGAAAAGCTTACTAAGGCTGAGAAAGAACTCTTATCCCACACCGTCTGTTTTAAAAGGCTACAATTAGCCCAATAAATAAAACATAACCACAGCACAATTTCTGTAAATCTGTTTTAATATAAATATACACAAACTGATATATTTTATGCACTTGGGGGCTAAGAATATGCATGCATCATACATACTAGGGGGATACAACTAGGGGAATTAATGGCGGAGAAGGATCTGGGGTTTTTTGGTAGATCATATAATAATGATAGCATGCAATGCCAAGCTGCGGTTTCCAAAGCAAGCTAAATCCTTTCTTGTATTAAGAAAATTATGGACTGCAGAGAGAGAGAGAGATATCATTTTGCCACTGTGCAAATCATTAGTAAGATTGTAAGCTCTAAGGAGCAGGGCCCTCTGATTCCTACTGTATTAAAGTGTATTGTATTTGTACTGTCTACCCTCAAGTTGTAAAGCGATGCGTAAACTGTTAGCGCTATATAAATCTTGTATAATAATAATAATCTGTTACTTTTGGGCACCAGTTCTCAAAAAGGATATCGGGAAACTGGAGAAAGTGCAGAGAAGGGCAACCAAACTGATAAGAGGCATGGAGGAGCTCAGCTATGAGGAAAGATTAAAGGAACTGAATTTATTCTCTCTTGACAAGAGGAGATTAAGGGGGGATATGATCAACATGAATAAATACATAAGTGGTCCATATAGTGAACTTGGTGTTGAGTTATTCACTTTAAGGTCATCACAGAGGACAAGGGGGCACTCTTTACGTCTAGAGGAAAAGAGATTTCATCTCCAAATACGGAAAGGTTTCTTCACAGTAAGAGCTGTGAAAATGTGGAATAGACTCCCTCAAGAGCTGGTTCTGGCCAGCTCAGTAGATTGCATTAAAAATGTACATAATATAACTTGGTAACATTTATAGGTAAAATTGATCCAGGGAATATCTGATTGTCTCTCGGGGGATCAGAAAGGAAATTTTCCCCTGCTGCAGCAAATTGGATCATGCTTTGCTGGGGTTTTTCGCCTTCTTCTGGATCAACTGTGGGTATAGGATTGTATAATTTATTTTTCTCTTTTATTGATTGAAATATATGGACTTGTGTCTTTTTTTCAATCTGACTAACTATGTAACTATTTGATCACATACAACTACAGCAGTGGTGGCTGGTGCTGAACTTTTTGGAGGGGGCGGCAAACAAGCCCCACCCTATGTCCGCACTGACCCCTCCACGGTCCCTCCGCACTCACCCCTCTACAGACCCCCCGCACTCACCCCTCCACGGTCCCCCCGCACACACTCCTTTACGGTCCCCCCACACTCACCCCTCCACAGTCCCCCCCCACTCACCCCTCCATGGTCCCCTCGCACTCAGCCCCTCCGCGGCTTCCTCGGCTTCTCCTCCCGGCCAACCCAACCCACCTGCTGTCCTAATTGGCCAGGAGGAGAAGCCAGGAGACAATAGCAAATATCGATTCGCTAGTGTCATAAGAGGATGGGTTTGGGGCGCAAACCTTATGGACTACACCCCTTATGGCTCCTGAACTACAGTGTGATGGGACATATATATTCGACCATGCCCTCCGGGATGGGCCATTCTCCTTTGGGATGCTTGCATGGCTGCATCTTTGGTAAGATGATCTACTATAAGGGGTCTCCACAGCAGACAAAATATACCTATATTCTATATTCATCACACTGGGGCGGTCCTCTTCCCCGTCCGCTCCACGGTCGGGGGGCGGGCCAGCCCCACTGTGCGTCTATGTCACACGGTGCACGCCGGATGTGCGGCATCCTGGTGACGTTGGCCCTTTCGGTGTTTACGCTCTCTTGTGACGTAGGGGGCGTGCCAACAATGGCGGCTGTCCATTTAGGCGGCGGCCTGGCTATGGCCACAACTCCTCTCAGCCCCTGGCTTTTTCTCCAGCACACACATCATTCGTTTGAATGGCTGTTCATTTCCTCCTCCTGGTACCTCACTCCTCTTGCTCACTCTTCACCACTGGATGTTTGGTGATGACCTTCCACCATGGTCCTTCACTCCTACCTCCGATTTATATCACCATGCACACACACACACTCCCTCCAGCATACTGGTCTGTCTTCCCATTCATTTCATCCTCTCATTTAGATTATCACTTCTCACATCCACACTTGGGATGCTTGAGGGGCTTCTGGCCACCCTGGCCTCCTCCCTACCTGGCTGCCGCCTTGGTCGTGTCCCCTCGGTTTCCGACGCCGACGTTCCTGGTCAGCCCTCAACCTGGACGCCGTGCTATGCTCTGCACACCCACCGTAAGTTCTCCTGTCTCATATGGGTTTTAGGGGGCTTTTACCCATCCTCCCTTACCCTGACATGGTCACTTACGTGCTATATGTTGTTCTTCCTCTTTTTAGACATCCAATACACAAATACTGCTCCTGATGAGCGGTATCTAGCTGCGAAACGTGTAGAGCTACCAGTCATGGTGTATCAGCTATACACCCACCAGGCTATCTGAACATTTATCTTTATCTTAACCCACCAGGGACTCTTGGAATTTTGACTGTGCAGATTGTATTAAATTTACCCATGTACCTTATCATGAATGCAGTGGTTCCCTTGATTTACCTCTTGATGTTCTGTAAACATGTTGTTTATTATGTTTGCCAGATAGAAATAAGCGCCTTAGGTGCTGATTCTCTGTATATGGTGTCCATTGTATTAACTTTTTTTATGTAATATTAAACCTTGTAATTTCCACATCCATTCATTTTGTCTCTCTGAACTTCACTTAAAGTCCCAACCTTTTTATTTGCATTGCTGCTTTTTATAGAGCATCGGTGTTCCCCTTTTGTCTATGACAGGGAAGGAGGCACATGACTTTTACCCAGCCATGGCCTCACTCAAAGTCCCACCTCCCCTATTCCCCCTCTTTTCTAAATATTCTATATTCAATGTCTGATATTTATTGTCTGACTTGATATGTATTTTAATTATTGTATGTTTTTCTCTTCTTTTGAATTATAGTTATAAATTGATAATCGCTCTATATAACCTTATGTATATGTGCAATAAAGCTCCTGAAGAAGCCGTAAAACTACATCTGCGAAAAATGTAGAGCATTCAATACACAGATGGTATTATTGTCATAAATGTAACACTCCTGTGACTATAGAGTCATGTTGGTCGATTATCCTCGCTGTTTTTAAACATACTTTGTATTTTATTAAATACTTTTGTAATAAAATTATTAATTTTACCTCAAACTGTTATTTTCAGTTTTTATACGGTACTATCAAAGTCCATTCTAGCCTCCTCCCTATATATTCTTTCTATATATTGTCAGGATGAAGGTACCATTATGCAACACAGGGGTGCCCAATCTTTTGAACCATGAGGGCCACTTAAGCGACTTGGTAACTGGTCATGGGCCACAATCAGCGGAGCGTACGGATGGCAGGTCCGTGTCCGCTTGGCATATGCAGAGCGGACACTGACAAAGCCTGATCGAATTGGAGGTAGGACACAAGTCGGTTTACATCTGTCACTCCTTAGAGGTGAATGGAGGGTCCAATTGGGTCGGACTGACCATGTGAAAGGGGCCCAAGGCTGCTTTCACACTGATGCGCTGCGGTTTACCCGCACCGCTGGTGCAACGCACTGTACCTTTGGCTTTTCTGCACTTTGCAAGAGACTTCTATTATATTCTGCAGGTTTGGTGCGCTTTCAGAAAGCTCACCAAACTTGCAGGTAATAACAGAAGTCTATGGCTCAGTGCAAGTAACCCGCAGGTATACTACTCTGAATCTGCGGATTAGTTCGAAAGATATGCCCATATATACACTGTGATTTTAGTAATAAATTGACCTTTAATAACAGTACTGTATTCTATTTTATTCCATCCCAGAGCAGGAGGTCGCGGGCCACATCAGAGGGCACTTAATCATATTGTGGCACTCTCTCAATTCAGTCAGAGCTGCACGGTTTTGTTTTTATCTACAGGTGCCACGACAATTTTTTGGTGAACTAACCTTTTAATTGCATCAGGCTGGATATCTTCCCACAGGCAACAAGTGTGGAGATACCAGTCCATCTTTGATCTTTCAGTCTTCTCCATAGAAGTGTAAAGGATAATCCCAGTCCAAAGAGAGCTATTTGAGCAAGTTAGAAAATCTCCTTGTGCAATAATAAGCACCCCTCTTGCACATCATAAATGGCTTGATAATTACCAGCTGTACTTGGAATCAGGAGCATTATCTACTTGGATTATGATGTCTATGGTCCTCTTTAGATAGGATTTCTCATTAAAGTTGACCTAGATTCAGCTATATGTTACATTATAGAAGCCTGCTTGCTAAGTTACATAGTTAGTCAGGTTGAAAAAAAGACACAAGTCCATCTAGTTCAACCATAAAAATAAATAAAATAAAAAATATCGTACAATCCCATATACCCAATTCTATACCCACAGTTACCTAAGTAATGTGTTAGTATGACACTTCCAGATATTAATTACCTTTCACAGAGATTACAGTACTTTAGACACTACCTCCTGGACTGAGATGTAGTCACAAACTTTCAAAGCATTCTTGAGATGCCTGTGTTCTTTGTCTTTAGATTGTGATGTTTGTTGTAACCATCTCAGACTGGGGTTACAAAGTTGTAATAACCTCGGTTCAGTGGGTGGTGGAAGTAAAAAAACAACTGCTCTGTGTAGATAGTTTTCCATGTAGACTTCCAGGTCACCCACCTCGGTGACATGTAACACACAGTCCAATAAGAAGAATTTGTTATTCTGTGACTCTTACCATGTTTATCATGTTATCCTTGTACTTGAAATAAGTGGTGTTAGGACAAAAGTTCTGTAATGCCCTGTACACACGGTCGGTTTTTTCCGATGAAAAAAGTCCGATGGACTTTTTTCATCGGAAAACCCGATCGTGTATGGGCCCCATCAGACTTTTTTCCATCGGTGTTAAAAAATAGAACATGTTTTAAATTTTTCTGACGGAAAAAAAAAGATAGGAAATTCTGATCGTCTGTGTGGAACTCCAACGGAGAAAAAACCCACGCATGCTCAGAATCAAGTCGACGCATGCTCAGAAGCATTGAACTTAATTTTTCTCAGCTCGTCGGAGTGTTTTACGTCACGGTTGTTTTGGACGGTCGGAATTTTGTCTGATGGTGTGTAGGCAAGACTGATGAAAGTCAGCTTCATCGGAATTCCGACGTAAAATTCCATCGGAAATCCGATCGTGTGTACAGGGCATTAGGATAATACTTGGTCTTGCTTGAGTTCTGTTCGACTGTCAAGAGTCTTGTCTCTTTTTTGATGTTTCCTTACAGTCTCAATAGCCTTTGCAGCTGGCTTAAAAGTGTAAAAGGATGTGACATCTTAGGACACCATTGTCTTTTTGGGCTCTAACTTCAATCCATAAACCTTGTTGACAAATTATTTAGAGTTCAGAATATGGTGTACAGTCTTGCAAACTAAGGATGATAGGATAGTAGCCTGATACTGACTTAGCAATGTCATTATTGACATGGTTGATGATGCTGATAATTGGTCTTAGAGGGGCACCTTCTTTGTGTATCCTAGGGAGCCCATACGGACATGGTGTAACTTCCCAGGGATAGAGACAGTGATACAAGTCTGATTAATGCCTTTTACCTTTTCTAGCTGTTGTAAACAATCACCCTTTTCCTAAAAAAAGCTAGTGGGGTCCCTTTTTATGTACTGCCATAAATGAAACAGTGGTTACCTAAGTATTCATGAGCATGGATCACTTTCCGTTGTCTGCTGTCAGGATGGTAATAATTCGATCCCTACTAAGCCCTCCTTAAAACGTGGGGTCTTTTTACCATAATAAAACAAAATATGTACTTATGGAAAATACACTCTAGTTTCATGTTAATGTTTTTTGCAATTTTTGTCATGTCTACCAGCATAGATTATTCTGTAAAACAGTGTTAGCATCTAAATCCATTTTTTAGCTTTGGATAGAGTGGCGAGGGGCCGGGCTTTTATTGCTGTGTCAATGTTATGGAGATTCACCCAATTTGTCCTCATGATCTTTCTCACCAGGACCCAAAGTGAAAGTAAATGTAATACCTGGAGTTGTCACTGGTTCAGAAATAGTGGGGAATTATTCCAATGGAAAAACTTGTTCCAGCGACAACTGTCTTAAAGTGGAACTATAGGCACGGCTTTTTTTTTCATTTTGGATAGAGTAAAGGAGGACTATAACACCTGTCAGTTTATTTTTTGCCATCTCTCTCCCATTGGGGAGATTTGCCTTCACTTCCTGTCCCATAGCAAAATCAGGAAGTGAGAGGGAATCACTGCAATATAAAGGAATTCCTTGGGGACCCCCAGATCACCAGAGCTAGTGTCCCCATTAGAAAATTTCTGCTCTATTACTTTTACGGGAACAGCCCAAAAATTGGGGTTTTCTTTTACTTTCACTTTCAATGATAACGGTAAACAGGACAAAGGGAGAGGGTAAATCTCCCTAATGGGGACACAGACAGCAACAAAAACCTAATAGGTGCTCTAATCCAGGGGTAGGCAACCTCGGCACTCCAGCTGTGGTGAAACTACAAATCACATCATGCCTCTGCCTCTAGGAGTCATTCCTGTGATTGTCAGGGTCTTGCAATGTCTCATGGGACTT
Source organism: Rana muscosa (assembly GCA_029206835.1). Taxonomy (NCBI): domain Eukaryota; kingdom Metazoa; phylum Chordata; class Amphibia; order Anura; family Ranidae; genus Rana; species Rana muscosa. The sequence goes on from CM055128.1 coordinate 63,615,577, forward strand.
GTAGTTTCACTATAGCTGGAGGGCCGAGCTTGCCTACCCCTGCTCTAATCCCTCTCCACAGTATCCAAAATGAAAAGAAAAGTTTTGCCTTTAGTTATCCTTTAAGGTTTATTGAGCTGCCTTTTTACCACCCGATAACTCCCAGACCCCCCCCCCCCCTTAAGCAGTGCACAAGGGCTCAATTTTCAGTTGGGCATTATTTTTTTAAATACATTTTTTTTTTTTTAGTTAAAGCAGAACTCCAGACAAGCAGCTATTAGTTAATACAAAAACTGATTTGTTATTTTTTGCAAAATAAATGTGCAGAGATAGAGTTTACCATCTCCTGAATGTATTACATCATCTCTAATAATGAATACAAGGAACAGAAAGGGCAAATTAACTGAACAAAAAGTAAAATTTGCAGATGTTTGATAACATTAGATTTAAGGGCTATTGGTTTCATAACAATATCATAATTACAACAATCCAAAATAGTTTAAATAAAGAACAATAAAGTGTAGCGCCCCCCTGGGTAAACTGGTAGTAGTGAAAAATATTCATTACAGCTCAGCTTGTTGTAATTCTCATACTGACCTGTGGTAACAGTGACACCTACTGGCAACAGTGAGAAATGCACAACTCAGCCAAGTTCAAGACAGAAACCAAATAAGCTATATACAATAAATCTGAGCTGTTTACAGCTCCGCCAAAAACGAAATTTACATTATAGCCCCTTTTTTTAGGAGCAGGGGGCTACACACTCTCCCCACCAAAGGAGACGATATCCTCAGCGTCTGTAAGGAAAAAAATGACTCTCAAGCCTGAGAGTAGGTATCTGAACCAAAAAACTTGGATGGGAAAGGGAAGGGTAAAACAGTACAATAATGTTACAGTTTCAAACATTAATACACAGTATATTCACATCACACATGTTACAGGAACCTCACTATCTATCTAACCACCCACACACTAGAAGCTTGATAGGAGATCTGGTTTTACCTGAAAAAGAACAAGGTTATACACACAAAAATATACAACAGCATCACTGATAAATTTGGGAGCAAAGCCTCACTCCCAGGAGAATGAATCTTTCTTCCCCATTTTAAACGCAAAGCAAATTAAAATGTAACTTAAAAGTCCATCCCTTCCTATAAGTAACTTCTACCATCTAGCGGCAGAAACCAGTATGGCAGAAGTCCTTAATGGCAGAATATTGAAATTACTGTACACAGGTAGAAAATCTTGACCATGAAGTTCTCTAAACCTAAAACTATCTGGCTATGTAGGAACAAACTGTTGCTTTAGAGCAGAGACTGATATTTTCCAGCTGAACGATGACAGTCCCTTTAAATGGTTACCAGTAGAAACGAGGAACTGGTAAAGTAACTGGTTTTCCTTGGTTATCCAGAGTAGTGACAAAGTAAACAACATTTTCTTTTCCAGGTCTGCAGATGACCACTTTGTCAGAGTAGATATGCCGGCCATAGTTCCATTGAAGCAGGCATCCATCATAACGCTCATCCATGACAGATGAATAGCCAGCTTTCCTGAAAGGCTTTGGTACAGATAAGTGCGAAGGGAAGGCGATACCAGTTGTGGATAGAAGTGCTGCACACCCCTGATAGAACTTATGAAAATGAAAAAGGTACCCCTAGGGGCTTTGAATTGCAGCAATAGATGGAAATATTCATAAATTGTTTTTGTATAAAAATATTAATTTTATTGGGTAGAAAAAATCACATAAATATAATAGGAATCGGGACATGAGCTCCAAAAAACATCAATTGAAGCTAACATATGTGTCTAAAAACAACCAAATAAAAAATGGTACAACATTGGAAATATTATACAATGGGCGCAAAAGCCCCAATGCGTTTCAACCATAATAGTAATGGCGGTCTTCTTCAGGGGGAAAAAAGCTTTGCGAGCATAGATTCTATAATGAAATATATACATGTCAAAATAGAGAATTGTTACAAAAAACAACCAATAAAACAACACATATACACCCATATGTATGGTGGCTATACGTGTGTGCATAGTATTGAACACATTTAATACAGTTTCCATAATTTTATAGTTGTAAAATACATACCCAAATGGATGTCAACAGCCAGGACTGGTGATCAGATAGTGGCCATGCCGTCAGGAGCAAATCTCTCCCAGACAAACAAAGGGAGGAGTTCAGGTTGGTATCATGGACCAGATTGTGGAGCAAAAGGAAGAGACCAGCCCCAGGCCTACGAGAGGTAGCGACCCACAACCCCACACCACTGAGAAGGCGGGGGGAGGGGAGGCGCAGGTGGGGGGTGGGGAAGACGGGCGGCCCGGAGCGGGCAGACACAGGAGAGAGAGGAGAAAGGGGGGGGGGTGGGAGGGCCGCCAGGAGGAGGCACACCAAACAAATCGAAGGTGACCCTGTAAAAGATATATCAAAGATATAAAATGGTATATTGTATATAGTAGAGGTATGATAATCTAAAAAAGAAACATCTGCATAAATATGGGTAACCCCATAGAAAAAAGGAGTGAAGAGGGGGCAGTGACAAAGACAAGGGCAAAGTGAGAAGGTGGAAAAAGATGGTGGAGAGGGTGTGCGGGTGGAACAGGTAGGAACCTATGTGAGGGAGGAATCGTGTGTGGAGGTAAAAAAGAGAAAAAGGAAGAAGCAAAAACGGACAAAAAAAAAAAGGGGGAAAGGATGTTGTTTGTATATAATGCAGATGTGAAAGAGGGGGGTGAAACAATACCCCTGAAAGTGTGAAAATGTTATATATTCTAAGGAATAACATGAATGTGATATGACGTGGGAATGTGCATAATGGGTTGAAAATGTGGATGTGGTGTAAAAGGGATGTGTGATAAAATATACAGTGAAATTGATAAGAGAAGAGGGGAAGGATGACTATATGAGTGTGGATGTGAGAAAGTACAGGAAATTGAGAAAATATAGATGTGAAGAGATGTGGTAAAAAAAAAGGAAAAAATATGATAAAGGAGAAGAATGTGTGAGGGGGCATAAAGGAGTGAAGGGTGTGAGTGAAAGAAAGAAAATATGTTATAATTGAAAAGGAAAAATTACCTAAACTATCAAGTGAAAGTATATATATCTCAACAAGGTGATTGAATGATATATAGGGATTCAAAAAGTGGTTCCCATAGGGTGGAGATGCAGTTCAAGATGCCTGAACACACAGGGATCTGTATACTAAATATAAGAAAAAAATTTAAACATATTAGTTGTGAACTCACTGCAAAGTATATTCCCATGGGTAATAAGTTTAAAGGGCTAAAAATAAAACCTATGTGGCTCACTGCCAAAGTCAAAAAAGCTATAAACTATAAGAAAAGAGCTTTTAAAAAATATAGAAATGAGGGAACACTAGTGTAATGTAAATGTTACAAAGAATATAACAGGATATGTAAAAAGGAAATCAAGGATGCAAAAATTCAAAATGAACAACAGATTGCAAAAGATAGTAGGACAAACCCCAAAAAATTCTTCAAATATATTAATAGTAAAAAGGTCAAGTCTGAGCATGTAGGCCCTTTACAAAATAATCTAGAGTGGGTGACTGGGGACAAAGAGAAGGCTAATTTATTAAATACTTTCTTCAGTTCTGTGTATACAAAGGAGCATGGGGGAGCTCATGTCCAAAATGGGGGTGGTAGTGACACAGCCCCAAATCCACAATGGCTCAAAAGTGATATGGTCCAGAAATATTTAGACAGAATAAAGGTGGATAAAGCACCTGGACCAGATGGCATACACCCACGGATCCTAAAAGAATTGAGCTCTGTAATTTCAAAGCCATTGTATTTCATTTTTAGGGACTCATTAATGACAGGAATAGTACCACTGGATTGGCGCAGGGCCAATGTGGTGCCTATATTTAAAAAGGGAATTAAGTCTTTACCAAGTAACTATAGACCTGTTAATTTAACTTCCATAGTTGGGAAGATACTGGAGAGATTAATAAAAGACCACATAGATGAGTTCTTGCTGGAAAAAAACTATTTAAGCAACAGACAGCATGGATTCATGAAAGACAGAAGTTGTCAGACAAACCTGATTTCTTTTTATGAAGAGGTAAGTAAGACCTTGGACAGAGGGTTGGCGGTGGACGTGGTATACTTGGATTTTGCAAAAGCGTTCGATACAGTTCCCCACACACGGCTCATGTGCAAGGTAAAGTCTACAGGATTGGAAATATCAGTTTGTAAATGGATAGAAAACTGGCTAAAAGACAGAATTCAGAGAGTAGTGGTTAATGATTCTTACTCTGAATGGTCCAAGGTTATCAGTGGTGTACCCCAAGGTTCAGTGCTGGGACCCTTACTTTTTAATATGTTTATAAATGATATTGGGTCTGAGATCAAAAGTAACATTTCTGTCTTTGCAGATGACACCAAGCTATGCAGTGGAATAACGTCCTTACAGGATGTCGCCAATTTACAAGCCGACCTCAATGCTCTGTCTAATTGGGCGACTATGTGGCAGATGAGGTTTAATGTTGATAAATGTAAAGTTATGCACTTGGGGGCTAAGAATATGAATGCATCATACATACTAGGGGGAGTAAAACTGGGGGGATCCGTAGTGGAGAAGGATCTGGGGGTTTTGGTAGATCATAAGCTCAATAATGGCATGCAATACCAAGCTGCGGTTTCCAAAGCGAGCAAAGTCCTTTCTTGTATTAAGAGAGGTATGGTCTCCAGAGAGAGAGATATAATTTTGCCCCTGTTCAAATCATTAGTAAGACCTGATCTGGAATATGCAGTTCAGTTTTGGGCCCCAGTTCTCAAAAAGGATATTGGGGAACTGGAGAAAGTGCAGAGAAGGGCAACCAAACTGATAAGAGGCATGGAGGAGCTCAGCTATGAGGAAAGATTAGTGGAACTGAATTTATTCACTCTTGAGAAGAGGAGATTAAGGGAGGATATGATCAACATGTACAAATATATAAGGGGTCCATATAGTGAACTTGGTGTTGAATTATTCACTTTACGGTCAACACAAAGGACAAGGGGGCACTCTTTACGTCTAGAGGAAAAGAGATTTCACCTCCAAATACGGAAAGGTTTCTTCACAGTAAGAGCTGTGAAAATGTGGAATAGACTCCCTGCAGAGGTGGTTCTGGCCAGCTCAGTAGATTGCTTTAAGAAGGGCCTGTATTCTTTCTTAAATGTACATAATATAACTGGGTACTGACATTTATAGGTAAAGTTGATCCGGGGAAGATCTGATTGCCTCTCGGGGGATCAGGAAGGAAATTTTTCCCCTGCTGTAGCAAATTGGATCATGCTCCGCTGGGGTTTTTTGCCTTCCTCTGGATCAACTGTGGGTATAGAATTGGGTATATGGGATTGTACGATATATATATATTTTTTTTATGGTTGAACTGGATGGACTTGTGTCTTTTTTCAACCTGACTAACTATGTAACTATGTAACTATGTAAACATGGTATAGGTCCATGTTAAGAAGCCATGTCAGTCAGGCTGTATACTTACAGTTCTGGGCCAGCGGTATGCATGTACCTCCGTCCAAGCCACCATAGAGGCTCTGGATGAGACTATCCCCTGGGGCTGTCTGTTATATATGGGCCAAGGAGAACGATAGGGTGTGCGTGCCAAATAGCTCCGCCCCACCCCCCACACCAAACCGGGAAAGGCAACCCATCACCACGCCACCTCCCACCACACCCATCCACACCCCCCCCCCGCACTGAACAGCGCACGGGGACGCCAAAAGCCGCCATGATGGCGGCCGTCACGAGGCCTCCCCGGCGTTCCGGAAGGACCGAAGTCCCCGGCAACTGCCGTCACTGTCGCCGTCAGAAGACGGCGTGACGTAACCACGCTCCGCACGCACTGCGTGCGCATGCGTGGTGGAGTGGGCTTAGTCCACAGTGATCGCGGGACGCCGCCGGGAGACTGGACGCTCCCCCTGGTGGCCAAAACCCAAATGGCCACCTGGGAGCACGGGCAAAGAACCGAGACACCAGGCTCGGAAAATGAAGCCCCCCTGCCTGCCGTGAGGCATGAAGGTGGAATCAGAGTCCCACATAACTGTGCCATGAACGGGACCTAATGCTGATAATTGACGGCAACACGGCCACAAAAAAGACCCGCACATCCACGGGCTGAGCGACATCCATGGGATGGGAAATAGAAAATTAGACAAATACATGCATGTGTAATTATGAATCAATAAAAATAACGTTTATGGAGAGGCATTGTCCTCAAATAAAATACGTTGAACAGAATAACATACAAATCTATGCCCCTATTCATGATATGACGGAGCTCAAGATGATTTATATTCTGTTGATGGAAATCATTTAATAATGGAGGACAAAGAGCAATAATAGAGATTGTCAGAACACCCAGCAGATAAATCAAGATCTTCCTAGATTGTTGTATTTGGTACAGTACCAGGAGATGGCAGGACAATGTGGGAAAGAGAGAGGTCACCAAGTTTCCAAGGACACTTCACCCGCATTGCCTGTCATTGTGTTTTTCCCGATATGAATCCTTTTATAAAAGGAGAAAAATAAATGGATTCATTCAGGCCTGGATAGGCAGTGGCTTGTAGCCGGAAAATCCATTTCTGCTCACATTGAAGAAGGGATTTATTCCAGTCGCCGCATCTGATTGGTATATGTACCCGATCGATGGCGACAAATGAAATTTTGGGCATTTTTTAATTGTGTTTAAAGACCACGTGTCTGCCTAAAGATAGGTAGCGATTGCCAATTTGCATGCTGTAAACATGTTTGGCAATGCAACGCCAGAATTCTTGTTTCGTCTTACCTATGTAGAATGCGTTGCATTCACATAACATTAGGTATACAATGCCACGAGTCTGACAGTTTGCAAAGTGGAGAGGTTTAAACGTCTCACCGTTCGGGAGCAAAAAGGATTTCTCCTTTCGCATCAAAGGACAGTGAGAACAGTGGCCGTACGGGAAAGTGCCACGTGCCGGGCAATGGTTTTTAGGAGATACCCCTTTAAATTCGCTTTGGACTAATTTGTCCTTCAATGACACAGCTCTCTTAAAAGTGATGGACGGGGTAACAAATTTGTTTGTCTTTGGATCATCAGTTAAGATGGACCAATGTCATTTAATAATTTCTCGAATTCGTTTTTCTTGCCTAGTGTTGTTGTTTTGTGAAGTCTGTTTCGACTGAATGTTGAAAAGAAGATCACTACGAGATTTTGCGTACACCTTATTGTAGGCCTTCCTTAGACAGGACCTACTGTAGCCCCTTTCAAGGAGTCTGTTTTGTAATTTTTCGGCTTCTGCCTTAAAAGTATCTTCATTGAAACAGTTTCTGCGGAGGCACAGGCACTCTCCGTATGGGATCGAGTTCTTTAGTGCCATGGGGTGGAAACTAGCGGCGTGCAGCACCGTGTTCCCGGCAGTAGCTTTCCGGAACAGGGTGCTACCTAGTTTTCCAAAAGGAGCAGTAAAGATCTGCACATCAAGAAAGGTAAGCGTACTTTTGTTATGTGTCATGGTAAATTTAAGATTAAGTGAGTTGATGTTAATCAAATAAAAACATTCCAACAATAGTGCCTCTAAACCTTCCCAGACGACGAAGATGTCGTCGATATACCTTAGCCATACTGCAATGTGGCTAGTGTAATCGTCAAGGTCTTCGTCGCTGAGAAGGGACTGCTCCCACTCCCCCAGGTACAAATTGGCGTAGGATGGGGCACAACATGTCCCCATCGCTACGCCCTGCACCTGGAGGTAGTGGGAGCCGTCAAACAAAAAGGAATTGTGGTAAAGAATGAACTCCAATCCTCCACAAATGAATTCATTCAAGGCCTGGTCATAGCGAGAACCCTGCTGGAGGATTCGTGAAATGACAGCCAAACCTGTGGTGTTGGGTATAGAACTATACAGGGCTTCGATAGCCACTAGGATGGACTTGTCAGTATAGGACAATTCATCAATTTTCTGCAGAAAATGAATTGTGTCCTTAATGAACGATGGTAGGGTCAGAACAAAGGGTTGCAAGTAGGCATCAATCACTCTGCTGAGGTTTTCTGTAATCCCTCCATTGCCGGAGACTATGGGGCGTTCCGTGGGGTCGGATGGATTTTTGTTGATCTTTGGGAGGCTATAGAACGTCGCCACCCGTGGGTGGCGGGTTCTAATATACTCCCAACGTTTTTTGGAAATAGCATTGGTCGCATAGGCTTGGTCAACAAATTCATAAAACTCATTATTGAATCTGTCGGGAAGTGTGGCTGGGATAGATTTATACCAAGAGCGATTATCCAGAATCTTTTGGCACATAGCTCTATAGTGGGAGTTGTCCATTACGACGACATTCCCGCCTTTATCAGACGCCTTGATTACAATAGATTTATTTTTGCGTAAATCTTCAAGGGCCTGATTTTCGTCTGAAGTGAGGTTTTGTGGGGAAATTTTTCTGAGTGGTAATTTACAGATATCTTTAATAGTCTGTTTAAGGAAAATGGCCACATTTGGAATAATATTCGAGGAGGGGAACTTAGTGGAAGGTTTCCTGAATAATGAAATAGGATTGAGGGTTGTTTGGTTGATATCCTCAAAAAAAATTCTAGATCTATTTGATCGATCAAATCAATCGTATTGTTTTCTTCAAACAAAATGGTGAGATCACGTAAAGCTTTAAAATTCCCTCATGCTGTATGTGGACCAATCAGTGTTGTTGATCTCAGGGTCATCCTTGTCATACATACACTTCAATAGCAACTTGCGCACAAAGAGTTGTATGTCAGTGATGGCTTCAAATATATCAAGATTTGCCTCCGGGCAAAAACTCAAGCCGCGTGACAACAAATTTCTTTCAGAGATAGTTAGGGAATGTGATGATAGATTTATCACACTTGAGGGTCTGATTGGATCCGAATCACAAATGGATCCATACCTTTCCCTTCCTTCATTATCCGGGGGGAGGCCCCGGCCCCCGTGTGGGGTTTAAAGTTTTTGCAAAGGAGGATTTAGAAAGACCCGAGCATTGAGCGATCGTGCCTGCATTCCCAGGACTATCGGAAAAGGGAGAATCTGAATCTCCCATAGTGGTATTTGGTTCTACGTTGGTTTGCAATGAGGAACTTGAATCAGTATGCAGGTTCTGACTGGTGGACTCAGAATCAACATCCATGATGCATTTTTTGTTGTCTTGTTTGAGGGAACCACAATTGTTCTGACTTCTTTTTTGTCTGATTCTACCTTTTTGGGGAGGGTCTCTTTTCTGTTGGCCCCAGGTCGAACCCTGCAATCCTGTGGAGTCAGAGTTCAGCTTGGGGTCTCTAAATTAATTTTTTTTTAGCCCTTTGTGTATTGTTGGTCTGCCATTTATAAGCACGTCCCTCCGAAAAGGTGACTTGATCTCTACAAAATTTAATTTCCTTTTTGTGCAAAATATTCTTGTTATAGATGGATAAATTATCTTTAAGTTTGCTTTGTAACTTGGGATAGAGCGCATGATCTTTAAATGGTATTAGCGCCAATTCCAAATTGTTGATGTCTTTATCGAGAGAGGCAATTTGCTTGTTGTACTCTCTCGTGAGAATAAGCATAATTTCTCTGGAGCACGTCTTTAAATTCTCCTCCCATTAGTTTTTGCAATCTTGGCTTATATATTCAACATTGGGAAAAATTTGTATACGTAACCCATACGGGTTGATGGATTCCCTCACATAACGATCAAAAGTTTTTACATGCCAGAAAAGAGCAGATTTATTTTCCAGAATGCGACCTAATTTCTGAAATATTGAACGTAGTTGAGTATTGGTTTGGTCACCCTTTTCATAATCGGTTTCATAACCGGTCATGAAATTGATCCATTCATTACCCTGGTAGACACTCATATTTCAAATTATACGTCCGTTACAAACAATAATCAAGAAAAATCACTGGGTAAATACAAAGTCTATAGCTCATGTCCTGAATCCACGGGTATCAGCCTGGGGAACGGGTGTTTATCCACCCCAAAAATTTTTGCGAAGGGAAGGCGATACCAGTTGTGGATAGAAGTGCTGCACACCCCTGATAGAACTTATGAAAAGGAAAAAGGTACCCCTACGGGCTTTGAATTGCAGCAATGGATGGAAATATTCAGAAATAGTTTTCTTATATTTAGTATACAGATCCCTGTGTGTTCAGGCATCTTGAACTGCATCTCCATCCTATGGGAACCACTTTTTGAATCCCTATATATCATTCAATCGCCTTGTTGAGATATATATGCTTTCACTTGATAGTTTAGGTAATTTTTTCTTTTCAATTATAACATATTTTCTTTCTTTCACTCACACCCTTCACTCCTTTATGCCCCCTCACACATCCTTCTCCTTTATCATATTTTTTCCTTTTTTTTACCACATCTCTTCACATCTATATTTTCTCAATTTCCTGTACTTTCTCACATCCACACTCATATAGTCATCCTTCCCCTCTTCTCTTATCAATTTCACTGTATATTTTATCACACATCCCTTTTACACCACATCCACATTTTCAACCCATTATGCACATTCCCACGTCATATCACATTCATGTTATTCCTTAGAATATATAACATTTTCACACTTTCAGGGGTATTGTTTCACCCCCCTCTTTCACATCTGCATTATATACAAACAACATCCTTTCCCCTTTTTTTTTTGTCCGTTTTTGCTTCTTCCTTTTTCTCTTTTTACCTCCACACACGATTCCTCCCTCACATAGGTTCCTACCTGTTCCACCCGCACACCCTCTCCACCATCTTTTTCCACCTTCTCACTTTGCCCTTGTCTTTGTCACTGCCCCCTCTTCACTTCTTTTTTCTATGGGGTTACCCATATTTATGCAGATGTTTCTTTTTTAGATTATCATACCTCTACTATATACAATATACCTTTTTATATCTTTGATATATCTTTTACAGGGTCACCTTCGATTTGTTTGGTGTGCCTCCTCCTGGCAGGGCCGGTCCCCCCGCCCCCCCTTCTCCTCTCTCTCCTGTGTCTGCCCGCTCCAGGCCGCCCGTCTTCTCCGCCCCCCCGCCTGCGCCTCCCCTCCCCCGCCTTCTCAGTGGTGTGGGGTTGTGGGTCGCGACCTCTCGTAGGCCTGGGGTTGGTCTCTTCCTTTTGCTCCACAATCTGGTCCATGATACCACCCTGACCTCCTCCCTTTGTTTGTCTGGGAGAGATTTGCTCTTGACGGCATGGCCACTATCTGATCACCAGTCCTGGCTTTTGACATCCATTTGGGTATGTATTTTACAACTATAAAATTATGGAAACTGTATTAAATGTGTTCAATACTATGCACACACGTATAGGCACCCATACATATGGGTGTATATGTGTTGTTTTATTGGTTGTTTTTTGTAACAATTCTCTATTTTGACATGTATATATTTCATTATAGAATCTATGCTCGTAAAGATTTTTCCCCCCGAAGAAGACCGCCATTACTATTAAGGTCAAAACACGTTGGGGCTTTTGCGCCCATTGTATAATACTTCCAATGTTGTACCATTTTTTATTTGGTTGTTTTTAGACACATGTGTTAGCTTCAATTGATGTTTTTTGGAGCTCATGTCCTGATTCCTATTATATTTATGTGATTTTTTTCTACCCAATAAAATTTATATTTTTATACAAAAACAATTTCTGAATATTTCCATCCATTGCTGCAATTCAAAGCCCCTAGGGGTAACTTTTTCCTTTTGGTACAGATAAGTAGTCCCAGATAGCTTCACTGTACCACCCCTCTCGTTTTGATTCAATTTCTTGCATAGCTGGGAAAGTGAAGGTAGAAGCAACATCCTCACTATTAGCCCACAGTAGTTTTTGTGACATGGATTCAAACAGTTCATCATCACCAGATAAATCAGACAAGGAATCTAGCTCGGAATCCCTTAATTCTCCTGCAGGCCTATATTTACACATTGACCCCACTGAAATGCTTTTCCCAGATTTCTCACCAGTTCCTGACGTGGATTTTCCAGGGGTAATGCCTTCCTCTGGTTTCGGTTCTGGTGGTCTCTGGGGTAGGTATCGACCGCGGCATGCCTTTACATAGCCCACCTTCTTCTGGACAGGTGCAGCGGGCACAGTAGCAATGGCGATGTCTGCTGATGGCACTTTAGGAACAGTAGCAGCGACATCATCAACTGGAACACTCACAGTAGCAGTAGCAGTAGCAGCAGGAGCAAAGGCAGAAGACTCCACTGTAGCAACACCTCTAGTCCCATCAACTCTGTAGGCACGGGGCGGCATGGTAGGGTGTTCCACAGCAAACAGGTACTCCCCGCAGTGCAGGCAATGAACAAATGGACGGAGGTGTATGGCCAGCCCTCCACACATGTGGCATAACATACCCAGCGCTTCATGGTATCCACCGGTATACAGCACAAAACGACCACGCGGCTTCAGGCGGATGCCAGTATCTGTTAGCAGGGTTCCGGACAGCATAGCACTTGCAGCGGTGCTGACAGGGAACTTCTTGGTCCCCACTGTAGTTTGCACAAGAGAAAATTCAGCCATAGCTGGGCTGTGATCTTCCCTGTAGTAACAGCAAACTTTCTCTCTTCAGCGCCAGACACACAAACAGTGTCTCACGCAGCAGCAAGTAGTGACTCCTCTCACTTGCTCTTCTGGTCACGTAGCTCCCGGGTTTTTATTGCTCCACTCTCAGCTCATGCAGTCAGAAATGTTATCTTGCAATTAACCCCTGTTTTCCTGGAGAAAGTGACAAAGTCCAGGAACCCCCCTTTAGCAGAGACTCTCGGGTTCTTCCCCAGTGAATAGTGCAGCACTTTGGAAAGAGTCTCAAGGGCTTTACTTGCAGAAAACAGTTCACAATCCCCACGGTGCCATGACGAAATTCCTGAGTTGCAGTTGGTTGCTAGGGACAATGGCAAACTTATTCCGCCAGGCCCCACGTTGGGCGCCAAAATGTAGCGCCCCTCTGGGTATACTGGGAGCAAAAAGGTACCTCCAGGGACAGGGAGCGAGCTTACATTCACCCCAGGGCTGAGTCCATGGCTATAATGGGAAGTTAGAACAAATGTGGGTGCCAGCCACTTTAGTATTTTTCAATGCTTTAATGAAGAACTTGGAAGTAGTAGCAGGATAGAGGGTTAGGGGACATTTCAGATACCTTTAGCAGATCACTTATGGACTCCTTGAATCCAAAGGACAAAAACAGCTTTCTTTAGAAGATCTTGGATACCTGGATAGGTCTCTCACACAGATCTAGCAACCGGTATGGTTTTCTGGATAAGCCTCCCTCACAGGACTTAGCAGCCAGTAGAACTCCTGGACAAGCCTCTCTCACAGGCTTAGCGGCCAGTAGCACTCACAAAAAAGTCTCTCTCACAGACTTAGCAGCCAGGAGCTAGTTACCTTGAATTAGATTTGTAGAGCAGCTTCACAGTACCAGAACCCTTAAGCTGACCCGGCAGTACTGTGAGGGTAGTTTAGCTTAAGTGCGTCCTCCAAGCGAGTCACCAGGCCCTTCTGAGAGACCAGCCTTCAACCTGGTTCTCTCTAGTAAAGGGTCCTCCCCTGGATCTTCTCAGCTTGACTCTGCTTCTTCCACACAGGCAAGACAGCCTAGGACCACCTCAGGATTAGTAGGCCCCAGACAGGTTTCTGGGCCTACTTGCAGAGCTTGCAGCAACACAGCCTCGGGCCAGAAGGGCCACAAGGTCAGAACTGACTAGAACACATGGCGTCTGTCTCATAAATACCCCCTCCCAGAATGCACAGTGGCAGGAACCTCCTACTGGGCTGTTTCTGGAAAAAGAATATTCATTACAGCTCAGATTGTTGTAAATCTCATCCTGGCCTGTGGTACCAGTGACACCTACTGGCAACAGTGAGAAATACACAACTCAGCCAAGTTCAAGACAGAAACCAAATAAACTACCGTATTTATCGGCGTATAACACGCACTTTTTTCCCCTGAAAATCAGGGGAAAATCGTGGGTGCGTGTTATACGCCGATACCCACATCCCTGAGCTGTCTCCGCTGTCTGTGAGCGGAGCGGAGCGAGATACACATAGCCGAATGTACTCGGCTATACTCGGCTTTTCTCGGCTCCGCTCACAGTCACGCCCAGTCCCGCCATTGGACCTGTGTTATGTCCATCATAGGGCGGGACTCTGCGTGACTGTGAGCGGAGCCGAGAAAAGCCGAGTATAGCCGAGTACACTCGGCTATGTGTATCTCGGCGGCGGCTCCGCCCAGTCCCTGCGTCCCTGCGTTCTCGGCGGCATCCGCACAGTCTCGGCGCCAATTTAAAAATGCTGCACGGCGACTCTGGGGCAAGGCTGCACGGCGACTCTGGGGTAGGGTGACCACGTGTCCCGGATTGCCCGGGACTGTCCCGCATTTTGCAGGTCTGTCCCGGGCACCTTCATTCCAGGACAATACAGTGTCCCGGAATGAAACTGACACAGTCACCCCCCCCCCGGGCCAATCTAATGCCCCCAAAAAAGGCCGCCACATCACCGCTTTACTTACTGACAGTACTTGTCCTGGCCCGGAATGCCTGGAGGAGCACAATCCCCGCCCCCTGCTTGTGATTGGAGAAATTATAAATCCTGCCTCTTGTGTCCAATCACTGTGCTGTGATTCGTTACAGCACAAGCTGATTTTTGGGAAGGGAGGGTGTCCCTGAATGGTAGTTTAAAAATGTGGTCACCCTACTCTGGGGCAAGGCTGCACGGCGACTCTGGGGCAAGGCTGCAATGGACACTGACAAGGCTGCATTTAAATGTAAGTTATTTTTCCTTAAACTTCCCTCCTAAAAAAATTTTTCCCTAAAATTTCCTCCTAAACTTGGGGTGCGTGTTATACGCCGATAAATACGGTATATACAATAAATCTGAGCTGTTTACAGCTCAGCCAAAAACTACATTTACATTATAGCCCCTTTTTTAGGAGCAGGGGGCTACAAAAATATAGAGAGATTGTTGATTAATTTGGCTTTCTGGTTTAGCATTCTGGATTCTCTTGGTGTATCACTGAGCAGTCATCAACATAATTCCAATAAGCATGTTGCAGACTCCTAAGGCCTCTTGCACACGCAGATCTAAATGCAACCCATTATTTTTAATGGGTCTGCACACACAAACAC
The DNA here is from genome assembly GCA_029206835.1 of Rana muscosa. Lineage (NCBI taxonomy): Eukaryota > Metazoa > Chordata > Amphibia > Anura > Ranidae > Rana > Rana muscosa. Next base: position 63,630,695 of record CM055128.1, read on the forward strand.
ATAAACGTGCAGTGCTTATAGATCAGTGTAAAAAAAAAAAAAAAAGCAAACACTGCATTGCTGGACAGTATGGGGTTCATTTACTAAAACTGGAGAGTGCAAAATCTGGTGCAGCTCTGCAAAGAAACCAATCAGCATCTAAGTTCAGCTTGTTCAAAAAAGCTTTGGCAATAAAATCTGGAAGCTGATTGGTTTCTCTGCAGAGCTGCACCAGATTTTGGGATATCAACCCCAATGTGACACATCCCCAGAAAAGAAGAATTTTTATGCACCTGTACACATATGTGCAAAAACGTGCAAATACAGTAAAACCTTGGTTTGAGAGTAACTTGGTTTGAGAGCAACATTTTTTAATAAATTTTGACTTGATATACAAGCAATGTCTTGATATACAAGTAGCGTCATGTCACAACTGAGTATAAAAGAGAAGAGAGGCGCCTCTAAGTGTAGCAATATGGTTACATTTAATGAAGGTACAACATTTAGAAACTCACATGGTTGATGAATAAAAGAGGCACATCTAAATATGCAGGCATCCGGGGTAAAGCTGTCCACATAAACCATTCTCCTCACTGCCATTGACGTCATCCCTTCCATGCTGTGCTCCACGAGCGATTCAAGCCTCACTTTCAGATCGCATTCAGATCGCTCTACTGCAGGGTAGTCTTCCTGGTCACGATTGCAGACAGCTTTACCCCGGATGCCTGCATACTTAGATGTGCCTCTTTTAATCTACACTTAGAGGCGCCTCTCTTCTCTTTTATACTCTGTAGCTCCTGCTGCATTTTGCTTCTAATCCCTTTGTGGAGGCTGCCATTTGTGGATGGACATTTTATGGTTACACATCCTATCACATTGCTATAATCTTTTTATATGGACTGTAAACTTAAGGATTTATGAATAAATGGTTGTGGAACGAATCATTTGAGTTTCAATTATTTCTTATGGGAAAATTCGCTTTGATATACAAGGGCTTTGGATTACAAACATGCTTCCGAAACGAATTATGCTCGCAATCCAAGGTTTTACTATATGCACATTCACACTACTGCCCATGCTCGTGTTTTTATGCAGGAATTTTCTGCCAGGAATCTGACGTTTATACATAAGTAACGTGTAGAACAGTACTTGTAAACTCAGAGATAGCAGTGTGGTAACTCTGATTAGAAGGGGTGCGTGCGTGTTTCCAAAAGAGTGGCTCGCCAAAATTACAAATACTTGGCAGGCCAAACTATAATCAGCTATGCATTTCATCTGTGCATTCTGTGGTTTGCTTGGAGTTGCACTTTAGACACTTTAGCCCCGGAAGATTTTACGGCACTGCATCGCTTTACCTGACAATTGCGCGGTCGTGCTACACTATACCCAAACAAAATTGATGTCCTTTTTTTCCCACAAATAGAGATTTTTTTTTGGTGGTATTTGATCACCTCTGCGGTTTCTTATTTTTTGCACTATAAACAAAAAAAGAACGACAATTGTGAAAAGAAACTATATTTTTTACCTTTTGCTATAATAAATATCCCCCAAAAATATTTAAAAACACCAATTTTTTCCTCAGTTTAGGCCAATATGTATTCTTCTACATATTTTTGGTAAAAAAATCCCAATAAGCCTATATTGATTGGTTTGCGCAAAAGTTATAGCGTCTACAAATTATTATTATTATTATTTTTTTTACTTTTTTAGCGGGACTGCGACATTGCGGCGGACAGATCGGACACCTAGCTGACACTTTTGACACTTTTTTGGGAACCAGTTACATTATTACAGTGATCAGTTCCTTAAAATATGCATTGACACTGTATAACTGACACTGACAGGGATAGGGGCTAACATCAGGGGCGATCAAAGGGTTAACTGTGTTCCCTCAGTGTGTGGGAGGATGGGCTCACTGCATGGACACTCTGATCCGTGTTCCTGATTAGTAGGAACACTAGATCAGAGTGTCCATGCCTGATAGCACAGCGGTCAGCTTGTTTACATTGGCAGACCGCCGTTATGTTTCTGTGGGGATCGATTGCTGGTGGCTGGCGGACATTGTGTCCCCCGGGCCAGCTGATTGGCTCCCCCGGTGGCCAATCAGCATGCAATCGTGGCTCCGGCGGCGCACATGCGCCCCTCATCGGCTATTAGCAAAATCACGTACAGGTACATAATAGAGCCACGTAATAGAGCTGCCTTGCCGCAGTACAGTGGGGTAAAAAAGTATTTAGTCAGCCACCAATTGTGCAAGTTCTCCCACTTAAAAAGATGAGAGAGGCCTGTAATTGTCATCATAGGTAAACCTCAACTATGAGAGACAAAATGTGGAAACAAATCCAGACAATCACATTGTCTGATTTGGAAAGAATTTATTTGCAAATTATGGTGGAAAATAAGTATTTGGTCACCTACAAACACGCAAGATTTCTGGCTCTCACAGACCTGTATCTTCTTCTTTAAGAGACTCTTTTGTCCTCCACTCATTACCTGTATTAATGGCACCTGTTTGAACTTGTTATCAGTATAAAAGACACCTGTCCACAACCTCAAACAGTCACACTCCAAACTCCACTATGGTGAAGACCAAAGAGCTGTTGAAGGACACCAGAAACAAAATTTTAGACCTGCACCAGGCTGGGAGGACTGAATCTGCAATAGGCAAGCAGCTTAGTGTGAAGAAATCAACTGTGGGAGCAATAATTAGAAAATGGAAGACATACAAGACCACTGATAATCTCCTTCGATCTGGGGCTCCACGCAAGATGTCACCCCGTGGGGTCAAAATGATCACAAGAACGGTGAGCAAAAATCCCAGAACCACACGGGGGGACCTAGTGAATGACCTGCAGAGAGCTGGGACCAACGTAACAAAGGCTACCATCAGTAACACACTACGCCGCCAGGGACTCAGATCCTGCAGTGCCAGACGTGTCCCCCTACTTAAGCCAGTACATGTCCGGGCCCGTCTGAGGTTTGCTAGAGAGCATTTGGATGATCCAGAAGAGGATTGGGAGAATGTCATATGTTCAGATGAAACCAAAGTAGAACTGTTTGGTAGAAACACAACTCGTCGTGTTTGGAGGAGAGAGAATGCTGAGTTGCAACCAAAGAACACCATACCTACTGTGAAGCATGGGGGTGGCAACATCATGCTTTGGGACTGTTTCTCTGCAAAGGGAACAGGACGACTGATCCGTGTACATGAAAGAATGAATGGGGCCATGTATCGTAAGATTTTGAGTGCAAACCTCCTCCCATCAGCAAGGGCATCGAAGATGAAACGTGGCTGGGTCTTTCAGCAATGATCCCAAACACACCGTCCGGGCAACAAAGGAGTGGCTTCGTAAGAAGCATTTCAAGGTCCTGGAGTGGACTAGCCAGTCTCCAGATCTCAACCCCATAGAAAACCTTTGGAGGGAGTTGAAAGTCCGTGTTGCCCAGCGACAGCCCCAAAACATCACTGCTCTAGAGGAGATCTGCATGGAGGAATGGGCCAACATACCAGCAACAGTGTGTGACAACCTTGTGCAGACTTACAGAAAACGTTTGACCTCTGTCATTGCCAACAAAGGATATATAACAAAGTATTGAGATGAACTTTTGATATTGAAAAAATACTTATTTTCCACCATAATTTGCAAAAAAAAATCTTTGCAAATCAGACAATGTGATTGTCTGGATTTGTTTCCACATTTTGTCTCATAGTTGAGGTTTACTTATGATGACAATTACAGGCCTCTCTCATCTTTTTAAGTGGGAGAACTTGCACAATTGGTGGCTGACTAAATACTTTTTTTGCCCCACTGTATATGTACGGCAGGCGGTCAGGAAGTGGTTAAGTCTTTTTTTTCAGTCAATAATTTAGGTTTTGTGATACAACCAAATTACTTTATTCTTGAAAAATAAACTTAGTAAAATGAATCAACCACTCCTATTATCTCTCTTCGAAAAGTTTTGTACTACTAGAACTCCAATAACAGGCCGTATCTCTATTATGTATAGTATTTTGGTTGAACCTGAACATAAGCTCCCTTATATGGAACAATGGGAAAAAGATCTCCATTTTTCTTGTGAACTCTCAGAATGGTGTAAAACAATCAATAATCTCTCTAATATATCGATCAATACATCTTTAGTGGAATCTAATTATAAAACTCCATTGCAATGGTACGTGGTTCCATTGAGAATAGCTAAAATAAATCAACAAGTCTTCTAATAAATGTTTGAGAAATTGTGGTTAAGAAGGTTCTATGGTGGCGATGTCCCAAAATACCAAAATTTTGGATCAAAGTATTTGACTTTATACATGAAATTACCAAAATAAATATTATTAGTTCCCAAGAAATAGCTCACTTCCAAAAATTTGATAGGAGTTTACCTAAGCATACCAAACGCTTGATTTCCTATATAATCCCAGCCGCTAGAGTAACCATTGCGCGTTGTCGGAATCAATCTGTAATAACATTTGATTATGTCATACAAAAGTTGAACTGGATCATGATCAACAATAAAATGACTTGTATTTTACATAACTATTTTTGAAAATACGTGGTGAGCTTGGTTACAATATTCAGCTATGGATATTGGAGATTTGTGAAGGAAAAACCTTGACTGCCCTTGTCTTGCCCACACCTTTCTGTCTTATCTTTCCTTTCTTTCTTCTTTTATGATTTCTTTTATTTTGACCAAACTTTAAAACCCCTATTCAATTGGTTAGTGATCAATAACAATGATATTTATTATATTACATTCAGTATCTCACAAAAGTGGGTACACCCCATTTTTGTAAATATTTTATTCTATCTTTTCATGTGACAACACTGAAGAAATGACACTTTGCTACAATGTAAAGTAGTAAGTGTACAGCTTGTATAACAGTGTAAATTTGCTGCCCCCTAAAAACAACTCAACAAACAGCCATTAAGGTCTAAACTGCTGGCAACAAAAGTGAGTACACCCCTAAGTGAAAATGTCCAAATTGGGCCCAAAGTGTCAATATTTTGTGTGGCCGCCATTATTTTCCAGCACTGCCTTATACCTCCCTGGCATGGAGTTCACCAGAGCTTTACGGGTTTCCTCTGAGTCTGGAGTCCTCTTCCCCTCCTCCATGACAACATCACGGAGCTGGTGGATGTTGGAGACTTTGCACTCCTCCGCCTTCCGTTTGAGGATGCCCCACAGATGATCAATAGGGTTTAGGTCTGGAGACATGCCAGTCCATCACCTTTACCCTCAGCTACTTCAGCAAGGCAGTGGTCGTCTTGGAGGTGTGTTTGGGGTCGTTATCATGTTGGAATACTGCCCTGTGGCCCAGTCTCTGAAGGGAGGGGATCATGCTCTGCTTCAGTATGTCACAGTACATGTTGGTATTCATGGTTCCCTCAATGAATTGTAGCTCCCCAGTGTCGGCAGCACTCATGCAGCCCCAGACCATGACACTCCCACCACCATGCTTGACTGTAGGCAAGACACACTTGTCTTTGTACTCCTCACCTGGTTGCCGCCACACACGCTTGACACCATCTGAACCAAATAAGTTTATCTTGGTCTCATCAGACCACAGGACATGGTTCCAGTAATCCAAGTCCTTAGTCTGTTTGTCTTCAGCAAATTGTTTGCAGGCTTTCTTGTGCATCATCTTTAGAAGAGGCTTCCTTCTGGGACGACATCCATGCAGACCAATTTGATGCAGTGTGCGGTGTATGGTCTGAGCACTGACAGGCTGACCCCCCACCCCTTCAACCTCTGCAGCAATGCTGGCAGCACTCATACGTCTATTTACCAAAGACAACCTCTGGATTTGACGCTTAGCATGTGTACTCAAATTCTTTGGTAGACCATGGCGAGACCTGTTCTGAGTGGAACCTGTCATGTTAAACCGCTGTATGGTCTTGGCCACCGTGCTGCAGCTCAGTTTCAGGGTTTTGGCAATCTTCTTATAGCCTAGGCCATCTTCATGTAGTGTAGAGCAACAATTCTTTTTTTTCAGATCCTCAGAGAGTTCTTTGCCATGAGGTGCCATGTTGAACTTCCAGTGACCAGTATGAGAGAGTGAGAGCGATAACACCAAATTTAACACACCTGCTCCCCATTCACACCTAAGACCTTGTAACACTAATGAGTCCCATTACACCTGGGAGGGAAAATGGCTAATTGGGCCCAATTTGGACATTTTCACTTAGGGGTGTACTCACTTTTGTTGCCAGCGGTTTAGACATTAATGGCTGTGTGTTGAGTTATTTTGAGGGGACAGCAAATTTACACTGTTATACAAGCTGTACACTCACTACTTTACATTGTAGCAAAGTGTCATTTCTTCAGTGTTGTCACATGAAAAGATAGAATAAAATACTTACAAAAAATGTGAGGGGTGTACTAATTTCTGTGAGATACTATAAATTCTATTTTATATACTGATCCATTTAATATCTTATTTAAACAAAATATTAGTCTAATTGTTTGATTTTGTCAGCATATCTGCTATATTCCTTTTTTTTTTAAAGGGAATACATTTCAATGTCAGTTGTATTTATATATTCTTCTTTTACTTGTTTAATACCTTTGGTATGTTATACCTTATATTTCTGTGTCAAGAAAAAAACAATAAAAAAAATTGCACATAAAATAATTAATAGTTTTTTTGTTATCAGCTCCTAATTTCTTAACTTTTCTTTTCTTTATAGAGAGTCCCCCCCCCCCCCCCCCCACCTACATTCATATCATATTGCATTCTATCTGTGTACATTTCAGCACTCTTTTTCATAGACATTCGGGAACTGCACAGAATATTCTCATTTTTGTTAAAGTGTATTTTTTGTGCATCTTGACAGGTCAGTTTTTGTGAGAAAACACATTTACTGAGTAGCCAACTTTTGTGCTTTCCTACCTACAAGGGTATTCTGTCCTTTCCTACTACTAAGCACATTTGTTGTCCTGGTTTTGTCAGAGTGCAATAAACACCATTGTTTTGGGAATGGTCGGCTGTCCGTGGTGCTGAAATCTTCGAAATCTCAAGTTGCCACATCAGCACCTTTTATCTTGTTTCTCCCAAATCGTATGTTTTATTTTGCTGTCTCCAATCCCACATGCTAACAAAGGTTATCACAATGTTAGTATGAAGTCCCCAGGTGATTCTCCTGCTGATGTGTATTGTATTCCTGTGCTCACAGTTTTATACAAAGCACTTTTACCCTAAACCATAAAGTAAGCAGGTGTGCACACAATAGGCTATCCATGCTTAGGTTTAAAATAAGTGTAAATTAGGGCCTGTCACATTAATCTGTAATAAAGCATATGTAATAAGACCGTATAGTCTATTAATAAAATCCAAAGTCAGCATGAATTTATTGTCAGGCAGGGGTATTTATTAACAAACCATAGACACTGACCAGGTGTTTGGTGTACATTGTGCAGCACAGGTAAAAATTTCACTTTGCTTTAAGGCAGGGGTGTCCAAACTTTGTTCAAAGAGGGCCAGATTTGATGAAGTGAACATGCGTGAGGGCCGACCATTTTGCCTGACATTCTTTGAACCATTAAAATTCGGTCTGATGCCGTGTACACACGACCGTTTTTAATGATGAGATTTATTTATTTTTTTTAAATGGTCATTAAAAATGATCGTGTGTGGGCTTCCGAGCATTTTTCACGACGTGAAAAACGGCCATAAAAAAAATTGGAACATGCTCTAATTTTTCACGTCGTTTTTTACATCGTCGTTTTTCTCGTCATGAAAAACGGGCAAGTGTGGGCTTTAACAACGTGAAAAAAAATGCGCATGCTCAGAATCAAGTATGAGACAGGAGCACTCGTTCTGGCAATAGCACATTCGTCACGCTGTAACGGACTGAAAAGCACGAGGCTGAAAAGCGCAAATCGTCTCTCAACAAACTTTACTAACATGAAGGGTGGCGCCATCCGAATGGAACTTCCCCTTTATAGTGCCGTCGTACGTGTTGTACGTCACCGCGCTTTACTCAAGCATTTTTTTCCACGATAGTTTGTAGGTAAGGCAGGCTTGAGAAGAATCACGTTGAGAAAAATGCAATTTTTTTTAATGACATTAAAAACGGTTGTGTGTACGCGGCATGAGTGTGTTCCTCCGAGCACTAATACACTGTCCAACAAGAATTCTCTTGCCTTTGTGGCTGTGTGTGGTGAAGAGATGATCTCGGGCGTATTATTTGGCTATACCGTATTTATTGGCGTATAACACACGCATTCACTTTAAGAGCGAAGTTTCAGGAAAAAAAAATAATAATAATAAAGAACTGTGAAGCAAAATAAGGGTCCTTGCCCATCTGCAGCCTCTCCTGTTTACACAGCAGCCTCTTTAATAGAAAGTCCCGCCTCCTTTGATGGACAGAACAGTCGTCCAATGGCAGCGCAGGACTTCCTATTACAGAGGCCGCCCGTAAACAGGAAATTCTCCTGTGTGTGTATGGCGGCGGCGCTCGTCCTGCCTCCTCCCTGTCCCGTTCCAAGGCATATACATCTTTTGTGGCCCCGGCGCTGGGAGATCGTCGGGGGCCACAAAAGATATATATGCCTAAATAATCCGGCGGGCCGTTCAAAACCAGAACGCGGGCCGCGATTGGCCCGCAGGCCGGACTTTGGACATGCCTGCTTTAAGGCTAATACTGGCTGCAATCCACTTCCAGATGGCCATATACTGTATGTTTGGTTCTAAATAGGTGATTGTTTCAACGTTTTGAAAAATCTACCAAATATCGATCACTTTTAATTTTTCTTTAGGATATCAGGATACTGAGAAGTTGAATCGATCAATTTTGAAATCACGTCTACATTTTGAATATGGATTTCTATAACCTACTGACATTGAAAATTACTGTCTTGATAAATGTTAAGGTTCTACTTGAATTAAATCGAACAGTCATTTCAGATACCCGATCAATAAACAAATTGAACAGTCAATTGCATAATTGCGGGTATGATCAGCATTAGATTTACAAATACAGTGAGACCCGGAGGAGAGAATGGACGAAGAGGCTGCATGACTAAGGAAGGAACAGGGTCAGAAAATGGTCAGCTAGGTCAGTGTGGTGGGAAGGGGTGTAGTCCTTATCTGATTGGAGGCTGAGGCTGGATGGACAGGGTGCAGATGTGAGGGTCTTTGCAGATAGGTTGTTTTTGCTCATTCCAAGGAGTTCAGGAGAAGAGGTAACTTCTCTCCCGCCCACCCTTGTGTTATTGGGTTACCGAAGTGTACGGGTTGTGGGGATGTTTTGTGTCTTAGATTTTGATCGAGTTTATAAAAAAAAAGAAGATAATTATGTCTGTTGCACACTTTGTCACAGTAGTTAGTGGGTTAGGGGGTCTTTGGAGGGTTAATGAGTAATTACATTGTTACAAAATTGTGCGGCCCATCTAGGGTATGGCGCTTCCACTTGACTAGTGGTGGTTCTCCCAGGAGCTAGGTCCCGGGGAGGGGGGGGGTGGAAGTATGTGTAATGTTGTAACATCTTCGTGCCAGTTGGGGCGTGGCTGAGGACATGGACGATTCCAGTTAAAATTGTGCCTTAAAGTAGAACTATGGGCACAACTTTTCTTTCCATTTAGAGTAAGGGAGGGTAATAACCCCTGTCAGAATTTTTTTTGCCATCTCTGTCCCATCACAGAGATTTCCCTTCACTTCCTGTCCCATAGCCAAACAGGAAGTGAGAGGATATCTCTGCTCACCAGAACTAGTGTCCCCATTGGAAGATGTCCCATATATAACTTTTCTGGGGACAACCCAAAAATTTGGGTTTTCCTTTTACTTTCACTTTCAACGATAAGGCCTCCCTCTCAACTCTATCCAAAACTAAAAAAAAAAGTTTTGCCTTTAGTTATACTTTAGGACACCCAAAGACCCCTTGTTGTTGGGCATTGTTAGAATTACATTGTTGAATTTGCACTTATTGGTATGTTTTTAATGTGATGTTATTTATTCTTTGGTTAATAAATTGGCTGCGGTGGCCGTATTAAACCCATGTCATGCAGTCGGTGTCTTTATTCTATAGTTTTAAGTACCTAGGTTGGCGAATCCTTTAGTCATTTATTTTAAAGGCCCCTTTCACGCGGTCGGACCGTTCAGGTCCGCCTGTCAGTTTTGTTGGCGGACCTGAACGGCCGTTCCATACATCTCTATGGAGCGTCGGATGTCAGCGGAGACATGTCCGCTGACATCCGACCCGATCCGATCCGCTAAAATCAGACAGATGGCGATACGTCCCCATCCATCCATGGCGGATCGGATCGGGTGAGATCTGATGAAAACAGACATGCTGTCCGTTTTCGTCCAATCTCTCCATAGGAGACAGCGGTGCTCGACAAGCAGAGAGGGACCTTTCATCCGCAGGCTCAGCGGAGATCAACGGACTGATCTCCCTCTGAGCTGGTGGGAGCTGGCGGACTCCGTAGCGACGGAGTCCGACTCGTGTGGAAGGGGCCTAAGGGAAGTTTATATTATTATTTTTGCAAAATATAAAAGCATATTGAACATTACAAATACATCTCTAGTGTGAACACCTCCCAAAATAATCTATATAATCTGTATCCAACCAGGTAGGCCTTCACACTACAGATTGATGTTAAATAAAATAGAGATTGTGGCATTAGATTGTTACCAGCATAAGTTATTTTCTTAAAAAGTTGTAAATTACCCATTGTTGGTAGAAACTGGTTGACACTATGGGGTTGATTGACTAAAAGCAAACAAACTGTGCACTTTGCAAAGTAATTTTTCCCCATAGCTCTGGTGAATAAGGTCAAGCTCTGTTGATCCCTGTCATCCAATTTTGTACAAGCAAAAATGCTGTTTTTTTATTTTTCTTGCATGTGATTGGGTATTGTTTGTGAAGTGAAATTTCACCACATAAAATTCCCATGGAAAGCGCAACTTCCCTTTCAAAGTGAACAGCCTATTTGTCTTTGGTAAATCAACCCCTGCGAGTGAGTAAAAACTGGAAAAAAGCTGACAAAAACGAATATTTCCTTGTCCTTAGAAAAAAAACATCATTTTTTTCTATAGTTTCCAGCACTCGTCACTGTGGGAGAATATATTCACTCTACTGACACCAGCCAAGAAAACAGAATGGTAATTTAAACCATAGAAGAGAAGTGCTCAGTCCTATGGTCCTCAGTAGCCTTACTAGGTAGTGATTTTGTTGGAGGGGGGAGGGGGGGAGGCATGGCTTCCACATGTAGGTGAGCATCTATCTGTGAAACGCAGAGGAACATGATGAAGGTAAATCTGAAAACATAGCAATTGCTGCTGTGTTGGCGGTGCATGTTCATGTATACTGTAAAGTTATTTCTCAGAATTGTGAATTGTAGCAGAATTACAGATGATATTCTTAAAGCGGAACCTTAGTCAGAAAATAAAGTCCTAAAGATAAAGATCACTTCATGCTGACCCTTTTTGCAGGTATAGCTATGTAAAACATTACAAATAAGTCAATTTACTGTTTAAAATCCAGTAATACACTGTCTCACCCTGCTCTGTACATGCTCAGTTGCTCTCTATTTTTCGGGACTGTGCCAAAAATGTAGAGGCCGATCTGTTGATAGCCTAAAGGTTTACTGCTCATGGGCTCTAGGCTTCAGCAAAATGGCAGCCTCCAGCAAGAAGAAACAGGAACAACGCTGGAGGCAATTTACAGCACACACGAATGTTGGTACTGTAGCATACATATTAATGTGGAATGTATGTTCCTTGCTAAAGAACATTATTTTTTTAGCAAGTTGTTATGGGTAAAGTTCCGAGTTAAGCAAGGCAAACATCATGATGCCAGTGCAAACCGTCAAACAATTGAATTATATAGTATAAAGTTAAACTGAAGAATTGACAGCTCCTTACAAACAACTGGTTTGGTTCTCTGACCTGGTCTGGCCAAGTCTAGAACAAACATACTAAACCACCACTTCCATGTAGCTTTTCAATTTGTTTCCCTCCCAGAAGCCCTCAAACCCAAGCCACTGTAATATGAAAATCACACACAGCCAAAAGAGCCTACAATGGACAAGTGAGCATCAGAACTTGACCACAGAGGAAGGAAGGTGGTCTGGTTCAATAAGTCAAGTTTTTTTTTTACATCACGTGGATGGCCGGGTGCGCGTGTGCATCGCTTACCTGGTGGCATCACAATGCAGTATGGGAAGAAGTCAAGCCTGTGAGGCAGTGTGATGCAGGTCCTGCCATTTATGTGGATGTTACTTGACACATACCACCTACGTAAATATTGTTGCTAACCAAGGCAGTGGCCTCTTTCAGAAGGATAGTGTGCCCTGCCACACTGCAAAATTGGTTCAAGAATTGTTTGAGGAAAACGCAACAAGTTTGAGGTGATGACTTGGTGTCCAAATTCTCTAGATCTCAATTGAATCAAACTTCTGTAGAATGTGCTGGAAAAACAATTCCGATCTATGGAGGCCCAACCATGCAACTTACAGGACTTAAAGAAGAGCTCGGGTCTGGGCGAAAAAACTAAAAAATTTAAATTAAAAGGAGTATTTGTAGCTGCTGACTTTTAATAAAAGGACACTTACCTGTCCAGGGATCCAGCGATGTCGACACCCCGAGCCGATTCTTCAATCGGCTTCGGGTGCAGGTGCCGGCAGGTTCACTAATGAAAACCGACAGTGAAGCCCTCAGGCTGGTCTCCTACTGCACGAGTTGCCCTGGGCTTTCTGAATGGTCCCGCCATCTTCTGGGAACTGTGTGTGGCAGTGGGAGGGAGGAGAAGGGGCCGGATATACTCAGAGATCACGGTGGCGATCTTACCTGGAAGTGGGAGAGGGTATCTGTCAAAACCAGGTACCCGCTCCCCCCCAAAAAGTGCCAAATGTGGAGGGGGAGAGGGTGTGAACAAGCGGAGCTTCCCTTTTTGGGTGAAGCTCCGCCTTAAAAGATCTGCTGCTGATGGCCTGGTGCCAGATACCACAGCATACATTAAAGTGGTTGTAAACCCCGGTCCACTTTTTGTAATTTTCACTTATTATGGTGCTCTATGTTATTCCAATGCTTGTGCAATGTATTATTTTGAAAAACAATGCTCGCAAATACCCGCAAATACCTTTATCGTATACTGTCTTCTCTCTGTATTTCCGGGTATCGAAATCCCCATTGCTACTCCTGTTCTTTGAAGCAAATTCTGACTTCACTTCCAGCCTTACTAGGTCCCTGTTAGAAATCTCGCGCGTGCGCCGTAGTGCCGTAACCAAGCCTCGATCTGGATAGCGGCTACCGCGGCAACCAGATTTTTCTCTCAGGCTTCTGTTTATTTACACACCCCTTTTGTGACGTCTTCTAGAGTCACAAGGGGGAGTACAAGTAAGTGTTGGTGGTTTAATAGCGCAAGACTTCTACTCTGTGTCTGACAGAGGGGAAGTTCTCGCATACTAATTTCATGAATTGTAGTGAATGAAAACCGGCTAGCATTACTTGCCTGTTTTCACGCAGTACTCTGCGCATGCACGATGACGTCACCCCAAACGAAAATTTTTATTTTTAAAGAAAGTACAGTGGTGAGTACAGTGACACAGGCAGCGATCAGCTGCCTGTGTTATGTGTAATATATTTAGGCAATGATGTTCAAGAGGGTTTACAACCACTTTAAGAGGGCTAGTAGAGTCCATGCCTTGACACGTCAGGGCTGTTTTGGAAGCAAAAGGTGGACCTACTCAATATTAGGTGGGTGGTCATAATGTTGATTGGTATATATGTGTAGGGTTTAAAAAACAGATAAAACTGTAATAATTAGAATGATAATATAGAGTGTTGTAAATAATGCAGTTATAAGGAAATTAGGTTGATATTGCTATATACAGAACTGCTTTTGCACACAGATTCCATGGAAGGTGCAATAGTTCTTGGTGTTAATTAGACATACAGTATATTTTAATCTGAGCATCTGTTTTAGAATTTGAGACCGGCAATGAAGGGGTTATGGAAAACAGGCACACACATTAAACTGTGGATAAGCTTTGTGTCTGTAGAACATTTCCTTTTTTTTCATTCTTTTCTAAATAAAAAAAAAAAAAAAAAAACCTCTTATCGGCACCCTCCATCTTCCGACCTAAGTGTGAATAATTCAGGCATAATGCGGGGGGGACAGCATTAATAATCTTCAAAACCATGTACTGCAAAAATGAAAAAAAAAACAAAGCCCAACTTAAACAATACAGTTTACAAGGAGGAGGAAATATTTGCAGATATTAAACAGGGTGGGCTTTTCAAGTCTTGGCCAAGCTCCCATTCCCATCCCAGTTTTGTAATAAAAGCTAGTGTTTCTGCACTTATTTTCAAATGCATAATTTAGAGTTTGTTTGAAGGTAAGGTCAGACTGGGGGAAAATCAGCATTTTTATAAACCTCACCCCTTCCATGCCAGACGAAGGCTTTGCTTATATGTAGTAAAATCATTCTGCTATGTCTATTGCTGACTTGAATTATGATTACCGTATATACTCGAGTATAAGCAGACCCGAATATAAGCCGAGGCACCTAATTTTACCACGAAAAAATGGGAAAACGTATTGACTCGAGTATAAGCCTAGGGTGTCCATCTGCATGCCTCACTGTGCCTCACTGTGTCCATGTGCATGCCTCACTGTGCCCATGCCACACTGTGCCCATGCCTCACCATGACTAGACTGACGTTTAACATGGGAGTCTATGGAAGGGGTGCCCGGCTTTGAAAAATCGTTGTTCCCCGGCTGTAGGTCCTCCAGGCAACAAACTTTGCACACTTGTAGAGGAGGAATGGGGCTACATGTGTGCCAAGTTTTGGGTCCAGGGGACCTACTACCGGCCTGTACCGGGTCCCCAAAGTCACCGGAGAAATTACCGTTTAACATGGGAGTCTATAGAAGGGGTGCCCGGCTTTGAAAAACCGGTGCTCCCCGACCGTAGGTCCCCCGGACAACAAACTTTGCACACTTGTAGAGGAGGAATGGGGCTACATGTGTGCCAAGTTTTGGGTCCAGGGGACCTACTACCGGCCTGTACCGGGTCCCCAAAGTCACCAGAGAAATTACCGTTTAACATGGGAGTCTATAGAAGGGGTGCCCGGCTTTGAAAAACCGGTGCTCCCCGACCGTAGGTCCCCCGGACAACAAACTTTGCACACTTGTAGAGGAAGAGTGGGGATACATGTGTGCTGGCCGGTAATGGGTCGCCAAAGTCCGGGAAATCAGGTGCAAAAAGGTGACTCGAGTATAAGCCGAGGGGGGCATTTTCAGCACAAAAAAATGGGCTGAAAAACTCGGCTTATACTCGAGTATATACGGTATGTTAAGATGCCAGAAATTATTGGATGATCCGGTATTGCATTGTGTGCAAGCGCTTTGTATGTTTTTACAACACTTTGGGTCATTTAGAGAGAAAATGTTAACAGTGTTCTTTTTTTTTTTAACCCTGCTCTTTACCTGTACCCAATAAATGTGTGATAACCCTCTTCTGATTGAGTTCCCATCACTGGAACTAAGGGGCCAAGCGTAACCCCTGAAAAACAATCCCACACCATAATCTCTCCGCCACCAAATGATATGGACCAGTGCACAAAGCAAGGTCCATAAAGACATGGATGAGCGAGTTTGGAGTGAAGGAACTTGACTGGCCTGTAACCCGATAGAACACCTTTGAAATGAATTAGAGTGGAGACTGCGAGCCAGGCCTTCTCGTCCATATCAGTGCCTGACCTCACAAATGCACTTCTGGAAGAATGGTCAAACATTCCCATAGACACACTCCTAAACCTGTCCTTGTGGACAGCCTTCCCAGAAGAGTTGAAGCTGTTATAGCTGCAAAGGGTGGGCCAACTCAGTCTTGAACCCTACGGACTAAGACTGGGCTGCCAATAAAGTTCATGTGCGTGTAAAGGCAGGCGTCCCAATACTTTTGGAAATATAGTGTAGTTTCATATGCCACCAGATATGAATCACATAAAACAAAAATGAAACCATAGTGCTCTCTGTTTTTCTCATTTTTTAAGACCCTAACAGAGAAAAACAGAGAGTACTAAAAATTTGACTTTTTTTTTTTACGTGATTCATATCTGGTGGCATATAGAAATATCTGTGATCGGAGGGTATACCAAGGACCGTGGAAGGTTTGGCTTACCGTATATACTTGAGTATAAGCCGAGTTTTTCAGCACATTTTTTTGTGCTGAAAATGCCCCCCTCGGCTTATACTCGAGTCACCTTTTTGCACCTGGTCTTCCGGACTTTGGGGACCCGGTACCGGCCGGCCGTAGGTCTCCTGGACCCAAACCTGGCACACATGTAGCCCCACTCTTCCTCTACAAGTGTGCAAAGTTTGTTGTCCGGAGGACCTACGGCCGGGGAGCACCGATTTTTCAAACCCGGGCACTCCTTCCATAGACTCCCATGTTAAACGTCAGTCTAGGCATGGGCACAGTGAGGCATGCACATGGACACCCTAGGCTTATACTCAAGTCAATAAGTTTTCCCATTTTTTTGCAGTAAAATTAGGTGCCTCGGCTTATATTCGGGTCGGCTTATACTCGAGTATATATGGTATGTTCATAATCACCCAGAGGATATAAATGAGGGCTTTTTAATTATGTATGAGGTGAGCAAGATTTTCACTCATATGGTGGAGGCACACAGATCACTTGATGAAGAATGAAGGCAGAGGGCCACTGACTGCACTGTGGTGTTTTCGGACTTTCATTATACAGTAGATCATTCATTGTGCATGGACTTTTATATAATTATTTATCACATTATATTGTTGTGCAACACTAATTTCAGTATGTTATAGGACAGACACCTGCAAGGAACCTGACAACAGACTTAAATGAATATATATGTAAAAAAGCAGTGCAGCGCTAAATTCAAATGTGAAATCCCATGTGGGTAGCCAAAAGTAATTAATGCTATTGCACATAGACGAAAACTCAGAATGAGAAAGAAGTCCCTCCAACCATAAAGCCCTGTACACACGATCAGTTTTACAGATGAAAACAGTCCGATGGACTTTTTTCATCGGACAAACCGATCGTGTATGGGACCCATCAGTCTTTTTTCCATCGGTTTTAAAAAATAGAACATGTTTTAAATTTTTACGATGGATCAAAAACCGATAGCAAATTCCGATCGTCTATGGGCAAGTCCATCGGATAAAAAACCCACGCATGCTCAGAATCAAGTCGACGCATGCTCAGAAGCATTAAACTTAATTTTTCTCGGCTCATCAGAGTGTTTTACGTCACGGCGTTTGGAGCGGTCGGTTTTTTGACTGATGGTGTGTAGGCAAGACTGATGGAAGTCAGCTTCATCAGATTTCCGATGGAAAAAACCATTGGATTAGAATCCATAGGATATCCGATCGTGTGTACGAAGCTTAAGGCTACTTTCACACTGAGGCGCTGGATGCGCTGGCGGTATAGCGGCGCTATTTTTAGCGCCGCTATACCGTTTTTTTTGCCGCGATTTGCGGGCTCTAGCGGGAGTATTTTAACCCCCGCTAGCGGCCAAAAAAGGGTTAAAAACGCCCGCAATAACGCCTCTTTGAGGCGTTTTGCGGGCGTATTAGAGGCGCTACCCCATTGATTTCAATGGGCAGGGGCGCTACAGGAGCGCCATTTTTAGCGCTCCTATTGCGCCTCAAAGATGCGGCTTGCAGGAGTTTTCTGAGCCTCCTGCAAGCGCAACGCTCCAGTGTGAAAGCCCTCGGGCTTTCACATTGGATAGTATTGAGAGGCTTTTTTGGGGCGCATTGCAGGCGCTATTTAGAGTGCAATAGCGCCTGCAAAGCGCCTCAGTGTGAAAGGGCCTAAGAGTGATGAAGGTAGGAATATGTATCACCAATCAAAGTAAATGCAGCCGCGCTTACCAGAGGATATGTGACCCCCTAATAAAAGTGGTCAAATGCCCTTAATTACAGTATCCAAGCCAAAGGATCATGATATCCCGTACATCCACACCCGTCATCTGACGCTTGTTGCTTATAAGTTAAAATCAGTATTTTTTGCTAGAAAATTACTTAGAACCCCCAAACATTATATATATATATTTTTTTTTAGCAGAGACCCTAGAGAATAAAATGGCCGTTGTTGCAATATTTTATGTCACACTGTAATTGCGCAGTGGTTTTTCAAACGCAATATTTTTGGAAAAAAAAAACGAAACAGTAAAGTTAGCCCATTTTTTTTGTATAATGTAAAAGTTGATGTTACGCTGCGAGAATTGTGATCTTTATTCTAAGCTAAAAAATAGTGATTCACATTTAAGCCAGAATCGTACAGCTCTAATATACAGTATACAGTCGGCAAGCGGTTAAAGGGTAACTCCCCTTTCGGGGGGGAATTTAAAAAAAAAAAATAATAATAATATAGCAAATACAATTACGACACAAGTCATATTGTGATTAAATGTTATTAAAAAATTACCTTTTATTTTCAGTCTGCAATTTTCAGATTTTCCCAGAAGTCTGCACTAAGATACAAGTCAGGTTTTGTGCATTCCCTGCAACAAAGTTGTCATTTTTGGTGGCATACTCCCAAAGGGAAATCACATCCAAAAGGAAGCAGACCTTGCCACTTTCCCCATTAGAACCCTGCAAGTGCAGCAGCTGATTGATAATTATATAATCACTTCCATTAACATTCATTTTGCACATACAGATACAGACAAATAGCTCTTTGTTTAGACTAACAATAGGTAGGAATCTGCAACAAAGTTTGTTAAAATCCCTGCAACCTGCAGAGATCACCCAGAGGGGAATGTTTTTTTCTCTACAAAGATGGAGTTTCTCTTTAATCCCTTCCCGACCGTCGCACGTCGATGTACATCGGCAGAATGGGACGGGTGCGCAAAAGGGCGTTGATCCCTGTTGATCCCTTCATAATCCCCATCTAGCGCACGCACCCTCCGCGTGCCAGGGGAGCATGCCCGCAGGTCCCGGGGACTCGATGTCTGCCGGTGGCCCACGATCGCAGCGAGGAAAGGCAGAACGGGAAGATGATATGTAAACAAGGCATTTCCCTTTTCTGCCTAGTGACATGACAGGGATCCACTGCTCCCTGTCATCGGGAGAAGTGATCTCTCTCATGTCATAGGTAGCCCATCCCCTCTACAGTTAGAACACACCCATGGAACACACGTAACCCCTTGATCGCCCCTTAGTGTTTAACCCCTTCCCTGCCAGTGACATTTATACAGTAATCAGTGGCTATTTTTAGCTCTGATCGCTGTATAAATGTCAGTGGTCCCAAAAAAGTGTCAGAAGTGTCCGATCTGTCCGCCGCAATGTCGCAGTCCCGATAAAAATCGCAGATCACCGCAATTACTACAAAAAAATTATAATAATAATATAAATGCCATAAATCTATCCCCTATTTTGTAGACGCACAAACCAATCAATATACACTTATTGTGATTTTTTTTTTACCAACAATATGTAGAAGAATACATATCGGCCTAAACTGAGGAATACATTTTTTATTTTTTTTATTTAATGGGGATATTTACTATAGCAAAAAGTAAAAAATATTGCGCTCTTTTTTTGTATTTAGCGCAAAAAAGCAAAACCGCAGAGGTGATCAAATACCACCAAAAGAAAGCTCCATTTGTGGGGAAAAAATAAACGTCAATTTTGTTTGGGTACAGTGTCGCACGACTGCGCAATTGTCAGTTAAAGCGACGAAGTGCCGAATCGCAAAAAAATGCTCTGGTCATTAAGGGGGTAAAACCTTCCGGGGCTGAAGTGGTTAAATATCATTTGCATGAACTGTGAGATAGAACTACTAAACTTTGAGGGCTTGTCTAGCCAGTTCAGTGACTTTTTTCAAGGACGAGGCTGAGCAGCGTTTCAATGTGTTTCTTTACTTGGCAGTGAAGGGGTTCATATACTTAACTGAGAAAAGTATTGTCTGGCTGGACGCTAGATGAGATTTAGCATGTAGAACAAGAGAGGTGCTCGTCCATTAATCACTGCTCCTTAATTAACAGCTCTGAGCTTGCAGGGAGCCTTGTGTAGGGGCATCTGAGGGGTCTGAACTCCGCCACGGCTGGCAAGGCAAGCAGCACGGCAGGGCAGAGGGGAACAGAGCAGGCTCAGCAGATGGCGTGACTGCAGATTAAGAAAAGCGGGGAAATACCTGACCGATTGGTAGTTTTAGGCAATTACCTGGTACGTGGTGGCTCCACATGAGTATTGAAAAAGCTACAATGAGTTTAATAAACAAGCAGGGCTTTGCTGACATGAGCCAAGACAATATATCCTACTCTTTATTGTTTCTTTATGGAGTCACCGGCTTGTAGTGAATAATAATTACAGGGAAATACTTCAGACAACAAAACTACTTTATTTATTCCTTTCTTACCACTTGCCTACTGGGCACTTTTGCCCCCTTCCTGCCCAGGCCAATTTTTAGCTTTCAGCGCTGTCGCACTTTGAATGACAATTGCCTGGTCGTGCATATATATAATTTTGTTCCCACAAATAGAGCTTTCTTTGGTGTTATTTAATCACCACTAGGGTATTTATGTTTTTCTATATAACGAAAAAAAAAACAGAAAATTTTGGGAGGAAAAAAGCGCGTTTTTCTTTGTTTCTTATATAAAATTTTGCCCATACTCATTCACATATTAAAGGGGGCTCCCAGATTCCGATAAGCCCCCCGCCCGCAGACCATGACAACCAACGGCCAGGGTTGTCGGGAAGAGGCCCTGTCCATGTTGAGGGCATGTGGCCTCGCTCATCCCCACCCCCTTTCCTGACCAGCCGGGCTGCGTGCTCAGATAAGGGTCTGGTATGGATTTTAGGGGGACCCCACACCGTTTTTTTCGACGTAGGTGGTCCCCCTTAAAATCCATACCAGACCTAAGGGCCTGGTATGCTCTTGGAGCCGTTTTTTCATTTAAAATTTGGCGTGGAGTTCCCCCTCATGATTCATACCAAACACAGGGGGGCAGCCTGTCCTGGAGGCGACTTCAAGTCGCTCCAGGTCGCGCTGTGGTTCAGGCTCAAGTCGTGTCCAAGTTGCCTCGAAGAGTCGCGTTCAAAGTCGTGTTGCCCCTGTGTGAACCGGCTCTAAAGGTGCTATTGACATGGAATTTTCACCACATGTCAGTAACAACTAGACATGTGTGGTTCATTTCGCTGCAAATTAATATTCAGACACATTTTTCGTTATCCGGAGATTGGGATATATCTGAATATCTGAATTACAATATAAACAAATTTTACCGAATGCTCCGAATTACTTAACGAAATTCGTCTGAATTTCGGAAATTCGGACTGAAATTCGAATTTAATTTTACATTGAACTCCAGTCAAATTCTCACTACACATACTGTATTGCTGAAATCAAAGACTGTGTGTAGTATTAGTGTATCATTTAGAAATAATGCTGTTTTTGTTAAGCCAAAGGTGATTTAAAGAGTCATTGTAATAATTTTATGAAGATTTTTCCTTTGTTTGTTCACTTTCCCCCCCGCCCCCCTGCGGGAGCACAGCGGCACAGTGGCACTTAGCTTGCTGTGTGGTATCCTCTCCTTGTGTCTTCTTCCACTGGCGGAGGCCATGGAGGAGTCCGCTCCTCATACTTCCGGTTTTCTCTCGGGGGCAATGAGAGAGAGACAACAGGAAGTGACATCATGATCTACTCAGATGTCAATCAAACTGCCCGGCCATAGTAATAGATACTACGAGCGCCGGGCACAAGCTGTGGAGCATCGGTAAGCGCCACAAGGCGGTACAAAAGCCCGCAAATGATTGCATTGACGTGGCGCTTTCCATAATGCACGTGGCCGGCAGTATTTTTTGAAATTTTTTAACTTTTTTTTTCTTAAAGGGGCCACTTTGAATTTTTTTTTGTGACTACAGGAGGGGGGGCGGCACCCGGGTGCCCCCTATGGACGGGCCGCCACTGGTCTGGGGTCTGCAGACACACACACAGGTGCTCCCACAGCAAAGATCAAGACTTTAGTATCACTTTGCCTTCCAGTCACAGGCTGGAGGAGGGTCTATAACAGCCTAGGCTGGAAGGAAGTAGATTGAACTATGCTGGCTTTAATTTGAACCCTAGAGTTGGCATATCTTTTGGTAGAAAAGAACTACGGTGGAAAGCTCCATGTTGCACACTTATAAATATGTGTGGTGTTGGGTGCTACATTTGCAGCTTACATTTTTTATCAACCAACATCACTCATATCTAGGCTTGCCACCTCATCCCTTTAAACCCAAACACGTATTAATTCCACAGGTTCTCTGGCTGATTAAGGTGGTAGTTAAACTCACTTGGGGCCTTATCTGCATTAAATTAGCCCCAAAACCTGTGTAATTCATATGTGTTTGGGTTTAAAGGATGAGGTGGCAACCCTACTCATATCAAAAGCATAAAAGACCACTCATATGGTTCAAGTTGATAATATCTTCATCTCTTTTTGACTCATTCACACATGTGGCTATTATTGCTATTATTGCTTCCCCTCTGAAAATGTTAGGTTTTTATCAATGCCTTTATCTCTGCTGGGAAGCTTTGCTGTCACTAGAACAGAAAGTGATGAAAATCTCTTGAACGGGATACAGACAGCAATGCATTCTCTCTTTTTACCGGAATGTGCAAATATTGGCATCAGATTTATGATGCTGGGCCTTTATTTATTTTTTACTTCCTTTTGTGTCGCTGAGATAGGAAATGGGAGGAAATGGGAGGAAATTTCCAGTGACACTGATAACAATAAAGAAATCCAGCACAATAAAAGATCTACCCCCCCACGCCAAAAAAATTAGCTGGGGTTCTGCATTAAATCATCCTATGTCTTAATCACTTTATTAATTCCCTGCTTCAGTAATTTAATTCACTGCACCAATTAATTCAGAGTATGAATTATTTAATAATTCTTGCCAAGGGTGATGTCAGATGACTGCCTATAGAGCCATAATTTTTAAATTGAAAAGTGTAGTGTTTATTATGTTTTATCATGGTGTTACTTCAATACCAGGCATTTTCACCCCCTTCCTGCCCAGGCCCATTTTCAGCTCTGTAACATTTTGAATGACAATTGCGCAGTCATGCAACACTGTACCCAAATGAAATTTTTATCATTTTTTTTCCCCCCACAAATAGAGCTTTCTTTTGGTGGTATTTGATCACCGCTGCGGTTTTTATTTTTTGCGCTATAAACAAAAAAAGAGCGAAAATTTTGAAAAAAACACAATATTTTTTACTTTTTGCTATAATAAATATCACAATTTAAAAAACAAAACAAAAAAACAACCTTTTTTTTCTCAGTTCAGGCCGATATGTCATCTTCTACATATTTTTTGGTAAAAAAAATTGCAATAAGCGTAATTTATTGGTTTGCACAAAAGGTATAGCGCCTACAAAATAGGGGATAGATTTATGGCATTATTATTTTTTTTTTTTACTAGTAATGGCGGTGATCTGCGACTTTTATCATGACTGTGACATTGCGGCGGACAGATCGGACACTTTTTTGGGATTATTGACATTTATACAGCGATCGGTGCTATAAATCTGCACTGATTACTGTATAAATGTCACTGGCAGGGAAGGAGTTAACACTAGGGGGCGATCAAGGGGTTAAATGGGTTACCTAGGGAGTGATTCTAACTGTAGGGGGATGGGACTGACTAGGGGAGGAGATCGATCGGTGTTCCTATATACTAGGAACACAGGATCTGCCTCCTCTCCCCTGACACGACGTGGATCTGTGTGTTTACACACACAGATCCACGTTTCTGCTCTGTCACCAGCGATCGCAGGTGCCTGGCGGTCATCGCACACGCATCGGCGCCCCCTATACCGCCGGGAAGCCGTGGACATCATATGACGCCCGCCCAGGATGGACGATCCCATCTGTGGACGTCATATGACTATGAAGTGGTTAAAGAGGAATTTCACCCTGTGTAATTTGTTTTTTATTCTCTCTTATTTAGTTTCCAGGATTATCTTCAATCTGGTGATCCCACATACCAAGCTTGCACCAACATCTTATTTAATAATGTTGTCAGGGCGGGTGCTACTGTTTCTTCCAGGTTCTTGCAGCCCAGTGCGGACGCTCATGCACCACATCATTAGGGGGCTGGCTGCATGAACCTGGAAGAGACAGCCTCCTGGGTTGCACAGTGCTGGTATCCCAAGAGGGTGGGGATCCATTGTTCCCAATTAGGAGAGAATCCAGAAATGTATGTGCTGGTCGATATCCTTAAAAAAAAAAAAAAAAGGATGGGGGAGGGTGAAAGTCTACTTTAACTCAGATTCAAATTTATGATGATCATGTTATCTTAATTTGTGTTTCTTATTGTGTATTCGCCACTTTTGCAACCAAATAGTGCTAACACCTGTTTTATACTTGTAACATGTTCTCATACACTAGGATAAGTTAAATGAAAATAGCGTTTTTAACATTCTGTTCTGGAAATTCCAGCACTATAAAATCCTACTAATAGCACCAGGGCTGGATGGTGCACCAGAAATGATTTTTTATTGATTTTATTTTATGGTATGTTGTGTGAAAGGGAACATATACTGTAACAAACATACAGCATAGTGTTTTTTTTTTTTTTCAAATTTGACCAAAAAAGTGGAAATGCACTTTAAAGTAAACTTATGATGAGACAAATATGGGGACTGCCATTGCCGGATTCCTTCTAGAATAACTGGTTGCTTGGCTGTGCAGCTGACCAGCTGGCTTTAAAACTTTTCACGCAAAGTCAATGGCACATTTATTTTATTAGCAAAAAGCCTATTTTGTATTTTCTGTATTTTATAAATATTTATTGAGTTTCAATATAATAAAAAAAAATGTTGCATATAATTAAATACAATAAACACAATATTTATCAATGGCATACATAGGATATTTAAATATATATATAACCTCTCAAATATTTTATCCCAAAATATATTACCAAAACAATCAAAGGAGAAAAAGAAAAAAGAAAAGAGAGAGAAGAAGAAGAAGAAGAAAAAAAGAAGAAAAAAAAAAAAAAGTTTCCAAATACCCCCCCCCCCCCCCCCCCATATGTTTCCCAGGGACATCCTGTTTCTATATTTCACTATTGCTATCTACCGCATATTATTCTGTTCCGTAATGGTAAGTAGTATAGGAATTAATCAGGTTCAACTATAAAACAAAATAGAACAAAAACCCTGTGTTATATACTGCACCTTGTATCTGCATAATCACAATATTGATGTTGGGTTCTGGTAATCACCATAACAGAATAACTCAAACTGGAAGAGAGAAGGGCAGCACTAGTCAAAAGTTTAACCACTTGACCTCCGGAAGATTTACCCCCTTTATGACCAGGCCTTTTTTTGCGATACAGCACTGCGTTATTTTAACTGACAATTGCGCCGTCATGCAACGCTGTACCCAAACAATATGTATGTAATTTTTTTCCCCCAAATATAGAGCTTTCCTTTGGTGGTATTTGATCACCTCTGCGGTTTTTATTTTTTGCGCTGTAAACAAAAAAATACAGACAATTTTGAAAAAAAATAAAAAAAATTTTACTTTCTGCTATAAAACATATCCCATAAAAAATTGAAAAAATAAAATGTCTTCCTCAATTTAGGCCAATATGTATTCTGCTATATATTTTTAGTAAAAAATACCAATAAGCGTATATTGATTGGTTTATGCAAAAGTTATAGCGTCTACAAACTATGGGATATATTTATGGATTTTTTTTTTACTAGTAATGGTGGGGTACAGTGACTTATAATGAGACTGTGATGTTGCAGCAGACATATCGGACACCTAACTGACACTTTTGGCACTTTTTGGGGACCAGTGACGCTAATACAGTAAACAGTGCTAAAAAAAAATGCAGTGTCACTGTACTAATGACACTGACTGGGAAGGGGGTTAACCTCAGGGGTGATCAAAGGGTTTACTGTGTGCCTAGCCAGTGCTTTTGTACAGAGAGGGAGGTGCTTTTACTAGGGGAAGGCATTGATCCATGTCTCTGCTTTGCAGGAATGATCAATGCCTTCCCTACTGACAGAACGGCGATCTGCCTTGTTTACACAGGCAGATCGCAGTTCTGGCTCTCTGCCTAATGATCGGCGGGTGCTGGCAGACATTGAGTCCGCTGTATCCGCAGATCAGCTCCCACTGTGTATAATCGCATCGAGAGCGGGTCACTGGTGGCGCGCATGCGCACCCCAGACCCAGAAGTACAGGATCACATACTAGGTACATGATCCTGTGCAGCAGAGCTGCCTTGCCACCGTATATGTAAGTTATACGGTTGGCAAGCGGTCACCATGCTTGCGGGAGAAGATGGCAAGGGTATTAAACCCCAACACAAAAATGTTATATATTTTAACTCACCAGTAGCGGTAAGTTGTGGTGGCTGTTTTTTTTTTTTTTTTTTATTGGGTGCATCTTTTATTTTCACCTGGTGATCTGTCAAGTAATATACTTCCTGTCTTAGGTTGTCTCAATTTTGGATTAAGGAATAATGGAGACACCCTTGGACAGCAACATTGTAAATCTAGTAGAAGGTAGTGTTATGCCGTGTACACACGATCGGTTTTACCGATGAAAACAGTCCGATGGACTTTTCTCATCGGACAAACCGATCGTGTATGGGCCCCATCGGTCTTTTTTCCATTGGTGAGAAAAAATAGAACATGTTTTAAATTTATCCGATGGGAAAAAAAACGATAGGAAATTCCGATCGTCTGTGTGGAACTCCATCGGCCAAAAAACACACGCATGCTCAGACTCAAGTCGACGCATGCTCAGAAGCATTGAACTTCATTTTTCTCAGCTTGTCGGAGTGTTTTACACAGCGTTTGGGACGGTCGGATTTTTGACTAATGGTGTGTAGGCAAGACTGATGGAAGTCAGCTTCATCGGATTTCCGATGGAAAAATCCATCGGATTAGAATCCATAGGAAATCCGATCGTGTGTACAGGGCTTTAGACTAGCAGATTTAGATGGACTTAAAGGGGTTGTAAACCCACATGTCTTTTCATCTTAAGGCATCCTATGCCTTAAGGTGAAAAAACTTCTGTCGCTGACCGGCCCCCCAGCCCCTCCCCACCCGTTTTACTCACCTGAGCCCCGTAATTCCAACGCCGGAGACGCACTCTTCCCCTCTGCCTGTTGTCTCGGCTTTTGATTGGATAGATTGATAGCAGCCAGCCATTGGCTCTCGCTGCTGTCAGTCAAATCCAATGACGTGGGCGCCGGGGGTGGGGCCAAGTCCGGCATTCTGTGTCTATGGACGCAAATGCTGGACTCGGGAGCGCGCCCGCATGGTAACCCCCCGGGAGAGCACTTCTCCTAGGGGGTTATACGATGCGGGGAGGAGCTACTAGCGCCTAGGGGGACCCCAGAAGTCGAGGATCGGGGGCCACTCTGTGCAAAACGAACTGCACAGTGGAGGTAAGTATGACATGTTGTTATTTAAAAAAATAAAAAAAACTAAGCTTTACAATCACTTTAATAAATTAAAGCTGAACTCCAGCCAACACCTTTTAAGCATTTACAGCAACAGTTTTTCTTTTGGAATAAAGGTTTTAAATAAATACATAAATAAAAGCTGATCATTGTAAGTATCCCTGTCAGTGTTAAATGGCTTATGACTTATGCCGGAGTTACTCAGAATTTCGAACAACAAATGTTCGATGGGAGCTTGTTGTTGTCGGGAATTCCGACCGTGTGTAGGCTCCATCGGACATTTGCTGTCGGGAGTTCCGACAACAAAAATTTGAGAGCCGAATCTCAAATTTTCCGACAACAAAATCCATTCTCGTAAATTCCGAGCGCATGTAGACAATTCGGACGCAAAAATTCCACGCATGCTCTGAATCAAGTACGAGACGGAAGCTTTCGGTCTGGTAAAACTAGCATTCGTAAAGGAGATAGCACATTCGTCACGCTGCAAATTTTTTTTTGAAGCGCATTCTCTTCTTCTTTATAATGCTAGAATAATGAAGTTGTTTTGCTGCTGATATTCACACAGAGTTCTGACAAACCGATTTCTTTAATATTTCTCATGATCTCCTGAATACCTTATATACTCAAGTATAAGCCGAGTTTTTCAGCACATTTTTTTGTGCTGAAAATGCCCCCCTCGGCTTATACTCGAGTCACCTTTTTGCGCCTGACCTCCTGGATTTTGGGGACCCGGTACCAGCACACAAACTTGGCACAGATGTAGCCCCACTCTTCCTCTACAATTGTGCAAAGTTTGTTGTCCGGGGAACCTATTGCCGGGGAGCACCGATTTTTCAAAGCCGGGCACCCCTTCTATAGACTCCCATGTTAAATGGTAATTTCTTTGGTGATTTTGGGAACCCGGTACCGGCCGGTCATTGGTCCCCTGGACCCGAAGCTTGGCACACATGTAGCTCCATGTCTCCTCTACAAGTGTGCAAAGTTTTTTGTCTGGAGGACCTACTGCCGAGGAGCACCAATTTTTCAAAGCCAGGCACCCCTTCCATAGACTCTCATGTTAAACGTCAGTATAGTCATGGACACAGTGAGGCATGGGCACAGTGAGGCATGGGCATAGTGAGGCATGGGCACAGTGAGGCATGGACACAGTGAGGCATGGACACAGTGAGGCATGGACACAGTGAGGCATGCACATGGACACAGTGAGGCAAAGTCAGGAACAGTGAGGCGTGCAGATGGACACCCTAGGCTTAAGCCTCGTACACACGGCCGGTTTTCTCGTCAAGAAACAACAAAAAAAATGCCGGGAGAGCTTTCTTGCCGAGAAAACCGGCCGTGTGTACGAGGCTTTCAGGTTTCTCGTCAAGAAAACTGGCCAGAATCTCAACGAGAAAAGTAGAGAACCTGCTCTCTATTTTCTCGTCGAGATTCTCGTTGGCCTGTTTCCCAACGAGAAACCCGAGAGTGTGTACGCTTACCTGTCGCCATGGAAACCCGCGCATGCGTCAAAGTCATTTCCTAGGGTGTAGCAAGATGGCGGCGGACGCTCGTCGTAGTCGATAACGTCACCGCGTTCGTTCCATTCAAAAGAACGGCGGTTCTTTTGAATCGAGCGTGTGTACACTCGGCCGGGACAAGATTCTTGTCAAGAATCTCGTCAGGAAAAACAACGTGTTTTTTCCTGACAAGATTCTCAGCCGTGTGTACGAGGCTTTATACTCGAGTCAATACGTTTTCCCAGTTTTTTGTGGTAAAATTAGGTGCCTCGGCTTATATTCGGGTCGGCTTATACTTGAGTATATACAGTAATCTTTTTATTTTTTTTAAGCTAGATCTCCATAATAATGTTTAGAATTTATTTTTATAGTGATCTTTTTTTTTTTTTTTTTTTAATCAAGATCTCCTGTTTTTTTTCTAGTGATCTCCATAATATTTTTTTTTCGTTTTGTGTGTTTAGTTACCACAACAGTATTATTATCTTGTATTTTTTAACGGACTGAAAAGCACGAGGCTGAAAAGCACGAACCGTCTCTCACCAGACTTCTACTAACACGAGATTAGCAGAAGGAGCCCAAAGGGTGGCGCACTTGGTATTGAACTTCCTTTTTATAGTGCCGTTGTACGTGTTGTACGTGACCGCGTTCTTGACGATCTGAATTTCAGACAACATCTGTGCGACCGTGTGTATGCAAGACAAGTTTGAGCCAACATCCGTTGGAAAAAAATCCACGGTTTTGTTGTCGGAATGTCCGATCGTGTACGCGCCATTACTGGTCAGAATCAACAGGTCAAAAAAAGCAAAAGGATGTATCCATTTATGAATTACGTACCCCCTGTGTGAGTGAGCTTATCTGCAGTACCTCTAAATGTAAATGTATCTCCCAATTTGGTATATATTTTGAACAATAACTTATAGTTCTAAATAATTAAATTGCCCTCTGGGATCTGGTAAATACGGTATATGATTTATTATTTGCTACAAATTAAAACTGCTGAATTTATGTTAAAAGTACCCCTTGTACCTGTCAGCAGCACCTCTTGGGGTATACGTAATTATCGCTGGCTGAGAAATTTTCTAAAAGGATCCGCAAGAAACAACAGTAGAATCAGCACAGCAATGTCTCAGAGGCCACAATATTCCCATATTTTTATGATGTCTTCTCAAATAGTTTCTGAGAAAATTAAGTACTGTCCGTGATACTTTTTTTATTTGCACTAACATAGAATTTTTCAGGACAAGCTTTCGGGGTATGTCCCCTTCTTCATTGCACTAATACGGCTACAATTACGTCAAGTACAAATAGTTTCTAAAATACTTGTTATGCATATAAAATACAGTATTCCAGCAAGCAGTCTAGTAAGCAACTAGCATAAAAGTATGTACAGTATATCTGTAAAGTATAACTAAGGAAAAGCTTTATTATTTTGGATAGAGTGGGGAATACCTGACACATTTTATTGCTGTCTGCACCCCCCGTTGGGGAGATTCACCCTCTCTATTTTTCATGTTTACTGTATTCACCAACAGTGAAAGATGAAGAAAATTACACATTTTTTGTTGTCCCCAGAACAGAAATTAAGGGGGAATCTTCCATTGAGGACGCTATTTCTGGCGACTGTGGTCACAACCAGGGATTCCCTCACTCTGAGAGGCATTTTCCCTCAATTTCTGTTTTGGGTATGGGACAGGAAGTGAAATCTGCCCAATGGGACACAGATAGTAAAAATAAAACTAACAGGGTTATACCCTCGCTTAACCACTGTAACACCAGCCGCCGCAGTTGTACTGCGGCAGGTTGGCTCTCCTGGGCGAATCGCCGTCATTGTACGTTGGCCGAATAAAGAGTTTTAGGGGGTGCACGCAAGCCGGCGGCATGATGCCGGAGCCGATGCGCATGGCTGGTGGCCGCAATGTCCGCCGGCTTACCGCGATCACTCCTGAGAGAGACAGAACGAGGATCTGTCAATGTAAACAGACAGATCTCCGTTCTGTCAGGGGAGAGGAGAGACAGATCTGTTGTTCCTAGTAGGGATGCACCGATACCATTTTTTAACACAGAGTACGAGTACCGATATTTTTTTGCAGGTACTCCCCGATACCAATTACCTATACCTATCGTCTAGGAAGAGGGGTGGTTTGGGAGGTGTGGGGTGGTTGTTGTTGTTAGGGAGTTGGGAGAGGGCAGGTTGGGAAAAGAGGGTAAGTGAGGGCAAGGTAGTTGAGGGTGGGGTGAAATAGGATTGTGGGGTGGGAGAGTTGGGATAGAAAAGGCTGTTATTGGGAGAAATGGGGGCAGAGGAAACAGCTGGTGGAGGGAAGGAGGAGGCAACAGGCAGAAGTGACAGCAGTGACTGCAGGAATGGTACAGGAGACAGCCAGAGGCTGCAGGCACGGTACAGGAGACAGCCAGAGGCTGCAGGCACGGTACAGGAGACAGCCAGAGACTACAGGCATGCTACAGGAGACAGCCGGAACACACTACATAGGGCCAACGCGCGGGCGGCCTTATATAGTGTGGGGTGTGTACTTAGTCCCCCTGAGCCATGATTGGCCAAAGGCACCCTGCCTTTGGCCAATTACAGCTCTCTGTACTGATGGCGCTGTGATTGGTCAAGCATGCGGGTCATAGTGCATGCTTGGCCAATCATCAGCCAGCAATGCACTGTGATGACGCAGTGAATTATGGGCCGTGACGCGCCACTCGAATTTGGTGCGAATGGCCCATATTGTTCAAAATTCGGCAAACGGCCGAACAGACGATGTTCGAGTCGAACATGAGTTTGACTCGAACACGAAGCTCATCCCTAGCGGTGATCAGAGATTTTTACCGAGACTGCAACATTGCAGCAGACAGATCGAACAACTTTTGACACTTTTGGGACCAGTGACATTTATAAAGCAATCAGTGCTAAAAATAGCACTGTTTATCTACACTGCAGACAGTTTAGCTACACTGCAGACTGTTCCAATCCTGTTCTACTGTTGCTAAGATACTACAGGCAGGCAGTTGATTCAGTAAGCTGCTGCATATCACTCAGTGTACTGTATTCAGTTTAGCTACACTGCAGACTGTTCCAATCCTGTTCTACTCTTGCTAAGATACTACAGGCAGGCAGTTGATTCAGTAACCTGTATATATCACTCAGTACACTGTATTCAGTTTAGCTACACTGCAGACTGTTCCAATCTTGTTCTACTGTTGCTAAGATACTACAGGCAGGCAGTTGATTCAGTAAGCTGCAGTATATCACTCAGTGTACTGTATTCAGTTTAGCTACACTGCAGACTGTTCCAATCCTGTTTTACTGTTGCTAAGATACTACAGGCAGGCAGTTGATTCAGTAAGCTGCTGTATATCACTCAGTATACTGTATTCAGTTTAGCTACACTGCAGACTGTTCCTGTTCTACTGTTGGTAAGATACTACAGGCAGGCAGTTGATTCAGCTAGCTGCAGTATAATCAGTATATATATACACATCCCAGCTTTGTGCAGCTACATCTCACTGCAGGCCATTCCTTGTGTAGCTATTCCAATACATCAAAGACAGTATGTCTGGAAGGCCAACAAGGAGAGGCAGACACACACAGGCCAATAAAAGAGGGCAATCAGGCTCTGTGTCTAGAGGCAACAGTGCTGGTCGTGGACACGGTGCATCCTCATCAGCACGTGGCCGTAGGCACGTTTGTCCTTTTTTTAGGCAGCTGGCCGTGTTGAGCGGCAACATGCAGAAGAGTTGGTAAAGTAGATAACCAAGCCGTCCTTATCCTCCTCATCCTCTCTCACTCAGACTCAGGGTACTTTGTCTGCCAAAGCGGCCTCTTCCCTCGGCTCAATGGCATCAATCACTCCTTCCCTAGCCCCACCATGTCCTGAGGAGTCCCCCAAACTGTTTGACCACTGTGTTGGGTACATGCTGCAGGAGGATGCGCATCATTTTGAGGGCTCTGATGATGGTACCCAGCTTGAGGAAGGCAGTTACGTGAGCCCAGAGAGAGGGGGTGCCCAAGAAGGACAGCAAACTGGCATGTTCCCCCAGCTGCAGCATACTGCCAGGTTTGCTCCAGTGACAAGGAGGGAGGGGATGATGAGGTCACTGACTCTACATGGGTGCCTGATAGGAGAGAGGAGGAGGAGGAGGAGGCACATCTCCAACGAGGCAGGATGCCCTCCAGGGGCCAGCTTAAGGGCAGTCAACCAACTGCATCACACCGCAGAGGCGCTGCTGTCTCTGCGTTATTCCAAAAGTTCTTTGGTGTGGGCCTTTTTTGAGACGTGTGCAGCAGATCGCACTGTTGCTATTTGCAACATATGTCTGAAGCGTATCTCGCGTGGCCAAAACAGCAGCCGCTTGGGCACCACATGCTTGACCAGACATATGTCGACCTGCCATGCAGTCCATTGGCAAGCATACATAAAAGACCCACACCAAAGAACAAAGCGAACCTCTCCTTGCTCCTCATCAGCTGGGATCCCCAACCCCACTATACCTTCAGTCCTCTCAGAAACCTGCTCTCTACCGGCATGTGGAAGGCAATGTCTTGGCCTCAGCGGTAAGGTGCATATTACGATAACTCATGGTCCAGCAGGCATGGACAGGGACGTTACCTATCTTTCACGGCCCACTGGGTGACTCTGCTGGCAACTGGGAAGAATGCAGGACAGGGTGCAGTAGTGTTGGAGGTTGTTCCGCCACCACACCTCCAAAATGCTACTAGTGGTAATTCTGACACACCTCTCTCCTCCACCCCCTCCACTTCTTCTTCCTCCATGGCCTCTTCCTGTGCTGATTCGTCCTCGGAACCAGCGGTGCTCCGTAGGCGTTCAAGGGGCTACGCAAGTATGCAGGCAAAAAGATGCCAGGCGGTGCTTGAGCTGGTGTGCTTGGGGGACAGGAGCCACCCTGGGGCAGAGATTCTGTCAGCTCTGCAGGGGCAGGCTCAGAGGTGGTTGACGCCATGGCAGCTTAAGCCAGGAATGGTGGTTTGCGACAATGGCACCAACCTCCTCTCCGCCCTCCGACAGGGACACCTGACCCATGTGCCCTGTTTGGCTCACGTCCTTAACTTGGTGGTGCTTACAGGATCTCCTGAGGCAGGCCAGGAAAGTCTGTGTGTATTTCCGCCGGTCATATAATGTCAGTGCTCGGCTGGCTGACCTCCAAAAGGAATTTAACCGGCCAAGAACCGCCTTATCTGGGACATGCCCACCAGGTGGAACTCAACGTTGGCCATGCTGCAGCGGCTGCACACGCAGCAGAGGGCCATCAATGAGTACCTGTGTGACTATGGCACCAGGACAGGGTCAGGGGAGCTTGTTTTTTTTTCCCCCACACCAGTGGGTCATGATCAGGGATGCATGCACTGTCCTGTCACCATTTGAGGAGGCCGCAAGGATGGTGAGCAGTGACAGTGCATGCATCAGTGACGCTGTCCCTCTTGTCCACCTGTTGGAGCACACGCTGCGTGGAATAATGGACAGGGCACTTGAGGCAGAACAGAGGGAGGAGGAGGATGACTTCCTTACCCCTCAAGGCCCCCTTTATCCAGACAGTGTTCCTGCTGGCCCACCGATCACACAGAAAGAGGAGGAGGAGGAGGAGGATTGTGTCAGCATGGAGGTGGAGCCTAGCACTCAGCATCAGCAGCAGTCTTCAAGGGATCATTTACAGTCCCAAGAAACCCATGGACTTGTACGTGGCTAGGAGGAGGTGGCTGCGGATCATGTCGTCCTTAGTGACCCAGAGGACACTGGACCAAATGCCTCAGCAAACCTACGCTGCATGGCCTCCGTGATCCTGCAAGGCCTGCGGAAGGATCCTCGTATTCGTGGTATCAAGGTATCAAGGTATCAAGGAGAGGGATCATTACTGGCTGGCAACCCTCCTTGATCCACGTTACAAGAGTAAGGTTGCGGACCTTATCTTGCCGTCGCAGAGGGAGCAGAGGATGAAACATCTTCGGGAGGCCTTGCAGAAAGGTTTGTGCAGCGCGTTTCCAGAGCCTGGCAGGTTGCAAATTCCTGGTCCTGGACAACGTGCTGCTGGGGCTTTCGGTCAGTCACAGAAGGAGCGGTGGAGAAGGTGGGCGTCTGACCGATGCGTTCAGACAATTTTTTAGTCCGCAGCCCCAAGGTATGATCGGTTCCAGCAACCATCGCCAGCGTCTGATTTACATGGTGCAGGAATACCTAGGGGCAAGATCAGACTTGGACACCTTTCCCACCGAAAATCCTCTGGGTTACTGGGTCTTAAGGATGGATCACTGGCCAGAGCTTGCACAGTATGCAATTGAGCTACTGGCCTGTCCTGCATCCATCGTTCTTTCGGAACACCCATTCAGTGCTGCTGGAGGCTTTGTAACCGATCACAGGGTGCGCCTGTCCACCGAATCGGTCGATCGGCTGGCCTTCATAAAAATTAATCAGTCTTGGATCACCAGCTATCAAGCACCTGATGCTAATGTAACCGAATAATTTTTTTTTAATGTAAGATCCCTTCAAGACTGTCTATGCCGATGCTGTGTGACTATCCTCTTCCTCCACAATGTTCATGCTGATAGCTTGTAAGAACATTTTTGGTTCTGGGCACCGCCACCAGTGCCTAAGGCCCAATTTTTCAGCCTCTTTTTAACAGGGGCGTGTAATTACAATTTTTGATGCAATATTTTGCAGCAGGGCTCATTCCTGTCTTCCAACAAAAGCATCTGTGAGGGGTTGCAGTGTTGTGGCACCAGCACCAGTGCCTAAGGCCCAATTTTTCAGCCCCTGTTTAACAGGGGCGTATAATTACATTTTTTGATGCAATACTTTGCAGCAGGGCTCATTCCTGCGCTCCAACTATAGTATCTGTGAGGGGTTGCAGTGTTGTGGCACCAGTGGCTAAGGCCCAATTTTTCTGCCCCTGTTTAACAGGGGCGTGTAATTACAATTTTTGCAGCAATAATTTGCAGCAGGGCTCATTCATGCGCTCCAACTAGAGTTTCTGTGAGGGGTAGCAGTGTTGTGGCACCAGCACCTGTGCCTAAGGCCCAATTTTTCTGCCCCTGTTCAACAGGGGCATGAAATTACAATTCTTGATCTAATATTTCACAGCAGGGCCCGTTCCTGTGCCCACCAAGAGTAACTGTGAGGGCTTACAGTGTTGTGGCAACACCAACACTTAAGGCCCAAATTTATGCAGAGTATATAGGGCAGGCCCCTACTTTCAAACATCCAACTTACAAACGACTCCTACTTGCAAACGGAAGGAGACAACAGGAAGTGAGAGGAAATCTACCCCATGGAAGGAAAATTCTCTCCTGTAAGAGTTCCTTGTTTCACTAAAAACCCCAAATTTTCAAAATTCAATTGTCATTGGGACAGAAAGTGAGGTGAAATCTTCTGAACAGGTGCACAGACAGCAAAACAAAGGTTGCAGGGGTGATAACCCTACCCTATGTTTTCCAAAAAGCTTAAAAATTGATTTTTTGGCTGGAGCTACGCTTCAAAAATGTACCAGTTCAAAATTACAAACAGATTCCACTTAAGAACAAACCTACAGTCCCTGTCTTGTTTGCACCGCCTGTATACTGCTGTTCAGAGTATATAGGGCCTGGGGGCCCCACGCCTTTCCTTTTTTTAATTTGGGTGCGGGGTTCCCCTTAATATCCATACAAGACCCAAAGGGGTTGCTAATGGGCTGGGGGGGGGGTACCCATGCAGTTTTTCTCAATGATTTTCATCCATATTGCCGGGACCAGACATTACATTAAAGCCGCAAGCAGTTTTAAATGACTTTTATTCCTTTAGAAATTTCATTTTGTGCAGGGACAGTTCTAAACACAGGAAACACGTGCCACTTTACAGGCATACTATAGACACCCCCCAGGCACGATATTTAAAGGAATATTTCACTTTTATTTTTTCACTTTAAGCATCATTAAAATCACTGCTCGTGAAAAAACAGACATTTTTAAAACTTTTTTTTGCATTGATACATGTACCCGGGTCCCCAAACCCTTTTTAGGACAATAATTTGCATTCTAGTCTTTAAAATTTGCACTTTTGATTTCTCACGTTTGAGTCCCATAGACTTTACCGGGGTTCGAAAGTTTGCGCAAACTATCGGTCCGTTCGCAAGTTCTGGTGCGAACCGAACCAGGGGGTGTTCGGCTCATCCCTAATCACTGCCATTACTGGTAAAAAAAAAGGTTAGAATAAAAATGCCAAAAAATTTTTTATCTTTAGTTCTACTATATGGTTATAAAGGCATCTATCACAAGATTTGTTTTGCAAATGCTTGGAACTAAAATTGAATCGAAAATCAAGGTCATTTACAGTGACATTGATTCTTTCTCTATTGATTCCATTAATAATTAGTAAATAAACAACTGAGCTCAGCACAAGGGTTTGACCATGGCACCATTCAGTATGGGATTTATAGGTTCCATCACTGATACTTTCAATGCTGATAAGGGGTAAATACAGCAGTTTAGAGTTAGGAGTTGTGACACCAAATTGCTTATTGATAAGGCAAGTGATGGATAAATAACCATTTTGCAAACCTCTATATGACAACTGCTGATGTATACAAAAACAAAATATACCAACTCTAAGCGCTGCCCTTTAAATATATAAAATTATAAAATTCATATATATGCACATTATCCAAAACAATTATATAATTGTATATCTCAAAAGTCATTATTGCTTTTCTTTAAAGTGATTTTTTTTCCAATAATAAACAGGTTTATACTTACCTACTCTATATAATGGTATTGCACAGAGCAGCCCTGAACCTCTTCTTCTGGGGTTCCCCACCTTGGCTCTCCACTCCTCCTCTTCTGTGTCTGCCCCAGAGCAAGCTGCTTGCTATAGGGGCAGACATGCGGGCTCGCTCCCAAGCAGGGCTGTGTTTGTCCTTAGACACACACAGTATGGCTCAGCCCCTCCCCCTGCTCTCTGCTCACAAGGTTTGATTGACAGCAGCAGGAGCCAATAGCTATTAGCAAAGCCTGTGAGACCAGGAAGAGAGGAAAGAAGACCTGCAGCCAGGCACATTGCTGGATCGATAAAGGTCTCAGGTAAGTGTTAGGAAGGGGGAGATGGGGTGAAAAGCAGTGCAAGGATTTTTTAACTTAATACATAGAATGCAATAAAGTGGTTCTAAAGGCAGATTTTTTTTTCCCTAATGCATTCTATGTATTAAGATAAAAAGCCTTCTGTGTGCAGCAGACTCCCCTCAGCCCCACTAATTCTTACCTGAGCCCATCTCAAACCAGCGATGTTGCACAAGAGCCTTGGTTGTCTGGGACTCTCCCTCCACATTGGCTGAGACAGCAGTGGGCTCCCGCCATAGGCGGCTCTGTAATTAGGCAAATTAGGCAGCCGCCTAAGGCCTCGCACTCACAGGGGCCTCACAGCCGCCTAATTTGCCTGTGCTCAATTACCATTGTCGATGCTGGCGGCTCCGCCTACCTCCGCTGGGACTCTGTGGCCAAGGGGCTGACTGAAAATCGGGTACTGCCCAAGGAAAAGCGGCCTCAGCATGTAGCGCCTGCATCCCGATCTGGTGGCAGCAGGTGCGGGGGGCGCGACAGTAGAGGCCTCTAGGGGCCGGCAGCGGCCGGAAGACAGCACCCGGCTCCAGGAGCCATCTCTGCAAGGCATGCGTGCGGGTGGCATGTCCATGTGGGACCCGCAGCTGGGCTGCTCCTTCAGCCTGCGCCGCTTCACCCGACCTCTCCGCACCTGCCTCCAGCTGAGCTTCCCCGTGAAGAGGAAGGAGCTCAGCCTCAAATCTCCTGATGCCGCTGCGGCGCCTGGCCGACCAGAGAGAAGGTAAGTGCCCTTGCAGCCTCCCTGTGTGCCTCGATAGGGGGAGCGGTGGGGAGACTGCATATAGAAGAATTGATCTTTCCATATTCCTCCTGCAGCCGCTGAATGTCTGCAGGAGGGAGAGGTGAAGTGAACATTCAGCGGCTGCATGGAGGAACATGGAAAAATCATTCCTCTATATGCAGTCTCCCCACCGCTTCTCCTACCTAACTTCTTTGTGCTGCCCGGCCCCTCCTTGTGCTCCCTGGCTCCGCCCCCTGCTCTCCGACCCCTACTTTTGCTACATGGCTCCGCCCCCTGTTCTCTGACCACTCCTTATGCTACATGGCTCTGCCCCCTGCTCTCTGACCCCTCCTTGTGCTCCCTGACTCCGCCCCATGCTCTCTGGTCTCTCCTTGGCTCCACCCTCTGGTTCCTCTTTGTGCTCCCTGGCTCCTCCCCCAGTGCTCTCCACCCCCCTGCTCTCCAGCACTCCCTGCTCTCCACTCCCATTCTTTCTGACTCCCCTCCTCTGAAGCTCCCCCCCAGCATTCTACAGCCCCTACCCTCCTATGCTCTCCACCTTCCCTAGTGCTTTCTGCCCCCAACCCCCCGTGATCTCCAGCTCCTCCCTACTCTTTACCCCCCTCCTCCAGTATTCTCTGCCCCAACCCCCCAGTGCTCTCTAGCTCCTCCCTGTTCTTTGCCCCCCCCCCAGTGCTCTCCTGCTCCTGCCCAGTGCTCTCAACTCCCCCAGTGCTCTCACAGACTGGGACATGGGGCACAGGAGGGGCTGCAGACAGGGACAGGGCTAGGGATATCTCCCCCCCCCTTTCCCTCACCCCCCTCTTTCTCACCTCCTCCTATCTCTCTCTCCCCCTTCATCACTCCCCCACTCTCTCTTTCTCTCCTTCCCCCTCTCTTTCTCTCTCTCTCTCCCCCTCTATGTCACCCTCCTTTCTCTCACCCCTCGTCTCTTTCTCTCTCTCGAACCACCCCTCTCTTCCACATCCTTCCCTCTTTCTCTCACCCCCTATCTTTCTCACACCCCTCTTTTTCTCACCTTCCTCATTTGTGTCACCCCAAGTCTCTCTCTCTCCCCACTCACCCCTTCCCACAACTCCCTCTGTCTCTCTCCCTCCCTCCATCTCTCTCTCTCCTCCCCTCTCTCTCTTCTCCCCTGCTCTCTCCTCTCTCTCCCTCTCTCTCTCCCTTCCTCCCTCTCTTGCTCTCTCTCTTCCCCCCTCTCTCTCGCTCCCCCTCTCTCTTGCTCCCCCTCTCTCCCTCCCTCTCTCCCCCCTCTCCCACCCCTCTCTCCCTCCCCCTCTCACTCTCTCCCTCCCCCTCTCCCTCTCTCCCCCTCTCCTTCTCCCCTTCTCTCTCCCTCTCTCTCCCCCCTCTCCTTCTCGCTCCCCCCTCTTTATTCCCTTTTCTGTCCCTCTCTCTCTCTCTCTGAGCTGTGCTGGGATCCCTCCACTCTTCTTCCCCCCAAGGCATAGGAAATTCTTTAGAGGAGTGGGTTGTCACCTTGCTAGGTCCCAGATGTTTTATTGGCTGCATATGTCTGATGGGTGAGTAGATTGCCCTGGAAGTGGTGCTGATGAACTGTGTACTAGATCCGTGCATCTTTCTGCAGCCATTTTTATTGCTTGAATTTTTTTTCCCATAATAGGCGTGAGTGGGGCCTCATGTGTAAGTTTTGCCTAAGGCCTCAAAAGCCTAGAGCCGCCTCTGGCTCCCGCTGCTGTCAAAGTCCGTGAGCCAATGAGGAGAGAGATTGGGCATAGCCGAGCCACGGCTCCATGTCTGAATGGAGACACAGATCAGCGGCTCAGCTCAGGTGGCAAGCAGCTTGCTGTGGGGGCACTCGGCAGGAGGGAGGGGCCAAGAGCACTGGCAAGGAACCCGAGAAGAGGAGGATCTGGGCTGCTCTTTGCAAAACCACTTCACAGAGCAGGTAAGTATAACATGTGTCACGAGCCGGACTGGCGGCTAGTGGGAATACAGGAGGTGGATCCTCTGTACCAGAGAGGGGATGACACGAGTCGTACTGAGGGACCGGTTCTAAGCAGCTACCAGTTTTCACCAGAGCCCGCCGCAAGGCGGGATGGACTTGCTGCGGCGGTAGCAACCAGGTCGTGTCCTCCAGTAGCGACTCCACCTCTCTGGCGGCTGAGATAGGCGCGGTACAGAAGGACTAGGCAGAGGCAAGGTCAGACGTAGCAGAGGGTCAGGGCAGGCGGCAATGGTTCGTAGTCAGAGACAATGGCAGCAGGTCAGATACACAGGCAAGGCAACTCGCAAAACGCTTCCACAGGGTACTAAGACAACAAGATCCGGCAAGGACAGGAATGGGAAGTGGGTTTATATATGTTTTGGGTGTTTACACAGTAATTGGACCAGGCACCAATCAATGGTGCGCTGGCCCTTTAAATCTTAGAAGGCCGGCGCGCGCGCGCCCTAGAACGCAGCGGGGCCGCGCGCGCCGGGAAGGATCAGGCGGGGGAAGGTGAGAAGGATGGGATGCGATCCGCGGACGGAGATGTGCCGCCGTGTGGATCGCATCCCCGCCAGTGACAGAGCAGCGCCCACGGCCAGGAGGGCTGACCGGGGCACTGCAGGGGGACTGACGCCGTGAGCGCTCCGGGAAGGATGGGACACCCGGAGCGCTCGACGTTACAACATGTTTGTTAATTTTTAACCCAAAAAAAAACAATACTTTAATATCACTTTAAGGTAAAAAAAACTTTAGGGTTAAAACCACTTTAGACTTCAGTATTTCAGTATGGCTGAGGATGGATGAAGAATTTAAAGAACTTGTATGTTAGACTGTGGAATACCTGCCACAATTACATTTCCACAAATCCCAACCATGGCACTTCATCCTCTTTTGATAGCAATAGTTGAGTTGGCTTCTAGAAATAAAGTCTGTTGGACGTAGGACTTGGGAAAATCTCACAGATGTTGTATCCACACCCTACATCATTCTCAGCTGTCCTTTTAGATATCTATATAAGAACGTAAAACCCCTGGAAGACCCACCCATCTGGTGTTAAAGTGGTTGTAAAGCCTTACATATACTCAGGGAAGTGACTGTCCTCTGGTGATACACAGAGACTAGACAAATCCTCCTACATACGTGGTAAATGTTGATCTGCAGTCTTCTATTCTCTACATCCTTTTAAAGTTCAGAATTTATAAAGCTTGTCTGAGATGTAAAAAAAAGGGGCGAAGAGCTGAAGTTACACCCTGCAGAGCTCAGTGAGGAGAACTCTGAGAGCTGATTGGAGGGAAGGGACACCCCCCCCCTCCACATAGCTCACAGGAACAGAGCTGAGGCTGTCAATCAGCTGGAGCTCCCTCCCGTGTCACCATTTTCCTCTTGGAAAACTTGTCAGAAGTGATTCATGCTAATAGCAGAGGAACAAGGCAGCAGACAGAAATGCCACTTAGTGCTCTTAATTGAAACAACTACATACTATAGAGTGATGTGCTTTGTTCATATTTAATATCTAAGGTTTACAACAGGCATGTCCAAAGTCCGGCCCGCTGGCCAATCGCGGCCCGCGTTCCGGTTTCGGACGGCCCGCCTGGTCATTTTGACATGTATGTCTTTTGTGGCCCCCAACGAATCCCCGAGCGCGGGGGGCCACAAAAGAAAAACATGCTGGATGCCTTGGAGGAGGCGGGGCGAGCGCCGTGCATACAGGAGTACTTCCTGTTTACACGGCGACCTCTGTAAAAGGAAGTCCCGATTAAAGAGGCCGCCGATAAAACAG
This sequence comes from Rana muscosa, assembly GCA_029206835.1. Taxonomy (NCBI): domain Eukaryota; kingdom Metazoa; phylum Chordata; class Amphibia; order Anura; family Ranidae; genus Rana; species Rana muscosa. The sequence goes on from CM055128.1 coordinate 63,673,174, forward strand.
GAAATTCTCCTGTATGTCTGTCGGCGGTGCAGCATTCAGGGCAACGGGGTTGCTGCGTTCAGGACAATGGGGGTGTTGCATTCAGGGCAACGGGGGTGTTGCATTCAGGGCAACAGGGGTGTTGCATTTATGGCACTTGTGGGGCTGTATTGATGGGCACTTGTGAGGCTGCATTGATGGGCAGTGACCCTACTTTTGATTCACAGTTTTTTATTTAAAATGTAAGACTTTTTAAAGTGTTATACGCCGATAAATACGGTATATCCAAATAACACACCTGAGCTCATCTCTTCACCACACACAGCCACAAAGGCAAGAGAATTCTTGTTGGGCCGTGTATTAGTGCTCGAACGAACACACTTAGACCGAATTTTAATGGTTCAAAGAATGTCAGGCAAAATGGTCGGCCCTCACGCATGTTCACTTCATCAAATCTGGCCCTCTTTGAAAAAGGTTTGCACCCCCCTGGTTTACAACCACCAAATCTAAGGAAAATATGCCCCTCATCAATTTTCTAAACACAATTTAAATTAATTGGCTTAATTCCAATCAAAACTTTTTTTTTCTTTCATACTTTAGTGTGTTAGGACCTATAGTGGGTACACAGACAGCACATCCAGACTAGAAGCCCTGATGTGTACCAAGAAACCAATGGAGAACTTCTCTGGTGGGGACAGGGATAGCAAGAAAAAGAAAAGCTTTTTCTCACCGTTTTATCCAAAAACAGAATCCAGCACGGAGAGGAGAGGGAGATCAATACACCAGTGAGACACATCAGGACTGGACGATCCCGAAGCCCCTGTGTGCAGAGAATCGGGCCTGCCAAGATAGCATGGAATCAGCAGTGTCTATGGCCAAAACCACCTCTGCTCTCAGGCTGTGAATGGAAGGATGCCACAGAAGTGGGCGGGTTCAACGTGTTTCTGGGGCTCTGTTCCCTTTTTCAAGTCATTTTTTACCATTACTGCTTTCTAACTCCTGTGCCCTGGTGCTGTCTTGTTTTGCATGCTTTGCATGTTTTTTGTGTTTTGGAGTAGATCCGTCCCTAATTCAGATTCAGGAGCTGCAAGAAAAGCTTTTTCACCCCCTTTTATTCTACAGTTCGGGAAAGTGTTGAAGCTTTATAAGTTTTTGTTGTTTCCTGTATCTTTCCATTCTGTTATACCTGCTCACTTCAAACAAGAAATAAGATAAAATCTTTCCAATGAGGGCAAAGCAATAATAACTGAAAGAAGTTCTAACCCAGTAGTCTCCAAACTGCGGCCCGGGGGCCTGATGTGGCCCGTTGCTTGCCTTTACCCGGCCCTTGGGACACTATTCCTCCAACTGACATCAATGATGAGGCACCATTCCTCCACTGACACCATTATTAGGGCACTCTTCCTCCCACTGACATGATCAATGGGGCACAATTCCTCCTACTAAGACCAATGATGAGGCACCATTCCTCCCACTGACACCATTATTAGGGCACTCTTCCTCCCACTGACACTGTCAATGGGGCACTATTCCTACCATTGATACCAACATGGGCGTAGCATAAGGGGTTGCAGGGGTCACAATCTCAACCCCGCCCCTAGCTCCAGGGGGGCCCAGCAGCCTCCCTGTCATATTATCATATCCTCCACAAAGTCCAGCTCCGATCTGCCCTAGGGCCCCACAGCCATGCTCCAGTACTGGGCTTCTACTTTGCCTTCCACAGTCCACACCCCTCCAATCTCATTGGCTGGGGAGAAGCTGTGAGGCATTTCCTGAATGGAGAGGAGCACGAAGTGAGAACAGCCCAGGATGGGGGAAGTGTTTGTGCTGTGTGCTGGCAACATGGAATGGTAACCGTGCTTAGCGAGGCAAGAGGAAGAGAGTGCCATCCTATAGCCATGATGGGACCGATGTCGCTGGTGAGGTAAGACACCGCTCAGTACCTCCTATTCACCAGCTGGGATTCTCTGTACCCCCCACCCGGGGATGTCCGCTTACCCCACTTCCCTGACAACTGGGGAAAAGACACACACCTCCGGGAGGTGACCTTCCCCCAACACCTGCCAACACTGACAGAGAAACCTTCAGAAATTGCTAAAACAAATCCCAGATTTTGTGTCACATGGCTTTGCCCTCCCAGATCTAAGTTGCACCCCCCCCAAAGCCCCCTGACCACCCCCTCTGCCCTAGATACTATGCCCGGCTGCTGGGCTCCTTTCCCATTACAGCACTCTATACTGTTCACATTATTTTACAACACAGCCAGTTAGCCAAGATCTGCACAGGGTGTACCTGCCTACTGCAACTACGCTGCCATTCTGGCCACTGAATTTCACAGGTCAGAAGGGCAACATAAAAGCCAGAAACAGCCTGTGAAGACTGACAGACTGTGCATAAAGGAATGTGATTTCAGCCCTGTGTAGTGTGGGGGGAGGAGCTGTATACAGTGCTGGGATGGGAAAGAAGCTCTGCCAAGTGACCTGCCAGGGGGCCACAAGCTTCAAGCTACGCCTCTGGATACCAACTATGGGGCACTATTCCTCCTGCTAAAATCAACAATGGGGCACTATTCCTCCTGTTATAAACCAATGCTGGGGCAGTGTTTACTCCCAGTGATGCCATTTTCTACTCACCCTGACCAGAGTCCAGCCCCCTAAAGCCTGAAGGACAGTAAACTGGCATCAATGGTATCAATGGTAGGAACAGGGCCCCATTGACAGTGTCAGTGGGAGGAAGATTACCCCATTAATGGTGTCAGTGGGAGAAATGGTGCCTCATCATTGATGTTTAAAAAGTTTGGAGACCCCTGTTCTAACCCTTCCCCACTCTAACCAAAACTGAAAGAAAAAAGTCTTAGCTAGGGTTGGGTTGTATCCAAAAACTTAATTACTTCAGTTGGATGAGGGTATTCCATATAGATAATCAGATAATCTTTGGTTTTCAGCCCTACATCCCTTGGTCATATTATCTTTAGAAAATCAATAGAAAAGATATCACTTGGCCAATTTTCAGTTTTTATACACGTCTGTTTACTAATATAAAAGCCAAAGTTAACCCGTCGGTGCAAATCCAGTACCCTTTTATTTATCTCGGCATCGCTTCCTCTCATCTACAGCAAACGAGACAGTCTTAAAATTAATGTGGAAAGCAGCAATTAGTAAATTAGGTTAGCACTGTGTTGCAGCGGAAGTCAGTCCTGCCAGGTGCATGAGAATCCGCGGTAGGATATATATTATTTTCTGTCATTAAAGTGACATTTTGATAAATGGTTTGGAGTGGTAACAGCGAGGACCGACTACTTCCCCCGACCAGAGACACACAACATGCTATATTGCAGAAAGGAGCCAAGTTTAGGCAGATCTGAGCCCACGAAAAACCCCCTCCTGAAAACGTCTGAGGCTGCAACCAGCCAATATCGCGTGCTTAATTAATCCCAATTACTCCAAATAAAGGAGACGTAGTCACCCCACAACCCTTCTGAATACTAATATTCCAGCCTGGTGGAGCTCTAGCAGTGTAGATGGAAGCCTTTCCAGATGCATTCACATTTGAGTTGATAAATTATACAAGGAAAATTCGCAGGTACATGACTCGCACCTACTGTTTATGTAAGTGGTAAACACAGCATATAGAAATGGAGCGCAGAGCCATTATTAACAGCTGTGTATATGTTGGCACATAAAGCCCAAGTATAAATCTGACAGAAGTAAGAGCATAGTTGTAACACAGTGACAGCTGTCAAAATATGAGATATACGTTGGAGCCCAAACTATTATATTCTTTTCGGTCATGTTAAAATGAAACTCCATGCAAACCTGCTAAATACACCATTGAAATACACATGTTTACTATTTTACCTGCCAAATGTTTATCATTATGTACAGCTAACTTTGTGATTTACATACATAAATTCTATACTGCACAGGCAGGCAGCACACTCAGGGGTTGATTTACTAAAGGCAAATAGGTTGTGCACATTGTAAGTGTAGCGGGTATTTAAATTTGGGGGGAAGCATCTGGGTTATTTAACCCAGATGTACTAATTGTTAGGGAGTCTGAGAATCCCTTTTGTGGTTCTTGGAGGACTCTGGTGGTGCAAGGTTCCCTGTGGCTTGCAGGTGGCGGTGTTGCCCTGGGCCGGAGTTGAACCTGCACCGCAAGACTGTACCTTTTTGTCCTTTCCTGACGCCGGTACAGCGGGGCGGGGAACCCGCTGTGACACGGAGGGAGAGGGGATAAAAGGGGCGGACGCCCTGACCTCGGGGTTCAGAGTTGGAGGACGGGGCCGCGCCCAGGCACCTTCAACCTGGGTGCTGGCGTTCCGGAGTTCCGGGCCCAGGTGCCCTTGACCTGGCCAGAGCGAGAGATGGAGTCCATCCCAGGCACCTTAAGCCTGGGGTGAGGTACTACGGCCAAGGCCTGGGACCCAGTAACTTCGACTCGCTCTCCCCTTCAAGGTACCCCTAGACCAAAGCCAAAGTAACCGTTAAAGAAGAGAGAGAGGGTGAGGCCGCTACATAAGGTGCTGTTGCACTCTGAAAGAGCAGTTGTTCCAGAGCTTAGTAAATGAGCAGAAGCTCTGCTGACTTCCATCATCCAATCGTGTGCAAGCAAAATGCTTATTTTTTTTTGTTTTCCTTGCATGTGATTGGATATTCTTTGCAAAGTGAAGCTTTACCTCATTCATTAAGCTCTGGAGCAACTGAACTTTGCAAAGTGCTCAGTTTATTTATTTGCCTTTAGTAAATCAACTCTATGGGGGTTATTTACGAAAGGCAAATCCATTTTGCACTACAAGTGCACAAAGTGCACTGAAGGTGCACTTTCAAGTGAAGTCGCTGTAGATCTGAGGGGGACATGCAAGGAAAATAAAAAACAGCATTTTGCAAAGTTTATTTATTTATTTATTCTCTTAGTACTGTGCACTTTATATATATTTTCACTTTGTTTGTATTGTGCAGATTATTTATTGTATTGGAAGCACTCTTGGATTGGGAGTATTGCACTGAACATCTGACCTTTGTGGTAGCCAGCCAATCAGTAGGGATAGCTTGCTGGGAAGCATACTGCAGTGGCAATCAACAGATAAGCACCATATGCACCTGTTTGTGGATGTTTATTTATTCTCTTAGGCCCCTTTCACACTGGTATTACCGCGGTGTCCCATTGATTTCAATGGCAAGGAGCGGTAAAGGAGCAGTATACACACCGCTCCTTCACCGCTCCAAAGATGCGGCTTGCAGGAGATTTTTTTGTCTCCTGCCAGCGCACCGCCTCAGTGTGAAAGCCCTCGGGCTTTCACATTGAGAATGCTGGGGCAGGAGTATTTCAGGCGTTATTTATGCACTATTTTTAGCGCAAAAACACCTGAAATACGCCTAAGTGTGAAAGGGGCCTTAGTACTGTGCACTGTATGTATATAATTTTAACACTGTTTATGTGCAGATTATTAATTGGTGGGTTGATTTTAGCGCATTCATATCCATTATATATTTTGCAAAGTGCAGTTGCTCCAGAGCTTAGTGAATGAGGTAAAGCTTCACTTTGCAAAGAATACCCAATCACATGCAAGGAAAACTAAAAAAAAAGCATTTTGTTTGCACACGATTGGATGATGGAAGTCAGCAGAGCTTGAAAATGGGTATGACCTGTCTCGACCTGGAACTGAACACCATCATGCCTCCATCCCTGCATATATATGTAGAAGAAAAGGGGTAGGGTTGGGACTTTAATTGAGGCATATGGGTGTATATAATAATGTGTATGGAATGTAAATGACTTGAATGTCACAATCCCCTAGGGGGTAATTCATGATAGCAATGTTAGTAAACATAATTCAATAATATAATAATATAATAAGGCATTTACGATGAAGAAATACAATCATAAAAAATCAACCTAAGTTGATATAATAATAATTCATTTATTATATAAAATTGATTACTAAACATGATTTGTGACAAACATTACATTTCATAGCAAAAAAACAAATAAACACGAAACGAAAATAGGAAATATATAATATAAACATGATTCACTTAATGGGTACAGATGGAGAACATGATTAGTTAGAATTATTGGAGCAAGCGTTGCTTGGCATCCCTGGATGAACACTCAACGCGTTTCATGGCCTTTTGCCAATCGTCAAGAGTTGGATGCATGGATTGAACTATAAAATAATAAAACAATTGATGAATTTAGTAGCTAGCTGTGCATTCTATCCTAAAGGTGAAGAATAAGGACAGGTCCTTTACTACTTACAAAGTAGCCCATGGATTGAAAACAGCTCCAAGGGTGGGGTTTGAACAGTGGTCTGGTGTGAGTAATCTTCCCCGGGACTGAGGCAGGGAGTAGCCAGATGGAAACCCATGCCGAGAGACAACCACAGGGCCAGGCCGACGGTCACTGTGTAACAGTATGTGATGCATGTTATGCGCGTATCGGGCACCTGCCAGGTACTGTGTAATAAAAGGAAAGGGAAGAGAAAAATTAATGAATGAAAAGAGGGGTGAAAAAATGAAAAAATATGAAAAGGTGTGTATATGCAGTGTTGGTAAGGATACTGAAAAATAGGAGAAGTGATTGGCGTGACCGTGTGAATGTAAATGGAATGAGAAGCGAAAATATGTGAATGGATAAAATTATAAACAGACCTAAAAATTTGTGTGATTAATACAAATACCAAAATTAGATTGGATGTGAAGTGAATAAGTATATGTATAGGTGTGGATGTGTAGTGTGTGTAGATATGTGTGTGTGTCAGTGTGTGGAATCATGTGTGTGGAAAAAATATATATGAATGTATGGTTGTGTGTGTATGTGTGTGTGTGTGAGTGTATGTGTGTGTGTGAGTGTGTATGTGTGTGTTTGTGAGTGTATGTGTGTGTGTGAGTGTGTATGTGTGTGTGAGTGTGTGTATGTGTGAGTGTGTATGTGTGTGTGTGAGTGTGTATGTGTGTGTGTGTGAGTGTGTATGTGTGTGTGTCTGAGTGTCTGTGTGAGTGTGTATGTGTGTGTGTGAATGTGTGTGTGTCTGAGTGTCTATGTGTGTGTGTGAATGTGTGTGTGTGAGTGTGTATGTGTGTGTGTGTGAGTGTGTATGTGTGTGTGTATGTGTGTGTGTGTGAAGTGTGACAGTGAAGAGGAAATGGAAGGAGAGGAGAGGTGAAACAATCTTTAGTTACCTGGATTGAAGTGAGGTTGGACATGAAAGGTCTAGTCCGCGTGAAGGATGGTGGTGGACATGATTGGATGATAAAATCAGCAGAGCTTCCCCTCAGATCTACAGCGACTGCACTTTCAAATGCACTTGCAGTGCACTTGTAGTGCAGAGTGGATTTCCCTTTAGTAAATCAACCCCTTTAGCTCCTAAGTAGCCTCCCTGGCGGTATGATTATATTAGATTTTTGCATCTCAAAGCGGTAAATTGTTTTGCATAGAAATTTGGCGTATTATATTTTAGGCCTGTAATTCTTAGTAATAACACACTTAAATCTGTCTAAACAAGAGTCTAGTAGACATCCCAGGTATGATACATTTTGGAACACGAAATCATAAATTATAATATAATAAATAACTATAAATAATTATAAAAAAATAATAATATAATAATAATAAAATACATTTCCCCACGATTCACTATCGCTCAATTCTGCAAGTGATTCTAATTTACTATCACTGTTTTCTAGCTGGTCTAAAACCACTTTTGATGTAAAGGGACACTTTTTGCTTGCTATGGACAATCTCATGTTTCCAGGCAGAAAGAAAAGTATATATAATATAAAAGTGCATGCAGGACACTGGACAAAGCACTAGGGACAAAAGGGATGTGAAATGATTTCATACAGTAATGTAATCTGTAAGATTACAGTGTACAGTATGTGTTTTGCACTTTTTGAATTTGCCGCTGGGCTCCGCCCCCATGCATTGCGACGCTCTCAGGGAACGGAGCCTGACACACAGAGCCTGACACACAGCCCACAGACACAGCGGGGCGACATCGCAGGATCCTGGGGACAAAGTACGTAACTTTGCCAGGATCCTGCAATGCAATCCCAAGTGTGGCTCGGGGTTACCACTAATGGTACTGAAATTTACCCCGAGCCACACTCTGGAATACCGCCAGGAGTCTATATTCTGAGTTTAAAAAGTATCTTCTGTTGCTCTCGGCCACCTGTAAATCCTAAAATTCTCCTTTCTTTGTGTTGCTGTGATCCGACTTCCTGTTGGAGGGTGGTTCTCAATGGTCTCACTGTATATAGGGATGTACCCACCTTCTCTTGCTCATTCCTGAGATGGAATAGGGACTATGGACTGGGGACTATGGGATGTGTAGTGTGAACGGAGCAGTGCACATGACTGCAACTAGCATGCACTGCTCTTTCCAAATAAATGGAAGGGAGGGGGGAAAAGGAGAGCAGCTCACAGAAGATGTTACAAAGAGGCAGAAAAACACAGTTAGAAACATTTTATGAAAAAAAAAGATTACTGAACTATTAAGTAGGGGAATAGTATGGATTATTTTTGGAGGATAAGGATATTGTTATGTGCCATATTACATTGATTGTAAATGATCACCTTGTAAAACAACCCGTTTAGTTTAAAACATTTGTGTATAGATATAAAAAAAACCATTATAAATAAATACCTTTTTTCCCTTTTTGTATAAGTGATCACATTCCCTCTGTTTTCAGCTGCATAAGAGCTGAGGGGAGTAGAAGCAGCAGCTCACTGAGCTTCCCAGTGAATGGCTGTGCAGGGTGGGCGTGCCAGGACAAGTCTGATCATTGAAGGAGAGTATACTGAGTTCCCAGCATAGCTAGAGAACTGACCACGATATGCTCTCCTGCTTAGTGTGGTCAGTTTTTATTAGCAAAGCAGAGGGACTGACAGGAACACCAGGGATTTCACACAAAGGAAGCAATACAAAAAGTACAGAATACTTTCTCATACAAGTACATGGTACAGCAGGCACATATCAGGAATATGAAGTGTTGGGGTAGCAAACACTTTAAGGCATTCACCTTCCTGGTTCAGCAATTTAGCTTCTTGTTTTACGTCTCAGACTTCAGGCTTCCCATTGAACAGAAAGGCCGATGTCACAAGGGCAATTCTGCTGCTGGTATTGCATCGCTATGTAGTAGAGCCTTCCACTTACCTCTATGGAATCACTCCCTCGCTGGCAGAGAACTCTCCTATTTCTCCAATGCTAGTTAGGGGCAGTGAGGGATCACCATAGCAAGAGAGAAATGCCATAAAAACAGGTAGGTGTTTGTGACAGACCCAACCGGGTCAGGGGCTTTTGGAGGAGACTGCAGGGTAGCCTCTAGCCTACTGACTATGGGCCCTGGCATCTGAGGGAGCTACGAGCATTCAGGAAGATGTCCTGTTATATATTGCAAGATGGCATGTTATTACCACATTTAAAGTGGAAGTAAACCCATTAATTTAGCAGTTTAAAAAAAACTGTTAAATTCCCGGCATGCCGGAAATGCTAACTGCCACATCGGTTGTGCTCTCAACCAAACTGTCAAACCATCCAATGGCTGGTGTCATAACTGATCACATGTGCAGCATCATGGCAGTTGAAGATTAAACAAAGGTCAAGATGGCAGCTTCCTTGGCTGAAAATGATAGGAGGGTTTACTTCCACTTTAACAGTCAAGGAAGCCTAAATGGTCTCTGCCAACTTGAAACTCAGAAGATGGATGTAAACAAATGGTGGTTAATGAGATTTGGACAGCCCTGGGTCTTCTTGAATACTGGAGAATTGTTGACAGTCTGGGGTGGACATTCTCTGACTAATCACGATTCACGGCTTGTCTAGGTGCCTAGCTGTTAATTAGCTTACTGGTTAATTAGTTAGGTGTTAGCTAGATTACTGTTTAATTAGATCACTGTTAGCTGTTAGCTGTTAATTGGATTGCTTTTTGAAGTTTGCATTCTTTGTGTGGTGACTGCCCTATTTTTTGAAGTGTATAAAATCCTGTATTTCTGTTCAATAAAGTTGTTTCTGTTTGCAACTAAGCTAGTGTCGTCTAGTTCTTGGGCGCAATGCTCAGCTACAGTATAATACCTTGTTCCTGTGTTCCAGCAGCGAGGAAGCAGTCAGGGTGTCATAAGTCCGTCACAGTGGTATCTTAGCAATCTTGTCATTCGTGTGCTTTAGAATGGTGCCCAGACTCAGTGCAAACCTTTCCTAAAAAAATAAATAGCTCCCAGGCTTCCAGTGCTTTCTAGAAATTGCTTCATAGGAATGCACTGTAGAATCAAGTGTAATTATTATGCTTCCACATAGTGTTTATATAAGGAATGTAGTGATATCAGGAGTGTAGTGATGCTGTGTCCTGCCTCTCCCTAGAGGAGTAGATCTCTGCAAAGAAAAGACAGCACCAAGGCACAGCAGTTAGAAAGCAGTAATGGTAACACTTTATTAACAGCTTCAGCCCCGGACCATTTTGCTGGTCAAAGACCAGGCCACTTTTTGCGATTCGGCACTGCGTCACTTTAACTGACAATCGTGCGACGTGGCTCCCAAACAAAATTTACATCCTTTTTTTTCCCCTCAAATAGAGCTTTCTTTTGGTGGTATTTGATCACCTCTGCGGTTTTTATTTTTTGCGCTATAAACAAAAAGAGAGCGACAATTTTGAAAAAAAAATCAATATTTTTTACTTTTTTGCTATAATAAATATCCCCAAAAAATATATAAAAAATTTTTTTTTCCTCAGTTTAGGCCGATACGTAATTTTTCTACATATTTTTCGTAAAAAAAATCGCAATAAGCGTTTATTGATTGGTTTGGACAAAAGTTATAGCGTCTACAAAATAGGGGATAGTTTAATGGCATTTTTATTATAATTTTTTTTTTTTTACTAGTAATGGCGGCGATCAACGATTTTTATCGTGACTGCGACATTATGGCGGACACATCGGACACTTTTGACACCATTTTGGGACCATTAGGGCTATAAAAATGCACTGATTACTGTAAAAATTACACTGGCAGTGAAGGGGTTAACCTGTAGGGGGCGCTGAAGGGGTTAAGTGTGACCTACGGAGTGATTCTTACTGTTAGGGGGCATGGCTTGGCGTGACATGTCACTGATCGCTGTTAAAGATAAAAGGGAACAGACGATCACTGACAGTGTCACTAGGAAGAACGGGGAGATGTTTGTTTACACTTACCTCTCCCCGTTCTTCAGCTCTGTGACCCGATCACAGGACCCCGGCGGCGATCGGGTCCGCGGGTCCCGCAGGCGCGGTCACGGAGCTCCCAACAGGGTCGCGAGCGTGCCACTGGCAGCACGCGCGCGACCTACGGCTCGCATCTTAAAGGGGATGTACCTGTATGCCCATATGCGCAGCCGTGCTATTCTGTCGACGTATATTGTCGTGCGGCGGTCGGCAAGTGGTTAACAGGCACACTTACATTTGAGATTCATTTGAGATTCACAGTATCCAGCACGGAGAGAAGAGGGAGATTAATACACCTGTGAGACACATTAGAACTGGACAATCCTGAAGCCCATGTGTGCAGAGAGTGGGGCCTGCCAAGAAGCATGGAATCGGCAGCTTCCATGGCCAAACCACTTCTACTCTCAGGCTGTGAATGGAAGGATGCCACAGTGATGCAACGCGTTTCCGCGGCACTGCTCCCTTTGTCAAGCCGCTTGTTACTATTACTGCTTTCTAACTCCTGCACCCTGGTGCTGTCTTTTCTTTGCATGTTTTGGAGCGGATCCGTCCTTAATTCTGATTCAAGAGCTGCAGGAGTCATCAAACTTCAGTGACTTCAGGGACTTATTGGTTTATGGGACCAACCTTTCTGGGACAGGCTGCTGTTAAAGGGGTTGTAAAGGTTCGATTTTTATTTTCTAAATAGGTTCCTTTAAGCTAGTGCATTGTTGGTTCACTTACCTTTTCCTTAGATTTACCCTCTAAATGTTTTTTTTCTTTGTTTGAATTTCTCACTTCCTGTTTCTCCTCACTAAACTTCACACCATCATATGAGTGGTGTTTAGTCAGCCAAAACAGCTTACTGAACAGCTTACTGAGGAGGAACAGGAAGTGAGAAATTCAGACAAAGAAAACAAAGAAAACAAATATTTAGAAGGTAAATCTAAGGAAAAGGTAAGTGAACCAACAATGCACTAGCTTAAAGGAACCTATTTAGAAAATAAAAATCGAACCTTTACAACCCCTTTAAGTATAGTCATTCTTCTATTGCAGGGAGCTTTCATGTGAAATTTTTAGGAGTCTGAAGGGGGCGCTATAAAACATGTATTCCTGAAAATTGTGAACTACTGTATGTACACTGCCTACTTGTATTTTTACCTCTTTTCATATGTCTGGGTTTTACTCCTTCATGTCTGGTAAAAGTAATGTACGCCACATTTTTTTGTACATACACCGCAAAGTGTTCTGGTATGAACAATTGTATGTAGCGCACAGCATGCGCACCTGTTTTTTGTACAAACGAGTGATTCCTGCAAAGACACAGCAGAGACCAAGGCAGGATCCCAGTGCAGAGGAAGAGGCTGTCTCTGTGCACCAGGCAGCGCTTTCTTTCCCAGCAAGACGGTTACAGAAGCCTAATTACTACTTTTAAAGACAGGCCGCAACAGCATTTTTTTTCTTGCCAAATGTACATTCTGGGCAGCTAATTGTTATCCAGGAGCACCTGCTTGTTCCCACCGCACCCTACTGGAGAGAACAAGACTGTAACACACTCTGTGCCAGAGACTTCTACATACAGAGACAGTAGAATCTTCAGCTATAATGCGTTAAATCCTTCAACAATTTTCCTTATAATTTACTCATGTTATAGCTAGGTCTGTAATTGCAGCAGTACATTCTTGCACTTATTAACAATTGTATCAGATTAGACTCTATTATGTAATTAAAAAACATATGGGGGAGGCACTGGTTAAAAAAAAAAGGTAAAATAATGCACAATTCTGTGCTATGCACCTTTTAGCATTTTTGCAATATTTGTAATTATTTCAGAATACAACATCATTGCCTATATTTTCACTGACTTTTTCTTTGGATCTACACATTAAAAGTGCACTTATACAATTAAAAGGAGACCCAACTTTAAAAAAAGAACGCAGTCTAGATATTTATTACACAGTTTTGTGTTTTGTTTTGCATTCTAAGCTTGGGGATACACTAGTAGATTTTTTAATGAACGTTTGCAAAATGGGAGTAGGTGCTGGAGCGGGCCTGCAGAGTAAGATTTCCCGCCTCCCAATGATACAATGGATACAATGGACGGAAAGGATTCCTCTTACGGGACTTTGAAGGGAAATACTCTGATATTTATCTGAGAGTTTGAGTAGAAAAATAGGTTGTTTATTAAACAAAGGTGGGAAGGTAGGCGGATGAGATCTACATGACATATAGCAATATTGACATGAAGGATGCAAACATGTGACCATGCAATATACAGTTCTGACAATCAAAAAACACCATTGAATGAAACATAGAATGATGAAACCGACGCGTTTCAAAAAGATTTTTCTTCTTCAGGGAAAATGATTGTGTCAGCAATGGTTAGCATGTCATATGTGATTGCTTGAAGCCTCGTACACACGATCGGATATCCTATGGATTCTGATCCGATGGTTTTTTTCCATCGGAAATCCGATGAAGCTGACTTCCATCAGTCTTGCCTACACACCATCAGTCAAAAAACCGACCGTTCCAAACGCGGTGACGTAAAACACTCCGATGAGCCGAGAAAAATGAAGTTCAATGCTTCTGAGCATGCGTCGACTTGATTCTGAGCATGCGTGGGTTTTTTATCCGATGGACTTGCCCATAGACGATCGGAATTTGCTATCGGTTTTGGATCCATCGGAAAAATGTAAAACATGTTCTATTTTTTCTCACCGATGGAAAAAAGACCGATGGGTCCCATACACGATCAGTTTGTCCGATGAAAAAAAGTCCATCGGACTGTTTTCATCGGTAAAACCGATCGTGTGTACAGGGCTTAAGAGTCATATTGCTGCATCCATTTAAAAACAAACAAACGGGTGCCTTTGCTTCAAAGACTGCGCCCCACCAGGGCCCGGCGACCAGTATATGCCATGATGTGGAGACACCCCCAAGGAAAGAAACCCCAACAGGGGGCACGGGACACTGATGGTGGAGGAGTGTATTTAAATATCGGGGTATGGATGCTGTGAGGTGGTCAGGAGAAGGCTTGTTGTGGTCCACTGGGCTTTCCTGCGCCTGGAGAGGTGCATGTGTTGAGGGGACAGTCTCTCTGTACTGGAATCCTCAGGGGAATCCACTGCGACGGAGGATGCTGCCCTGCGATTCCTATCCTGAGGCAGGATCAGGGAGGCAGTGGACAGCAGCGTCTGAGCAGCAGCGTCTATGTGTGAGCTTTTAATGAACATTTGTTCATCCATACAGAATATCTCATCAGTACATTCAATGACTTGACAAATGTTGTTTAAAAGCATTAAAACTTTTTTCTCTGGCGCTTCCATCTTCACCTGGTCTTCCTTCTGAGTTTGCAGGCTTCAGCTGCTTGACTGCCCAAGATGCGATGATGTCACTCCCACGCATGCGTACGGAAGTCATGGCCATGGCACGGCTCTCTCAATGGACGGCAGTGCACATGTGTCAGTGATGTCACCGGCTGCTACTATAGTAAATATCTCCTAAACAGCGCACATTTAGGAGGTATTTACTGTACCTACAGGTAAGCCTTATTTTGGGCTTACCTGTAGGTACAAGTAAACCTTTGGGACTTTACTACCACTTTAACATTTGATTTTGGAGTGAATGGACTTTCTCAAACCAAAACCATATTCACTGATTCACTCAATTGAAAAAAAAATTTCATCCTGGTCCTTCAAATTTTCTTGTCACTATGGTTGAAAATGAACATTGATTTGAAGCCATTAGCCATTAGAAAATCAAACAATTGTACCTAAAATTACAATTTCCACTGAAATTCTACTCATGTAAGGCCAGCTTAAAGCGGAGTTCCACCCAAAAGTGGAACTTCCGCTTTAAGCACTCCTCGCCCCCTTACATGCCACATTTGGCATGTCATTTTTTTTGGGGGGGAGTGGGGGCTTCGGTAGGAGTGGGACTTCCTGTCCCACTTCCTCCTTCCGCCCAGAGACCGCCTCGGCGACTCCTCCTATCGCCTTAGGAGACCCCTCACTCTAGACGATCTCCTGGGACACGTGACAGCTCCCAGGAGATCGACTGTCCACTCAGGGAGCGCAGCGCCGCTCGCGCATGTGCAGTGAGTGCCCGGCCGTGAAGCCGAAAGCTGTCACGGCCGGGTGCCCACAGAGGGAATGGAGGCACCGGCGGAGAGGGGGGGGGAGAGGAGCGAGGCTCCGGGCGGCCGCATAGCTGGACCGTGGAGCAGGTAAATGTCTGTTTATTAAAAGTCAGCAGCTACACTTTTTGTAACTGCTGACTTTTAATAAACCTAAAAAAAGGCTGGAACTCCCCTTTAAGTGTCCATGTTAGAACAGGAAGGGCCATCCCCAAACTGTTTCCACAAAGTTGGGAGCATAAAACTGTCCAAAATGTCTTGGTATGCTGACGCCTTAAGAGTTCCCTTCACGGGAACTAAGGGGCCAAACCCAACCCCTGAAAAACAACCCCCCCACCGTAATCCCCCCTCCACCAAATGATTTGGACCATTGCACAAAGCAAGGACCATAAAGACATAGCCACTGATCCCAGCACCACTTCTTCAGGCAATGCCTCTTTCACCAGCCCTCCTGGCTGCCTCTACACTAGCCCACTCTCAGGGAAAGGTAGAAGACTTAAGCCCACCGCTGTCTTCAAGGGAGACTGGCTACATGTGGCAGTCTCCCCACTTTGTTAGTTCCCACCAGTGTTGAATTACTCACTCTGTCCTCTCTTTGCTCCTGTGCCTCCAGGAATATTCATGGCAGCCCCTCCTAACCACCACCCTCCAGTTCTAGATGGTTCTTCCAACCTTCCAGACCAGGAGGAGGCATCAGAGAGAGCTGCCAAGATGAGTCATCCAGCCCTGGCCTCTAATAACTCTGACCCAATTTAGTGACGCAGGTTATTCCTGGTCAGAATATGCTTTTTTCCTACTCTCACACTAGTAGCACACACTAGAGGGTGCTACACAGGGCTGAGGCTATCAATCACAGGTGTTGTGCTGGAGATCCCTTCCCTGTCACCTTTTTTCTCTTGGTGTCAGATTAACCTGTCAGAAGTTACTCTTGCAGAGAAATGAAGTACTAGACAGAAATTATGCTTAATAAAGACAAATATACGATATAGAGGGAGATGCTTTGTTTATATTTCATGTCTGAGGTTCACAACCACTTTAATTTTCACATTTTTTTTTTTTTCATCTCCCTACTCTTCTTATTGAGTATTTGCTGGCTTTTTAAAAACTGTATCTAAAACCAAAACTATTATTTTTTTGTTTTGAGTGGAGTAGTTTTTTTTTATTGCTGCCTGTATCTACCCCCACCAGGGAGGGTTACTCCACTGTCTGCCTGTCACAAGCACTGAAAGTGAGAGAAAAATATAAAATACAGAGTAGTCACCAGAACAAAAAAAGGGAACATTTTTCCAGTGAAGTCACTTTTCTTGATGACAACTTCCTAAGAGGGGATTTCCCTCATGTCTTGTACACACGGTTGGATTTTCCGTCGGAATAAACTCTGACGGGTTTTTCCGACAGAATTCCGTTCAAGTTGTCTTGCATACACACTGTCACATCAAATTCCGACCGTCAAGAACGCAGTGATGTACAACACTACGACGAGCCGAGAAAAATTAAGTTCAATGCTTCCGAGCATGCGTCAACTTGATTCTGAGCATGCGTGGTTTTTAACCTGTCGGAATTGCATCCAGACGAATGGAAATTCCAATAGAAATTTTTTCCGTCGGAAAAAAAGAGAACATGTTCTCTTTCTAAAAAGTCCGGCGGAATTTTTTCATCGGATATTCTGAACGTGTGTATGCCCTATCGAACTTTTTCCTTCGGAAATTCCGACGGACTTCCGTTCGTCTGGATGCAATTCTGACGGATTAAAAACTACGTATGCTCAGAATCAAGTCGACGCATGCTCGGAAGCATTGAACTTCATTTTTCTCGGCTCGTCGTAGTGTTGTACGTTACCGCGTTCTTGATAGTCGGAATTTGGTGTGACAGTGTGTATGCAAGACAGCTTGAACGGAATTCCGTCTGAGTTTATTCCGACGGAAAATTCGACCGTGTGTACAAGGCATATGTCTGTCGGAATTTCCGAAGGAAAAAGTCCGATGGGGCATACACACGTTCGGAATATCCGATGAAAAAATTCCGCCGGAATTTTTTCATCGGAAATTCCGAACGTGTGTACGCGGCATCAGATGTCCTCGCTCTTGGGATAAAAAAAGTCTTGGTTGCACATATATTTTAAAGCGGTTGTATAGTCTATTTTTAACTTTTACCTACAGGTAAGCCTATAATAAGGCTTACCTGTAGGGAAAAAGAATATCCCCTAAACCTGTACAGTTTAGGAGATATTCCCCTTGCAATGCGCCGCTGACTTCAGCGGCACATGCGCACATGGGATTCTCGGCTGAAAGCCCGGCAGACACCGGACCTTGCCGGAAAGAAGTCTCTCGTGCGCATGCGCGGGAGTAACGACATTGCGGCTCCAGCCACTCACAGCGCTGGAGCCTCGATACCCGGAAGACATGTCAGCAACATGTCAGCTCCCTCGGCGTGGACCAGGTGAGTTACCGACGCCTCGTTCTAAGGTAAGTATTTCATAATGAGCTAGTATGCGGTGCATACTAGCTCATTATGCCTTTTGCCTTACAGGTGACTAAAAAAAAATTTTTTTTTTGGAGCTATACAACCGCTTTAAACTTAAAAAAATACTTTTCATGGAGTAGTAAGTGATTACCATACTCTTTATCAGTGACTGGACCTGATTTTTTACAGCTGTTCTGCATGTGTCAAGTAGGCTCCTTGACGTAAACTTCCTTATGGCCCGTACACACAATCCGAATATCGTACGACAGATCGTACGACTTTTTTCGCTTAATAGTCGCAAGTAGAAATAGGTTACTAAAGTCACAAAAATTCCCGTACAACAGAAAAAAAATCGGAAGTGATGTCATGTGTTGTATCGTATTTGTATTGTATTTTCGGACGACAACTATACTGACTAAACGAAAATCTTACGATCTGGTATCGTACGAGGAAAATTTTTGCGCTTGTCCGATCGAATAATATCGGATGAACTGTCGTGATTGGCTCTCGAAAGTAGCGTACACACGATCCGAAAATCGCAGGATTCTTCCTCGGACAACCGTTTTCGTACGATTTTCGGATCGTGTGTACGGGCCATTACACCTGTGCCCATCTAACTCCAGGCTTTAGCTGGAGAAGGCCTCGGAAAAAACAAGGAAGCCACAATGAAAATTTACTACAAATTTCACTCTCCTTGCCCAATCCATGAAAACAAGAGAGTCCTTTACATCCTTCTCAAAAACGTCCCACTTTTTAACAGGCACCATGCTTATTTTTCCACATGTCTCCGGTTGGCCAAACTATCAGATGGTACACTAACAATAACAACATTTAGCACCTATGAAGCACAGGTGTCTAGGACAAAAGTAAGCATTTGTTCAAGGTGAGCTTTTTGGTTCATATGGCTCTCTCAAAATCAGTTCAACATGCCCTTGTAAATTTGTGGCAAAAAAATGGCGGTTAACCCATGGGAGGTCATCATAGGTACAGAAGATGGGTAAAAATTGTTGGTATTTGCTTTAAATTGTTAAAGTTCTCTGGAAATTTGTTTACAATTTGATTGGTTATTACTAATGACCTCACATTTATTCTCAACTACCTATGCCGCGTACACACGACCGTTTTTCATGACGAGAAAAATGCCATTTTTAAAAATGGTCATGAGTAGGCTCCAGAGCATTTTTCTCAACGAGAAAAATGGGCGAAAAAAAAATTGAACCTGCTCTATTTTTTCTCGTAGTTTTTCACGTTGTTCTTTTTAACGTCATGAAAAACGGTTGTGTATACTGTTACGAGGGGGAAAAAAACGCGCATGCTTAGAATCAAGTATGAGACGGGAGCGCTCGTTCTGGTAAATCTAGCGTTCGTAATGAAGATAGCACATTCGTCAGAGGTTTTTTGCCTACCTCTGGATCAACTGTGGGTATAGAATTGGGTATATGGGATTGTACGATATATATATATTTTTTTTATATATGGTTGAACTGGATGGACTTGTGTCTTTTTTCAACCTGACCAACTATGTAACTATGTAACTATTTCACGCTGTAATGAACTGAAAAGCACAAAGACTGAAAAGCGCGAATCGTCTCTCACCAAACTTTATTAACACGAGGATCAGCAAAAGCGTCCCAAAAGGTGGCGCCATTCGAATGGAACTTCCCCTTTATAGTGCCGTCGTACGTGTTGTACGTCACCGCGCTTTGCTCGAGCGTTTTTTTTTTTTCATGAACGTGTGTACGCAAGGCAGGCTTGAGAGGAATCACGAAAAATCACGAATCACGAATAACGGTCGCGTGTACGCGGCATAAGAGTTTCCCATCTCTAAAGTATCTTCCACTCTTTTTGTCAATTACCCTTGTCTCATTAGGTGTGTTGAATACATCTCATAATTGTCACATTTAGTACCAGTTTCCCCCTGATTGTGTTTAAATATTTTTCAAACAATCCATTGTGCTTTTAAATACCGTAATATACAAAAAATGTAGCGCTATGCGTAATAACAATATAAGACACCCAAGTGCTCAAGGTGACTGAATCACAATGGATCTGATAATGAGTCCCAATATATATAAAAATGCAAAAAACGAAAGAAAAGTCTTTGATGACAAGACCGTGAATAAAGTTGAAACTGTCCGGTTCAAAAATGGTGAATGTTCAAAGTATTGAGTGACTTGTGACGTGACCACCACCACATGAAAGGGAGGCTTACCAGATGGAGTAGACCCTGTACACGTACGTGTAGAGGGTCAAACAGGCTTAGTATGTATATATCCGTACATATGAAATCCCAGCTAGCACTGCACACATATGTATCCGAGATCCAGACTCAAGGATGACACCAGATATCCAAGCCCAATAGATTGATGAAAATGGCTCACATGGAAATCATGTAGAAGAAAGAAGGAGAGGGCACATAGCGTAATAACGTAAAGGATATTTAATAAATGTAGGTACGTACACTTACATTCAATCCATGAACATAGCGCTTTGCAAAACACTCAGTGGCAGCAGTGGAGTCTCCCGACGCGTTTTGCAAAACCTTGCATCGTCTGGGGTATGCCTCCACTGTTGCCTGTATGCTATTTATAGATATCAAGGACCTCCCCCTGGTCTGCCCATTGTAACAGTACTTCCTGGAAAATCAAAAATGGCGCTGGAGCGTGCGTTCCAAGCCTCTCTATGAAACCCCTACATAGAGTGTTGCTACATCCTCATAAAGGGAAGCTGAATTGGCCAGATACGGGGGACACCTCTAAATGAATCCACATCGGTGACCTGCTCACCTATGCTTGATGCAGGGCTGAACCAGCCTGTCTATGGAAACCCTCATGGAAAGAAGCCGGATGTCCATTGTCACGATCATGGCGTCACGCTCAAGCCACATGATGGCCTCACGTGACCGTCATGTAACATCACATGACCATCGCAAAACGCCACAAGACGTGCGGACGTCGCGCCTAACAGAGACGGCGCGATCGCGTCATCGACCGATGGCGCGGCGTCCCCGGAACTGAGGCTCCACCTGGTTGGTACATTGGCTGCGCTGCGCTCCACCGCCGTAAGAAGCACGGAGCGTAAGACGCAGCCAATAGCAGGGATAGATTAACTTTGAATGGTCCGCGGAGATATAACAAATCTTCCACTCCGGACCAGAGATGTGGAATCAATGGATGGAAACAAAGCTAGGTGAATGCAATTGTAACCACCTACTACAAACATAGAATTGATTATTATAGTTCAACTCTAAATAAAAATATCATAATTTTTTTTATACTAAATGTAAATAAAATATATAAAATTAGTGTTGGATGACAAAAAAGGGGAGTGAACCTTATTGGCATCAAATCACAGTGTGTATAAATAAGACAACAGTCTCATACGTAAATATAAGTGTCCCATTGAAAAGGACAAAACCTCCCCCTCCCAGATGAATCACAGAAGGGAGCCCATATGCCCCAACAATGGACTATCCAATGGGCAAACCAGGAGGTGATCCCAATCACAACACACAATATCAGATGCAGCTATACATAACGTATTGAATGCATTAAAAAACATATATAATAAAATAAATATACGAAAAAACTTTTTTTGTTGAAAGGTGAAATTCGATCCATAATCCAATAGAAACAACCATTACTAAGATTGGTCAATGAAGGAATTGATATCCCACTCGACATTTAAACCGGACAGCCTGTGCGTCTGTAGTTCATATATCCAGTAGGTCTCCAGCTGGGACACCCCTCTGATTTTGGGGGCACCCCTCCAATGAGGAATAAAGCGATCAATGATCAAAAATTGTGTACCAGCTGGATTCCTACTGTGATGTAACCTATAATGTCTAGGCACCGTATGATTAACATCACCCCCTAAAATTAATGAAACATGTTCCCCCACTCTGACCGAAAAGGGCCTGATGGTGCGACCTACATATTGTTTCCCGCAAGGGCAGGTGATAAGGTATACAATATGTGTGGTGGAGCATGTACAAAAATGTTTGATCGGGTATGAATTCCCTGTGTTGGTAGACCTGAACTCTAATGTTTTAATTTTTCCAGATGTGTTGTATCTACACACACTACACTTCTTACAGGGATGATAACCTACCAGTTGGTGAAAAAAGGAAGGACGTACTAGGGGGTTGATGATATTAGGTGCTATTCTGCCCTGAAGGGTAGGTGCCCCTCTAAAGACGACTTTGGCCTGGTCCGGTAGAACTGAACCGAGGATATTATAATTTTTCAGAATGTCCCAGTGGTTCGCTATGATAGCTTTCACTTGTTTATGCTGTAGGGAGAAGGAAGTGAGCATTGCCCATTTAAAGGTATTGTTGGGTTCGCCTTTCTGTTTAACCTCCAACAAAGAACGCCTGTCAGTCTCCAGTACCTGTCCGAGATCTCTCTGCTTTTAAATACCGGTAACTAAAAATACCGTACTTCCTGATATCCATTTTATATATACAGTATTCTAATTTGGTAGATAATGGTTCGGGTGAACTTATGGTTCAATGCAGAGGGGTACACATACCAGGCCATTTTTTGCGATAAGGCATGGTCGTGCGACGCTGTACCCAAATAAAATGTATGTCCTTTTTTCCCCACAAATAGACCTTTATTTTGGTGGTATTTGGTCACCTCTGCGATTTTTTTTTTGTGCTATAAACAAAAAAAAGGCTGACAATTTTGAAAAAAAATATATATTTTTTTTACTTTCTGCTATAAAACACATCCAATATATATATTTTTTTATTAAATTTCTTCATCAGTTTAGGCCAATATGTATTTTGCTACATGTTTGTTGTTAAAAATAAATCCCAATAGGCGCGTATTGATTGGTTTGCACAAAAGTTATAGCGTCTAAAAAATATGGGATAGATTTATGGACTTTTTTTATTTTTTTACTAGTAATGGCAGTGATTAGCGATTTTTAGCGGAACTGCGACATTGCAGTGGACAAATCGGACACCTAACTGACACTTTTGACACCTTTTGTGTACCAGTGACAACAATACAGTGATCAGTGCTAAAAAAAATGCACTGTCATTGTACTAATGACACTGGCAGGGAAGGAGTTAACATCAGGGGTGAGAAAAAGAGTTACATGTGTTCCTAGGGAGTGCTTTCTTACTGTGGGGGGATGTTTTAACTGAAGGAAGGCAAAAACGCAAGATCTCTGTCTTCCTTACTAACAGAACGGGACCCAATGTCCGCCGGACCCGCTGATTGGTTCCAGCGGGGCTCCGGCGGGCGCACGCACGTGCCCCACAGCCAAAGAAAAAAATCACATACAGGTACGTGATTTTGCGCTTAAGGGGCGCCCTGCCGCAGTATATGTTTACACTCACGCCGATATACGTTGGCAGAATGGCACGGCTGGGCACATCAATGTACAGGTACGTTGCCCTTTAAGAGCCCAGCCGTGGGTCGCGTGTGCGCCGCGGGGCGCTCTCGTGACCCGGTCCTGAGCTCCGTGACCGCACCTGTGGGAACCCGCGGACCCGATCGCCGCTGGGGTCCCGCGATCGGGTCAAAGAGCTGAAGAACAGGGAGAGGTGAGTGTAAACAACCTTTCCTCGTTCTTCTCCGTGGCAAGTCAGTGATCGTCTCTTCCCTGTCATCAGAACAGACGATCAGTGACGTGTAACGTGTAGCCACACCCCCCTACAGTAAGAATCACTTCTTAGGGTACACTTAACCCCCTACAGCGCCACCTAGTGGTTAACCCCTTTACTGCCAGTGTAATTTTCACAGTAATCAGTGCATTTTTATAGCACTGATCGCTGTGAAAATGACAATGGTCCCAAAAATGTGTCAAAAGTGTCCGATGTGTCCGCCATAATGTCGCAGTCATGAAAAAAATCACTGATCGCCGCCATTACTAGTAAAAAAAAAAAAAAATTATAAAAATGCCATAAAACTACCCCCTATTTTGTAAACGCTATAACTTTTGCGAAAAACAATCAATAAACGCAGATTGCGATTTTTTTTACCAAAAATATGTATCGGCCTAAACCGAGGAAAAAAATATGTTTTTTATATATTTTTGTGGGTTATTTATTATAGCAAAAAGTAAAAAATATGTCATTTTTTTCAAAATTGTCATTCTATTTTTGTTTATAGAGCAAAAAATAAAAACCGCAGAGGTAATCAAATACCACCAAAAGAAAGCTCTATTTGTGGGAAAAAAAGGACGTAAATTTTGTTTGGGAGCCACGTCGCACGTCCGCGTAACTGTCAGTTAAAGCGAAGCAGTGCCGAATCGCAAAAAGGGGCCTGGTCCTTTATGCTGCATATTGGTCCGGGGCTTAAGTGGTTCAGCGGAAATCTCATCTGGGAAGTTAGGGTTATAGAAGAATATGTCATGGTCACTGGGTGAAAACCACTGTCCTATAAAATAATATATATAAATGTCCCAAAAGTGAGAATTGTGTTCACCAATCACCTTCTTCCATAAAAGTAACAAACTGTACATCTGTCCAAATACACATATGTTGATTATAAAAACAATGCTACATTAGAAGACACAATAAATTATATCTTAATGTGTGACTTTTAGCAACTTTTTTTTTTGGATGGGGGGGGGGGGGGATGGGAATTAGACCCCCTGTCAAGTTCTTATTACTGTCTGTGTCCCCATTGGGGAGATTCACCACTCGACTTGTGCTGTTGAATATTGTAACCAAAACAGAAAGTGAAGGGAAATAAAAAGAGTGAGGCCTCGTACACACGACCGAGTTTCTCGGCAAGAACCAGCAAGAAACTTGCTGGCAGAGATGTCTTGCCGAGAAACTCGTTCGTGTGTATGGTTTCTCGTCGAGAAAACCGACAAGTAACCTCGACGAGAAAATAGAGAACCTGCTCTCTATTTTCTCGTCGAGATTCTCCTCGGCATGTTTCTCGACGAGAAAAGTGAGTGTGTGTACACTTACCTGTCCTCCCGGAAGCCCGCGCATGTTCGAAATGAATTCGACGCATGCGCGGTAGCTTCCTAGGCATACGTAGGGTATACCAAGATGGCGGCGATGGCATCGAATGTGATGAGCGCATGCTCGTCGTAGTCGATGACGTCACCGCGTACGCTCCATTCAAAGAACCGCGGGTTCTTTGAATCGAGCGTGTGTACACTCGGCCGGGACAATTTTCTTGTCCAAGAATCTCAGCCGTGTGTACGAGGCCTTAGAGTTGTTCCTGGAACAAGAAGTGAAGAGAAATCCACCAATAGGTATACTTGTTGTGGGGACCATTACACCACCACCAGCCTGAATCGTTGATACAAGGCAGGATGGATCCATACTTTCTTGTTGTTTACACCAAATACTGACCCTACCATCTCAATATCGCAGCTGAAATCGAGACTCATCAGCCTTGGCAATGTTTTTTCCAATCTCCTATTGTCCAATTTTGGTGATCCTGTGTGAATTGTAGCCTCAGTTTCCTGTTCTTAGCTGACAGAAGTGGCACCCGGTGTGGTCTTCTGCTGCTGTAGCCCATCTGCTTCAAGGTTCAATGTGTTGTACATTCAGAGATGGTATTCTGCACACCTTGGTAGTAACGAGTGGTTATTTGAGTTACTGTTGCCATTCTATCATCTCAAACCATTCTGCCCATTCTCCTCTGACATCAACAAGCCATTGTCCTCCACACAACTGCCGCTCACTGGATATTTTCTCTTTTACAGACCATTCTCTGTAAACACGAGAGATGGTTGTGCATGAAAATCCCAGTAGATTAGCAGTTTTTGAAATACTCAGACCAGCCTGTCTGGCACCAACAACCATGCCACGTTTAAAGTCACTTTTATTTATTTTTTCCTACACGATCTTTATTTAAGACAATGTCAAAGTCACTTAAAACCTCTTTCTTCCTCATTCTGATGCTTGGTTTGAACTTCAGCAAGTTGTCTTCACTACGTCTAGATGCCTCAATGCATTGAGTTGCTGCCATGTGATTGGCTGATTAGGAATTTATGTTAAACGGAAATGGAACGGAAGGTGGAGGAGCGCAAGGTCTCTAACATCTACCAGCTCCGTGAGGTCATCATGGAGGAGTGGAAGAGAACTCCAGTGGCAACCTGTGAAGCTCTGGTGAACTCCATGCCCAAGAGGGTTAAGGCAGTGCCGGAAAATACCATATTTTCCGGTGCATAAGACGACCTTTTATACTTAAAAATATGGATAGAAAAAAATATATTGTTGCGCTCCCCTTAAAACTAAAATAAAACCAAGCATTAATAATAATAATGAATAAGTGCCAATCAGTGGTTCAATATATAAATAAATAAACCCCTAAGGATTAACACATATTAACACATGACATGTGAGAATAACATAAAGAAATTACATAAAAAACTGTGAAAAAAAGTTTGTGAAAAAAAGATATTGAAATCCTTATTGATAGTGAATCAGATGAAAAAAAGTCCATATGTGATTAATAAAAAGTCCATAAGCCCAGAACAATTTGAGGTCCGCAAATGAACGAACAAATGACAGATGTCCACCAAAGTTTCCGTGCACCACCACCATAAGAATTGCGGGCTTACCAGAAGCAAGCTTTAGACAAGCGTGCGGCTATAACCCAGCCCGGGTCCTATACCAGAAAGTAGCAGGCGCTATGATCAACCACAACTCTCACTGGGCAGATAATCCGGCTGGAAACCCCTGGTACACCAGCAATCCAAAAACAAAAAAAGAAACGAACATAGTGTAAACCAGTTTAAAACCGTGATTTAATTAAAAAAGGTTGCACTTACATGGTTTACAAAGTCAAAGAGCGTAAATAAAAAGCCGGCCGGCACACAGGCATACACCCGTCCACAGCGAGGGTAGCGTGATGGGGTCAATACGTCCACGTCCTGACGTACGTTTCGTCAACCATTGACGTCGTTCCCCAAGATGACATCAGTGGTTGACGAAACGTGCGTCGGGACGTGGACGTATTGATGCCATCACACTACCCTCGCTGTGGACGGGTGTATGCCTGTGTGCCGGCCGGCTTTATATTTACGCTCTTTGACTTTGTAAACCATGTAAGTGCAACCTTTTTTAATTAAATCACGGTTTTAAACTGGTTCACACTATGTGAGTTTCTTTTTTGGTTTTTGGATTGCTGGTGTACCGGGGGTTTCCAGACGGATTATCTGCCCAGTGAGAATTGTGGTTGATCATAGCGCCTGCTACTTCCTGGTATAGGACCCGGGCTGGGTTATAGCCGCACGCTTGTCTAAAGCTTGCTTCTGGTAAGCCCGTAATTCTTATGGTGCTGGTGCACGGAAACTTTGGTGGACATCTGTCATTTGTTCGTTCATTTGCGGACCTCAAATTTTTCTGGGCTTATGGACTTTTTATTAATCACATATGGACTTTTTTTCATCTGATTCACTATCAATAAGGATTTCAATATCTTTTTTTCACAAACTTTTTTTCACAGTTTTTTATGTAATTTCTATATGTTATTCTCACATGTCATGTGTTAATATGTGTTAATCCTTAGGGGTTTATTTATTTATATATTGAACCACTGATTGGCACTTATTCATTATTATTATTAATGCTTGGTTTTATTTTAGTTTTAAGGGGAGCGCAACTATATATATTTTTCTATCTTTTTTTCTATCTACGTTTTGGTGTATCTCACTTTTTAGTTGCTGCTTTTTAGGTTACGTATAGTGTCCCAATTTTTGCATATTTAAAAATATGCCTCAAAAATCAGGGGTCGTCTTATACGCCGTTATGCAGAGCCAGTCAGACTGCGGGCATCCATTGTTCAAAAGCCGCGCCTCCTCCTCGTGCTGTTCCGTGATAGGCGGAACACTCAGTTTCCCAGCAGAGCCTGTGTTCAGTACTCCGCCTATCATGGACGTCCTCGGCCTCAGACAAGAGAACGTCTGTGATAGGCGGAACACTGAACACAGGCTCTGCTGGGAAACTGAGTGTTCCACCTATCACGGAACAGCACGAGGAGGAGGTGCGGCTTTTGAACAATGGACGCCCGCAGTCTGACTGACTCTGCATGTGAGGGATAAGGTATGGAGATCGTCGAAGTGAGGCATGCAATGGCACAGAGAGGTCGGAAGGGGGTCGTCTTATACGGCGAGTATATCCCAAAACCAACATTTTAGCTGGAAAATTAGGGGGTCGTCTTATATGCCCAGTCGCCTTATACGATGGCAAATACGGTAATGGTGGCCACACAAAATATTGACACTTTGGGCCCAATTTGGACATTTTCACTTACTCACTTTTGTTGCCAGCGGTGTAGACATTAATGGCTGTGTGTTGAGTTATTTTGAGGGGACAGCAAATTTACACTGTTATACAAGCTGTACACTCACTACTTTACATTGTAGCAAAGTGTCATTTCTTCAGTGTTGTCACATGAAAAGATAGAAGAAAATATTTACAAAAATGTGAGGGGTGTACTCACTTTTGTGAGATACAGTATATATATATATATATATATATATATATATATATATATATATATATATATATGTAGTGGGGTGCTGAATTTAGGGGAAGTGTTTGGGTGGTAGTTGTGCCCAAACACCTTAATTGTTAGAGTTCTTGAAACCATTTTGGTTCACAGGTGGAGTATTGGTGTACAGTTCCCTGTGGCCTGCAGGTGGCGCTGCCATGGTGGGCCAGGGTTGAACCGCTGATACAGTGCTGTGCCTTGTGTGTCCCCTCTCGGCAGCCATCCAGTGGGTGTGGTCTACCTGCTGGGCATGCTGGGAGAGGATATAACAGGGGCAGACGCTGCCTGTTGAGGGTTCGTTGTCGGGGGTCCTACCCCAGGGATCTTGTTCCTGTCCGCCCTGGGCACCTTTAGCCCAGGGGCGGGTCTGCAGTTCGTGGTCGGTGGATCAGTCCCAGGCACCTTTAGTCCTGGGGCTGCAACAGAGGCCTGGGCCCAGCACCTTCACCTGGAGCCCACCGGGGATCGAGAAGTCTCAGGGTGCCGCCTTGCGAGGGGACCCGTATCTTGGAAGAGGAGGCCGGGGGAGGAACCGTTCCGAGGGACTGGTGCGGAAGTCACAGTGAAGGAAGGGTCCCGGTAACTCTCCGGAGGGACGTCTTCTCCCTAAACGGAGGCCTTGTTCACCAGGTCTGTGGCAGAGACCGAGTTCACCAGGTCTGTGGCAGAGGCCTTGGGTAGAGTTGGAGTGTCATTTGGCTGCTAGTCTTGTCCTAAGTAGACTATCCATTTGGGGCTGAGTCTGTTCGAGAAGCCGAACAGTGAAGTGATTGAGATTGTGCCTGGACCTCTCCCATATCTTATGCTGTCCTGTCTTCACTTCAACCTCTTTCCTATCAGAGACTGTTGTTCTACTAAAAGAAAAAATAAACTTTGTGTTGGAGTTATAGCGAGTGTGGACATTTCAGTTACTGGGGGAAACAAGGACTTATCTTTGTATGTATGCACAGAGGTGAGAGACATTTTCTGGTTATCTGACTGTGGAAGACCCATCAACGACACCGCTCAACCTCTTATTACAGGAGGGTACGGGCTTGTGGCATGGTGTGCCCCTTCTTCCTGCGAGGAGCCAAAGCAGCCAGGTAAAAGGGGGTCTGTGTGCCTCATATGTATATATATATATATATATATATATATATATATATATATATATATATATATATCTGTGTGTACATATAATATATCTAGATATAGATCTATATTTATATAGATCTATATCTATATAAATCTATATCTATATATACTATATGTACACACACATATATATATATATATATATATATATATATATATACTGTATATAATACCATACAAAATAGACCATTGCAATCTATAATAAAGTCTCCTGCAAAGTGGAATTCTGCATTAGTGTTTAGCCTCTTGTGTATTTAAAAGGCTGTTAAGTCAATTTGGAAAGAGACATTCTTGCAGACAGGAGCATGACGTCTCTCGCTATATGAACCTATATTTGCACTTGTGTGTCAAAAGCCAAAGAACCACTTGGCTCTCCTCCCCGGGACGCTCACTTGTCATAGCTTTATATGCTCAGGAATACAAACATGTAAACTCCTGAATAAAGCAACAGCAAGGAGCTTGGGGACTGGAAGAGCACCAGTCTAGTCTATCATTTGACATATCCTACACACATGGAAGGCACATGTAATGATCTTGCAAGGGTTTGTGTAGCGGTAGTATGATATACAGTAGAACAGAAGTGTGCATTATACAACCAGACTCTCAATAGACATAAACAATGGAGTGTAAATGAGAGAGACAACTTGAACGTCCTTGCTGGCCAGAGACACATCCACTGCTATATTGCCCTCTTATTTTCAACTTTATCTAGAAGTTCTCAACAAACCAAATAGCGCTGCTAAGATTCTGTGTTACAGTAGCATCTTTGCATAGAATATTGAAAGCCATAGTCAGTGTTTTAAACCACAAATTTAAATAAAGCAGTTTTTTTTTTTTTGCGTTGTGTGGCTGCACTTATTTTAGGATTCCCCCATAGTTTTACTTGTTGCTTTTCATATGAAAAATATGTTTTTTTTTTTTTTTAAGAGCAGCAAGAAATGAAGAGAAATGAAATAATAAAAATGTTTTCGTACTGTATATTATATCATTAGTATTTTTAACACTGCGATAAATTCTAGTGTTAAGTTAGCCAGTCTGGGTTCGAGACACAAAATAATTTCTTTCGTCATCAGCTTAAATATAGGCATGGCTGACGTCAGGACTGACCTAGAAAGTATAAATGAGATCAATATTTTATCCTAAGTAATGTGTACTATTTTCTGAGTATACTGTACTTAAGATATTGTCGGGATCTATAGGTAGATATGTAAAAAAAAAAAAGTTATATATATATATATATATATATATATATATATATTCGGTATATAAAATATATACAACGCATTGCGCTCCTCTTTATTCCCTCATCATAAATCAAACACCAAATCTAAACCCATAGCCCCCCGGGCGTCTGTATCATCTCATAACAACTTCCAGAGGGACTCAGCTCCATCACCCCACACGTCAGAGGGTCTGTGTGTATGATTAATATTTACCCTCTCACCCTCCTCCTTTATCATCCATCCATCTTCATTGTGGGGGCTGAGCGTTCCTGACAAGAAGAGGGGAGGGATTTGGGAATAGTAGATCTTAAATTCCCCTCCAGCTGCACAGAAACACTTCATTAATATATACGCACACACATGCACACACATATATATATATATATATATATATATATATATATATATATATTAATATTATACTTTTTTTTATATAATTTAATTACGGTATATCATTTATATATATATATAACTATACATACTGTATATATATATATATATATATATATATAGTATTATTTATTTTTGTCTTTTTCAAGAAAAATAAATCTGCTCCTATTTACAAAAAGTGTGACTTACCAGTCCTATATACCAGGGATGAATGTGAAAGTCCTTGTTTGCAATTTATTGCATGTGCAGGCGATATAAGAAACCACTTACATGTCTGAATAATTAAATTATTTATTTGAAATGTAAAAAAAAAAAACATTTTTTTTCTGCCATCTTTCATTTCCAGAACATCTATGAAGAATAATAGGAATAGTGGAACATAATATTTAATAATATATTTTAATAATATATATATTTAATATATATATATATATATATATATATATATATATTAAATATATATTAATATTATTTATATATATATATATATATATATATATATATATATATATATTATTAAAATATTATATTATTAAATATTATGTTCTACTATTCTTATTATTCTTCCTAGATGTTCTTGCAATGAAAGATGGCAGAAGCACATGGCTGCAGGATAATAAATGGCGTTCAGCTGAATGATGAATACAAGTATCTGGTTCAAACTGAAATATGCTACAGCAAAGTCTGTCTTTATTGTTTATTAAAGCATAGTGATGGTTTTGTCACTGCTTATAATGAGAAAAAACATTGTACTGGTGGTTGCCTATATGTGAGTTTGTTTAAAAAAATGTGAACATCTAGTTAAAGGGTAACTCCACCTTTATGGCACAGGTGGATCCACTTCCATCTAGCGACGCTCCTTGCGGTCCGGAACTGTGGTGGGTCGTGCTGTAATGGATTTGGTGGGGGGTGCGCCCTTTTGTCTGCATATGTGTATGTATAAACTTATCTTTGTCTGTCAATATTTCTAATCTGTATATTGTTGTATTCTTGCTGGTATCCTATAAACAAAATTGCTTCCTGAAGAAGCCATGTTGGCGAAACATGTAAAAGAAGTTGTGTAGAGGATCTTGTCAACATTACCAACATTATGTACAGTGGTTGTCTACTATGGCACTCTACTAGTTTTTATATACAATACATTTTATTATTATTATAATTATACAGGATATATATAGCGCCAACAGTTTACGTAGCGCTTTATGTATTGTTTGTAATAAAATTAGAAAAATGTAATTGATACTAAGGGGTTGATTTACTAAAGACTTTGCGCTTTTGCAAGTAGTTGCCTATTGCAAGTGCAGTTGCTCCAGAGTTTAGTAAATGAGGTAAAGCTTCACTTTAAAAAAAACAACCAATCACATGCAAGGAAAAAAATAACATAATTTTTGCTTGCACATGAGTGGATGAGGGAAGCCAGCAGAGCTTCCCTACATTTACTAAGCTCTGGGGCAACTTCTCTTGCAGAGTGCAACTGCATATTGCAAAGTGCACAGTCTATTTGCCTTTAGTAAATGAACTCCTTAGTGTTTGGTCTATATTGGGTCTCCAAACTTTTCAAACAAAGGGCCAGTTTATTGTCCTTAGGACTTTAGGAGGGCCGGATTGTGGCCAGCGGGAGCAGAAAATGTCTTGGTCCCAGCATCATTGAGAATAAATATGGCCTCAAGGTTGGTGCTCAGTAGGAGGAGGAGTAGTGCTCCTATTAGTAGGAAGAATAGTATCTCATCATTGGTATTAGTGGAAGAAATAGTGCCCCCTTGATGGTGTCAGTGGGAGGAATAGTGCCCCAAGGGCCAAGTAAAGGCTAGTAAAGGGCCACATCTGGCCCTCGGGCCGCAGTTTGGAGACCCCTGGTCTATAGTATATGCACCCAAAAAATCCCATTACTACTGTTCAAACTATTTTTCATATATTACAAGGAATGAGGTGCATTTGATACACATCTTCCACCCACATATAGACTTACTTTACTAACCTTCGTGACATAGTAAATACAGAAAGTAAAATAAGCAACTCTTTAAAACAATATTCACAACCTGTTTTGTACCATTATGTTTGCTCAACATCCTTATGTTTGATGTTAGATTTGTGGAAACTGTAGGAAGTGAACCATGTCATACTATTTAAACTGTAAACTACTAACATACATACATGTGTATATATATATATATATATATATATATATATATATATACATGTATATATATATATATATTTATATATATATATATATATATATATATCTACACAATTTGTGTCAACATATATAACCTACTAAGTATAACATACTAAAGTGCTCAGTGCTGATATAGTGCAAAATAAATAAAGTGCAATCAATAAAAGTCCATCAAGTGTGGTATGTTGAGCTGGTGACAAGTTGAAATATATGAGAATATATATTCTGGTGACTTTCTGTGCTCCCCTCCTGGGTCCCGAATCACCAGATGCAAATGGAAAATACGCCTATATTAGAATGATGATTCCCGTCCACAGAGTAAGTTGGTGTGTTTGGTCTTTAAGGAGAGATATCTCCTATCTTCCTCCCGGTTATCCGGATCCTTCAGGCTCACACGGTCAATGAAAATCCGTTTTATTTTAAAAAGTTTAAAATCATCATAAGGCCCCTTTCACACGGGGCGGATCCGTGCAGATCCGCCCCGTGAAGCTCCGCTTGCTCAGCGGGGATCGCTCCGTTGATCCCCGCTGCGCCGACGGATGACTGGGCGGTCCCCGCACACTGTGCAGGGACCGCCCTGTCAGAGCACCGCTCTCCCCTATGGGGAATCGGATGACGACGGACCGTAGAGTCCGTTGTCATCCGATCCGCTCCGCCGACGGAAGAAAAAATAGGGTTTTCCTCCGTCACACTTTGGCGGAGCGGATGTCAGCGGACATGTCTCCGCTGACATCCGTGCCTCCATAGGGGTGCATGGAGGATCCGTTTCAGGTCCGCCTAAAAAACTGACAGGCGGACCTGAACGGACCTCCGTGTGAAAGAGCCCTATCACTTACATCCAAAACTTTAAAACGTG
Source organism: Rana muscosa (assembly GCA_029206835.1). Lineage (NCBI taxonomy): Eukaryota > Metazoa > Chordata > Amphibia > Anura > Ranidae > Rana > Rana muscosa. The sequence continues at coordinate 63,707,186 of CM055128.1, forward strand.
CAGAGATTGCCGCCTTGGCATACAAACAGCTTTCACAAATCCTCTGTAGCTTGACGCGTTTTGCCCCTCCCACTGGGCGTCATCAGACTTCTTTGGGGTACTTACCTTACACTACAGCAGCATTACTCAATTGTTTATATAGATTACCGTAGCGCAGGTTTTCATTTCATTTTTTCATGTCATACTATTGTAGCTGGGTCCTCAAATTGATGGGATACACCTGGGGAATAGTGTGACCCAGGTGTATAATTGTGTTAGGGTTCAGACCCCTTTTTGTTTCGTGGAGGATTGGAGGATGTAGTATTCCCCTTTGCCTGTGGGTGGCGGGGTACCCACAGGCTTCAGGTAGAATCATCTCCTGCAGTGCTCCCTGTTTTGTCCCTTCCCGGAGATGGTATGGCTGGGGCGGGGAACCCGCCGGGCCGTTGATGGGAGGAGATAAAAGGGGGAGACGCCCTTACCACGAGGTCTTGCGGAGAAGGAGGTCCTCGGAGGAGGAGGGTTGCGGTCCGCACCCAGGCCCCTCAGGCCTGGGTGCTGGAGATCCAGGAGTCTGGTCCAGGTGCCCATGGCCTGGTCCGGAGTCATGTTGGCGTCCATCCCAGGCACCTTTAGCCTGGGGTGAGGTACTATCGAGGAGGCCTGGGGCCCAGTACCTTCGACTGGGTCCCGCTAGGGTGGACTGTCCGAGGGTCCCTGAGCGGAGGGACTTGTATCTGAGGTGAGGAGGCCAGAGCGGTTACCCACTGGAGACCCGGAGCAGCACCAACCCGGTGACAGTGGGCCTCTGGGAACTCTCTTGGGAGGACACATCCCCCTGATAGGGGCCACAGCGCATCGAAGAGGGCTCCATTGCTGTTCATAGGGGTTGCTAGAAGAGACCCCATCTTTCCTGTTCTGTAACAGCCGGATTGGCTTAGGCGCCGCTGGTCATAGTACAGTGGCATAGAACTTAAACTTTAGGAAGTGCCTCGATCTGCTCGCCCCACAGTTGGCAAGGTTATAGGTCCCAACCAGTTTGCTGCAAAAGAACTGTTTATTGTGCTTTGCGTATTGGAGTGTCAAATAAACAAGTGTTGGACCTTTCTCCGGTGTGTGAACTCCAGTTACTGGAAGCAAAGGGGAGGCTGGTGAGCTTGCAATTACAGACTCAGTGCATTCACAGAACACACCGGCCCGAGGAAACATCAGTAAGTGGCCTTCACCTCCCTACTACAATGGGGAGGACATGGGCCGTGGCGCATCTCACTCTCACAACCCAGGAACCCCTAGACATGAGTTGGTGTGTAACCGATAAAGATGGAGAGAGAGTGAGGCCGCTACACGTGGGGGCTCGTGAGTCCGGGATAGAGTGTGTTCTAGAGATGGACTTGAGAATGTCTACATTTGAACTTTGCTGCCCAGAGGAGTTCCGAGCAGATCGGCCATATTACTGGCCAAAGTGCGTCCCTGCTCGGAGTTGTGGAAATGACCCTAACACGGGAAAGGCCCATGCGGAGGAGCGGAAAAAGGGAGAGGTCCAGCCGTGTGACGTACTGCACGTGGGGACTGTTAACGCACTGCGCCACGAGGCACCCCATGGTGACATCGTTCGTGGGCGGAGTCAAGAGGAAGCCCGCGAAAATGTACAGCTCATGGGAGGAGTCTGGCCAAGTGTGGGGATACACGTGGAGACTCCGGCGCGGGGTCAGTGCATGATGGAGCAGCAGATAGTCGGGATGACCTCAAGTGCCCCGTGGATTATGGTTCCTCACCCCACGAGAATGACTTCCTTTGCTGCCCCCATCACAGACACGGGGATAAGACTTAGGCCCCGAGGGCGGTTGGCTCTGTACACTTGCAGAGACACGGAGGCCCTCGGTGTGATCTGTCCCGGCTGCTCGGGACTGGTGGTCACCCTGAAGCCATTCGGGCGATGTGAGGAGTGCAGAGAATTCCTTTTTGAGGTCGAGTCGTCCACAGCAAGGCCCCGGGCCCTTCGCCTCAACTACCTCACGGGTACCGCTACTCCGGAAGGGGAGATCAAGGCCTTTGTCGAGGTTCCCGTGCGCGCTGACCAGGGCGATGGACTACCCAACAGAGAAAAATCCGAGGATGTTGCCTCGGTCGCCACAAGTTCTCTGCTCCCACCCCCGAAGAGGAAAGTTGGCCTAGTACAGGCATCCTATGGACGTGGTCGAGCTTCACCCCGCTGCTTGCCTGGCCTAGATGGCGCCGGTCGAGAAGGAAGTCCCGGACATCCCAGTCCTCTACAAGGGTCAGGTGAGCCAGGGGCTGGGACTGTGGTGGTGGTTGGAGGTGTCGGGGGCCCATTGGAGGTGGAGCCCCCCAGGGAGGATGATTCTGTGTCCACCGGAAGATATCTGCCTGCGGAGATGTATGACGCCTCCGACCTAGAGTCGCTGTCTGACTGCGGAGATGATGGCGAGATAGACGAACTGTTCAGCCGCAAGGGCTGGGATAGAATGCCACTTCTTGCTTCCCGTGCGGTACGGGATTCACCTATGTACACAGGAGACAGCACACCTCGGGTGGAAGACCCGCAGCTTACGAGGGAACCTACCCCTCCACCGGTGTCCTCACCTACTGTTACCTCACCTGCTTTGGTTGTGGGGACACCCCGCGCTTCTCTGAGAGCGCCGAAAGTCAGTTTCAGGGAGCTGGTAAAGGCACCTCGGCATCCGGAAGCTATTGTGCTGCCTGGAACTGGAGAGAAAGCCACTATGCCACCTTTGGCCCGCTTGCAGAGACTGTTTTGCCACAAAGTAGCTCGGGAATATGGGTGGGAGTACCCGTATCTGCCCCGGGACTTGCTGTTTGAGGTGGAAGTCTGGAGAGCAAGATGGTATGACGAGTTTGTGTGGGACAAGTTGAAGGTGCCCCATGCTCGCAGGTACCTGGAATGTGTACCGGCAGTGTCTAAGAGGTTTGAGGACTGCAGAGCTGAATGGAAATTGGGGCGCCATATCCATGCTGACAAGATAGTCATTTGCAGAAGAGAAGGAGAAGATGTCGAGTATTCGATAGAGGCATTTGACAAACACCTGAAACCCCTGTATCTGCCGGATCCAAAGTTTTACTTATAGGAGAAAAGAACTCCTGTTTATTTCCTTTGTGCACTTGAACTTTCTGGAAGAGCCATTCCCAGACACCCAGGACTGTGCCCTGCTTTTGTTTTTATTTGGGCTTTTCTTTTTCTCATTGGAGACTTGGGGCTGTTGTGTTTTTTTGTGTTACCCCTTTTCTTCATGTGCCAAAGGCAAGGACATTTGGGAATAGTGGCAGAGTAGGGAAAAGCTGGAAGAACGAAGACTCGTTGAGTGTCATGACCGCGGTGTTGTCACCAGGTGGCAGTGTTGCGCAACAAATGTTTGAAAATGTTTCACACACACATCACCTTGCTTGTTGGAGTGAGTGGGTCTCTCGGCTGACGGGCCCACTCATGCCAAATGACACGAAATTATGTTAGGATGTTGTTTTTTTCTTTCCCCTGCAGGAGGATCGTCAATCAAGATCATTGAGAGTGGGTGGCTCTTAGACAGTGTGGGAGAGGGGTTGTGATTATGCAGATGTTTAAAGTGTTTTATGACATAAGTTGTTTTATATGTTCCCCATTCCCTGAGCAGGTCTTGGCACTTGGGAAAAATTTAGAGGAACTGCCTCAGGGGTTTCACTCCATGTCACCACTTTATGGGAGGCATGGGTGTGCACCTGACGCTGGGGACCAGCGTCCAATCACAGGGGGGAATGTGTAGCGGGGTCCTCAAATTGATGGGATACACCTGGGGAATAGTGTGACCCAGGTGTATAATTGTGTTAGGGTTCAGACCCCTTTTTGTTTCGTGGAGGATTGGAGGATGTAGTATTCTCCTTTGCCTGTGGGTGGCGGGGTACCCACAGGCTTCAGGTAGAATCATCTCCTGCAGTGCTCCCTGTTTTGTCCCTTCCCGGAGATGGTATGGCTGGGGCGGGGAACCCGCCGGGCCGTTGATGGGAGGAGATAAAAGGGGGAGACGCCCTTACCACGAGGTCTTGTGGAGAAGGAGGTCCTCGGAGGAGGAGGGTTGCGGTCCGCACCCAGGCCCCTCAGGCCTGGGTGCTGGAGATCCAGGAGTCTGGTCCAGGTGCCCATGGCCTGGTCCGGAGTCATGTTGGCGTCCATCCCAGGCACCTTTAGCCTGGGGTGAGGTACTATCGAGGAGGCCTGGGGCCCAGTACCTTCGACTGGGTCCCGCTAGGGTGGACTGTCCGAGGGTCCCTGAGCGGAGGGACTTGTATCTGAGGTGAGGAGGCCAGAGAGGTTACCCACTGGAGACCCGGAGCAGCACCAACCCGGTGACAGTGGGCCTCTGGGAACTCTCTTGGGAGGACACATCCCCCTGATAGGGGCCACAGCGCATCGAAGAGGGCTCCATTGCTGTTCATAGGGGTTGCTGGAAGAGACCCCATCTTTCCTGTTCTGTAACAGCCGGATTGGCTTAGGCGCCGCTGGTCATAGTACAGTGGCATAGAACTTAAACTTTAGGAAGTGCCTCGATCTGCTCGCCCCACCGTTGGCAAGGTTATAGGTCCCAACCAGTTTGCTGCAAAATAACTGTTTATTGTGCTTTGCGTATTGGAGTGTCAAATAAACAAGTGTTGGACCTTTCTCCGGTGTGTGAACTCCAGTTACTGGAAGCAAAGGGGAGGCTGGTGAGCTTGCAATTACAGACTCAGTGCATTCACAGAACACACCGGCCCGAGGAAACATCAGTAAGTGGCCTTCACCTCCCTACTACAATGGGGAGGACATGGGCCGTGGCGCATCTCACTCTCACAACCCAGGAACCCCTAGACATGAGTTGGTGTGTAACCGATAAAGATGGAGAGAGAGTGAGGCCGCTACACTATGTCTACTCGAACATTTCATAGGTTAGTGGAGACATTAAGGGGTTGGTTTACTAAAACTGGAGAGTTCAAAATCTGGTGCAGCTCTGCATAGAAACCAATCAGCTTCCAGGTTCTATTGTCAAAGCTTAATTGAACAAGATAAAGTTAGAAGCTGATTGGCTGCCATGCACAGCTGCACCAGATTCTGAGTGCTCCAGTTTTAGTAAATCACCCCCCTTTTTCACTACTTCTCTCCTTTTCTTTTTCCTCCTTCTCTTCTCTTGGGATTATGGTGCATTACATTATCACCCTCATCGACAAATTTCCATACAGTTATAGTTTTACTATTCATATATAGGGGTCCTCCCTTATTTCTCTGGCAGGACTAGATGGAGCATCCCCACCGCAGTTGCGGCTGGTGCTCAACATTTTTTGGGGGGCGCAAACAAACTGATAAAAAAAAAACATCAATTGCCACCACTGTGCCCATTAAACGCAGCCACTGTGCGCAAACGCCACCAGTTTGCCATCTCAAATGCAGCCAGTTTCCCCCCAAATACAGCCAGTTTCCCCCCAAATGCAGCCAGTTTGTCCCCAAATAAAGCCAGTTTGTCCCCAAATGCAGTCAGTTTCCCCCCAAATGCAGACAGTTTGTCCCCAAATACAGCCAGTTTGTCCCCATATACAGCCAGTTTGTCCCCATATACAGCCAGTTTGTCCCCAAATAGAGCCAGTTTGTCCCCAAATACAGCCAGTTTCCCCCCAAATGCAGCCAGTTTGTCCCCAAATACAGCCAGTTTGTCCCCAAATGCAGCCAGTTTGTCCCCATTTACAGCCAGTTTGTCCCCATATACAGCCAGTGTGTCCCCATATACAGCCAGTGTGTCTCCATATACAGCCAGTTTCCCCCCAGCCCTGCACTTACCTTCCTCGGGTCAGCGCTGTCCTTCTTCCGTCCTCAATGTCTTCTCCCGCCCTCGATGTCTCTTCAGCCAATCAGGTTACCGGTAACTAGACCCGGTGAACATGATTAGCTGAAACGCCTGTCAGTGTTAACCAGGGAACGCACCCCCGTGCGTCCTCTGGTTAACTATTTGGAAGCCGATAACAGCCCTCAGGCTGTTATCGGGAAGCCTATCAGAGCCGCTGGCACTTCCAAAAACCATGCAATGCAATGCATGAACCTATGTATTGTTGTGAGTGACGGGTGCAGGAGCGAGAGGGGGCGGCGCCTCTGCACCCACTATGGAGGCACTGCCACTGCCCCACAGGCTCCTCAGGCTCAACATTCCTTCTGGACCGACACACTGCCTACAGAGTCCTAAGGTAAAAAACTTTTGTAATACCGTATTTTCCGGCGTATAAGACGACTTTTTACGACTTTTTACCCCATAAAAATCTTCTCCAAAGTCGGGGGTCGTCTTATACGCCGGTACCTGGCGTGTAGAATCTGAAGTCAGACCGCGGCCATTTATTTTTCAAAAGCCGCGCCGCCTCCTCGAGCTGATAGGCGGAACACTCAGCTTCCCAGCAGAGCCTCTGTTTAGTGTTCCGCCTATCACGGATGCCCTCTCATCCTCGGCCTCGGATGAGAGGGCATCTGTGATAGGCGGAACACTGAACACAGTGTCTGCTGGGAAGCTGAGTGTTTCCGCCTATCACAGAACAGCACGAGGAGGAGGCGCGGCTTTTGAAAAATGGACGGCCGCGGTCTGACTTCAGATTCTACATGCCAGGGATAAGGTAGGGGGCACAGTGAGGTATGCATTGGGGGCACAGTGAGGTATGCATTGGGGGCACAGTGAGGTATGCATTGGGGGCACAGTGAGGTATGAATTGGGGGCACAGTGAGGTATGCAATGGAGGCACAGTGAGGTATGCAATGGAGGCACAGTGAGGTATGCAATGGAGGCACAGTGAGGCATGCAATGGGGCACAGTGAGGCATGCAGGGGCACAGTGAGGCATGCAATGGGGCACAGTGAGGCATGCAATGGGGCACAGTGAGGCATGCAGGGGCACAGTGAGGTATGCAATGGGGGCACAGTGAGGTATGGTGAGGCATGGCTAGTCGGAAGGGGGGTCGTCTTATATGGCGAGTATATCCCAAAACCCAAATTTTATCTGGTAAATTAGGGGGTCGCCTTATACGCCGGAAAATACGGTAAATGTATTTATGAAGAATAGATTTAAATATTCAAGCATTTAATAACGTTTAATTGTTCATCTCCCCCTCCCTTTTCCCACTCTGCGTTTATGACACACCGCTGCACATGCAACAGCATGACATGTAACTGTATCTCTATGTCAAAGCTCTATAATGTTTTGGTTGGATTCTCATTCTACTAATAAGTAACTCTAGACGCTCCAGAATGACATGGTGCTTATGTAAAAATGTCAATGTTCATTAATTATCAATTTAAACCTATACTCATTTAATTCAATGTTTTCAATATCTCTTTGATGCTATATGATGTTTTTTTTTGTGAGCTATCTTTAACCTCCCTAGCGGTATTCCCGAGTCTGGCTCGGGGTGAATTTTTTATACCAAAAGCGAGCCACATTCGGGCTGCATTGCAGGATACAGGGAAAGTTACTTACCTTGTTCCCTGGATCCTGCGATGTCTCCCCGCTGTGTCTGCGAGCCGTCTCCTCACTCGATTCACACTAGGGTTGCCACTTGTCCAGGATTCACCCGGACAGTTCGGGTTTTGACTCATGTGTCCGGGTTTCAGTCCATTTGAAACCCAGACACAATATTCAGACAGGAATGTGGCTCAGAACCGGGCCTGATAGGAGGGTGAGGGGGCACTATGCATGCCACATTACTATTCTCTTTGGAGCACCCAAAGGTGTCTCAGATCTGTTACAATCCTATAGTGTATATTTAAAAAAAATGTTTTTGCGATGCGTCGCTGAAGTGTTCGGGTTTGGCTTGAAGAAAAGGTGGCAACCCTAATTCACACACAGTGCCCGAGTGCTGAGCTCCGTTCCCTGCGAGAGTTGCGACGCACGGGGACGGAGTTCGGCGCCAAATTAAAAAAGTAAAAAACACAATATAGATACAGTACACTGTAATCTTACTGATTACAGTACTGTATGTAATAATTACACATCCCCTTTGTCCCTAGTGGTCTGTCCAGTGTCCTGCATGCAGTTTTATATAATAAAAACTGTTCTCTGCCTGGAAACTGGAGATTGTCCATAGCAACCAAAAAGTGTCCCTTTATGTCAAAAGCGGTTTTAGACCAACTAGAAAACAGCGATAATAAATTAGAATCACTTGCAGAATTGAGCGATATCGATTTGTGGGAAATTCGTCATTAAACACTAAATCTAATGACAGTGACAATTCTGCAAATTTCAGTGTTTTTGATTTGATTACATTATTGAATAATTTTTTTTATAATTACATTACTATTTGTTATAATTATTTATAGTTATTTATTATATTATAATTTATGATTTTGTGTTTCAAACGTTATCATACCCGGGATGTCTACTAGACTCTTGTTTGGACAGATTTAAGTGAGTTATTCCTAAGAATTACAGGCCTACAATATAAAACGCCAAATTTCCATGCAAAATAATGGTACTGCTTTCAGCACCAAAAATCTGAAATAATATATACCACCAGGCAGGTTAAGGCCCTGGCGAAGCGGGGGTTCCCGTGAAACGCGTAGGCCATATCTTTTGACGTCTCCTGCCAGGACCTGCAAATCCTGGATTCAAGAAATAGCAGACTGTACTTTGTCTTAAATTGTAATAGATTTTTAAAGAAGTTTCTGCCTATGGATGGCAAATACAACTTTTCTATTTTTTCATAATTGTGGTATATATTCTTTTGTCCACAATTAAAGTCCCACTCCACCCCATTTTGAACTTTAGTCGCACCCCTTAAGCCGCGTACACACGATCGGTTTTACCGATGAAAACAGTCCGATGGATTTCTTTAATCGGACAAACCGATCGTGTATGGGCCCCATCGGTCTTTTTTCCATCGGTGAGAAAAAATAGAACATGTTTTACATTTTTCTGATGGATAAAAAACCGATAGCAAATTCCGATCGTCTATGGGCAAGTCCATCGGATCAAAAACCCACACATGCTCAGAATCAAGTCGACGCATGCTCAGAAGCATTGAACTTCATTTTTCTCGGCTCATCGGAGTGCTTTACGTCACAGCGTTTGTAACGGTCGGTTTTTTGACTGATGGTGTGTGGGCAAGACTGATGAAAGTCAGCTTCATCGGATTTCCGATGGAAAAATCCATCGGTTTAAAAACCATAGGAAATCCGATCGTGTGTACAGGGCTTTAGAGTCTGCCTCTCATCAAGCTAAATTTGAAGGTTTCCAGTAGTACTGAATGGATGCTCCAAATGACTATACAGACTAAACAAAAAGAAAAAGTGATGAATACTATTTACAAAGTAGAATTTTACACTGCCCTGGCGTTAGAGATCACATTGGTGGCATTTGCCTTTGGGAAAGTGTCACCAATTACAGAATCAACAAAATGCAACTGCCACTTACTCTAATGGAAGTCACCCCTTGCTAGCCAAAAGGCGGCAGAATGCAATATAAGGCAGCAGCAACACTGCTGGGAACAATGCCATAAGAGATGGTGAGTCGCGTGTTAGCGATTCTGCTGCTTGTGCGTTGTTGGTAGCAAAAGAATCATTACTGCAATGTAATCCCGAAAGTATTAAGTTTTTCCAAATAGCAGAGTTACACTTTGAAGTGTTACTAAACCCACAACAGTAAAATCAGCCTGTTTCACTCTATGCTTGTTAGACTCACTGTGGAACCTTAGGCTCGATTCACACTAAGGCTGGTTTCACACTGGGGCGGTGGGGGCGGTGGCGGTATAGCGCCGCTATTTTTAGCGGCGCTATACCGTCGGGATTGTTGAGCTATTCAGCCGCTAGCAGTGCGGTTTTAACCCCCGCTAGCGGCCAATAAAGGGTTAATACCACCCGCAAACCGCGGCTACAGCCGCGGTTTGCGGGCAGTATTACCGCGGTATCCCATGCATTTCAATGGGAAGGAGCGGTGTAGGAGCGGTAAACACACCGCTCCTCTCACCGCTCCAAAGATGCGGCTAGCAGGACTTTTTTTACCGTCCTGCTAGCGCACCGCTCCAGTGTGAAAGCCCTCGGGGCTTTCACATTGGAGAGAAAGGAGCCGCTGTTTAGGCTCGGTTTGCAGGCGCTATTTTGCTAAAACGGCAAAAACGCTCAAAAGCAACATGCATAAGGCCCCTTTCACACTGGGGCGGTTTGCAGGCGCTATTTTTAGCAAAATAGCGCCTGCAAACCGCCCCAGTGTGAAAGGGGCCTTATGCATGTTGCTTTTGAGCGTTTTTGCCTTGCTTTTTGCGGTGCTTGCCGCGTTTTTCAACATGCGTTTTTACCGCGATTAGCGTTTTGCGTTTTTTTTTTTTTTATTAATTTTTCTAAATTAATTTTTATTTTTATACATTTCCATAAAAAATATAAAAAATAAATTAAAAAAATCGCGGTAAAAACGCGGTAAAAACGCATCAAAAACTTGGTACTTGCGTTTTTGATGCAGGTCCATTGACTTCTATTACATGCAAAATGCTGCTTTTTGCATGAAAAAAAGTCCCCGACACTTTCCAAAAACGCAGAGGTACAAAAATGCATTGATGTGAACATGTTCCATAGGAACCCATGTTAAAAAATTTCCCTGCATTTCTGCAAAATGCAAAATGCACCAAAAAACGCATTAGTGTGAATGGAGCCTAAGGGCTTAATCCTGCGTATTGTGTAAGAAAGCTGTTTGATCCTGTCTTCTCTGATCCTTCCCTTCTTCCACTGTCCCCAATCCATCTCCTGATAGTACAGAGCCTTGGGGGCACTCTGCACGCACTCAGTTTGGTGTGTATTGCTAGAGAGTTTTTTTTTTGTTTTGTTTCTGGGAGGGTGCATGTGATCAGCACAGGGCCAATAACATACCTCCCAACTTTTTAAATGTCCTCTGCGGGACATTCATTCAGATTTTTTTGCCTAGGTATTAAAGTTGTTGAGCGGGGGGGGGGGGGGGGGTTGCGGGACGGTCGTTTTTGTGTTTTACTGGCAGACTGCACTTGTTGAGCGGGGGAGGGGGCGCGAGTAGGGGGGGAGTGCCGGACTTCACAAAACACATAACAGGGACGTCGCTCAGAACTTACCTCCTCCTTCTTCCTCTGCCTTCTGTGTCCTGCTGTGGCTGTGCGGGAATACAGAAGGTATCGCGGGACTGCGGGAAAGTTGTGTCACTGCGGGTAAAACCCGCAGAATCCGTGCGGGTTGGGAGATATGCAATAAGCACGGTCCAGATAGAGGGTCAGGGGTCATGCAGCCTCATAGGATAATCAGAGGAGAATGAAAACTCCTCCTACACCTACAAGCTTTACTAGACACTGATAGAAGACACAAAACTTCTCTATACTGCTGATGAGAAAAGGTATTTAGCAATTTATATTTACTAAAATAATTGCATTTCCATGTTCTGTGTACTGTGGGAGACCAGATATAGTGAATACAGGGTCCTGGGTTTACTAACACTTTAACCACTTCCTACCGGGTCATAGACATATGACGCCGGCAGGAACCCTCCCTCCCTCCGGGCGGACGTCATATGACGTCCTTTTTTCCCGGCCGTCTATGGGGCGCGCGCGCGCCGCCGGCGGCGCGCGCGCGCACCCGCGGCAACGCTCGTGACCCGGTGAGTGTGCCCGGCGGCCGCGATGTCCGCTGGGCACCCGCGATTGCCCGCGATCACGGCAGAAGTGTGGATCTGTGTGTGTAAACACACAGATCCACCTCCTGTCAGAGGTGAGGAGACCGATGTGTGTTCCCAGTACAGAGGAACACTGATCGGTCTCCTCCCCTTGTGAGTCCCCTCCCCCTACAGTTACAATCACTCAATAGGGAACATATTAACCCCTTGATCGCCCCCTAGTGTTAACCCTTTCCCTGCCAGTCACATTTACACAGTAATTAGTGCAGTTTTATAGCACTAATCGCTGTATAAATGTGAATGGTCCCAAAAACGCGCCAATAGTGTCCGATGTGTCTGCCGCAATGTCACGGTCACAATAAAAATCGCAGATCGCCGCTATTACTAGTAAAAAATAAAAAAAATAAAAATGCCATAAATCTATCCCCTATTATGTAGACGCTATAACTTTTGCGCAAACCAATCAATATACGCTTATTGCAAAAAAAAATTACCAAAAATATGTAGAATACGTATCGGTCTAAACTTAGAAAAAAAATTGTTTTAAAAAAAAAAAATTGTGATATTTATTAAATCAAAAAGTAAAAAATATTGCATTTTTTTCAAATATGTCGCTCTTCTTTTGTTTATAGCACAAAAAATAAAAACCGCAGAGGTGATCAAATACCACCAAAAGAAAGCTCTATTTGTGGGGGAAAAAGGACGTCAATTTTGGTTAGGTTCAACGTCGCACGACCGCGCAATTGTCAGTTAAAGCGACGCAGTGCTGCATCGCAAAAAGTGCTCCGGTCAGGAAGGGGGTAAATTCTTCCAGGGCTGAAGTGGTTAAGGCTGCCTTTACACATGCCTTTTTGATGCATTTTTTTACTGTGCTAAAATGCAACAAAACGTAATCCCCTTAAATCCTATGGGACTCTTCACTCTCTTCACTCCATGGCGCTGCGGCTGCGGTGCGTTTGCGTTTTGAAAAGTCCTGCATACTGCATCTTTGGTGGCTTTCAAAACCGCACCAAAAACGTAGGTCCCTATAGAAAACGCAGCAAAAATGTGCATGCGTTGCGTTTTAGGCGCATTGTTTTGAGTCACATGTTCACGTTTTACAGGTGCATGCTGGGTAATAGGCACCCAGAAATTGCACTGGAAACTTGATGTATTTTTTCGGTGGAGCAGTGTGAAAGCAGCCCAAGCAATGAATGTGGGAATACACTTTAAGCAAATGGAATCTCTAATTACAAAGATAACAAAAAGCCCCATTTAGACGCGGTGCACGCGGTCGTATAACAAATGTGCTCCGTAGTGCATTGCAATCCATACAGACATGCACATGCTGATATCTGCTTGAGTTGAGATCTTGCTGTGTGAATGATTCATTCAAGGTGAGATGTAACAGCAACAAAGTGGAGGCAGAGGTGGCGCAGAATGACCTCAGCATTCAGCCAATCGGAAGGCTGAAGTCATTCAGGACCTTCGCCACCACCACTGCCTATGCATTAGGTACAGGGCCGGGACAAGGGGTGGGCAGGAGGGGAGGCTGCCTGGGCCTCTGTGGTATCATATGAGGTGGGGGGGAGGGGGGCTACAAGGAGATTGGGGGGAGGAGATTTGTGTTGGGAGAGGGAATTTGGAGGGTGCCAGGGGTTAAGAATTGTTCTAGGAGGGGAGATTCAGGGGTGGTGTGCTAGGAGTAGTGATTTGGGGGGGGGGTTGTGTTGGGATGGGGGAAGAGTGGGGCTTGTGCTAGAAGAGCTGATATTGTAGGGGGGGGGGGTATTTGTGCTAGGAGGATAAACTAGGGGGGGGAATCTGTGTTAGAAAGGGGTATGGGGGTATTTGTGCTGGGAGGTAGAAGATTTGTGTTAGAGGGGGGGTTTGGGGGGGATTTGGGGGGAGAGAGGATCTGAGCTGGTAGGGGGGATGGAGGGCAATTAATTTTGCTGGTGGGGGGATTTCAGCAGGGGGGCAGATTTGTACTAAAAGAGGAGGGGGAATTTTAGGGGGTAAGCATGCAACTCAACTTTTTTTGGGGGGGTTTGCTGACACTAAATTCCCATACCTCTTGGGGGGGGGGCAGTTTGATATATTCGCCCTGGGCTGTAGATGACCTTGTTCCAGCAGGGGTTAAGAATTGTTCTGGGGGGGGGGGGGAATTTGAGGGTGGTGTGCTAGATGTGGTGACTTGGGGGGATTTGTGTTGTAAAGGGGGGAGGGGGAGAGGATTTGTGCTAGGATTGCAGATGTTTTGGGGTTTGCGCTAGAAGAGCTGATATGGTAGAGTGGGGAAGGAATTTGTACTAGGGAGGCTTTTTTTTTTGGGGGGGGGACACTTTGTGCTTGTAGAGATGATTGGGGGGTATTTGTGCTAGGAGGGTAAATTTGGGGGGAAGAATTTCTGCTAGGAGGGATAATTTCGGGGGGAAGGATTTCTGCTAGGAGGGGCATGGGGGATTTGTGCTTGGAGGGAAATTTGAGGGGTAGTGGATTTGTCCTAGAAGGGTTGATTTTTGGGGGGGATTTGGGGAGAGAGAGGATTTGAGCTGAGGGGGTGGGGGGGGGGATTAGGCGTGTGTGTGTGTGTGGGGGGGGGGATTTGTGCAGGGAGGGGAAATTTGAGTGGTAGAGGATCTGTGCTTGGAGGGAAATTTGAGTGGTAGTGGATTTGTCCTAGAAGGGTTGATTTTTTGGGGGAGATTGGGTGAGAGAGAGGATTTGAGCTGAGAGGGGGGATGGAGGGGGATTAGGAGTGTGTGTGTGGGGGGGGGATTCGTGCAGGGAGGGGAAATTTGAGTGGTCGAGGATTTGTGCAGGAAGGGGTGATTTTTATTTTTTTAGGTGGGGGGGGGGGAATTGGGGAGAGAGAGGATTTTAGCTGAGGGGGGGGGGGGGGGATTAGGCTTGTGTGTGGGGGGGGATTTGTGCAGGGAGGGGAAATTTGAGTGGTAGAGGATCTGTGCTTGGAGGGAAATTTGAGTGGTAGTGGATTTGTCCTAGAAGGGTTGATTTTTTGGGGGGGATTTGGGGGAGAGAGAGGATTTGAGCTGAGGGGGTGGGGGGGATTAGGCGTGTGTGTGTGGGGGGGGGGATTTGTGCAGGGAGGGGAAATTTGAGTGGTAGAGGATCTGTGCTTGGAGGGAAATTTGAGTGGTAGTGGATTTGTCCTAGAAGGGTTGATTTTTTGGGGGGGATTTGGGGAGAGAGAGGATTTGAGCTGAGGGGGTGGGGGGGGCTGGATTAGGTGTGTCTGTGTGGGGGGGGGGGAATTTGTGCAGGGAGGGGAAATTTGAGTGCTAGAGGATCTGTGCTTGGAGGGAAATTTGAGTGGTAGTGGATTTGTCCTAGAAGGGTTGATTTTTTGGGGGAGATTTGGTGAGAGAGAGGATTTGAGCTGAGAGGGGGGATGGAGGGGGATTAGGAGTGTGTGTGTGTGTGTGTGTGTGGGGGGGGGGGGGAATTCATACAGGGAGGGGAAATTTGAGTGGTCGAGGATTTGTGCAGGAAGGGGTGATTTTTATTTTTTTAGGGGGGGGGGAATTGGGGAGAGAGAGGATTTTAGCTGAGGGGGGGGGGTGGGGGGATTAGGCGTGTGTGTGGGGGGGTGGGGATTTGTGCAGGGAGGGGAAATTTGAGTGGTAGAGGATCTGTGCTTGGAGGGAAATTTGAGTGGTACTGGATTTGTCCTAGAAGGGTTGATTTTTTGGGGGGGATTTGGGGAGAGAGAGGATTTGAGCTGAGGGGGTGGGGGGGATTAGGCGTGTGTGTGTGTGTGGAGGGGGGATTTGTGCAGGGAGGGGAAATTTGAGTGGTAGAGGATCTGTGCTTGGAGGGAAATTTGAGTGGTAGTGGATTTGTCCTAGAAGGGTTGATTTTTTGGGGGGAGATTTGGTGAGAGAGAGGATATAGGGCTGAAAGGGGGGATGGGGGAGATTAGGAGTGTGTGTGTGTGTGTGTGTGTGGGGGGGGATTTGTGCAGGGAGGGGAAATTTGAGTGGTCGAGGATTTGTGCAAGAAGGGGTGATTTTTTTTTGGGGGGGGGGCAATTAATTGTGCTGGGAGGGGATTTCAGCAGGGGGCAGTTACTGAAAGGAGGGGGGATTTTAAGGGGGTAAACATGCAGATTAGTGCTCAATTGTCTTTTTTTGGGGGGGGGGGTGGGGGGGATTTTTTCTGATACAAAATGCTACATCTTGTACCTTGTCCCGGCACTAATTAGGAATGTCTACAATGTGGCCCATGATTTACTAGGTGCATGTGGTCCATTTACCTTGTATGCATGTCCCAATATGCGCTAATGATTACCTGCGTCCCACATAATCAGACCATGGAGCGCAGAATTGATCTCGTCTTGGTTTACACAGCTAAACGCCATGGAACAAAACAAAGCTGTGTGAACGGGCTCATAGGATACAATACATCTGCCTTCAGATCTGTATAAATAAAGGATCCAAATGCAGCATTTTACGCACGAGTCTTTCTTTGTTCGTTCTTTTTGAATAAACATTAAATGAATTCACGCACACATACATGATGAAATATTGTCCAGACACAAAAACAATGTATTATTTAGTCATTGTTGGGCTTTGTTTTGTGTGTCCCGCGCTTATTAGATATTTAAGTCTCTTCTCAGATAATCAGATAAAATATAGAATATTATATTATTACTTTCTAAATTGCTGGTTTCTCTCAGTAGGGGGCGCTGCAGTTCCATAGTCCAAGTAGGAGACACACTTCTATTAGAGTTTCTTCTTCTAAGAAGGGGCCAGACAGGACCTCTATGGGTAGCTGAGTTTTTTTTTTTTGTTGTTGTAATGCACATTGATGAATTCAGTATAATGCTGACCGCCTCATGGCTTCACAACGTTATCAATCTTTGGGTCTGTAATATCATCGTACGGATACAGACCTGGGTATCTCAAGTGGCCACTTTGGTCTGTTAGCTGCCGGCTCCTCTGCATTAAACATTTATAGGCACCCTAGATGAACATAATGAAGAAGACGAAGGTTGGTCTTCGGCACAGAGGATGCCGGGGCAGGGCAGGAGAGGATGCAAACTAAGAATATTTTACGTATAGGAAGGATAGAATTGGGGTGACCATACACAGGGCCGCTAATAGGAATCATGATGGGGCCCCATACAGCCTACCTGATGAGTGGGGGAGAAACCTGGGTGAGAGACACAGAGGGCATTGTTCTCCACCGATCCTCCTGCTGTCCGGGCCCCTCTGTGCGCTGGGGCCCCCTACAGGAGGGCTGGTGGTCCCCCCCCCTATCAGCAGCCCTGACCATACACACTACAATCTAATTGTACAATCCTTGTGCAATCTTATTTAAATGTACCAAAACTAGGTAATTTGAGGACAAACCTATACAATCTTATCAAGTTCGGTCCAGCTGCACCAGTCCTTACATTACATTGTTGTAAATTGTACAATCAGATTGTATATTGTATGGTCAGTCATAGGCTTAGAGGGAAGATTCTATGTAGGGTTAGCGTTAGGACTTTCTCACACTTGCTTCCATGTTTGAATCGCTCTTTAGGAAGAATTTGACAGGCAATGAGGAAGTATTGTATTGCCACCTGCCTTAACCCCTTAAACCCCACACAAGTGCACTGCAACTGCACGTATTGTGTGTGGCTGTGGGGCGCGTGCAGAGCAGCCCTATTCACTGGAATGGGTTGCGCTTGGCGGGCACGGCACTTCCGCAAGCAAAGCATTGCAGCCACAGCTTATGTACACCCCCGGCTGCTGTCTCTGCAGCTAAGAGGTTGTGGGGCAGTAAAAATGTGGCTGAACCACTGGGTTTTACCGCCTCTCAACCACTTGTGTGAATGAGCCCTTAGGGTTACAGGGAGGGTTCGTTTCAGAGGGACCTTAGTTTAACTCAACGTTCTCAGCACCAGGAACACTGAGATGAAAGCTAAAGACTCCAGTCTCCCTGAACATATATTGAAATGTAAAATCCAGTAAAATCTGTCCAACATGCTCGCTCACCAATGGAATTTCCCAGGGCCCATTTCCTGTTGGTGATGCCTGTTTAATGTATGTTTAACCACTTGCCTGCTGAGAACTTTCACCCCCTTCCTGCCCAGGCCAATTTTCAGCTTTCAGTTATGTTGCACTTTGAATGACAATTGGACGGTCATGCAACACTGTACTCATATGAATTTTTTATACATTTTTTTTTTGGGACAGATAGAGCTTTCTTTCGGTGGTATTTAATCACCACTGGGTTTTGTTTTGCTAATAAAACCAAAAACCTTTTCTTAGTTTCTGTTATAGAATTTTGCAAATAAGTACATTTTTTTCGGCACTGATGTGTGCTGATGAGGCTGCACTGAACGGCACTGAAGAGGCTGCACTGATAGGCACTGATGGGGCTACACTGATGTGCACTTATGAGGCAACACTGATGGGCACTAATGGGCACTGATAAGGCTGCACTGATGAGACTGCACTGATGGGCACTGATGAGGCTGCACTGATGGGCACTGATGAGGCAGCACTGATGGTCACCGATGAGGCTGCACTGATGGGCATTGATGAGGCTGCACTGATGGACTAATGAGCACTGATAAGGCTGCACTGATGGGCACTGATGAGACTGAGCTGATGGGCACTTATGAGGCTACACTGATGGGCACTGATGAGGCAGCACTGATGGTCACCAATGAGGCTGCACTGATGGGCACTGATGAGGCTGCACTGATGGACTAATGGGCACTGATAAGGCTGCACTGATGGGCACTGATGAGACTGAGCTGATGAGGCACTGATGAGGCTATACTGATGGGCACTGATGAGGCAGCACTGATGGGCACCGATGAGGCTGTACTGATGGGCACTGATGAGGCTGCACTGATGGACTAATGGGCACTGATGAGGCTGCACTGATGGGCACTG
The DNA here is from genome assembly GCA_029206835.1 of Rana muscosa. Taxonomy (NCBI): domain Eukaryota; kingdom Metazoa; phylum Chordata; class Amphibia; order Anura; family Ranidae; genus Rana; species Rana muscosa. Next base: position 63,725,694 of record CM055128.1, read on the forward strand.
ATGAGAATGAGCTGATGGGCACTGATGAGGCTACACTGATAGGCACTGATGAGGCAGCACTGATGGTCACCGATGAGGCTGTACTGATGGACACTGATGAGGCTGCACTGATGGACTAATGGGCACTGATAAGGCTGCACTGATGGGCACTGATGAGAATGAGCTGATGGGCACTGATGAGGCTACACTGATGGGCACTGATGAGGCAGCACTGATGGGCACCGATGAGGCTGCACTGATGGGCACTGATGAGGCTGCACTGATGGACTAATGGGCACTGATAAGGCTGCACTGATGGGCACTGATGAGACTGAGCTGATGGGCACTGATGAGGCTACACTGATGGGCACTGATGAGGCAGCACTGATGGTGACCGATGAGGTTGCACTGATGGGCACTGATGAGGCTGCACTGATGGACTAATGGGCACTGATAAGGCTGCACTGATGGGCACTGATAAGGCTGCACTGATGGGCACTGATGAGATTGAGCTGATGGGCACTGATGAGGCTATACTGATGGGCACTGATGAGGCAGAACTGATGGGCACCGATAAGCTGCACTGATCATCAGAGCACTAATGATCAGTGCCCTGATGATCAGTGTAAATGTCCCCTGTCACAGGATTGCCGGTTATCCACTTTCCTGTCCTTGCAGGAAAGGAAATGCCAATAACCTGCATTTGTTTACATGGGATCAGCTGGGAGCGTAGGGGGACGGGGTTATGGGAGGACGCCAATAAAAGCCCTCCCAGAACTGGACGACCGCGCTGTAGCCGTCTTTCAGCTATAGTGCAGTTGGCAAGTGGTTAAACAGCCACTTGTAGTCCCCAACTAGAGCCCATGTGACAGGGTGACAACACAGAGATACCATTGGGAGACAGGGGCAGAATGTTGTCACCCCATAACAGGAAGTGCCTGAACAACAGCCCTTAAAGCTGAACTTTGAAAAAAAAAATACCTTGCAGTGGAACGCCCCACATGACAAGGGTTTAATACTTGTTATTCTAGGGGCTCTCACAAGCTCCCTCTATCTGTTGGACTGGGTCCCTGCAACCTCCTCTATAAGCCACTCACAGCTACAGTTACATGCTTCATGCACAAGCCTAGAGAACCCCCCAAATCTATCCAAAGCTCTACCTCCTTCAAGTCTGATTGAACAATCCACTACATTTAGTGACAAAACAAAGAAATGATCCTAAATTAAAAAGCAAGAAGAATTGATTGGAAGAAGAGATTGGTGGGTGTGCAGCCAGGAATAAAATATGTCCATCTTAGCCAGTCATTAACCCTATCTGAATGCTAGGAATACTTTGCTTTGGATTTAGCACTTAAAGCAACAGGCCTGCATTGCAGCACACCGCAGACCATGATAAAGCACAAGCATGTGTTGCATTGCAGTACTCTGCATTACACAAAATAGTGCATGCCAGATTGAACCAACATTAACAAGTGTGCGGTACATGCACCACAATGGGCCGCCTAGGTATGAATGGGGCCTCACTATATCAGTTCCATTGGATTTAAAGCGGATCTTCACTGCATCTGAGCACCACATACCAAAAACACTATTTCATTCATTTTTAATATGCAAAGCAAACTTCCCCATCCATCCATGTCTCCATGCTTTATTTTGTTGAGAAATCTCTTTAAACCCCCCTGCCCCCCCCCCCCCCAGCATTTCTGACCATCTTGAGTAAGGGCCAATGATTCATGTAGCATTTACTTCCTGGAATCCATCTGCCCTTAGCACAGGCATGCATGCAGAAGGGTGTGCTTAGCTGCTCCTCCCCTCCTGAAGACTCCTGGGATGTATGACACCATTTGCCTAGGCAAGAAATCAGGAAGTAACTGAAGAAATGTAAAACAAAAGTATAAAACAAGTAAATATAATATAATTTCCTATCTATTTAATAATGCTAGCAGAATGAGGATTAAAAATAATCAATGTTGATTGGGAGAGTGAAGATCCACTTTGATTTTCAATGAGAATGGTAACCAGGACAAATAGAGAGGGTGAATCTCCCTAATGAGGGCCACAGACAGCAATAAAACCCTGACAGGGGTTCTAATACTTCTCCCCTCTATCCAAAACATAAAAAAAAAATGTTTTGCCTCTAGTTACAGTGCCTTGAAAAAGTATTCATACCCTTTGAAATTTTGCCGATTTTGTCATGTTACAATCAAAAACGTAAATGTATTTTTATTGGGATTTCATGTAATAGACCAACAAAAAGTGGCACATAATTGTGAAGTGGAAGGGAAATGATAAATGGTTTTTAAAATCTTTTACAAATATATATCTGAAAAGTGTGGCGTGCATTTATATCCAGCCGCCTTCAGGCTGGGATCACACTAGTCTGTAAATTCCAGCTCTGGTTTCTCTGCGAAGAGAAAAAGCAGCTGTTCAGCAGTTCCTTTCCGTTGTAGCTGCAGATCAGCTGACCAGGGAGAGGGAGAGGTGTAGTGATGAGGAGGAGAGAATTTGTGTTCAGAACGGTACGCATCTGCGAATCAGATGCGCTCCCATAGAAGATTATGTGCCTGCAATTCGCACCACAATACGTAAAAAACGCACACGTCTTTTGGACAATGCAGAGTGCGAATGCAACGCACATATGTGAACCAGATTTATTTAAACAATTAGATTTTAAAATGTTCTGCAAATTGGATGCGGTGTAAGCCGCATCCAATTCGCATAGGTGTGAACTGAGCCTAACTCTGATACCCCTAACTAAAATCTACTGGAACCAATTGCCTTTAGAAGTCACCTAATTAATAAATAGAGTCCACCTGTGTGTAATTTAATCTCAGTATAAATACAGATGTTCTGTGAAGCCCTTAGAGGTTTGTTAGAGAACCTAAGTGAACAAATAGCATCATGAAGGCCAAGGAACACACCAGACAGGTCAGGAAAGAAGTTGGAGAAGTTTAAAGCAGAATTAGGTTATAAAAAAATATCCCAAGCTTTGAACATCTCACGGAGCACTGTTCAATCCATCATCCAAAAATGGAAAGAGTGTGGCCCAACTGCAAACCTACCAAGACATGGCCGTCCACCTAAACTGGGAGAATCTGTCCACAGGACAACTATTAGTCGTCCACTCCACAAATCTGGCCTTTATAGAAGAGTGGCAAGAAGAAAACAATTGTTGAAGGAAAGCCATAAGAAGTCCTGTTTGCAGTTTGTGAGAAGCCATGTGGGGGACACAGCAAACACACAGCATGTGGAAGAAGGTGCTCTGGTCAGATGAGACCAAAATTACATTTTTTGGCCTATAAGCAAAACACTACGTGTGGCAGAAAACTAACACTGCACATCACCCTGAACACACCATCCCCACTGTGAAACATGGTGGTGGCAGCATCATGTTGTGGGGATTCTTTTCTTCAGCAGGTTAAGGGAAGCTGGTCAGAGTTGATGGGAAGATGGATGGAGCCAAATACAGGGCAATCTTAGAAGAAACTTGTTAGAGTCTGCAAAAGACCTGAGACTGGGGTGGAGGTTCACCTTACAGCAGGACAACGACCCTAAACATACAGCCAGAGCTACAATGGAATGGTTCAGATCAAAGCATATTCATGTGTTAGAATGGCCCAGTCAAAGTCCAGACCTAAATCTAATTGAGAATCTGTGGCAAGACTTGAAGATTGCTCTTCACAGACGCTCTGCATCCAATCTGACAGAGCTTGAGCTGTTTTGCAAAGAAGAATGGATGAAAATTTCACTCCCTAGCTGGTAGAGATATACCCAAAAAGACTTGCAGCTGTAATTGCAGCGAACAGTGGTTCTATTGACTTGGGGGGGCTGAATACAAATGCACTCCACACTTTTCACATATTTATTTGTAAAAAACTTTGAAAACCATTTATTATTTTCCTTCCACTTCACAATTATGTGCCACTTTGCGTTGGTCTATCACATAAAATCCCAATAAAATAAATTTACGTTTTTGGTTGTAGCATAACAAAATGTGGAAAATGTCAAGGGGGTATGAATACTTTTTTCAAGGCACTGTAACTAGAGACAAAATATGTTTTTAAGTTTTGAATAGAGGTAAGAAGCATTAGAACCCCTGTCAGGATTTCAATCAATCCCCCGAGGAAGCCCTTACAGGTGAAACATGTCAGGATAATAACATCATGTTACCTTCCACCTTCAAAATGTTACCTATGATGTGATAAATATATATCTGCCAATTAAAAAAAAACACAAAACAAAATAACCCCTGTCAGGGTTTTATTGCTGTCTTTGCCCTCATTAGGGAGATTCACCCTCTCTATTTGTCCTGGTTATCATTCTCATTGAAAGTGAAAGTAAAGGAAAATCCCAGATTTTGGGTTGTCCCCAGAAAAGTAATAAAGGGGAAATCTTCCAATGGGTTCTGGCAAAATGGGGGTCACCAAGGAATTCCTTTAATTTGCAGGGACTTCCTCTCACTTCCTGTTTGGCTATGGGACAGGAAGTGAAGGGAAATCTCCGCAATGGGACACAGAAAAAAATCTGACAGGGGTTATAACCCTCCCTTACTCTTTCGAAAATTAGAAAAAAAAAATTGCCTATAGTTCCACTTTAATGTAAGGCTATGCAATGTCAGTGTTTTGTGTTGGAAAGGTGCAGCGCTAATTGATTAAGGTCTATATGCATAGTCCATAAATAATCCAGGTGAATAATTGCTGAAGTGGTGATCAAATATCACAAGTGCAGAGACACCGTCACCATCACCCTAACACATTGCCTCTTATCCTCAGATAGACTGTAAATCGCATAGGTTATCAACCAAATGACAGCTCCAGCAGCAATAGGGATAATCTCCAGCAACTCCACCGCAGCACCCGAAGTCTCAGATAAAACTTAAAAAGAAACTCCTCATCGTGCAGACATTCAAATAAGATGGTTTATTGAAATAAAATCCAATAGAATACACTCACATTTGCTGAGTACCAACTCGTATATAGAAACGTCCAGCGTCCCGCATACGAGTCGCGTCACATGAGTCGCGTCACACATTTCCAACTCCCTCTACGCATTTCGTCATCAATGACATCGTCAGGGGCGCCATCAGATTGTTCTGAGTTTGTTCTCAGCAAATGTAAGTTTATTCTATTGGATTTTATTTGAATGTCTGCACGATAAGGAGTTTCTTTTTATGTTTTAACTGAGACTTCGGGTGCTGCGGTGGAGTTGCTGGAGATTATCCCTATTGCTGCTGGAGTTGTCATTTGGTTGATAACCTAACAGTCTGTCTGAGGGTAAGAGGCTGTGTGTTTGGGTGATGGTGACGGTCTCCCTGCACTTATATTTGATCTCCACTCCAGCAATTATTCACCTGGATTATTTATGGACTATGCATATGGACCTTAATCAATTAGCGCTGCACCTTTCCAATAAATCTGTTTATGTTTCTCTATACATATTGTGCCAGCTGCTTATTATTTAACATTCAATTTATCTTAACTATATGACCTTAGCGCAACAGATTTGTTTTTTTCGTTTTAGTGTTTTGTGTTGCATTGTCGGACTGTAAAAATGTGTGGCCTGATTGAAGCTTTGCACATACTATACAATCTGATGATACAAGGAGGTAGATTTACTAAAGGCAAATGGACCCCTGATGACGTCACATCTGACGAAATGATCGTCGGGACACCACGCTCACAGGCTCCGCACATGTGCGGTCGCCTCCACACGTTTGTGGACTTTTTTATTAGTTTTGTATTGGAGACTCGTTTTTGAGCACTGCAATACTTACCATTAAAAACACCTAAAGAGACAATACTGCACCAATTGGAGTTTTTTGTTTCTTTGCATACCTGCATTTCATGGGATTGGTGACATCTGATCTGGTCTGACCTTCGCCCGGTGTATGTGGGGGCTTCTGGTGGTAGACGTTTAGGATATCTGGACATCCTTCCATGGGATCTCTGATCCAACAAGCGCTTTGTGACCCCCCTGAATAAGGGTGGTCGCTGGCTTTCCGGTAGGCCTTTAATCTCACTGGGTATCACGTGGTCAAATATTTGATCCAGGCTCCATATCTCATGTGGGATCTTTTTCATTAAATTCCAGCTACTAATGAACTTTTTTTATACATTTGTACTGCTGAAGGATTTATTATTTGGCACTTTATATGCCATTGCACTTTATAATATAAGGTGTGTTTTTGTATTATGTTGATCACATATGAAATTATTACTGTATATCAGTTACAGCCACTTTTGCATTTACACTTTATAGTTATTACATGCTATACTCATTTATGTATTACAGTGAAACCTCGGATTGCGAGTAACGTGGTTAATGAGCGTTTGGCAATACAAGCACTGTTTTAAAAAAAATCCTGACTCTGTTTGCAAAAGTGTTGTCTCGCAAAACGAGCAGGATTCAAGCTACAGCGGTGTGCAGTACCGCGATTGGCCGGAGGTGGGGGGCGCTGGAGCCAATTGGAGCCGTTCGGAAATGCTCAGAAAAACTCGGAGATACTCCGTTCCCGGTTTTCCGGGTTCAGCCGAGCTGTCCCCGGGCCTTTCTGAGTGTTTCTGAGGCTCTCCGGCGCTCCCCCACCTCTGGCCACATGCGGTATTGCATGCCATTGGAGTCAATGCGGAACAAATTATTTTCGTTTCCATTGACTTCTATGGGGAAACTCGTTTTGATATGCGAGTGCTTTGGATTACGAGCATTCTCCTGGAACGGATTATGCTCGTAATCCAAGCTTCCACTGTATTTTTAATTGAATTTTTCGTGCTGCACTTTTCACATTTCTCAAATAGACTGTAGTTGCACTCTGTAACTGCAGTTGCTCCAGAGCTTTGTAAATAAGGTAAAGCTTCACTTTACAAAGAATACCCAATCAAATTCAAGGGAAATAAAAAAAAAAAAAGCATTTTTCCTTGAACATGATTGGATGATGGAAGTCAGCAAAGCATCCCCTCATTTAATAAAGGTCTGGAGCAACTGCTTATTTGCCTTTAGTAAATCAACCCCAAGGTCTCCGTAATCATCTTTAGATTTACAAATAATTATGTAGTGTGAAGGTTTAGCTCAGGTAGTCCTCGGCTCTTCACGGATGTTACTAAATCTAAGGAATCATTTACATCAGAACATGCATTATAATACGCATTACCGCAAGGCATAGTAAATCACTGTAAATGTGCCTAGTGGTGTGTTGGGAATCAAAGTTAATTGCAGCTCAATGCGCCTGCTTTGCAATGCACAAACAGATACATATGCTCTGTGAATTACGTTGCAACGCTCTTAAAAAAAAAATCGTTCGAACATATTTTTTTGCGTGTTGAGGTGCGTTGATGGCCCGTTCACTTTGAATAAATTCCCTAATGCATTGTGCTCTGCGGTGTGAATGGCGGCAAAAGGAAATTTTACAGTTAGATTTCAATAAAAAAAGTTTGCCAATATCCTAGCAATGTGTATGTATACCAGAAGGTGATCGTTGTTTTTTCTTTCCCTCGTCAAAACTGGAGCTTGCTTGTGCCCAGGAAACCGGAATAAGCATTGTCAGTAGGGTTGTCCCGATACCACTTTTTTAAGACCGAGTACAAGTACCGATACTTTTTTTCAATACTTTTTTTTAATGTCATGTGACAGTGGCAGTGTTTTTTTGTTTTGTTTTTTGTTTTTTAAAATTATTTGTTGTTTTATTATTTTTTACAATTTTTTCTTGTTTTTTACAATGCTTTTTTTTTTAATCGGCCCTGTTGGGGGGCTTGGTGAGATTAATTAGCCTTGTTGGGGGGCTTTGGTGAGATATCAGGGGTCTTAACAGACCCCTGATATCTCCCCCTTGAGAAAGAGACTGAGAATAGAGATTCCCCAGTCACTTTCTCTGCAGCCTCAGCTGCACTGAAAATAAACGGAGAGGAGACAGCGGCTCCTCTCCATTTATAAACTATAAATAGAGACATAATATTCACAGTTTACAATGTTTCAGTTATGTGAATGAACAGTTCATTCGGAAAAAGAAGGAGGAGGACATCGAGGGGGGCAGCAGAATGGAGGGGGACACGGAGGAGAACCGAGGGGGACAGCAGAACGGAGGGGGACATGGAGAAGAACGGAGGGGGACACAGAGGAGAACCGAGGGAGACAGCAGAACGGAGGGGGACACGGAGGAGAACGGAGGGGGACAGCAGAACGGAGGGGACACGGAGGAGAACGGAGGGGGACACGGAGGAGAACCGAGGGGGACAGCAGAACAGAGGGGGACACGGAGGAGAACGGAGGGGGACAGCAGAACGGAGGGGGACACGGAGGAGAACGAAGGGGGACACGGAGGTGAACCGAGGGGGACAGCAGAACGGAGGGGGACACGGAAGAGAACCAAGGGGGACAGCAGAACGAAGGGGGACATGGAGGAGAATGGAGGGGGACACGGAGGAGAACCAAGGGGGACAGCAGAACGGAGGGGGACACGGAGAAGAACCGAGGGGGACACGGAGGAGAACCGAGGGGGACAGCAGAACGGAGGGGGACACAGAGGAGAACCGAGGGGGACAGCAGAACGGAGGGGGACACGGAGGAGAACCGAGGGGGACAGCAGAACGGAGGGAGACACGGAGGAGAACCGAGGGGGACTGGAGGAGGATGCGGGACAGTCAGCGGTGATTGGTGCGTGGGGAAGTTACAAGCACCGATCACCCTGTATAGATTTCACTAAAGCAGCTGAAAGCCGCTGAGGAGAAACGGCTTTATTGAAATCTATACATCGGTGATCGGTGCTTGTAACTCCCCCTGCCGCACCGATCACCGCTGACTGTCCAGGTATCGGGTGAAGCATCGGAGCATTTTCGCAAGTACAAGTACTCAGGCAAATGCTCGGTATTGATGCCGATACCGATACTTGGGACAACCCTAATTGTCAGTACAGGAGAAGTGTCTGTAATACTTTACAAGACTGAATGTAATGCTGGCAATACACTATACGAAAAATCGTTCAAACTCATTTTCGAATGACGAGTACTCGGCCGTGAGAGCCATCGTGCAATGACCGAATTTAGATTGATAAGTCGTTCAATGGATTTTGTCACATATGGGCAGTGCAAACAGTTCAATTTTAAATGGGTGAGAAACACATTACCGTATATACTCGAGTATAAGCCGACCCGAATATAAGCCGAGGCACCTAATTTTACCACAAAAAACTGGGAAAACTTATTGACTCGAGTATAAGCCTAGGGTGTCCATCTGCATGCCTCACTGTGCCTCACTTTGCCTCACTGTGTCCATGTGCATGCCTCACTGTGCCCATGACTAGACTGAGGTTTAACATGGGAGTCTATGGAAGGGGTGCCCGGCTTTGAAAAATCGGTGCTCCCCGGCCGTAGGTCGTCCAGACAAAAAACTTTGCACACTTATAGAAGAGAAATAGGGCTACATGTGGGCCAAGTTTCAGGTCCAGAAGAATTACGTCCGGCCGGTACTAGGTCCCCAAATTCACTGGAGAAATTACAGTTTAACATGGGAGTCTATGGAAGGGGTGCCCGGGTTTGAAAAATCATTGCTCCCCGGCCGTAGGTCCCCCGGACAACAAACTTTGCACACTTGTAGAGGAAGAGTGGGGCGACATGTGTGCCAAGTTTGGCTAGTACCGGGTCCCCAAAGTCCGAGAGATCAGGTGAAAAATGGTGACTTGAGTATAAGCCGAAGGGGGCATTTTCAGCACAAAAAAATGTGCTGAAAAACTCGGCTTATACTTGAGTATATACGGTAACCTTTCAATTTATCATTCGTTCGGCAGAATTTTCCAACCTGTTTCTTCAATTTTTTGGGCTCTGAAATGTTAAAACTGATTTCTATTTGTGCCCATTAACTGGACAAAGGACAAACGAACGGTCCAAATTGCAGATTTTCAAACGATTTTTCGGCTAATGTATGGCCAGTATAGGGCTGGAGTTCAGCTTTAACTGTAAATGATGGTCCTAGAATTGTAATGTTAAAGTGACATTAAAAGTTCATTTAAAAAAAAAGAATTATAAACTTACCTGCTCTCTGTAGTGGTTTTGCACAGGGCAGTCGCTATCCTCCTCTTTTCGGGTCCCTCGCTGGCATTCCTGGCTCCTCCTCTTCAGCCAGTGCCCCCAATAGCAAGCCACTTGCTCTGGGGGCACTGGTGCGTGCCCGCTCCCGAGCCCCACTGCATGCGTCCATAGACACAGAGAGCCATGGCTCGGCCGCACACCCGCTCTCTCCTCATTGGCTCACTGCCTGTGATTGACAGTAGCAGGAGCCAATGGCTCCCACTCTTCTCTCAGCCAATGAGGAACGAGAGACGCACAGTCTCTTGTGCACATCGCTGGATTGAGAGGGAGCTCAGGTGAGTATTGGGAGAGCTGGGGGCACTGCACACAGAAGGTTTTTTAACTGCTTGCATAAAATACCCTGAGCCTTTAAAACCACTTTAAAAGCAGAAAACTGATGCGCTCATCTCTCCGTCACTCTGCTCTCTCCTCCTGTCAACATTTTCTTGTTAGCATATGCGCAGATTTGGCAGCTGCATTACAGGGACTACCAAGTTGAATTCAGGTACTGCTTACAATAAAAAAATATACTTAATAATGTGTTAACAAATACGAATCTGCATTAATATGTGTGTTTTATATCTACCTGGAGTTCAGCTTTATTCTGTATTAATGTGATTTTCAAGTCTATTTTTTTTTTTTTTACCTTAAAGTGGATGTAAAGCCACTCTCATCCTTCCTAAACTACTGCCATAGTGCTGATCTATAAGGATATAAATGCCTCCTGCATGTATCCTTATCTGTCAAATGTCTCCCCTCTGTCTGTTATAAGAACTGAAAAACTGCAGATTCTGTGGGTGGATCTGTTGTCTGGAGCTCGGTGGGTGGAGTCGTGATGTCAGTAGACTCCCCGCCCACCCCTACACTCCCCTTGTCAACATGCATTTTCTCCTGTGTATTCCTTCTGCTATGATCACTAACATCCAGTCAAAATCCAGAAAAGTAACCACATGACTTCAGAAAAGAAGTGGGGGTGGGAATTAAAAAATAATGCCTGTCTAAAGCTAGTGCATGAGATATGTAAATAACCTGTCACTCAAAGCAAGGGGGCGGACCGATCAAAAGGTTTTTCTCTGTTTGTCCGTTTTATCTCACTGAACAATAAAAGAGGATTGCTCAGAGCTGGATTAACTCTTTGTGGCAAGACTGGGCACAGACGATAGGAAATCTTATACTCTACATTGTGACAGCAAAAAAATAAATAAAAAAATTTCGGGTTTACATCCACTTTAAGTGTAATTTCACTTTTACAGAAAATCTGTAAGGTGAACTTACACTGGACCCCCTCCTCATCACCCCGGTCCCGCTAACCTGAAATCGAGCGATCCCCCGCACTGACAGCTCGTATCGCCGCTGTACCGGTCTGGGGATTTTAAATCCCAGCGGCTTTCTCTTCTCTTCACCCGCAGTGACAGGATGGGCTACGCGGGTTCTGATTGGTCGGCACTGCCCATGTAACGGCGCCGACCAATTAGGATGCTCCTATACGTACCTCCTGACAAGCTGCGTGGGATTTCTAAGCTCCTTACCGGTGAGGTAGCGACCCGATGCGTCAGATTTTTCTGTAAAGGTGAACTTATACTTTAAGCACTTGACCTCCGGAAGATTTACCCCCCTTCATGCCCAGGCCATTTTTTGCGATACGGCACTGCGTTACTTTAACTGACAATTGCAATCGTGCGACGCTGCACCCATATAAAATCAATGTCATTTTTTTTCCACAAATGGAGCTTTCTTTTGGTGGTATTCGCTCACCACTGTGTTTTTTATTTTTTTGCGCTGTAAACAACAAAAAGATTGCGCATCTGTGGTGGGAATGCATAAAGATACAGCCCTACTGGGAGGGGATTATTAAGGCAATCTATCAGATTACAGGAGAACACATGAAGCAGATCCATGGTGTGTCTGTTCTATGACATGGTAGCTCAATACAGGAGTCCCGCACCTATTAAATATGGCTAAAGGTCTGATGCAGAGATACTGGCGAACATCAGTTATCCCGAGTATGTGTGAATGGGTTGTAAAGATTGATTGGGTAAGATCCATTGAAGAAACAATGTATAGACAGGGGAGGACTCCTTAGAGAAGTATTATGCTTCTTTTTGTTTATCCTCCCACCCTTTCTGTTATTGGGGTGGGAGGATAAGAGATATGGGAAGGCCGATGGGAATGTTTTTTTTTTTTTTATTGGATTTATATGGATGTATTGGATATTTTTGAAAGGAATTGAAACAATACAAAATATAAAATACATTTTTTTTTAAATAAATGAACAAAAAAAGATCAAACATTTTGACAAAAAACAAACAAACAATATTTTATACTTTCTGCTATAAAACATATCCGATAAAAAACTGTAAATTAAAATTTCAAGTTTCCTCAATTTTTTTTTTATACTAGTAATCAGTGGTAATTTTTTTTCGGGGTGGGGGCGGCAAACAGTACAAACAGTAGCAACCTACCCCCCCCCCCCGGTCGGGTCTGGAGCACTTACCCCATCTATGGTGGGCAGCGCTTCTCCTGGGCTTCGGCGGCAACTTCCCTTGCTCGCCATGGGCATCACGGCGGCTTCCGTTTACTCCCTCCTCCACGGTGGCCAATTGGGACTCTTCTCTTTTCGGCCAATTGGAAAGCGGGTCTCAGACCTGCTTCTGATTGGCCGAATTGAGGATCAGTGTTTCAATAGCGAATATTAATTTGCTGCTGTAACACCTGGGTGGGCTCATGGCGCAATGCTCTGCACCACCCTATTTTGAAGCCTATTAGAGTCTCTGGCTCTAATCAGGTGCTTCAAAAAAAAAAACCCCGGCAGGGCGCATGAATAGGGGGTGGCCGCGGTGGCCGTGGATAGAGCTCATGCTATGGATGAATCTATCTATTCATATAGGGGGCGGCGGCCGTGAATAGAGGACGGGCCGCCACTGCTAGTAATGCGATATTGCGGCAGACATTCAGACACTAACTGACACTTTTGACACTTTGTGGGAACCAGTGACACTAATACAGTGATCAGTGCTAAAAGCATGCACTGTTACTGTACTAATGACACTAGCTGGAAAGGGGTTAACATCAGGTGGCGATCGAAGGGTTAACGGTCTGCCTAGCCAGTGTTTTTGTGTACACTGTGTGAGGTGCTTTTAGTAGGGGAAGATCACAGAATCCATCCCTTTTCTCCTATCACAATGGAGAGCTGCCTTGGTTACATAGGCAGATCTCTGTTCTTTGTGTTTTACCGACGATTGGTGGGTGCCGGAGGACATCCAGTGCTCGGCACCTGCAGATCGGCTTCTGATGTGATTAATCATGGCAAAAGTGGCCCGCCAGCGGTGTGCACACGCCCCCTGCAGGCAGAAGTGCAGAAGCACGTGTATATGCATGATCCTGTGCAGGAGAGTCGCCCTGTAGCTGTAAATCTGCTATGGGGCGGAGGGCAAGTGGTTAATGCATTCTCTGCATTAAGGTAATAAACACCCCACTACCTGTCCAACCCGTCCCTAAACACTTACCTGGCTCTATATCAGTGCTCCAGTGCTGTCTCCAACTCCAGTGCCACTCCCCTCACTTCCTGGTCTCACAGGAGAAACTGAGGGCCATAGGCTCCTGCTGCTGTCAGTCTGACTCTCTGAGGAGGAAGTGGGGGTGTGGCTTACCAGTGCTGTGTATGTCTATGGATGTACACAGCCAGGCTCTGGTGTGTGCATGCACGAGTGCCTCCTGCCCATCCTGCTTGCTACTGGAGACACCCGGAGGATGGAGAAGCTAATAGGGCTGGACTGCCAAAAGAGAAGGTAGGTTACCTTTCTGTGAAATATCTTTGCACAACGCAGGTAAGTATTACCTTCTTTTTATTTCAAATAATTAATTACATTTTTATTTAAAATAGTTTAATGAATTTTCAGTATTCATTAAACTATTTGAAGATGATTTTCATCTTTTTTATGTTCCTCCTGCCGTCCCCAGAGTGCTCTTCTGGAATTCTCAATGGCTATTCCAGGGCACTTTTTCTCGGCTGATGCCTGATAAAGCCATCTGTGTGTTTTTTAGTCACTCGGCTGTCATCACACAGAGACGTATAAAAAGGAAAAACGCTGACATCCCTTTACATGTGCATGCTTCCAGCTCAGACACATCCATATCTGCAATGTAGATAACCAGGACAGATTCTGGAAGAGATTTTGAGATTCTGTTTATATATATGGCATTCATCTAAATAAATGTGTGATTTGTATTAAGAATAGTCATAAAGTTGTTATTTCCTATCCTATCACACTTCAATGTCATATCTATAAAACGTGTAAAGTGAATTTATAGGTAGGATGCGTTGCTACACGGTTTAGCACTTACCGGTGTGACCCGTCGTTATTCGGTGTTCTATGAATTTCCTCCATGCAGACGCAGGACGCCCCAAGTTGCTCCCTCTCTGAGGGACTGTCACCTTTGGAATTGCTTCTAATTTATAACTAATTGTGCAATTAGGTTTTGATGTAGTGTTCCTAATAAAGAAGCTGAAGTGCTTTTATCAAGTCATGGTCTTAAGAGAAAATAATTACTTGATTCAAGCGTTATTGACTAAATTGGAGAGCTGCTGATGCATCAGAAGTAGTGGAGTGAGGCGAGCCATTCGCTGTGTGCGTGCGTCTGTGTGCGTGCTCACATTTGTGTCAATCTGTCTAATGGACATTTGGCGAGTTATAAGAAAGATCCCGGAATGGACTGCAGGAGGTAAGTGTAATGTGTTTAATACATTTAGGGCTCGTTTATGCATGCATTGCTTTCTGAAGAGTGATCTGCGGTGGGTCGCTTTTCAGAGGGAATTTGACAGGTGATGAGGAATCATTATGTCGACTCCTCACAACCTGTTTTAACCCCTAAAGCCTGCAGCACCGTGCTGCAACCAGATGCATTGCACGCAGTTGCAGTGTAGCCCTATTTGCACCAGTGTGACAGTGGGATCATATTTGCATCATGCCCATGGCAGTTGCCATTACAGCTTAGAGGGAGCAGATGAGGGGCTGTAAAAACGCAGCTCATCTGTGTCTTTTTACCCACAAGAGTAGACTAAAGCCTAGTAAACACGGCGGGGATTCTCGTCAGGAAAAAACCCGTCGGTTTTCCTGACTAGATTCCTGGCAAGCTTTCTTGCTGGCTGAGTGTACACACGTACGATTCAAAAGAACCGCCATTCTTTTGAATGGCACGAACGCGGTGACGTCACCGACTACCCTTGTAAGCTACCGCGCATGCGTCAAAGTCTCATCGAGCATGCGCAAGCTTACCGGAGGACAGGTAAGCTTGTAGCCGCATACACACGCACACACAGTTTTCTCGTCGGTAAACAGGCCGACGAGAATCCCAACGAGAAAATAGAGGGCAGGTTCTCTATTTTTCTCATCGAGATTCCCGGCAGTTTTCTCAACGAAAACCAAAAACCAAAGCTCTGCCAGCAGATTTCTTGATGGTTTCTTGCCGAGAAAACCGGTCGTGTGTACGAGGCCTAAGCCTTACCTCCATGTTGTCAATAAACTCTGATGAAAGCACAGTGGTACCATCAAGTCACTGTTTGTGGTCCCTACACATTCTGCTTCTGGTCCTTGTAAATATTTGAAGATAAAGGGGTTGTAAACCCTCGTTTTTCTTTATTTTATTTTTTTAAATAACAAACATATCATACTTATCTCCACTGTGCAGTTCGTTTTGCACAAAAAGGCCTTGATTATCGTCTTCTGGGGTCCCCCAATGGCGCTTGCGGCTCCTCCCAGCATTGGTAAACCCCCTAGAAGAAGTGCTCTCCCTTGGGGGTTACCATGCGGGCACGCTCCCGAGTCCAGCATTTGCGTCCATAGACACAGAATGCCAGACTCTGCCCCGCCCCCAGTGCTCACGTCATTGGATTTCATTGAGCCAATGGCTTTGCTGCTATCAATCTATCCAATCCAGAGCCGAGATCCCAGACCAGGGAGGTACAGCGTGGGAACGAACGGGCTCAGGTGAGTAAAACGGGGGATGCATTAAGGTGAAAAAACACGAGGGTTTACAACCCCTTTAATTAGTTGTAGCAACAGAAGTTTATGGAGTTGTTTTTGCTCTAACTAAGGCCCTTACACACGGGCCGGATCATTATTATTATTATTATTATTATACAGGATTTATATAGCGCCAAAAGTTTGCGCAGCCCTTAACCTCCCTGGCGGTATGATTATGTCAGATTTTTGATGCTGAAAGCGGTACCATTATTTTGCATGGAAATTTGGCGTTTTATATTGTAGGCCTGTAATTCTTAAGCCCTGTACACACGATCGGATTTCCTATGGATTCTAATCCGATGGATTTTTCCATCGGAAATCCGATGGATTTTTCCATCGGAAATCCGATGAAGCTGACTTCCATCAGTCTTGCCTACACACCATCAGTCAAAAATCCGACCGTCCCAAACGCCGTGACGTAAAACACTCCGACAAGCTGAGAAAAATGCTTCTGAGCATGCGTCGACTTGATTCTGAGCATGCGTGGGTTTTTTGTCCGATGAAGTTCCACACAGACAATAGGAATTTTCTATCGTTTTTTTTTCCCATCGGATAAATTTAAAACATGTTCTATTTTTTCTCACCGATTGAAAAAAGACCGATGGGGCCCATACACGATCGGTTTGTCCGATAAGAAAGGTTCTTTTGGACTGTTTTCATCGGTAAAACCGATCGTGTGTACACGGCATTAGAAATAACTCACTTAAATCTGACCAAACAAGATTCTAGTAGACATCCCAGGTATAATAAAGTTTGAAACACAAAATCATTAATTCTAATAGAATAAATAACTATAAATAATTATAAAAAATAATAATATAATAATAATAAAATGTATTTAATAATCTAATCAAATCAAAAACACTGAAATTTGCTCAGTTCCAGAATTGTCGCTGTCATTAGATTTAGTGTTTGATGACGAATTTCCCCACAAATCGCTATCGCTCAATTCTGCAAGTGATTCTAATTTATTATCGCTGTTTTCTAGCTGGTCTAAAACCACTTTTGACATAAAGGAACATTTTTTGGTTGCTATGGACAATCTCCAGTTTCCAGGCAGAAAGAACAGTTTTTATAATATAAAAGTGCATGCAGGACACTGGACAGACCACTAGGGACAAAGGGGGTGTGTTAATATTTGATACAGTACTGTAATCAGTAAGATTACAGTGTACTGTATGTATATTGTGTTTTTTACTTTTTGATTTTGGGGCCGAACTCCGTCCCCTGTGCGTCGCAATGCTCGCAGGGAACGGAGCTCGGCACTGTGAATCGAGCGAGACACGGCGGCTCGCAGACACGGCAGGGAGACATCGCAGGATCCAGGGGACAAGGTAAGTAACCTCTACATGGATCCTGCGATGCGATCCCGAGTGTGGCTCGGGGTTACCGCTTTTGGTACTGAAAAATTCACCCCGAGCCACACTCAGGAATACCGCCAGGCAGGTTAAAGGGTTTTGTGAGGCCGTCATATGATGTCCTCTCATGTTCTCCGGACACTGCTGATCACAGATTAAGGTAAAGAGCCAATCAGCGGCTCTTTGCCATGTGATCAGCTGTGCCCAAAAACAGCTGATCACGTTGTAAACAGAAGCCGGTTATCGGAAAGGACATGTACACTGATAATCAGGACACTAATTATCAGTGCAGTCCCAACAGTGCCCACCAGTGCTGCCAATCAGTGCTCATCGGTGCTGCCAATTAGTGCCCACCAGTGCATCCTCAGCAGTGTCACCTATTGGTGCCCATCTGTGCCACCTTTCAGTCTCTATCAGTGTCACCCATCAGTGCCACCTATCACTGCCCATCAGTGCTGCCTATCAGTGCCTCCTCATCAGTGCCCACCAATGCCTCCTCATCAGTGTAGCCTATCAGGGACCATCAATGCCCTTCAGTGCCGCCTCATTAGTGCCTATCAGTATAGCCTATAAGTGCCCATCAGTGCAGCCTCATCAGCGCACATCAGTGAAGGAGAAAAATGACCTGTTTGCATAATTTTATAACAAACTATAAAAAAAATGGTTTGTTTGTTTTTTTCACAATTTTCTGTATTTTTCTGTTCATTTAGCAAAAAAAAAATCCAGTGGTAACTAAATACCCCCAAAAGAAAGCTTTATTTTTGTGAAGTAAGTATAAAAAATACATTTGGGTACAGTGTTAAATGACCGCGCAATTGTCATTCATAGTGTGACAGTGCTGGAAGCTAAAAATTGGCCCGGCTAGGAAGTGGTTAAAGCAGAATTATCCAAAAAAAAAAATGATTGGTTAAATCCACAAGTGCTTTTTTTACCACTATTATTGCTTTGGTTTTTCAAATTTACAAATGCACCAATTTAGAATTTGGATGAAAGGTTGAGCTCTGATAAACACTTTTTGAAAAATAAAAAGTGCATTTTATTTACAACTATTTAAATGAGAACAAAATGAGGGACAAATGAGGAGGAAAGAGGGACAGAGGGACTTTGTTCCAAATCTGGGTCAGTGCCTTGAAATCAGGGACAGTTGGGAGTTCTGAGTATGGTGACTGAGGGTTAGCACCCTTATGCCCCGTACACACGATCGGAAATTCCGACAAGAAAACCGTGGATTTTTTCTGACGGAATGTTGGCTCAAACTTGTGTTGCATACACACGGTCACACAAATCTTGTCTGAAATTCCGACCGTCAAGAACGCGGTGACGTACAAGACGAAGTTCAATAGGCAGTTCGGCTCTTCTGCTTGATTCTGAGCATGCGTGTTTTTTTGCGCGTCGGAATTGCATACAGACGAGCGGAATTTCCGACAAGAACTTTTTCAGTCGGAAAAATTGAGAACCTGCTCTCAATCTTTTGCTAGCGGAAATTCTGACAGAAAAGGTTGGATGGAGCAATATCCGACCAAAAGCTCACATCCAACTTTTTTTGACGAAAAATCCTATCGTGTGTACAGGGCTAGCAGAATCACCAGGTGAAAATAACAGAGGAAAAGCCTGAAAAAATAAAACAAATGTAGCCACCATATCTAGGGAATGGTTAATTACAATACATTACATCTTTGTACTTGGGGTTTCGTTCCTCTTTAAAGTGGTTGTAAACCGGCACTTACACAACTTGCACCTACAGGTAAGCCTAGATTAAGGCTTACCTTTAGGTGCATGAAATATCTCCTTAACCTACACGGTTAAGGAGATATTTGCAGATAACACTGCACCGATGTCTACGGCGCATGCGCGCCGTAGACAACGGCGCAGGCGCACTAGCGGGCCGGCTTCTTGCCGGTTTTCTGAATGGGATCTTGCCGGCCCGAGCGCGCATGCGTGTGACGTCATCGCCGCTCTGGCCAATCACAGCGCCGGAGCGGCGATAACAGGAAGGGACATCGAGGCAAGTTGCCGGCCTGAGCGCGCATGCGTGTGACGTCATCGCCGCTCCGGCCAATTTGGAAGGGACAACAGGAAGGAAGGGATAACAGGAAGGGACATCGAGGCAAGATGGCGGAGGTGGCGGAGGGGAACGAGGAGCAGTTCGGGGGCTTCGATCTCAGGTAAGTCATTCATAATGAGCTAGTATGCATACTAGCTCATTATGCCTTTCTTTTGCAGGGTTTTAAAAAATAAATAAAAAATCAAGGGTTTACCTTCTCTTTAAGTCCCTGAATATGTGGTACACTTTCTTTAGCAAATGTAAATCTGTCCAAGCTCTGGCCAGTTCTTTAAAATTGCTCACGCTGAGTTTCTTTGAGTGTCAGAGTCACTCCCCCTTGTCTCTGCAGTCTTCATAAGTCTGAATTTTCTCAGAACCACAGAGCAGTTAATGATGCCACGAACATTTGCACCATCCCTACTGCTGATTGCCACAGCGTCCCCTTCAAGTGGTGCCTAGGGGGCATGTGCCATACCATGAATACACCACTGCATGGAATATGCACTTGGTTGTAATCTTCCCCGTAGATAAGGGGGCACCCCCAGTCCTCCTGTACCGGGCCCGGGCCAGCAGGGGGGCCCAGGCAGCAGGGTGAATCGGATGTGGACAGGGAGGGTGATCGGTGCGGCAGGGGGCAATTGCTGGAACCATTCCCCTGTATGGCTCTCTCTGCAGCAATTGAAAGCTGGCTTCTTCCCTTCTCCCTCCCGTTGCTTGATTTACACTTAAAAAGTCAATACATCATCAAATTATCAGCCCCTGATATTTACTGGCAGTTGTAAAAAAAAATTACAGATTTTTTACAAACTGTCAGTAAATTTACTGGTGGTTGGCAAAACTGGGTGGGCCAGCTCAATATTGAACCCTATGGACTAAGACTGGGATGCCATTAAATTTTATGTACGTGTAAAGGCAGGTGTCCCAATACTTTTGGTAATATAATGTATGTCATATTTACTAGTCTCTTCCTTTCCTGAATGAACACAATAGTAACGATCATTCACTGTGTTCATTCATAACTGAAGCATTGGCTGTATGATGCCCCATATAAGGTTGTCTGTTTGGGGCCCCCGTGGTTTCTAACAGCAGCCCTGCCTAGGTGAAAAGTTCCCAGTCCTCCCCTCACTACTCTAAATAACTTACAGGACCGGTGCTACTAGGCAAACTAGGCAGCCGCCTAGGGCGCCCTGCTGCCTATGGGTGCCCAGCCACTGGTGTTCCTACTTTCTTCTATCTGCAGCAAGCAACTAAGTCTCAGCAGGCAGCCGCTGCTCCATTTGCACATAGTGTCAGAGGCGCAGCGGTGGCGGAGAACTGTGTCTGTGTCCCGACTCACGAATGAATGGAAGCAAGCAAACATTCATTGATGGGCGCTTGTAAGGCTGCATTGATGGGCGCTTGTGAGGCTGCATTGATGGGCGCTTGTGAGGCTGCATTGATGGGCGCTGGTGGGCTGCATTGATGGGCGCTTCTGAGGCTGCATTGATGGGCGCTTGTGAGGCTGCATTGATGGGCGCTTCTGAGGCTGCATTGATGGGCGCTGGTGGGCTGCATTGATGGGCGCTTGTGAGGCTGCATTGATGGGTGTTTGCGGGGCTGCATTGATTGGCGCTTGTGAGGCTGCATTTGATGGGCACTTCGTTAAAAACATGGGTTATGCATGGACAGGGCAAAGAGGGTGGGGTCAGGGGTGGAGCCAAGGGGGAGCGGCAAAATAAAGTTTTGCCTAGGGTGTCAAAAATCCTTGCACCAGCCCTGATAACTTACTGTGTATACGTCATATTGCTGTCCTTAGAATACCTGGACATTTACACATCTATAGACTTTTTCTGTAGTCTGCCACAGCATTGTGCTTTATGTCCCATTCCAAGCATTACCTTCTACACCGGCATCATAGCCAAAGAGAAAACGGAGGCAATGGCTGCCTAGGGTGAGGGACGGCTATTCAGTAATCTCCAGTAATATTACTTTTAAAATGGAGAGTCAGTACAGAAAAGAATATTGTTGCTTTCCTGAAAAACACAAAGCGTTGTACTCCAGGTCACTGTAAAGGAAAAGGCTGGTTGGCAACCTCGCGGACCCGTTATCCTGTCCCCGTCACTTGCTGCCAGATTAATAGCGCTGGGGATGACCGGAGCCAATTATATGTTTATCTTATAAAGTTAGGGGACCCCGGTTCTCAGATGCACAATTCCAGCCGCTGCTCCTTTCTTAAAGGGGGACGAATGTACAATTGGTGGACGATAAAGACAAGCAGCGGTGGAGCACGTGTAACACAATCTCAGGATGTGGAAGAAGACAAGACTTTCTATGTACACCGTACTACAGACTGTATAATGGCATTCTCTTTTTTTATTCTGATCCTACAGGGAATTACACAAGATAATCTCAGCACATGCTACACTGACAGGCTACAGAGAACGATGCCGAAGACATAAAGTCATAGTAAAACAGCACAAGGGCAATTATAAAGCAGATTTATAGCATTTTGAAAGCTTTGTCTCTGACATGCCACATTTTAAGGCTGTAAACTAAGCTCTGCAAAATGCATAAACATGGTCTATATTTTGACAGGTTTAAAGTGCATGTGTCAATAAGAAATCACATTTTCTGATATAGAGTAGAGTAGAATATTGTCAAACTACAAAAACATCATAATTGCATTGATTTTTGCCAAATGCATATTTCTGCTTCTTTGGCTTTTACTATACTTTCCTGACCTCTTCATTTTCCTCTTAAAGGGATGTGGATAAAAAAAAATGGGGGTTGCCATTGCTGAGATAGATAAAGAGAAAAGTTTCCAGGCTGTCTTCGGGATCTTGGCTTCACTATCTAGGGCAGCCTTTCTCAACCTTTTTTTACAGCAGAGGAGCATTTGCTTGAGACAAACATAGATCTATACTCAGACAATAAACTTAATGAAAAAACAAACAAAAAACGAAATAAATAAAAAAAAAATGAAAATGGGCAGACGCGATGGGCTACTCGGTCTTTTTCTGCCATCACTTTTCTATATTTCTATGAAATACTTTTAGGTCTTGAGGTGCCCCTGCTAAAACCAACTTATTGGCACTCAGTGGGAAGAATGCCAAGTTAGAGTGGTGGTTAGAAAGCCACCCTTACAAACAGCTAGAAAGATTATTGGTGTGATGCAGCCAGGGGCTGCATCACCCATTGTGGGCGCTTGGAGGCTGCCCTCCCTATTAATTCGCCCGGCCCCTTTCAGGACACCGGACGCATGATTTCCTATTGCGGGGGTGGGTGGGGGTGTGTTTTTGAAGCATCTGATTAGAGCCAGAGGCTATAATAGGCTTCAAAATAGGGTGGGCTCGGGCTGCAGAACATTGCGCCTGAAGCCCACCCAGGTGCGTTGCAACAGCGAATGAATATTCGCCGTTGCAACAGCAGGAGGAACCAGTAATTTCTGTTGGGAAGATCAACACTCCCAGAAGTGTCTGTTTTCCAGCAGATTTCGGGATACGATTTCTCCTAAGCAAGGCAAAGTGGGTATGCCTTGCCTTGGGAAGATTAGTATAGTGACTGGGTTGTTTGAGACAGATTGCTTGTTTTATGTAAAGATACAAGTAATTACAGTTGTGCTCAAAAGTTTGCATACCCTGGCAGAAATCGTGACATTTTGGCATTGATATTGAAATTATGACAGATCATGCCAAAAAACTGTCTTTAATTTAAGGATAATGATCATATGAAGCCATTTATTATCACATCGTTTTTTGGCTCCATTTTAAATCATAATGATAACAGAAATCACCCTAGTTGTCCTGATCTAGAGTTGACATACCTCGGGTTGTTTGGCCTTGGTACAGACACACAAGGTGACACACAGGTTAAAATGGCACTTAAAGGTTAATTTCCCACATCTTTGGCTTTTTAAATTAGATTAGAACATCTTTCAGGTTTTTATTGTGGTCAGTGCCCTTGTTTGGGAGATTCTCGCTTTCTATTTGTCCCAAATGTTGGGTTGTCACCAGAACAGAAGTAGGGAGGAAATGTTCTAAAGGGGAAGACAGTCATAACAACCAGGGATTCGCAAATTGTTGAGGGATTTCTTCTCTCTTCCTGTATAGGCTATGATGCCGCGTACACACGATCATTATTCACGGCGGTTAAAAAACCGCCGTGAATAATGACAGGAAAAACGAGGAAACCGCTTGGTTCCCTACACACGGTCGTTTTTCCCGTCATTTTTTCTTTTGTCGAGAAAAACGACCGTCTGTGGGCTCCGTGGCAATGTTTCCCTATGGGAAAACTGCCGCGGAATAAAATGCTGGAAAAAACGACGAGAAAATTTAGAACATGTTCTAATTTTTCTCGTCGTTTTTTATGCCGTTTTTCTCGACGAGAAAAACAACATAAAGCCCACAGACGATCGTTTTTCTCGGCGTAAAGAAAAAATGCAGTTTTTCTCGTCGAGAAAAGCGGTCGTGTGTACGCGGCATGAGACAGAAAGCGAAGGGAATTCTCCCCAATGGGACACAGATGGCAAAAATAAAATAGGCAGGAGTTTTAGTCCTCCCTTATGCTATCTGAAATTAATAGAAAAAGTTTTGCCCTTAGTTCTACTTTAAAAATAATCAGGAAACATTTAAGTAGTTTCCATTTAATTTTTAATTTGGTTAGCATTTGTAGGATCCAATGGTGTTATTATTTACATCATTGGACCTTTCAGATTGGTTCGCACTGGTTGGGTCCAATAATGTTATTACTTACTTACATCATTGGACCCTTGAAATGGGCACCCTTGAGATTGGTCAGCGTTGGTTGGGTCCAATGATGTTATTAGTTACATCAATGGACCCTTGAGATTGGTTTGCATTGGTTGGGTCCAGTGATGCTATTATTTACATCATTGGACCCTTGAAATGGGTGCCCTTGAGATTGGTCAGCGTTGGTTGGGTCCAATGATGTTATTAGTTACATCATTAGACCCTTGAGTTTGGATAGCATTGGTTAGGTCCAATGATGTTATTATTTACATCATTGGACCCTTGAAATGGGCACCCTTGAGATTGGTTAGCATTGGTTGGGTTCAATAATATAAGTATTTACATCATTAGACCCTTGAGTTTGGATAGCATTGGTTAGGTCCGATGATGTTATTATTTACATCATTGGACCCTTGAAATGGGCACCCTTGAGATTGGTTAGCATTGGTTGGGTTCAATAATATAATTATTTACATCATTAGACCCTTGAGTTTGGTTAGCATTGGTTAGGTCCGATGATGTTATTATTTACATCATTGGACCCTTGAAATGGGCACCCTTGAGATTGGTTAGCATTGGTTGGGTTCAATAATATAATTATTTTCATCATTAGACCCTTGAGTTTGGTTAGCATTGGTTAGGTACAATGATGTTATTATTTACATCATTGGACCCTTGAAATTGGCACCCTTAAGATTGGTTAGCATTAGTTGGGTCCAATGATGTTATTATTTACATCATTGGACCCTTGAGATTTGGCATTTTTTTTATATATGGACTTCTTGTTTCAGGTGGCCCCTACTTTGTGAGGGACCCCCTGTTTTGTGTGATTGAGCAGCTGAAGTCAAGTCATTAAGTTGTACTACCATCTTTTATTTGATGATTAGTTCTGAGTCCAATGCCTCCTGTTTATTCTGTTCTTGAAAGCTGATGAGACAGAAGAGCACAGATGTTAGAATTAAGCTAAAATAAGGACCCATGGAAGGTGTGTATACAATACTTTGTCCAACCCATTTTTATTCCAGGTGTTATAACTAAAAAGATTGTCAATGCAACATAAAATGACACGTTCTAAAAAGTGTGTGAAAAAGAACATTTCCTGTCGCCTGTAGCAACCAACCAGCTTCTAACTGTTATAATTGCCGTGTAGAACTAAATCTACAACAAGGATTGTGATTGCTTGCTGGAGGCAACCAGAAATGTTCTTGTTAGCCTACTCTTCATACATGTTTAATTAGCACACCATACGCTACAAAACAAAATAAAAATGTTATGCTCACAATTTCATTAGCTCTACCAGCAATGTTGACTACTAACTGGATTTTTAAGGCAAGTACATACAATTGTGTTAATTGGTCCCAACGTTTACTGCTGCATGTTATAGCTGCTTCATAGCAGGCAACCCCATGGGTGTACTGACCCCCCTCAAAGCTTTCTGTGCTGGTCTTCCCTGATACTAATATTTAATTGTGTCATTGCTACTATGCACGGTTTGGTGTAATGGATACTAAACTTTGCTTACTTCCATCTGATTGCTGTATAATGTTTCCTGGTAGGGGGTAAATTTCTCTTCAATTTCAACACTGGCTCCACACTGAGCCCTATCTCATTGATGAGCTGGTGAGATGCAGTCTCCTGCAGCGATGTGTAAATTAGCCCTCCTAGGGGGTTAATAGGTAGATTTACTGCCTAGCTTTGCTTTTGTCTGCCCTGATGTCCTTCCCCCAATCCACATGTAATTATGAAGGGAGTATTGGTACTATGTATAGTAATTACCAGTAGACCTACCTAGTATTGTGTTATATGCGCTTAGAATGTCTTTGTTTAACAACTTGACCTCCTGAAGATTTACCCCCCTTCATGACCAGGCCATTTTTTGCGAAACGGCACTGCATTACTTTAACTGATAATTGCGTGTCAATGCAGCGCTCTACCCAAATAAAATTTATGTCATTTTTTTTCCCACAAATAGAGCTTTCTTTTGGTGGTATTTGATCACCACTGCGTTTTTATTTTTTTGCGCTATAAACAAAAATATTTTGAAATTTTGAAAACAAAGGTGTTTTATCGGGTTGAGGTCAGGACTCTGTGAAGGCCAGTCGAGTTCCTCCACCCCAAACTTTCTCATCCATGTCTTAATGGGCCTTGCTTTGTGCACTGGTCCAAATCATTTGGTGGATAGGGGATTATGGTGTGGAGTTGTTTTTTAGGGGTTGGGCTTGGCCCCTTAGTTCCAGTGAAGGGAATTCTTAAGGCATCAGCATACCAAGACATTGTGGACAATTTCAGGCTCCCAACTTTGTGGGAACAGTTTGGGGATGGCCCAAGGTTCATAAAGACATAGATGAGCGAGTTTGGGGTGGAGGAACGTGACTGACCTGCACAGGGTCCTAACTTCAATCTGATAGAAAACCTTTGGAATTAATTAGAGCAGAAACTGCTAGCCAGGCCTTCTCGTCCAACATCAGTGCCTGACCGCACAAATGCGCTTCTGGATGAATGGTCAAACATTCCCATAGACACGCTCCTAAACCTTGTGGACAGTCTTCCCAGAAGAGTTGAAGCTGTTATAGCTGGAAAGGGTGGGCCAACTCAATATGAACCCTACGAACTAAGACTGGGATGCCATTAAAGTTCATGTGCATAAAAGGTAAGCATCCCAATACTTTTGACAATATTGTGTATATCAGCAGGTTTGTAAGAATGCTGGTGATGGGAAATTTCTCAAAATCCTAGCTTCCCTGCTATGTGATGGGCTTCACTTAGCACATCAGAGGGTAGGGACAGAGATCTGCTTATTTGAATATTATTGGCTCCTTTGCTTCATTGCAATAGAATATAGATACAATCCCCATACTATCTTGCAACAGATCGCCCTTACAATACTATTAACCTTTAACAATGGAGTTATTTAGATCACATTATGTATGGATTTCAGTTAACTGATGTCCTACAATGATGATTCACTTTGACGCGTGTAACACAGACACATTCTTTGTTTTTATTGACTCTCCTAGAGAAATGGTGTACTATTGACAGTTCTGAAACACATACTTCTTTTTTTCCTTTACAATACTAATAATCCTCCATTCGCTAACTTGAAATGAGTGAATTTTTCACTCACATTTTCCGACGTACAACCATGATGAATGACTCCCAGACTCCAATGAATCATAATCACATAAGCCACATTTGTTAAAGTTTCTCTCTACCAGGGTAAAATATTATTGCCAGCGTATTTACAGTGTCCGAATGGTTTGATGTATCAGACAAGCCGAGTATTAATGTTCAGCGTTTATCAATTATTCTATGTTACTTCCACTAGTCCGTCAGATAAATGGATGGGACTAAATTATGTATAGA
This sequence comes from Rana muscosa, assembly GCA_029206835.1. Taxonomy (NCBI): domain Eukaryota; kingdom Metazoa; phylum Chordata; class Amphibia; order Anura; family Ranidae; genus Rana; species Rana muscosa. The sequence goes on from CM055128.1 coordinate 63,753,243, forward strand.
AAAATCCCTCAGCACATTTCAGTCCCGTCGAGAGGAGGTAAGAGAAGTGCAGCAACCAGAAGGAGAGACGGGAGAACATGTTTTAAAGAAGAACCCTAGGCTAATATGCCTGATAAAATGTATTGGAAACAGCCCAAAGACAAATTTAACACAGTACATAATTTAATTTACTTTTTCCTAGTTATCTCCTTGTATACAGAGCAAACTAGGGATTTCAAGCTTTCTGGCATATGAACGTCATGCACTTCAACAAATACCCTTCAGTACACAAGAGCTGATTAATAGCATGCTCCTACTGAGATTGTGATCTTAGGCCTATTTTAGCTGCACTGCCAAAGGCCTCAGAGGCTACAGTGAGTATCAATACTAATTAGCTCTCTTAAAGGCACCTCTCTTGAAGACTCTCTTGAAGACACCTTTCTTGCAGACTCTCTTAAAGTCACCTCTCTTGAAGACTCTCTTGAAACCACCTCTCTTGAATACTCTCTTGAAGACATCTCTCTTGAAGACACCTCTCTATAAGACTCTCTTGAAGACACCGCTCTAAAAGACTCTCCTGAAGTTACCTCTCTTGAAGACTCTCTTGAAAACACCTCTCTTGAAGACTCTCTTGAAGACATCTCTCTTGAAGACTCTCTTGAAGACACCTCTCTATAAGACTCTCTTGAAGACATCTCTTCAAGACTCTTTTGAAGTCACCTCTCTTAAAGACTCTCTTGAAGTCACCTCTCTTGAAGACTCTCTTAAAGTCACCTCTCTTGAAGACTCTCTTGAAGACACCTCTTGAAGACTCTTTTGAAGTCACCTCTCTTGAAGACTCACTTGAAGACACCTCTCTTCAATACTCTCTTGAAGTCACCTCTCATAAAGACTTTCTTGAAGTCACCTCTCTTGAAGACTCCTTGAAAACACCTTTCTTGAAGACTCTCTTAAAGTCACCTCTCTTGAAGACTCTCTTGAAGACACCTCTTGAAGACTCTTTTGAAGTCACCTCTCTTGAAGACTCACTTGAAGACACCTCTCTTCAATACTCTCTTGAAGACACCTCTCATAAAGACTTTCTTGAAGTCACCTCTCTTGAAGACTCCTTGAAAACACCTTTCTTGAAGACTCTCCTAAAGTCACCTCTCTTGAAGACTCTCCTAAAGACCTTTTGAAGACGCTCTTGATGACACCTCCTTTGAAAACTCTCTTGAAGTCACCATGCCCTTAGAAAACCATAATTTTCCAAGGTGGGTTATGATGACCAGGTCTTAAAAACCCAAAACAAATGGTTTTCATGGGCAGCCTAAGTAAGCGGAACCCATATAAACCATGGTAGCTTCAACAGTGCTTGGTTGCTGTGTACAACAACTGAGCAACGAGTACATTGATCAGGACACCTCTTTTCTCGGAAAAAACTCTTGGAGAGCACTAATGGCTCTCATTTCAACTAGGTGTACATATTTATACACATTCATTGGAATGTGAACAGCCCACTTATTGTCATAGAGCTTGATTATTGTACAGCTTCCTTTTTTTATTATTTCACTGCTAAAGTTGTGAAAATTTGCAGATGATTTCACTTGGTTCCTTCTTTCTTTTTCAATCATTTTAATTGAAATGTTTAGGAAAGTACAAGTACATAACAAAATTGCATGCTACAAATATCAGTTGAGGGCTCAGCATGCGTCAAATAGTAAGCACAAATGAGGTGTACATGTATTGATAGATTCGACAAAGTTCAATGGGGAAAACTTGGGTTGGTGGCTGAAGGCCTAATGCCGCGTACACACGATCAGGCTTTTTACCGACCAAACTCCCATCGGAATTCCGACAGAATTCCATTAGAAAAAAATAGAACAGGTTCTATATTTAAATTCCGATGGAATTCATCGGAATTTCTCCGATGTGGCCCACACACGGTCGGAATTTCCGATGAAAAAACTCTGTCTGACTTTTTTCATTGGAAATTCCTATCACGTGTACAAGGCATAAGTAGGTTTACTGTAGCCATATAGGTGAATGCTCAACAAAAAAAAGTATCATTGGATGGATGGGGTGGGAGTGTGGGTTTGGAAGGGTTGAGGTGTAGGGGGGGGTTGAAAGAGGATTAAAGGAGGTAGACGAAGAGGAAGAAGAGATTCGTTTTTCAATTGTAAAAATTGCCAGGCCAATTCAATCTATCACCAACAGTTTCTATTGATGACACCAAGTAATCTTAGATTACATCTAAATTAAGGCAAACATTTTGAGTAGGAAATAGTTAAACCCATCATGTTTATTTTTTTTAATTTTGACATCTGTTTCAGAGGCACAACAGGAAGTGAACAGAAATCTTTACAAATTAAGGGAATATCCCTTCCTAAACAGTTGGAAGATTTTGCCTCTGATCCCATTCCTGTGGCAACAGTAACATTTTCTGATCTCATATTACTTTCTGTGACAAATAGAGAGGATGATGCCACACAGTGGGAACACGGATAGCAATAAAAGCCAGACCTAATGCTGGCCATATTGCTGGCAGTTTTACTGACATCAGCTGCAAACATCTCTGGTTTCAATTGACTAAACTATGTAATTGCCTTTCCAAGCTGCTTTGAGGTCAGAGATGTTTAAGGGTAGATTCACAGTGTCATTGGTTACTAGGATGCAGATGGCCAGGCCAAGCAGAATCACTGGTTGCTAGGATGCTGGTGGCTGGGCTACACAGCGTTTTTTATTGCTAGGAGGCTGGTGAATTAGGCCACAAAACGCTCTTGGTTATTATGGTGCAGGTTCCCGTCTGCAACATAACAAGCAGTGACACTCTGTTGCCAGAGGCGTATCTACCGTGAGGTAAACAAGGCGTTTGCCTTGGGCAGCATTTTTTATGGGGCGCGCCGTCCCCAGGCTCCCTCTCCCTGCCACTTATCCCTGCTGCACTGATCCCCCCTCGAAAACCTGAAGCCCTGCAGCTGTCGGCTTCCCTCCTGTGCCCTCCCGCCAACTGTGGGAGCTGCAGGGCAGCCACAGAGGGATCCCCCGCTTCTTTTAGTGCCCCCCACCTCCCAGATCGCCAGCACGGCTCTCCCTCCTCCCCCTCCCATCTAGTGCATCCGCTGATAGAGATCGCTGGATGGATGGAGAGCGGGGAAGCTGGAAAAACATGTATTTACCAGCCCCCTTCCTTTCCTGAAAGAATACAGACAGTGATTACAGTACTGATCGCTTCTGTATTCTTTAATTACTAACATAGTAAGTTTACTATTTGTCAGTTTGTGAATGAAATATAGTAAACACTGTTTACTATATTTAATTTTATGAATGATTAGGAGTCTCTATACCAGTGGTTCTCAACCTTTCTAGTACATTTCTAGTGCCGTGACCCCTTGATAAAAGTTCCCAAGTTGTGGGGACCCCTAACAGTAAAATTATTTTCGTAGTTTGTGTTGTCAGCACCCAAGGCAAGACAAGTAATTTGTGCCTCTAACCCATGGACATTTAGCGCTCCCTGAGTCCCTTCCACTCGTACAATATTTAAACCCCTTATGGTACATTTTAGGATGTACCACTTTTTCTCTTTGTTCTCCTTTCTTTCCCTTTTATCTCTCTCTATCCTAATTTTTTTCCCCCATTCCCCTCTCTAGCCATTTTTCTTCTTCTTCTTTCTCTCCCGTTTTCTTTGTTCCTCCCCCTCTTTTCCTCTCCCTTACATGTGTTTTCTATTTTTTTACCTTCTCTTACTCCTTGCTGGGGGGTAGGGGGAATGGGATGAGTGGCAGTGCTGGCGGGGAGTTGGAATGAGTGGCAGTGCTGGCGGGGAGTTGGGTTGAGTGGCAGTGCTGATGGGGGAGTTCTGATCAGCCAAATTAGGTGCTCTTGATCAAGGTCATCTGCTGATCTGAGAACTGTAGTGGGGACTTTTAATGGCAACTTTAATCACAGGTAGTGTTACTCACTGTGTCTCCGGCTTCACTGTGTCTCTGACTTTGTGGTGTCTCGTAGTAAGGACACCTATGCCAAAATCAAGAGATAGGGTCTCCTCCAGCCCCTCCCACTTCACATTCCTCACCAGTCAGTTGACCTGTAGTCCCTGCCCCCCAGCCATGCCGTTAACTGAATGGGCGGCTGCGAAGAAGCTGAGTGGGCGGCTGCAGGCTCCAGGGACAGCCCTGCTGGGCAGCCACAGGCTCCAGGGACAGCCCTGCTGGGCGGCCGCAAAAAGGCTGGGAGAGCCGTGTGGGCTTCAGGAACAGCCCAGGATTCGGTGACCCCTGGCAAATTGTATAAAATAAAGTTGTAAAAAAAACAAAATAAAATAAAAAACATAGTAAAAGCCCTGTCATGCCGGCAGGCTCCATAAAGCGGATCCACCTGCTCAGCGGGGGATCTGTCTGCTATGTAGAGCGGACAGGGGCACAGCCTGCTCTCCTCTATGGAAACGGATCGCCTGTCCATTTCCAACCGACTGCCATCTGATCCGATCCCCCAGACAGATGGGGAATAGATCCCGTCCAATTAATTTCTACCCTACTTTCAATCATTTCTCTAAACAGACTCCTAACTGAATAAATGACCAATATATTTACAATCCATTGTAGGAGGAGAACATTTTACAGCTGATCTTTTTAAATGAAACATAGATTTGAAATAAAAACATATTACATGTCAGCTTGTATTTGGACTGCACATATATTTTTTCTTTAGAAGACAGGTCCTCTTTAAGGGAGATAAGGGTGCTGCAGGGTATAGTAATACAGTAGCTTGCAAGCGGTACAGTGAAGAAAGGACAGAACCCAGAGGATACAGGGCTGTCACTACACTAGTTTAATGTGTGACACTGTGACTGATGGCTTATCAGCCTCACTAGAGCAGAGAGCTCTATTTTACACTCTTGCTGACATGTTTACAAGTCTGAACTTTCCAGGGCTGTCACTAGAGGGACAGATCAACTATCGTCCTGCCCCAGGATATCTGCCTCCCTCCGAGGGCCCATTACTAGGTAATTAGGGCCTTAGACTGCCAGTTTTACCAAATGCTAAGTGATTACAGCCCTTTAGACTAGAGTAAGAGAATTTCTTCTTATTCTGAAAGTTTGACTTGGGCTATGGACAGACCATGGCCTTGGCACATAAATTGGTACAATACACCGTTTACCAATATACCAGGCTGGGTCTTTCTCATGTTCTGTTCATTAATGGAATTATCAGTCTATGCTGGCCTTAGTAAATAAGCAGAGTATTATTTTTTCGTTTCCATAATATTTTATTAGGAATTTACAAAGAGAAAGAAAAACAGATCAGAAAAAATTGCATGGGCCTACTGGCCTAAAGGTATACATGAATTCCACAACCAAACTAACAAATCAACGTTTTAGCCAAATACAAAAATAACGTGAAACAAGACAATGATAGATTGAGTAAGATAGAAAGTTACAAAGGTTGTAGAGCAGTGGTTCTCAACTCCAGTCCTCAGGGCCCACCAACAGGCCAGGTTTGCAAGATAACTGAAATGCATCACAGGTGATATAATTTGCTGCTCAGGGATTGCAGTATTCTAGTCTGCATCTCACCAAGGTAATACTTAAAATCTGGCCTGTTAGTGGGTCCTGAGGACAGGAGTTGAGAACCACTGTTGTAGAGAGAGCATATATTTTGTGTAACATAAGCCAGTGCAGCTTAGGTCTTTAGAGAGGTCAAGTTCACGTTAGAACACACTATGGTATGGTTTGAGCTGATTTCTTGAAGCAGGGAGAGTTGGTTGGGTATGATTCTGTAAGATACTGGAGGGGCGAGGTTTTCGGGATGGCAAATATTAAAGATTGAAATTTGCGTATGCTTGGGAATAATTTCAAGGCTGACAGTCCAGCTGGCAACCTTGGTCAGTTCTGTTAGATGTGTAGAGGTGGGTATGGGAGGGAAGGAGGGATGGGGAGAGGATAGGAAGGGGTGGGGGAGAGCATAATAGGGAGTCTAGAGATGGAAAGAAAGGGAGTAAGAGGGAGACAGGCCGAGACAGACGGGGCATGTGCCTCCTAGCTGACCCTGATTTTCGGCCTATGCAACCTCGGTTATGACTATTATTTTTTATCATTTCCAAGACAGGATAAAATTTGACAGAAATAATCCAGTTATTTTGCGTTTGTTGGGTGGCGAACTGAATGTAGAATTTGGCAACCAGCCAATCCAATTCTGGACCCAATAGGCACTTTAACAATTCCAGGACACTTGGGTTTCCACTAATAATGACTGAAAATCTTTGAAAGGTTAGACGCCTGTAGACTTTTTAGACATTGGCTACCTAGCTTCCGGGCTTTCCCGAGCCCTGCTTTAGGTAAAACAGACAGTTCTTATTTCTTATGTGTGATGCTCTGCCTTCAATTAGATTGGGTTTGGTACATATTTAATAAGGATGAAAAAAGACTAATATCTATTTAATTCAACCTTTTTATGCTGGGATACGACTGTAAAATCATTGTAGGATATTTCAAGGACCGACCCAATCTCACAACCCAATCTACGTTCATCTGAAAATCCGTTGCCGTTCTGTAACATATACTCTTTAATATCAATTGGGAATAATGGAGAGACATTTGTTTCAAATCAAGGACAGTCCCTCGAAATCAGGGACAGTTGGGAGCTATGATTTAGGTAATTAACCTGCTGCATTTACAAATACATTACATTTTTCAAATGAATACACAGCTGGGTTAAGCAATGTTCTTTTATTATCTGCCGATAGTTTAGTTGAGATATTCCCAAGATGCAGAGAATTGCTGGCAGGACCTTAAATGGAGTCCTGGAATGGAGATTGCTCATGACTTCTCTACATTGGAAACTTAGAAGTGCCTAGTCGCCCTATAGTACAATGCTGCCGCTAGACAGAGAGTATGTGTACAGCAGAATAATATGTAAAAAATAGGCTCATTTTACCCCCTTCAACTGTGCTGCTCTAAAAGTACAGCTGCATCTTAAATCTTCCACGCCAAGGTATTTTCTTCCACATATCTAAACAAGCAGTGGGATCTTGTGGTAATTTATTGGTTAGAGCTGCGACCAAGGCCTGTGTGTCTGTCCCCTGCTGAGCTAATTACTTTCTCCTGCATATATAATGTGAACTACAAACCATTAATTGCCAGAAATGGCTTCTTTGTCAGGGATGGAAAATTTACCTTTGCTTCTCCCCCTTTTTTATGATTTTGGCCAATTTAAATTCAAATTCACCATAGGTTTCTGGCCCATTAACCCCATGAGTGCTCAAGGGGCTTAAACTGTATTATAAAAACAAAGAGGATTAAGCAGTTTTGGTTAATGTCATGACAGGAGCAAATAAATGTCCATGTTCAATCACAAGTTCAACATTTATTTCCATTTTTATTTTGTCTGATGATTTTTGAAGCAATTTTGTAAATGGTTAAATTACCAGTTTTTCAATACCTAATATATCAACAACTGGATATTTTTACACCCTTTTCATCCTGCTCATTCCTGCCTCTCTTTAATGTGTAGTTATACATAAATTTTTAAGGAAGTGAAAAATATATGTACCCACATCCTGCATGGCTCCAGGACAGCAATCTTCCAAATGGGCTACAGACAGCAAAAAAATAAATAAGACCTTACTTTGTCCAATAGCTGGCACTCCCAGCATGATTCCTGGTATGTGGGGGATTGTAAGATGTTTATACCAATAGAGATTTCAGGTAACCATATTAAAGCCCAACTCTGGGCAAAAAAAAAGTTTTCCTATGCAGTGGAGCTGTACCTGCCAGGACAAGGGGTGAGCAGAAAGGAGCAGCGTACATTGTAGGAATGGGGGCTCTGCAAGCTCCTTCTACTATAAGGCTGACAGGAGTAGTGACAGCGGCATCACTACTTCTGCCCAGCATTGGAAGCGGCAAGGAGAGTTGGAGAGAGCCAAGAGGAGGTGCGGGCTGTGCTTTCTCCCCCCCCCTCCTCCTCCTTCTCATAAGCTCACACATAATGAAGGATGGGGGCATAATTTAGCATCTTTGCCCTGGGCACTGGTTGATCTTGTCCTGGGGTTCTATCAGAAAGCCGATACGCATCAGAAAGTACAACCGAATTGACGTTCTGTCGTGGCCATCTTGGTACATCCGCACTCGTTCGCACTAAGCCTACAGTCTGAAGTCGCGAAGCGGACATCTTTTTACACCCACCGAAGTCTTACATTTGCCACATATTTTTACCAGTAAACTGAGCTTATATCGTGAAATACAGGATTTTGAAATCTGTCACCCTGTTTTGATGTTGAATCTTAAAAGCAGCGGTGTTCTGTCAGATTAGCAAACCTGTGAGATCAGCAGGCTTGCCGCTGCTTTTAGGCTCCATGTACACAGAAGCTCAAAAACGGTCGTTTTGAACGCCAGATTTCTGGCAGAAAAAGCTGCTTTAAAATATAGCTTTTATCAGCGTTTTTTACTAGCGTTTATTAGCGTTTTTCAGTGTTAGCTTTTTTTTTTTTCAATGGATCAAAAAACGCTAAAAAACGCTGGCGACCTGCGTTTTTGAGCGTTTATTAGCGTTTTTTTTACAAACGCTATGTGTACATGAACACATAGGCTAACATAGAGTGCAGTTAATGGGCTTTTTAAAAAAACGCCAAAACGCCAATAAACTGCAGCTTATCAGCTTCAGTGTACATGGAGCCTTAAAATTCAACATCAAAACAGTCAGACAGATTTCCAAATACTGTATTTCACGATATAAGCGCAGTTTACTGGTAAAAAAATATGGCTTACTGCAGGCGAGTGCGGGTATACCAACATGACCGCGACGGAACGTAATTTCCATTGCATTTTCTGATGTGTAGCGGCTTTCTGACAGGACACCGGCACTGCCTGCACTGCATGGGTTCACTGCACGTTTTTGTTTAGATGAGAGGAGGTGCGCAGTCATGTTGGAACAGGAAGGGGCCATCCTCAAATTGTTCCCACAAAGTTGAAAGCATGAAATTGTCAAAAATGTCTTGGTATGCTTACGCCTTAAGTGTTCCATTCACTGGAACCAAGGGGTCAAGCCCAACCCCTGAAAAACAACCCAACACCATAATCCCCCCTCCACCAAATGATTTGGACCAGTGCACAAAGCAAGGTCAATGAAGACAAGGATGAGCGAGTTTGGGGTGGAGGAATTTGACTGACTTGCACGGAGTCCTGACCTTAACCCGATAGAACACCTTTGGGATGAATTAGAGTGGAGACTGTGAGCCAGGCCAGTGCCTGACCTCATAAATGCGCTTCTGGAAGAATGGTTAAACATTCCCATAGACACACTCCGAAACCTTGTGGACAACCTTCCCAGAAGAGTTGAAGCTGTTATAGCTGCAAAGGGTGGGCCAGCTCAATATTGAACCCTACGGACTAAGACTGGGATGCCACTAAATTTCATGGGCATGTAAAGGCAGGTGTCCCAATATTTTGGGTATTTTCTGTAGTTGCACTGGTTAATTTTTATATCAGCTTTAACCGGTCCCTGACCGGCTCACGCAGATATACTGCGGCACAATGGCTCTCCTGGGTGAAACCCCGTATGGATGCCTCCTTCCCTTTTAGAGCCGTCAGAGGGCGTGCGTCGGCCATGCGCGATCGTGTGCACAAGCGCCAGCACAGGGATTTGTGTGTGTAAACACACAAATCCCTGTTCTGTCAGGGGAGAGGAGGCATATCATTTGTTCCTAGTAAGTAGGAACAACGATATGTCTCCTCCCCCAGTCAGTCCTATCCCCATACAGTTAGAACACACTGAAGGAACACACATTTAACCCCTTGATCGCCCCCTAGTATTAGCCCCTTCCCTACCAGTGACATTTACACAGTAATCAGTGCATATTTATAGCACTGATCGCTGTATAAATGTCATTGGTCCCAAAAATGTGTCAAGCGCGTCAGATCTGTCCGCCGCAATGTCGCAGTACCGCAAAAAATTGTAGATCCCCACCATTACTACTAGTAAAAAAAATAAAAATGTCATAAAAATGCCATAAATCTTTCCTATAGTTTGTAGACGCTATAACTTTTGTGCAAACCAATCAATATGCGCTTATTGCGATTTTTTTTTACCAAAAATATGTAGAAAAATATATATTGGCCTAAACTTATGAAGAAATGTGTTTTAAAAAAAAATTGGGGATATTTATTATAGCAAAAAGTAAAAAATATAGTTTTTTTTTCAAAATTGTCGCTATTTTTTTGTTTATCGCGCAAAAAATAAAAACCGCAGAGGTGATCAAATACCACCAATAGAAATCTCTATTTGTGGGAAAAAAGGGACGCAATTTTCGTTTGGGTACAGCATTGCATGACCGCTCAATTGTCAGTTAAAGCGACGCAGTGCCAAATTGTGAAAAGTGCTCCGGTCAGGAAGGGGGTAAAATCTTCCGGGGGCTAAAGTGGTTAAGCATACTCAAATGATAAAATAAAAAAAATTAAAAAAAACAGGAGTTTGAATGATAACATATTCATATTGTTGAAAAAGGCAACTGTGTAAAAACCTAAAAAGTACAATATAATGAATAAGACAGTTTTCATTTTCCTGCTCTCTGGTTTTGCTTTCCTGTTTTATTTTTCCTGTCTATGAGAGGCTGGGGCAATCCAGGTCTATTTTTCCACTTCTTATTGCAAAGCAATTAACCCACTGATGAACCCACCGAGATTCCTCCGCAAAATGAACCTAACCGCAGCATAATCTGTGAATGATGTGATTTATTGATCGTGGGAGAGCTAACCATTGAGGAGGGATGTCCTTCTGTAACAACCACAGAACACTGCATGCATATTATAACATGTGCAATGCAATGTATCTAAATAGCCATAGATATTAGTTTTAGCAACCTTTATTAAAGTGGAGTTCCACCCTGAATTATTATTTTTTACCAAAAATCCCCAAAAAAAAAAAATTGAAAAAAATTAACTGAAAAAAGAAATAAAATGTTTTACTTACCACAAATAGCGGTTGCTATGCAGAAAACCCTAATCTGCCTCTTCATCGTCCGCGGCAGGTCTCCTTCCTCCGTCCTACTCGCGGTGTCTTCTTGTGAATGGGGCGCGCTGCCTTCTGGGAACTGTGTGTATCCCAGAGAGCAGCCGGCCCATTCACAAAGCGCCGCGCGGCTCGCGCATGCGCAGTAGGAAACGGGCAGTAAAGCCGCGCGGCTTCACTGCCTGTTTCCCTTACTGAGGATGGAGGTGCTGGGAGCTGCCAGGATCGAGGGATCGGATCGGCCTCGGGGGGGGGGGGGGCTGACATTGCGGGCGAGTAGGACAGGTAAGTGTCCTTATTAAAAGTCAGCATCTACAGTGTTTGTAGCTGCTGACTTATACAAAAAAAAAATCGCGGGTGGAACCCCCTTTTAAGAGAGCACTGTGTGGATCTGTGTTGGAGACAACACTAGATACATTATATATTTATACTCAGCACAGAGTATGTAGAATACACAGGAGGTTTTACATGGGGGTGTAGCTGAAAATCACAGCAACATTTTTAGGAGGTTTGGCGAGCTGTGGTCAGGGTGAAGAGTAGTGAGTGCAAAGTGCATCATGGTAAAAATTGGGAACTTTCCATATGGACAACCACACAACAAAGCCTTCCATGTAGAGAAAGACTGCCTTGGAGTGATGGAATGCAAAGAGATTGGCAATGGAGAGAAAAAAAAAGAAAAGAGACTGCACTGGAAACATTAAAGACTGTCCAAGAAAGAGGAACACCTGCCCTGGGGATGGAGGAGAACTGCACTGAAGAAAAAAAACAAAACAGGCTAAATGTGCAAAACCCATGCCATACATACGACCAGTGGTGTACATTTCAGGGCATCAGATATTTACATAAACACAATTTTGCCACGCTAGTAATAATGCTATACAAAACACACAAATTAAGTGCAATAATAAAAATCAGAAATAAAAATAATGATGAACAGTTGTTCTCATCACATCCACTTAAAGTGGACTTACATTATTATTTTTAATTTTATATTATTGCACTTAGTTGGTGTGTTTTGTATAGCATTATTACTACTGCTGCAAAATTATGTTTATATACTGTATTTAATTGCACAGTGTGTCTGACTGTTTTCTTGCCTGCAGCTCTTTTTGCACCTGCTAGCGCATTTTCTACTACAAATGTGTATCAGATATTTACAGTCACCCACTATCCTACTAATAAAGTAGTGCCATCCCCCTTCTTTCTATGCTCAGTTGAGCCTGCTGGGCCCTCTCCCACCCCTGGGCCCCATAGCCACTACCTGGGCCAGTGTTGCCGATATATCCTTGGTATTACTGAGTCATCTAACTGAAGCGAACATGCATTTTCATACTTGTTTTGTATATATGACTGGATATATTGTGCTTTGTCACACAGGCTAGAAGAGTCTTTACATCCAATGAAACTTCACAAACCAAAATAAAAATAAAAATAATCAGCACAAAGGACAGGGATATACTCACCTAGGTGGATGCTGCATCGATCCAATGCTGCATCTGTCCCATGCCGCTTCTAAAACTGAGAAATGAGTGATTAAAGACTGCTGATCACTCAGTTCTCAGTCTTCACTGAGAAGAGAGCCGGTGACTGTCAATCACCGGCTCTCTTCTCTGCCCCTCCAGCGCTCACTGGAGCGCCAGGCTATGGAGGGGTGGGAGCGGCTGGCTCAGGTTCTCAGTGGCTTGCTGAGAGGCTGATCCAGCTGCTGATCCTGGAATCCGGGTGGATCCTGACTGTAAAGTCAAGATTTTTCCAGAGCCTGGACCGGCTGAGTGAAAATGAGCCACAGGAGTGCAGAACGAACTGCACTCCTGTGACCTACAGGAGAAGTACGGCCAAAATAGCTTTGGCTATATTTCTCCTTTTATAGAAATGATTGTTTATTTATAATTTAGTGCTGCAATTCCGTAACTTAAAATGTGCGCTATTTGTATGCAAAACATAAGGATGCTAGCTGTGCAGAGTAGTTACCTGTGTACAGCATACAGGCAACACAAACCATGAGAGCCGGTTCACACAGGGGCGATTTGGGATCCGACTTCAAGCGCCCCAAGTCGCCCCAAGTCGCGGACATGAGAAAATCAATGGAAGTGCATGAGAGCCGTCTTAATGTACACTACTGAAGTCGCTCCAACTTCAGAAAAGGTTCCTGTACTACTTCAAGGCAACTTCTAGGCGACTTGTACCCATTGATTTCAATGGAAGTCGCCTCCAAATCGGATCCCGTCTTAACTGAAGCAACTTTCCAGGAAGTAAAAATAGTTTTCTAGGCAAACCCCTCCCTCCCACAGAGCAGATTATTATGTGATTGGCCACTGGCAAAGTCCCCTGTCCTGGAGGCGACTTCAAGTCGCCTTGTAAGTCGCCCCAAGTCGCGCTGTGGTTCGCGCTCAAGTCGTGTCCAAGTTGCCTCGCAAACTCATGCACAAAGTCGTGTTGCCCCTGTGTGAACCGGCTCTTACTGACATGTTTACCCAGCTATGCAAGTCTGAACATTTTTCCTTTTTATACAGACAGACTGCTTTATGAACACTCAAAGCAGACATAGGGGTTGATTTACTAAAGGCAAATAGACTGTTCACTTTGCAAGGGAAGTTGCATTTTTCTTGGGAATTTTCCCCAGAGCTTAGTGAATGTGGTGAAATTTCACTTTGCCCAGAATACCCTATTGCATGCAAGTAAAGAAAAAAAAGCATTGCACGGAATTAAATGATGAAAGCCAGCAGAGCTTCACTTCATTCACTAAGCTCTGGGGATAATTCCCTTGCAAAGTGCAACTTCCCCTGCAAAGTGAACAGTCCAAAACTGGTTTTAGGCCTGGCTACTGAGTGCCTAGATTCATCCTAGTACCTAAATAAATCAATCCCGAGAGCAATACATACTTATATGTCAGTGACCTTCATGTCCAAGCAATGCAATTGTCTCTGTTTTCAACTGTGACTAAAGGCAGGTACTGTATGGGGCAGAGGCAGACAATTTGTTTTGCATGAGGCAGAGGCAGACAATTTGTTCTGTGTGGGGCAGAGGCAGCCAATTTGTTCTGTGTGGGACAGAGGCAGTCAATTTGTTCTTTGTGGGGCAGAGGCAGCCAACTTGTTCTGTGTGGGGCAGAGGCAGCCAGCTTGTTCTGCGTGAGGCAGAGGCAGCCAATTTGTTCTGTGTGGGGCAGAGGAAGCCAGCTTGTTCTGTGTGGTGCTGAGGCAGCCAGCTTGTTCTGTGTGGGGCAGAGGCAGCCAACTTGTTCTGTGTGGGGCAGAGGCAGCCAATTTGTTTTTTGTGGGGCAGAGGAAGCCAACTTATTCTGTGTGGTGCTGAGGCAGCCGGCTTGTTCTGTGTGGGGCAGAGGCAGCCAATTCATTCTGTGTGGTGCTGAGGCAGCCAGGTTGTTCTGTGTGGGGTAGAGGCAGCCAGCTTGTTCCGTGTGGGGCAGAGACAGCCAATTCATTCTATGTGGAGCTGAGGCCGCCAGCTTGTTATGTGTGGGGTAGAGGCAGCCAGCTTATTCTGTGTGGAGCAGAGGCAGCCAATTCATTCTATGTGGAGCTGAGGCAGCCAACGTGTTCTGTGTGGGGTAGAGGCAGCCAACTTGTTCTGTGTGGGGTAGAGGCAGCCAACTTGTTCTGTGTGGGACAGAGAAAGCCAATTTGTTCTGTGTGGGGCAGAGGCATCCAACTTGTTCTCTGTGGGGCAGAAGCAGCCAACTTGTTCTGTCTGGGGCAGAGGAAACCAATTCATTCTGTGTGGCGCTGAGGCAGCCATTTTGTTCTGTGTGGTGCTGAGGCAGCCAACTTGTTCAGTGTGGGGCAGAGGCAGCCAACTTGTTCTGTGTGGGGCAGAGGCAGCCAATTCATTCTGTGTGGTGCTGAGGCAGCCATTTTGTTCTGTGTGGGGCAGAGGCAGCCAACTTGTTTTGTGTGTGACAGAGGCAGCCAATTTGTTCTGTGTGGGGCAGAGGCAGCCAACTTGTTCTGTGTGGGGCAGAGGCAGCCAATTAGTTCTGTGTGGCGCTGAGGCTGCCATTTTGTTCTGTGTGGGGTAGAGGTAGCCAACTTGTTCTGTCTGGGGCAGAGGCAGCCAATTCATTCTGTGTGGAACAGAGGCAGCCATTTTTTTCTGTGTGGGGTAGAGGCAGCCAATTTGTTCTGTGCTGGGAAGAGGCAGCCAACTTTTTCTGTGTGGGGCAGAGGCAGCCAATTTGTTCTGTGTGGGGCAGAGGCATCCAACTTGTTCTCTGTGGAGCAGAAGCAGCCAACTTGTTCTGTCTGGGGCAGAGGCATCCAACTTGTTCTCTGTGGAGCAGAAGCAGCCAACTTGTTCTGTCTGGGGCAGAGGAAGCCAATTCATTCTGTGTGGCGCTGAGGCAGCCATTTTGTTCTGTGTGGTGCTGAGGTAGCCAACTTGTTCAGTGTGGGGCAGAGGCAGCCAACTTGTTCTGTGTGGGGCAGAGGCAGCCAATTCATTCTGTGTGGCGCTGAGGCAGCCATTTTGTTCTGTGTGGGGCAGAGGCAGCCAACTTGTTCTGTGTGGGGCAGAGGCAGCCAATAAATTCTGTGTGGCGCTAAGGCAGCCATTTTGTTCTGTGTGGGGTAGAGGCAGCCAACTTGTTCTGTCTGGGGCAGAGGCAGCCAATTCATTCTGTGTGGAACAGAGGCAGCCATTTTTTTCTGTGTGGGGTAGAGGCAGCCAATTTGTTCTGTCTGGGGCAGAGGCAGCCAATTCATTCTGTGTGGAACAGAGGCAGACATTTTTTTCTGTGTGGGGTAGAGGCAGCCAATTTGTTCTGTGTGGAGCAGAGGCAGACAACTTGTTCTGTCTGGGGCTACCAGATACCCGGTGAAGACTGAGTAGATGAGGGAGCTCCTCTTGCACCTTCTTCCCAACACTCCTGAAAGTGGTGACAGAGAGTGTGAGGGCACATACTGGCGTGAGTGCCAGAGTTTACAAGCTTAACTAGATCTATGTAACACCCAGATGTGTAGAACTGATTGCTGAGGATCATGGTGCAGCAACCAGGCACAGGAACAATGTGGTAACAGATCAGGATAGAAAGACAGAGTCTGGAGAACACGTTGAGATTGGTAATAGCCAGACAGCATGGTACTGAATCAGGAGGCAAAGACAGAGTCCAGGAAAAACTGAGTGCAAATTGGTAGCAGAGTCCAGCAGACAAGCCGAGGTCCTACACAGTGAGGCAGAAGCAATATGTCAGGTCTCAGGTAATCAAGGACAAGCTGGAGACCACTCAGCAACTTCCCTCTGCAGTTGTTCAATTTATATAGGCCATTTGGCACCAATACCAATGCTGAGCGGGCATTCTAGTTTTTCTGTGCACCCTACCGTGCATGAGTCTACTCACTGATGCATGTTCAGTCAGGAGCGTTTCTAGGTGGCAAGAAGACCAGGGGCTTAAGCCCGAATTCCGAGGCCGGCACCGGGGGGGGGGGGGGGGAGGGGGGTTGGTGTCCGGGTGGTCGTGGCACGTTTTTTTTGGGCTGGGCGGTGAGGTTGTGTGGTGGGGGGGTAAGCTCACTTGCTGCCTCGCTTACCAGTGCCCATCAATGATGACCACTAAACTCACCTACCTGACATACTAACATACCTGACCTCACCTACCTGACATACCTACTCACCTCACCTACCTGACATACATACACTCACCTCACCTACCTGACATACATACACTGATATACCTGACATACATAGACCTACCTGACTTCACCTACCTGACATACATACACTGACCTACCTGACATACATAGACCTGTCTCCTGACATACATTGACTTCACCTACCTGACATACATTCACTCACCTCACCTACCTGACATACATACACTGACCTCACCTACCTGACATACATACACTGACCTCACCTACCTGACATACATACACTCACCTACCTGACATACATACACTCACCTCACCTACCTGACATACATACATGCACCTACCTGACATACAAAGACCTACCTGACATACATTGACTTCAACTACCTGACATACATACACTCACCTACCTGACATACATACACTGACCTCACCTACCTGACATACATTCACTCACCTCACCTACCTGACATACATACACTGACCTCACCTACCTGACATACATACACTCACCTCACCTACCTGACATACAAAGACCTACCTGACCTACCTGACATACACTGACTTCAACTAGCTGACATACATACACTCACCTACCTGACATACATACACTGACCTCACCTACCTGACATACATACGTATTGGACTCTGTCTCCCATTTGCTGTATATCAGCAGAGAATTTGTGGATGAGGGAGGAGAGGTTGGACATGAGGGATGATTGGAGAGATAGGAGCATGTCTTTCATAGTTGAGTCCAGAACAGGTTGTCCTGTAGTAGGATATGAGGCAATGAAGGATTGTAAGGAGGCATCTACATATATAGTGGGGAATGTCTGTACTCACCCCTGTGACTGGGTAATGAGGAGAATCCTTTCTCTTTCTGGCTTTGGCTGGGCTTCTCATCGTGGGGCTGTTAGGAGTGGAATTGCCTGGGGATGTGGTTGTTTGTCCCTCTTCTCTGTCAAAGTGCTTGACATCTGGCAGATCAGTGTAGGATGCTGAGGGTGTGCGAGTGTACTGCTCGCCGGACACCTCTCATCCCGGCGGTGCGCCTATCGTGTGTCACGGCGGGCAGGCAGGCAGCCAGAGAGGCAATTGGACGCTGCATTCCTGACACCCGGGGCTTTTCAGGGACTCATTCGGGGCTCCAGCCCCCCCAGCCACCCCCTCCCAACGCCCCTGTGTTCAGTGTTTACCTTATACACAGAGGTATGAGCAGTGTATGCACTCATGCATGTGCTTGCACTGGTCTCCTTATACTGATGAGAATCTGACCTTCCTTATGGGGGGCAGAGGCAGCCACTGGTGCCTCTGCCACTTTCAATTGTCCATGTAATGGAAAACGGTTGACTTTTAGGAGTCTCTTTTGATCTTAGACAACCACAATGCTCTTGTTAGCCAAATACCATGTGACATGGGTGATCTAGGCTTTAGGTAAAATGATGGAGCTTGAAAACAGAAGTTCCTTGTTTATGGCAAGTGAGAGGTACACTTTACCTATAAGTAATAATGTGATTAGGTAAACTCACGTGTCCTGCACCTACTGATTCTTATAAAGTGTGAACTTTAACTATACATCCATTGGAAAGGAAAAAGAAAAGGAAAGCTATTCTGCTCTTGCTATGAAGAAAGACAATTATATTTCCATTTTCTCAGTGGCTAAGTTGGTACATACTGTATAAGTGTTTATAGACAAAGGCACATTCACATCTGTATACTGTACATAATTACTATTTTTTTTCCTTGCATAAGGGTGTCTGCTGCTATTAGTGAGATACTGCGATATTTTTACAGGTGCTAACAAAGCCTTCCTCCCCTTTATGTGTGACATTGACATGTGTAACCAGTGCAATGTTAATTAATGTGAGAAAAAGAAAAGAAACATTAACTTCCATGCTCACCTTTTCCAGTATCGGGTTATTAACAGTCACCAATGAGAACATCAAGACTGTAAAAAAGGTGCCATTGCTGGGCGTTCTGTCCAAAAAAAGGTACATACTCTAACAAGTATATCAAAAATACTAAATTAATGTACTTACAATTAATAAATACTAAATAAAAAAGTTTAAGTTTAAGCATTTTACTTGTTGATTAAAGGCATAGGAGAATAGATTGCCATAGGGTTTGAAACGCGGGGGGAACAGGGTGCCGGCACCGCCAGCACTGAATGTATGTAATAGCAAGAGGTGCAGGAGGGTCTATTAATGCTGGCTGCTGGGGGATCAATTGTCACTGGTGGGATTGGTTTTTGTTTGAGGGTTTATTGTTGCTGGTGAGGGATTGTTATTAGACAAGAACAAATTCCATACAAATTATTTAGCACCACAAAATGATACTTGGGGCAGTACTGGGAGGTGGGTAGGGGATGGAACCAAAGCACGGTGCACAGAGGAGGGTAGGGGGTAGAGACAAGGGGGAACTCAGAAGGGGGTTGTTCCTGCACCTATTCTCTGAGAAAAAACCCTATAAAGAACCCCTATACAGTTTAAGGTTAAACCACTCTCCAATTTTATTAAGTGACTGTCTTCTTAAAGCGGAGTTCCACCCAAAAATGGAACTTCCGCTTTTCGGAACCCTCCCCCCCTCCGGTGTGACATTTGGCACCTTTCAGGGGGGAAGGGGGGGGGAAGATACCTGTATAAAACTGGTATTTGCACCACTTCCGGGTATTGACTCCCGCGGGAGTCACGTCCCTTTGCGTCACCCACGCCGTTGTCTTCTGGGAAACACACTGTTCCCAGGAGAGAGCGGGACCAGTGACGGCACGCCGCGCTACTCGCGCATGCAAGGCTTCACTTCCTGATTCCCTCACCGCGCATTGAGGTGGCAGCATCCGAGGACCGAGCGATTGCTCAGCCTCGTCTGCCAACATCGCGGGCGCGCTGGACAGGTAAGTGTCTATTTTTTTTTAAAGTCAGCAGCTGCAGTATTTATGGCTGCTGGCTTTTAAAAAAAAAATTCGGATGGACCTCCGCTTTAAGCCTCCTGAAGCAAAATAGTATTTTCCCTATGCTAGAATCACCATTGAGGTATATGTATATCGCTATCAGGGCAGCCATCAGAAATTTTTGGGCCCCTTACAACGCTTTGGGCCGGAGCCCCCCGGGCCTGACCACCAACATTCTCCAGGGCCTGCCCACTGGCTGTCCCACTGAATCTCCTCCTCCCGCAGTCCCATGTACTCTATCCCATGTACTCCTGTTACATCTTCTCCATCCCATGTTCTCATCCTCCAGTCAAATCTCCTCCATCCCATTCCTCCTCCAGTCCCATATCTTCCATCCCCTGTCCTCCTCCAGTCCCATCTTCTCCTTCCCCTGTCCTCCTCCTCCTCCTCCAGTCCCATCTCTTCCTACTACAGAAGGGGAGCAGTGGGACAGGTGGGGGGCAGTGGGTTAGGAGGGGGAAGTGCTACAGAAGGGGGGGCAGGAAGACAGGAGGGGGGCAGTGGGACAGGAGGTGGGCAGTCGGATAAAAGGGGCAGCAGGACAGGAACAGGGCAGTGGGACAGGTGGGGGGCAGCAAAACAGGAGGGGAAAGTGCCATGGAAGGAGGTCAGCGGACAGGTGGGGGACAGGAGGGTGAAGTGTCATGGAGGGAGGGCAGCGGGACAGCTGGGGGGTAGCGAGACAGCTGGGGGGCAGCCTCACAGGTACAAGTGGGGGGCAGCAGGACAGGTGGGGGGCAGCAGGACAGGTGGGGTGGCAGAATCTCAGGTGGGGGGGCAGCATCACAGGTGGGGGGCACCAGGACAGGTGGGGGCCGCATCACAGGTGTGGGGCAGTGGGACAGGTGGGAGGCAGTGTCACACACACCTTGGGAAGCGCCAGTCCTCCCAGCTCTCACCTGTCCTGTAGTGCCAGGAGGGGTAGCTGAGCCTGTGTCCCATCTCTACCAGGATCTCCGGCGGCAGCTACAAGAAACAGCAGGGGGGGTGCGGGGGGGGGCCCTCCACCCTGACCTCCTCCTCTATGGGGACCTCTGCTGGCACCAACTGGCCTCACCCACCCCACATGGCCTGGTGCACACTGTGGTACTAGAGTGGAGCCTGCCTGACAGCGACCCTGACCTGCACACACATCTCCACCCTTCTCTGCATCCTGACAGCTGGTCCGCTCTGACGGCAGCTGCCCCATGTTAAAAATGGCCCAGGTTGTGACCCGCAGTCCGGGCCACTCGGGACGCCCAGGCCCCTTACTTGTGTACCAGCTGTACCCCCATGATGGCGGCCCTAATCATTATGATATCTCCTCTCAAGCGTCTCTTCTCCAGGGAGAATACGTTTCATGTTTGTAGTCATTCCTCGTAACTAAGGTCTCCAAGTCCCTTATTAACCTTGTTGCCCTTCTCTGGCCTCTGTCCAGTTCCAGCACATCCTTTCTGAGGACTGGTGACCAGAACTGGATGGCATATTTAGTGTATAGCTGTTTTGAAAAGTGGTCGAATTATTATAGTTTTATCTCTTGAGTAGATACCCTTTTAAAAGCATGCCAATATTCTGCTAGCTTTGCTTGCTGCAGCTTGGCATTGTATACTATTGCCAAGCTTCTAATCTACTAGGACCCCCCCAAGATCTTTTTCCATCCTGGATTCCCCAGCATAACTCCTCCTCACTACCTGTGAAATGCTCTCTGAAAAGCAATCCACTGCAGAGCACCTATGCATCTCCATGCAGGAAAACATGGCCCTTGCACAAGTGTAGGCTGTAGTTTGCTCATGTTAATGAGGCCTTAAATTAAAAAAAAATTGGAAGTTTTTAGCAGCTGCCTATTCAAATGGAAAGGTATTTATCAGGAACAAATGATAGAATGGCTTGTGTAGCAATGATACAATGTATGTCATATCAATTTTGTAAGAAAAAGTTGAGTTTTCCTTTATAAGTAAAATTGTTTGTTTCTAGTGACTTTCACGTAATGTCTCTGGGTACCTTGAAAGTTAGGAACCTTTTTTACGCACAGCAGTCTTACTTCAAAGCCACGGCACTAATCTCCGGTGCTTCTTCCCTTGCTCGCAGTCTATTTCGTTCCACTATGCAGTGTTTATTTAACTTCAATATCTGCATCCCTGAAGGGTAGCATGCTCTGGAGACTGAGGGGTGTTCCCCAGGATATCATCCCACAGGGCATCCTTGAAGATCTAATTTCTAAAATCCATGAAACCAGGGTAAAATACACCCAAAGATGCGAACGGCTTTTAAACTAGGTTATTGCTGCAGGTGGGCCCCTTGGCCTTGCTTGCGGGATCATCTTCACTACTTTAATTCTGCTAATGAGACAGAAGCAAATATTTAACAGGAAGAAAGGGAAAATTCAATCTGATATTGATTTATCTACATGAGTATTTGAATATGATTATAATTAACTATTGCAAAGTCATACAGTGCTGAAACCTTCTCAGTGAAACAAAAAAAAAGGAAAAAGAGCGCACATCTTATAGTGCAGTAATGTAGAGAATGATTTAATGTGGATAAAGGACAATAAAATTATGCACTCACAAACAAATGGTAGCCTATGTATTGCATGTTTCCAAGCCAATTTGCCTCCCTGTGAGGCATATGGCTGATTAATTACTACCTACACACCTCCTGTGGGTGAGCGCTAGGGTTGTGTCATGTATCAGATAAGACCAGAACTGTAAGGACTGCAACAGAGGAAACCCAAACATAAATAGGTGAAAGTAAGTAAGTTTATTAATGCAAATAAATGTGAATACACCACCAATACAAACAAAGTGAATGACCAAACAACCCAAACAGTGATAGTAACCAACCAGCATATATAGCAAAAGGGAGTACCAGAATCGTAGTCAAGCCAGGCCAAGATCATAAACAGGAGATCAGCAGATGGTGGGCCAGGAGTAACAGACAGAGACAAGATAGAAGGAATCAGGCTGCAGGGCAAGGATTCAGGGATACAGGAACAGAAACAAACAGGTTCAGGATACAGGAATCAGGGTTCAGGGTTCAGAATCAGGATCAGGATAACAGATAAACAGGCTGCAGGTCAGGGCACGAGGACAATACCAGGGCAGGGTGTGTGTGCACTTGCCGGGTATTTATACTATTACCTGCTAACAAGCTCAGGTGATGCCTGGCTGCAGAAGGTAAAATCTGCACCACACTGCCAGGATCCATCCGCTGGTGGACCTCAGTACTGCACGCCAAATGATAGATATTACCAGCGGATGGAACCTTTCCTGACAGGTTGCCACCTTTTCTTTAAGCCAAACACGAAAACTTTAGCTGCGCATGGCAAAATTATTTTTAAGGGGAACGCTGTGGACTCTGGTGTAAAGGGGTTTCTGCTCACTAAACCTCCAACTCACAGAGTTCGCAGCATTGCCACTTAACTTAGGGTTCCCAAAGCCTTCCATACATTAGCGTTCACAGGGTACCCCTTACATCTGAGTCCCCTTTACCTTAGTGTACTCACTCGTTTGGAGGCAGGAGAGAGATGGGATGGAGGGGGGAGACTTTAGTCACAGACGTTGGAAGGTGATCTCCCTCACCCAAGGATGGAGGCTTAGGCATCAGCACCTTTTATCCATGATGTATGCCGGTTGCTGATCTTCAAACTTCCAGCCCACACATCCCTTTCCCGAGGCACAGAACGCGGGGGATTGGAGTGTTGGCGGGCAGACAGAGGGGTAGGGGCAGGAGGAGAAGGAGCAGATCAAGCCCTCTCTCCTCTCTTGCCCGTGCATGGGGGCCGTGTGACACCTATACATTTGGCGGTTGTAGTACTTGGGTACTTGGGGAGCCACAGTCCATTCTGAATATTGTGTCCGGGTTTAAGGTGGTATGAAACTTGGACACACAATTCAAAACCCAGACTGTCCAGGTGAATCCCACATGGAAGGCAACCCTAGTGACCACAGTTTAGTCCACATGTTTTCCTAGTGGCTCTTTCTAGCTGGAAACCTTCTCAGTGATGAGCTTCTATAACCAATTTTTTTCTAGGTTTGGCATAAAGGAAATTTTGTGATGAGTTTGCCATTGATGGCTGTTCTGCTGATCCAGTGGCTTCAATACTGAGTCACTGACTTAGTAAAAGTATGCATTTCAGGAGCGCCAATATTAATTAGACTTTCCTGATCTGCAGGACTGTTCTAGGTCAATGACAGTATTAAAGTCATTGGATCAACATGACAGTCAGGTAGCTAGTATCGTTAAAAGGAGGAGTAAGTAATGGCAGCCATTTCTCTCAATCCTTTAAATTAAAAATAGACCCCTGCTTTCGACCACCTGGTGTGGAAAAGTGCAGAGGTCTTGCCTTCCGTTGATCATGTTAAAGCACCTGAAACAGGTATATCTTCGCTGTCTTGGTGAAGCCATTGGATTATCATGACAGAGCAGGCAAAGAGCATTTTCTTTTTCGTACATCACGGGACACAGAGCGACATAGTCATTACTAATGGGTTATATAGATACCGTCAGGTGCTGGCACTGGCAACTTCCAAAACCGGAAGTACCCTCCCCTATATAAGCCCCTCCCATCCGGGAGCACCTCAGTTTTTTGCCAGTGTCTAAGGTGTTGGCCAAGAAGAAACATGTGTTTTTCACTGAGCTTGCGTACAGGTTCTTTTGGGCCTCAGTAAGCTATTCCGGATCCGACCAAAAAAGCTTCATAGCTAAACGGTCGGTACCCGGGCCTTGCAGAGAAGAGCAAGGTTTTGCCTGTAATGCTTCTCTTAGGAGAGCTGGACCCTGGGATCCAGAGCTCTGGTCATACCCACGACCAAGATGTTTTCTGTGCAGGGTGCTATACAGGTCCAGGGGAGTGGAATCCTTGGGAACCCGGTCCCTGAAGGTTTGATTACAATGCCTGCCGTGATAGGTGAAGTTTGGGCTTTTGTGGACCAAACAAAGTCCTGCGGCGGGGAACAGGTAAGTGGGGGCCCCCAGGAACTTGGTTCTATTGGGGGACCCCCAAGCCTAATTTGTCTTTCTGTCTGTTACCTAATGGTATTCCCGCAAGATTCTGTGCATGCTTGTAACTACTAAAAAAATGTAATAATTTTTAATGGTGGTCAAGAAAAAAAAAAAAAAAAAAAAATTTTATATATATATTTAATATATTAGACTGCGGTACCTGTGTTTGTCCACTAGAGGCCGCTGTGGAATGTTTTCTTGTCATGTGGACTAGTTTCTTCTCAGCAGAGCAAAGTCCAGGCAGTTGGTGAGTTCTCTTATAGGAAACTGCTTCCTCTGCCATGTTGCAGTACTCGTCCATCCCCCGGCCTGCGGCAAAGAGGGGCCCTGGCTCCTGTCCCTTTGTTTCCATTTTGAAATTAGCGCCGAAGGCGCACGTGGCCGCGCGTGTGCGCGTGCACGCGCCTCTATATATAGAGGTGAGCCGGAAAAGGGGGCGGAGCCTGGGGGATGACGCTCTGTGCGCGCCGCAGCGCTTCTGCGCATGTGCGGGCGTCCCAGCAGGTTTAAAAACCACAATATTGTAGTAAGCTGGCTATGAAGTACAGAG
This sequence comes from Rana muscosa, assembly GCA_029206835.1. Lineage (NCBI taxonomy): Eukaryota > Metazoa > Chordata > Amphibia > Anura > Ranidae > Rana > Rana muscosa. The sequence goes on from CM055128.1 coordinate 63,778,290, forward strand.
ACAGAGCTGGCAACATTTAAAGGCATACAGCAAGCGGTTGATACAGGCATCCCCTAGAAAGGCACATTAGTAGACACCAACTGTTTCTTATAGCAGCATTTATGCTAGACTATTATCAGTAACTGGTGTATTTCGGCTGAAATACCTCAGCTTTGTGGCTTAGGAATATGCCGTCTAAAAACTCCGGGACTAGAAATTCCAGGAGGAATAGGGGGTCTCCATCGGGCTCTGAGGATCTTGGGCATGCTTTGGCTGCACCAGTCTCCCCTGAAGAATCAGAGGTTAGTGACCGTAGGGCACCCCCAGGAGTACCTGGTACTGTGGCTGTCCTCAGTTCACCTGCTCCTGTGTATGTAACAGAGGAGGTTTTTTCCTCAGCTCTGGGAGGGCTGGAAGAGAGATTGTCAGCATTGATCGCTGCTTCCCTGTCACAGGAGAAAAGCGCTCGATCTCCATCTCCTCCCTCAGAGTGCCTGTTAACAGAGCAACAGTCCCATACAGAGGTCGACCTACCTGAGGGGGATCAGGATGAGGTTGATTCGGTTGCAGAGGAATCAACAGTGGAAGAGCCGTTCTCAGCATCACATGCTGAAAGGTTATGGGTTCAGTCCCTGACTAATATGGTCCGATCAGCATTTAAAATGCCACTTGCGGAGCCATCCTCCACTTCTGTCTCCTCGTTGGGGTCGCTAAAAGCTCCCCAGACTGTCTGTTCCTTTCCGATCCATCCTTTACTGGAGGGGCTCATTTACCAGGATTGGGAGCATCCTGACAAAATATTTACTCCTCCCAAGAGATTTCCGGTGGTCTATCCTATGGAGGATAAGTTCATCAGAAAATGGAGGGTCCCTACAGTGGACGCAGCCATCTCTTGTGTGAATAAATCACTGACATGTCCGGTGGAAAATGTCCAAATGTTCAAGGACCCAATAGATAAAAAATTGGAGTCCTTATTGAAATCTGCTTTTTCTACAGCAGGATTGGTGACACAACCAGCAGTGGCAGCTATTGGGGTCTGCCAAGCAGTGAAGGATCAGTTGAAACAGGTCTTAAGGGACTTGCCAGATCAGCAGGCTCTTGCCCTAGCTGATCTACCTAGAGCCTTATGCTTTGCGGTGGACGCTATAAAGGATTCAATCCATCAGGCCTCCCGCCTTACGCTGTCTGTAGTACATATGCGCAGGCTTCTATGGCTCAAAAACTGGTCTGCTGAAGCTCCCTGTAAAAAATTGCTGGTCAGCTTCCCATTTCATGGGGAGCGCTTATTCGGGGAAGACCTGGACAAGTATATCCAGAGAATTTCCAGCGGTAAAAGTACACTTTTGCCGGTTAAAAATAGAGTTAGAGGTCCCTCTTTTAAGAGGCCGGCTTCTCCAGTCCCTAGGACATCGGCTGTGAAACAGTTCCGACGGCCTCCTCGATCAAATCCCGGAGGTAGAAATCAGGGACAGTTGCAGGGTAACAAGAAGCCCTGGAGCAGGAGAGGTACAAAACCTCCCCCAAAGTCAAATGCATGAAGGGTTGCCCCCACCCAATCGGGTGGGGGGAAGACTTCAGTTGTTCACAGAGACCTGGCGGGACACGATCCGAGACAGATGGGTGCTCTCCGCAGTAAATCTGGGATACAAATTGGAGTTAAAAAACTCCCCTTCTTCCCGCTTTATAAGGTCAAACGTGCCAAGGGATCCCCAGAAGAGAGGATCCCTCCTGTTGGCACTAGAACAATTATTGCTTCAAGCAGTAATTATAGAGGTTCCCCTGGAAGAGTGGGGGTTCGGGTTTTACTCAAACCTCTTTACAGTTCCGAAGCCAAACGGGGACGTGAGGCCCATACTAAATCTAAAAGGGCTAAACAAATTCCTGCATATCAGGACTTTCCGGATGGAGTCGATCCGATCGGTAGCCACTGCCCTACAAGGGGAGGAATGGTTAGCCTCGATCGACATCAAGGATGCTTATTTGCACATTCCCATCTTTCCAGCCCACCAAAAATTTATACGCTTTGCGGTAGAAGGCCGCCATTTTCAGTTCAGAGCCTTACCCTTCGGTCTGGCCACAGCACCAAGAGTGTTCACAAAAATTTTGGCCCCGTTATTGGCCAATCTAAGAACACGAGGTGTAACGATAATGGCATATCTAGACGACTTGTTGCTGATAGACCACTCAGTGGAAAAACTAGAAGTGGTTGTTCACGAGACAATCAAGTATCTGGAATATCACGGTTGGATTATCAACCGAGACAAGTCAGCCCTAAAACCAGTCAAAAGTCTGGAATACTTGGGGCTAAGGCTGGATTCAGACCAGAGAAAAATTTTCTTGCCTCAAGAAAAGGGGTCGTCTTTGAGAGATTTGATCCACTTAGTGGGCTCAAAAAGACAGCCATCCATACGCCTGTGCATGAGGCTGCTGGGAAAGATGGTGGCATCATTCGAAGCAGTACCCTACGGTCAATTCCATTCAAGGAAGTTGCAAAGGGCCATACTGTCAGCCTGGAACAAAAAAGTTCAGGCTCTGGACTTACCAATGTCCTTGTCCCCTTCCGTTCGCAGGAGCCTCCGCTGGTGGTTGGTTCCCCAGAATCTGGAAAGAGGGAAATCCTTCAGTCCGATTTCCTGGAAGGTGGTCACTACAGATGCCAGCCTTGTAGGCTGGGGAGCAGTACTGGAGCAATGGTCTCTCCAGGGCAAGTGGTCAGAAGCAGAAAAGGCCCTGCCCATCAATCTCTTAGAGATACGAGCAGCCCGGTATGCCCTAGTAGCATGGACATCCAAACTCCAAGGGTCCCCTGTCAGAGTTCAATCAGACAATGCCACAGCAGTGGCATATATCAATCGTCAGGGGGGCACCAGGAGTCGTGCAGCCCAAAGGGAAGTAAATTACATCCTGAGATGGGCAGAAAGATATGTCCCAGCCATATCTGCGGTATTCATTCCAGGAGTGGAGAATTGGAAGGCGGACTTTCTAAGTCGCCAACAATTATGCCCAGGGGAATGGTCCCTTCATCCCGAGGTTTTCCGGACAATATGTCAGCGGTGGGGAACACCGGATGTAGATCTGCTAGCATCCAGATTCAACACAAAAGTGGACAGGTTTGTCTCTTGGACAAGGGATCCCCTAGCTTGCGGCTCGGATGCCCTAGTGTTCCCTTGGGATCAGTTCAAGCTGATATATGCATTCCCACCGCCACAATTGTTACCTCGATTACTCCGCAGAATCAGGGTAGAAAAGAAACCAGTGATTCTGGTGGCTCCAGCGTGGCCCCGAAGAGCATGGTACGCGGAGATTGTAAAAATGTCTGTGGGGAGTCCTTGGACCCTCCCACATCGTCCGGACCTGCTTTCGCAGGGACCGATATACCACCCTTCCTTACCAGCCCTAGGTTTGACGGCCTGGCTATTGAAGCCCACATTCTAAAGAAGAGAGGGCTCTCTAATGCTGTGGTGTCTACCATGATCAATGCCAGGAAACCGGTATCCAGGCAGATCTACTATAGAATCTGGAAGGCGTACATCGCCTGGTGTGAGGCCAGAAAATGGCATCCACGTAAATACGTAATAGGTAGGATTCTGGACTTCCTACAATGGGCTGTAGATAGGAAGCTTGCCTTGAGTACTATCAAGGGTCAGATTTCGGCCTTGTCAATATTTTTTCAAAGGCCCTTGGCTTCGCATTCACTAGTCAAAGCCTTTATACAAGGAGTAATGCGTATTAGTCCTCCGGTTAATATTCCCATATGTCCATGGGATCTAAACTTGGTTCTGTCAGTTCTACAGAAACAACCATTTGAACCATTACAGCATATTTCCTTGGTGCTTCTCACCAGGAAATTGATTTTTCTAGTAGCCATTTGTTCGGCTAAAAGAGTGTCGGAATTAGCAGCTATGTCCTGTAAGGAGCCATATCTGGTTATCCATAAGGACAGAGTAGTGTTACGTCCTCATCCAGCCTTTCTTCCTAAGGTGGTATCGAGGTTTCATTTGAACCAAGATGTGGTTCTTCCTTCGTTTTTTCCCAAGCCTACTTCGGTAGAGGAAAAGTTATTGCATTCTTTGGATGTAGTAAGAGCAGTTAAAGCTTATCTAAAAGCCACTGCTCAGATTCGCAGAACGGATACTTTGTTTATTCTGCCGGAAGGCCCCAGAAGGGGTCAGGCAGCGTCAAAATCTACTTTAGCCAAGTGGATTCGACAGGTCATAATACAAGCCTATGGCTTGAGAAGTAGACCGCCTCCGTTCAAAGTTAGGGCGCACTCCACGAGAGCAGTTGGAACTTCATGGGCAGTGCATCACCAGGCCTCCCTGGCTCAAATCTGTAAGGCCGCAACATGGTCTTCAGTACACACGTTTACTAGGTTCTACCAGGTGGACGTTAGAAGTCAGGAGGATGTCGCCTTTGGGCGCAGTGTGTTGCAGGCCGCAAAAGATCCTCATGTCTGATAGCGCTCAGCTTATATATGGTGTATCCCCCCCCCTCATTTGGCATTGCTTTAGGACATCCCATTAGTAATGACTATGTCGCTCTGTGTCCCGTGATGTACGAAAAAGAAAATAGGATTTTTATGACAGCTTACCTGTAAAATCCTTTTCTTGGAGTACATCACGGGACACAGAGCTCCCACCCCTCTTTGGGGACACTTATTGCTTTGCTACAAAACTGAGGTGCTCCCGGATGGGAGGGGCTTATATAGGGGAGGGTACTTCCGGTTTTGGAAGTTGCCAGTGCCAGCACCTGACGGTATCTATATAACCCATTAGTAATGACTATGTCGCTCTGTGTCCCGTGATGTACTCCAAGAAAAGGATTTTACAGGTAAGCTGTCATAAAAATCCTATTTTCTGGAGGTATTTAGCAATGGAAGTCTTGGTCTTTCTCAGAGTACATGTCCTTTCTAAATGTTTCTATACAGTTATCTACTGACTGTGGATCAGTGCTAAGCATTCAATTAAATATCAAGAGCTCATTGTTAAAAGGGTTTGTTAACCCGTTTTTATAAGTCTATGCCAGCTCCTCTATTAGAGGCTGTCAAAGCACACTATGTAAGTTGTTTTAAAAAACGAGCAGTCTAAATACCTATTTAGAGCTGTCTTCAGGCCCGTCACATGACTTGTGGCCGCTTTACAACTCCAAAGGATGTCTTCTGTGGGAGAAGCCCTGATCTCCCTCTGACGTCAGCCGGGGAGATCACGTGGCCGCTCATCTCCTCCGCAGAAGCTCCGTCTCGTGGCTGTAAAGTGGCCGCGAGTCACGTGACCAGCCTGAAGACAGCTTAAATTCAGTATTTAGAACATTTGTTTTTAAAAACAACTTTAAAAGACAGACACAGAGAGGGAAATGACAGGCAGGAAAGAGGGGGTGAGGGGGAGAGAGGAGTGCAGGGAGTACAGCAGCGTATGATGCAAGGACGTACTCTGACCACGGTGGTTAGGGCTGAGCAGCCCTGATTTTCGTGGTCAGTATAGAGAGGGGATACAAGAAGTGCCAGGTTCAGGGAGGTTTTTTACAGTTTAGAGGGAGGCTGCTTTAAGGGACCAGGATCTGCATATATTTTTTTGGGGTTAACAAACATTTTAATTGGTGGAGAATTAAAGTGTTCACAGACATAAGATGATCTTCACCTTATCTGACTGGGTACAGTTGCTTTTCTATACAGTATATGATCATGTTCTGTGTGAAATGCTTCTTTGTGCAAAAGATCTACAGTACCTCCTGAAACTATGTACAGACAGTATGTCAACTTGCTGACTTAAAAAGATCCATATGCAGTTTAACGTGCCAAGAGGACTCAGAAGCTGACTCTAATGTGTTTTATTCCAGCTTGAACATACTGTAAATAGGATGTTTATTTGGGGTTTTTATGTTTGGCACAACAGACATTTCTCTCAAAAGCCTCCTTACCTACATGGACAATAGGGATGAGCTCGGTGTTCGAGTCGAACATACGTTCGACTCGAACATCGGCTGTTCGATCGTTCGACGAAGATCGAACGATTTGGGGCGTTCGCGCCTAATTCGAGTGACGCGAACGGCCCACAATGCACTACGCCATCGCAGTGTCATCCAGGCGCTGTGATTGGCTAAGCATGCACTGTGACCCCGCATGCTTGGCCAATCACAGCGCCGGCAGCGAGGAGAGCAATGATTGGCCACAGGCAGGATGCCTGTGGCCAATTATTGCTGAGGGTGTTTAGTACACGCCCCACACTATAAAAGGCCGCCAGCACGGCGGCCTAGTGTAGTGTGTTCCGGAGCAGGGAAAGAGAAGCATAGGCAGGGACAGTGACATTTTTTTTTCTTGCTTAACCTGGATTCCTTTAGTTTAGGGAAAGAGAAGGATAGGTAGGGAGAGTGTCAGTGTGTTTTACTGTGCTAATCCTTGTTTGTAGGGACAGGGAAGGACAGTGAGGGAAATTCTCCTTGTGCTATACTGTGCTAAAGCATTGATCATCAACCATCTTTAAAAAAACATTTTTTATAGGGACAGAAAACTATAGGTAGGGAGAGTGTCAGTGTGTTTTACTGTGCTAATCCTTGTTTGTAGGGACAGGGAAGGACAGTGAGGGAAATTCTCCTTGTGCTATAGTGTGCTAAAGCATTGATCATCAACCATCTTTAAAAAAAAATTTTTTATAGGGACAGAAAACTATAGGTAGGGAGAGTGTCAGTGTGTTTTACTGTGCTAATCCTTGTTTGTAGGGACAGGGAAGGACAGTGAGGGAAATTCTCCTTGTGCTATACTGTGCTAAAGCATTGATCATCAACCATCTTTAAAAAAACATTTTTTATAGGGACAGAAAACTATAGGTAGGGAGAGTGTCAGTGTGTTTTACTGTGCTAATCCTTGTTTGTAGGGACAGGGAAGGACAGTGAGGGAAATTCTCCTTGTGCTATAGTGTGCTAAAGCATTGATCATCAACCATCTTTAAATAAAATATTTTTATAGGGACAGAAAACTATAGGTAGGGAGAGTGTCAGTGTGTTTTACTGTGCTAATCCTTGTTTGTAGGGACAGGGAAGGACAGTGAGGGAAATTCTCCTTGTGCTATACTGTGCTAAAGCATTCCTCATCAACCATCTTTGAAATCCTTGTTTTTTGGACAGTCAGGGAAATTGTCGTTGTGCTATTCTGTGCGAAAGCAATCATCCTCAACCATATTTAGAAATCCTTAAGTAAAGGGACAGAGAAGGACACCTGAAGGTAGCCCTTATTGCTTTTTTCCCATCTCCCTGCAGGCCATCCATTAGAATGTCTGGAAGGCAAACAAGGAGAGGCAGACAGTCAGGAGGCAATAAAAGAGGGCAAGCAGGCTCTGTGTCTGGGGGCAACAGTGCTGGTCGTGGACGCGGTGCATTGTCATCAGCACATGGCCATGGGACGCGCTTGTCCTTCTTTTCGGCAGCTGGACATGTTGAGCCACATCATGCCGAAGACTTGGTAGAGTGGATGACCAAGCCCTCCTCCTCCTCCTCATCCTCTCTCACCCAGGCTCAGGGTACTGGCAAAGCAGCTGCCAAAGCGTCCTCTTCCCTGGTATCAATGTCAGACTCATCATCAGTCACTCCTTCCCTAGACCCACCATGTCCTCCTCCTGAGGAGTCCCCTGAACTGTTTGAGCACAGTGTTGGGTACATGCTCCAGGAGGATGCCCAGCGTTTCGAAGGGTCTGATGATGAAACCCAGCTACAGGAAGGCAGTAGCGTGAGAGCAGACAGAGGGGATGCTCAAGAAGGACACCAATCTGGCAGTCATGTTCCAGCAGCTGCAGCATACTGCCAGATTGGCTCCAGTGATGAGGAGGGAGGGGATGATGAGGTCACTGACTCCACGTGGGTGCCTAATAGGAGAGAGGAGGAGGAGGAGGATGAGGAGGAGGCACATCTCCAACGAGGCAGGATGCCCTTTGGTGGCCAGCGTAAGGGCAGTACACAGACGGAATCACACCGCAGAGCTCCGCCTGTGCAGGGCGCTGCCTCTGCCCGTCATTCAAAAAGTTCTTTGGTGTGGGCCTTTTTTGAGGCTAGTGCATCAGATCGCACAGCTGCTGTTTGCAACATATGTCTCAAGCGTATATCGCGTGGCCAAAACATCAGCCGCTTGGGTACCACATGCCTGACCAGACATATGTTGACCTGCCATGCAGCTCGTTGGCAAGCCTACCTCAAAGACCCACACCAAAGAACAAAGCGGACCTCTCCTTGCACCGCATCAGCTGGGATCTCCAACCCCACTATAACTTCAGTCCTCTCTGAAACATGCACTGAGAGGAATGAAGGTGTAGAATTAGGTGTGTCACAGCCAAGTACTTGCGGCCACTCTGCTAGCAGTACACCGACGTCCGATTCTAGCAGGCAAATTTCCCTGCCCCTGCTGCTGGACCGTCGAAAGAAGTTCACTCCCAGCCATCCACATGCCCAGCGGTTGAATGCTAGCTTGGCTAAATTGCTAGCGCTTCAACTGCTGCCTTTTCAGTTGGTAGACTCTGCCCCCTTCCGTGAGTTTGTGTAATGTGCGGTTCCTCAGTGGCAGGTTCCCAAACGCCACTTTTTCTCACGGAAGGCTATTCCGGCTCTCTACCGGCATGTGGAAGGCAATGTCTTGGCCTCGCTGGACAGGGCGGTCAGCGGTAAGGTGCATATTACCGCTGACTCATGGTCCAGCAGGCATGGACAGGGACGTTACCTTTCTTTCACGGCCCATTGGGTCACTCTTTTGGCAGCTGGGAAGGATGCAGGACAAGGTGCAGTAGTGTTGGAGGTTGTTCCACCGCCACGCCTCCAAAATGCTACTACTGGTTGTGACACACCTCTCTCCTCCACCCCCTCCTCTTCTTCTTCCTCCATGGCCTCTTCCTGTGCTTTGTCCTCTGAACCAGCGGTGCTCCGTAGCCGTTCAAGGGGCTACGCAAGTACGCAGGCAAAAAGATGCCATGCCGTGCTTGCGCTGGTGTGTTTGGGGGACAGAAGCCACACTGGGGCAGAGGTCCTGTCTGCTCTGCAGGGCCAGGCCGAGAGGTGGTTGACGCCACGCCAGCTTAAGCCAGGAATGGTGGTTTGCGACAATGGCACCAACCTCCTCTCCGCCCTCCGACAGGGACAACTGACCCATGTGCCCTGTGTGGCTCACGTCTTTAACCTGGTGGTGCAGCGGTTCTTGGGCAGGTACCCGGGCTTACAGGATGTCCTGAGGCAGGCCAGGAAAGTCTGTGTGCATTTCCGCAGATCTTATAATGCCAGTGCTCGCCTGGCTGAGCTGCAAAATGAGTTGAACCTGCCCAAGAACCGCCTTATATGTGACATGCCCACCAGGTGGAACTCAACGTTGGCCATGCTGCAGCGGCTGCACACGCAGCAGAGGGCCATCAATGAGTACCTGTGCGACTACGGCACCAGGACAGGGTCAGGGGAGCTTGGTTTTTTTTCTCCACGCCAGTGGGGCATGATCAGGGATGCATGCACTGTCCTGGCACCATTTGAGGAGGCCACGAGGATGGTGACAGTGCATGCATCAGTGACACTGTACCTCTTGTCCACCTGATGGAGCACACGCTGCGTGGAATAATGGACAGGGCACTTGAGGCAGAACAGAGGCAGGAAGAGGAGGACTTCCTTGCCTCTCAAGGCCCCCTTTACCCAGACAGTGTTCCTTCTGTCCCACCCATCGCACAGGAAGAGGAGGAGGAGGAGGAGGAGGAGGAGGAGGAGGATTATGTCAGCATGGAGGTGGAGGCTGGCACTCAGCATCATCAGCAGCAGTCTTTTAGGGATGATTTACAGTCCCAAGAAACCAGTGGACTTGTACGTGGCTGGGAGGAGGTGGCTGCGGATCATGTCGTCCTTAGTGACCCAGAGGACTCCGGACCGAATGCCTCAGCTAACCTACGCTGCATGGCCTCCCTGATCCTGCAAAGTCTGCGGAAGGATCCTCGTATTCTTCGGATCAAGGAGAGGGACCATTACTGGCTGGCCACTCTCCTTGATCCACGGTACAAGGGTAAGGTTGCGGACCTTATGTTACCGTCGCAGAGGGAGCAGAGGCTGAGACAACTCCGGGAGGCCTTGCAGAAAGGTCTGTGCAACGCGTTCCCAGAGACTGGGAGGTTACAAACTCCTGGTCCTGGACAACGAGTTGCTGAGGCTTCGGCCAGTCAAAGAAGGAGCGGTGGGGAAGGTGGCCGTCAGACCGATGCGTTCAGACAATTCTTTAGTCCGCAGCCCCAAAGTTTGATCGGTTCCAGCAACCATCGCCAGCGTCTGATAAACATGGTGCAGGAATATCTAGGGGCAAGGTCAGACTTGGACACCTTCCCCACCGAAAATCCTCTGGCTTACTGGGTCTTGAGTAGGGATGAGCTTCGTGTTCGAGTCGAACATACGTTCGACTCGAACATCGGCTGTTCGATCGTTCGACGAAGATCGAACGATTTGGGCCGTTCGCGCCAAATTCGAGTGACGCGAACGGCCCACAATGCACTACGCCATCGCAGTGTCATCCAGGCGCTGTGATTGGCCAAGCATGCACTGTGACCCCGCATGCTTGGCCAATCACAGCGCCGGCAGCGAGGAGAGCAATGATTGGCCACAGGCAGGATGCCTGTGGCCAATTATTGCTGAGGGTGTTTAGTACACGCCCCACACTATAAAAGGCCGCCAGCACGGCGGCCTAGTGTAGTGTGTTCCGGAGCAGGGAAAGACAAACATAGGCAGGGACAGTGACATTTATTTCTTTCTTGCTTAACCTGGATTCCTTTAGTTTAGGGAAAGAGAAGGATAGGTAGGGAGAGTGTCAGTGTGTTTTACTGTGCGAGTCCTTGTTTCTAGGGACAAAGAAGGAAAGTGAGGGGATTTCTCCTTGTGCTATAGTGTGCTTTAAAAAAACATTATTTCTAGGGACAGAAAACTCTAGGTAGGGAGAGTGTCAGTTTCTTTCACTGTGCCAGTCCTTGTTTCTAGGGACAAAGAAGGAAAGTGAGGGGAATTCTCCTTGTGCTATAGTGTGCTTTAAAAAAACTTTTTTTCTAGGGACAGAAAACTCTAGGTAGGGAGAGTGTCAGTTTCTTTCACTGTCCCAGTCCTTGTTTCTAGGGACAAAGAAGGAAAGTGAGGGGAATTCTCCTTGTGCTATAGTGTGCTTTAAAAAAACATTTTTTCTAGGGACAGAAAACTCTAGGTAGGGAAAGTGTCAGTTTCTTTCACTGTGCCAGTCCTTGTTTCTAGGGACAAAGTAGGAAAGTGAGGGGATTTCTCCTTGTGCTATAGTGTGCTTTAAAAAAACATTATTTCTAGGGACAGAAAACTCTAGGTATGGAGAGTGTCAGTTTCTTTCACTGTGCCAGTCCTTGTTTCTAGGGACAAAGAAGGAAAGTGAGGGGAATTCTCCTTGTGCTATAGTGTGCTTTAAAAAAACATTTTTTCTAGGGACAGAAAACTGTAGGTAGGGAGAGTGTCAGTTTCTTTCACTGTGCCAGTCCTTGTTTCTAGGGACAAAGAAGGAAAGTGAGGGGAATTCTCCTTGTGCTATAGTGTGCTTTAAAAAAACTTTTTTTCTAGGGACAGAAAACTCTAGGTAGGGAGAGTGTCAGTTTCTTTCACTGTCCCAGTCCTTGTTTCTAGGGACAAAGAAGGAAAGTGAGGGGATTTCTCCTTGTGCTATAGTGTGCTTTAAAAAAACATTATTTCTAGGGACAGAAAACTCTAGGTAGGGAGAGTGTCAGTTTCTTTCACTGTGCCAGTCCTTGTTTCTAGGGACAAAGAAGGAAAGTGAGGGGAATTCTCCTTGTGCTATAGTGTGCTTTAAAAAAACTTTTTTTCTAGGGACAGAAAACTCTAGGTAGGGAGAGTGTCAGTTTCTTTCACTGTCCCAGTCCTTGTTTCTAGGGACAAAGAAGGAAAGTGAGGGGAATTCTCCTTGTGCTATAGTGTGCTTTAAAAAAAACATTTTTTCTAGGGACAGAAAACTCTAGGTAGGGAGAGTGTCAGTTTATTTCACTGTGCCAGTCCTTGTTTCTAGGGACAAAGAAGGAAAGTGAGGGGATTTCTCCTTGTGCTATAGTGTGCTTTAAAAAAACATTATTTCTAGGGACAGAAAACTCTAGGAAGGGAGAGTGTCAGTTTCTTTCACTCTGCCAGTCCTTGTTTCTAGGGACAAAGAAGGAAAGTGAGGGGAATTCTCCTTGTGCTATAGTGTGCTTTAAAAAAACATTTTTTCTAGGGACAGAAAACTCTAGGTAGGGAGAGTGTCAGTTTCTTTCACTGTGCCAGTCCTTGTTTCTAGGGACAAAGAAGGAAAGTGAGGGGATTTCTCCTTGTGCTATAGTGTGCTTTAAAAAAACATTATTTCTAGGGACAGAAAACTCTAGGTAGGGAGTGTGTCAGTTTCTTTCACTGTGCCAGTCCTTGTTTCTAGGGACAAAGAAGGAAAGTGAGGGGAATTCTCCTTGTGCTATAGTGTGCTTTAAAAAAACTTTTTTTCTAGGGACAGAAAACTCTAGGTAGGGAGAGTGTCAGTTTCTTTCACTGTCCCAGTCCTTGTTTCTAGGGACAAAGAAGGAAAGTGAGGGGATTTCTCCTTGTGCTATAGTGTGCTTTAAAAAAACATTTTTTCTAGGGACAGAAAACTGTAGGTAGGGAGAGTGTCAGTTTCTTTCACTGTGCCAGTCCTTGTTTCTAGGGACAAAGAAGGAAAGTGAGGGGAATTCTCCTTGTGCTATAGTGTGCTTTAAAAAACTTTTTTTCTAGGGACAGAAAACTCTAGGTAGTGTGAGGGGGTTAGCTCGGCAGCGGGTGTGTGTGACCCCCGAGATGGGCTCCCCACACAAAAACAGGCCCAGCAAACGGAGGTTGTGGTTTTCAAAATCAAAAAGGTGCGGTTTATTTTCTATTTACAGTGACAAAACACAGCAAAGCAAAAGAAACATAAACAAAATAAATCCTGGTCAACTTGACCTCTGACTAAACATACAGGTTTCCTAACTAACAACTGGGATCAGCCTAGTGCTGTCCTAGTCCCTAAGTCCCTGGTTTTAAATGTCCAAGCAAATAGCCACACAGGCTTTGTCTCACCGCACAGGGGTTCACTCTCCCTAGACAGTCCACACAGGTCTGGTTCCAGGCATGAGCAAACACCTAATGAATCTGGGAGTTCTTATAGAGGCCTAAATGAGCTGACAAGCTTCAGCTGGTCTCATCAACTCCCTGTCTGCACGACGCCCCACACTCTCCCTAGAGGTATGAGTCATCCATGAGCCCACTAGCCTCAGCTGGGCTTATACAACTCTCCACCTAGTTGTATAAGTCGGCGTAAAGCCTGAATCTGGGCGAAATATATCTACCCCCCTGGATGCAACCAGGTGACTTTACCTTCCTGCTGTCACATACCCCCCCCTCTTGTTTTAACCTCGGGGTTGGAACACCAGCAATCAGGCATTCATGTACTCGAGACAAAGCATCCACATTCCCCATTTGAACGCCAGGGCGATGCTTTACTGTGAAGTTGAATTCCTGGAGGGCCAGGAACCACCTATTCACTCTTCTATTTGTTTCCTTGTTTTGAGCCATCCACTTTAACGGAGCGTGATCCGTAACCATGTCAAAGTGCCTACCTAGCAGGTAGTACCGAAGGGAATCTAGAGCCCACTTCACCGCTAAACACTCCTTTTCAACGGTGGCGTAATTTACCTCATGGGACTTCAACTTCCTGCTGAGGTAAATGACTGGGTGCTCTTCCCCGTTCCAGACCTGGGACAATACTGCTCCTAACCCCACATCTGACGCATCACTTTGTACGACAAAGTCTTTAGAGAAGTCGGGTGAGTACAACACTGGCTGGCTACATAAGGCTTGTTTCAAGAATTGGAATGCTGCCTCAGCCTCGGGGGTCCATTTAATCATGACCGACCCTTTCCCCTTCGTCAGGTTGGTTAGGGGCACAGCCTTAGAAGCAAAGTGGGGAATGAATCGCCGATAATACCCAGCGATTCCCAGAAAGGCTCGTACCTGCTTCTTGCTGTTGGGACGTGGCCAACTCTGGATGGCCTCGACTTTGTTGAGTTGGGGTTTTATTACTCCCCTCCCAATGGTGTACCCAAGATATTTGGCCTCCTCCTGCCCAATGGTACACTTCTTGGGGTTAGCCGTAAACCCCGCTTCCCGAACAGAGTCCAGGACTGCTTGCACTTTTGGCAGATGTGAGGCCCAATCTGTGCTATGGACAATTATGTCATCCAGGTAAGCCGCAGCATACTTCCGATGGGGCCTCAGCATCTGGTCCATTTTCCGCTGGAATGTGGCCGGCGCATTCTGTAACCCGAACGGCATTCTTTTGTATTGGAACGCCCCGTCTGGGGTTACAAATGCGGTTTTCTCTTTGGCCGACTTGGCCAGGGGGATTTGCCAATACCCTTTTGTGAGGTCAAGAGTCGTCATGTATCGGGCTGTTCCCAGCCGGTCGATCAACTCATCTATACGTGGCATGGGGTAGGTGTCAAATTTTGTAACTTTGTTCAACTGACGAAAATCGTTACAAAATCGCCAGCTCCCATCCGGTTTAGGCACCAACACAATGGGACTAGACCAATCACTTTGGGACTCCTCTATCACCCCTAAGTTCAGCATTTTCTGTACTTCCTCCCGTATTGCCTCCCGTCGGGCCTCTGGGATCCGATAGGGTTTTAACTTCACCCTTTCACCGGGCGGGGTAATGATGTCATGCTCTACCCCAGATGTTTGTCCCGGCAGCTCAGAGAATACCTCCTTGTTGCGAAGCACAAACTCCTTAACCTCCTGTTGTTGGGGTTGTGACAAGGTGGCTGCTATTCCAACCTCAGGAATCACGCAACCAGTTTGAGCTGGTGACCAAGTGTCTGCGACTAGGGACTCTCTATCCCTCCAGGCTTTCAACAGATTAACGTGATAGATCTGTTCGGGCTTTCGCCTTCCTGGTTGTCTGACCTTGTAATTCACTTCGCTCACTTTTTCCATTATCTCGTAGGGGCCTTGCCATTTGGCAAGGAATTTACTTTCAACCGTAGGGACAAGTACCAGTATCCTATCCCCCGGGGAAAAGGTACGGGTCTTGGCTCCACGGTTGTACACTCTCTGCTGTGCTAACTGCGCTTGGGCCAAATGTTCCTTCACGATGGGCATTACCTGTGCAATTCGGTCTTGCATCAGGGCGACATGCTCAATCACACTCCTGTGGGGAGAACTCTCACTTTCCCAAGTTTCCTTGGCAATATCCAACAGCCCTCTTGGGTGTCTCCCATACAGTAACTCAAAGGGGGAGAATCCCGTAGAGGATTGGGGCACCTCCCTAATAGCAAACATCAGATAAGGAAGTAGACAGTCCCAATCCTTTCCATCTCTATCCACCACTTTCTTCAACATTTGTTTTAGGGTTTTGTTGAACCTTTCAACCAGCCCATCGGTTTGGGGGTGATACACAGATGTACGTAATTGCGTCACTTTGAACAATTTACACAGCTCCTTCATAACCCGGGACATAAAGGGTGTACCTTGGTCCGTAAGCAGTTCTTTACAAATACCCACCCGGCTAAACACAAGAGATAGCTCTTTGGCTATGGTTTTGGCCGAGGTATTTCGGAGAGGGATCGCTTCTGGATAACGGGTGGCATAGTCCATTATAACTAATATGTACTGGTGCCCCCTAGTGGACTTGATTATAGGACCTACCAAATCCATGGCGATCCTCTCAAACGGGACCTCAATGATGGGTAGAGGGATCAGCGGGCTACGGAAATGTGGCATCGGGGCCGACCTCTGACACACAGGGCAGGAGGAACAATAATTTTCTATGTCCTTCATCACCCCCGGCCAATAGAATCTCTGTAATACCCTCTCTCGGGTTTTCTCTGTCCCCAGATGACCTCCAAGAATGTGCCCATGGGCCAACTCCAACACCAACTTCCTGTAAGGTTTGGGCACCACAAGCTGCTCAACGGTTTCTTCTGCCCTTTTTGCCACCCGATACAGTAGGTCCTTCTCTACGCTGAAGTATGGGTAAGTGCAGGTATTATCTGGGTTCACTAACTCGCCATCTATTTCCACTACGTTTTCCCGTGCCTTTATTAGGGCGGGGTCTTTTAACTGTTCTGTGGCAAAATTTTCCCTGTGAACCTCCAGATCAGAAAACTCCACAGACGGTAGGTTTTCGTCTGAGGAGGTGGGCTCCTCTCCAGTTTCTTGAGTCTCCCCTGCCAATACTGATAAGGGAAATTCCGGAGAGTCCTCACCACTCTCAGGGGAGTTCTGGCTATCACATTCCTGGTACATAGGGGCACCAGTGGGGGGCTCAGGATCATCCCACAGTTCCCAGAACTTCGGAAAATCCCTTCCCACAATGGCGTCATGCGGTAACTGAGATACTAAGCCCACTGGATGAGAGAGGGTACCTTTGGGGGTCTCGAAACACACTGTAGTCACTGGATACTCTCGGGTGTCCCCATGCACACAAATAACAGCTACCTTGCTATTCCCAGAGACCTCTGTTTTAACTAACTCAGCCTTTATCAGGGTCACAAGGCTACCTGAATCCAGCAATACCACAACATTTCTACCATTAACACACATTTTGCATAAATGTTTCTCAGTTCCTCGAATGGCAGTGCATGCGACTGTCGCACACAGCGACTGACGTCTGCCCGTCAGAAAGTCACACTGCATGGGTTCCTCCACAACCGGGCAATTGGCTGCAATATCTCCCGCTTGCCGGCAGCGGTAGCAAACGATCCTTCTTGCGGCCTCTTGAGCCGCTGATTTCCCAGGCTGTTCTCGCCAAACTTGGGGTAGAGCTCCCACCCTCTCACTCTCTCCACCCTCACCCCTTGGAATCCTCTTATCCGCCCCTGGGGATGGTCTGGTCTTAGGGTGGAAAGTCCGAGTGTCTCTGGAAGAGGCCGTCAGGTTCTCTGTAGCCAAGTATTTCTCCACACGATCCACAAGACCATCGGCCGTCTCTGGGTCTCCATGGCTTACCCACTTTTGGATGGCAGTAGGAAGAGCTCTCAAAAACCGATCCATTACAACACGTTCCACAATCTTTGGTGCGGACAAAGTCTCTGGCTGTAGCCACTTTCTGCTCAGGTGAATGAGATCATACATTTGAGACCTGGGGGGTTTTCCAAGCTGGAAAGTCCAGTTATGCACACGCTGAGCCCGGACAGCCTGGGTGACACCCAGCCTTGCCAATATTTCAGCTTTTAGCATCACATAGTCTTTTGCTTGGTTAGGCTCTAGGTCATAGTAAGCTTTCTGCGATTCACCAGTTAACAGAGGAGCCACCAGTCCAGCCCACTGCTCCTCAGGCCACTTTTCTCTTTCAGCGGTCCTTTCAAATGTGGTCAAAAATACCTCTGGATCATCCTCTCCAGTCATTTTTGTCAATAAACGACTCACCCCAAAGGACGCGGTATTAGTGGGACGGCTTTCCTCACTGGTCTGCGGACGTTGCTGCATTGCTGCTTCCATCTGTTGTTGTAGTCTCTGCTCTTGCTTCTGCAACAGGTCTATGAAGCGGGCCTCAGATTGCTGCTGGGCTTGTTGCTGAGCCTCCAGACTCTGTTGCAAAGTTGCGTTTGTCTGCTGCTGGGCTGCAAGGCTCTGTTGATGAGCTTGCTGCTGGGCTGCGAAGTTCTGTTGTTGAGCTGCAAGGCTCTTTTGCAAACCTGCATTTGTCTGCTGTTGATTGGCATTTGCTAGAGCCAGCTGCTTCAGTATCTCCTCCATGCTGGCTTAAAAAAAAACTGCCCACATTCTCCACCAACTGTGAGGGGGTTAGCTCGGCAGCGGGTGTGTGTGACCCCCGAGATGGGCTCCCCACACAAAAAAAGGCCCAGCAAACGGAAGTTGTGGTTTTCAAAATCAAAAAGGTGTGGTTTATTTTCTATTTACAGTGACAAAACACAGCAAAGCAAAAGAAACATAAACAAAATAAATCCTGGTCAACTTGACCTCTGACTAAACATACAGGTTTCCTAACTAACAACTGGGATCAGCCTAGTGCTGTCCTAGTCCCTAAGTCCCTGGTTTTAAATGTCCAAGCAAATAGCCACACAGGCTTTGTCTCACCGCACAGGGGTTCACTCTCCCTAGACAGTCCACACAGGTCTGGGTCCAGGCATGAGCTAACATCTAATGAAGCTGGGAGTTCTTATAGAGGCCTAAATGAGCTGACAAGCTTCAGCTGGTCTCATCAACTCCCTGTCTGCACGACGCCCAGCACTCTCCCTAGAGGTATGAGTCATCCATGAGCCTACTAGCCTCAGCTGGGCTTATACAACTCTCCACCTAGTTGTATAAGTCGGCGTAAAGCCTGAATCTGGGCGAAATATATCTACCCCCCTGGATGCAACCAGGTGACTTTACCTTCCTGCTGTCACAGTAGGGAGAGTGTCAGTTTCTTTCACTGTCCCAGTCCTTGTTTCTAGGGACAAAGAAGGAAAGTGAGGGGAATTCTCCTTGTGCTATAGTGTGCTTTAAAAAAACATTTTTTCTAGGGACAGAAAACTCTAGGTAGGGAGAGTATCAGTTTCTTTCACTGTGCCAGTCCTTGTTTCTAGGGACAAAGAAGGAAAGTGAGGGGATTTCTCCTTGTGCTATAGTGTGCTTTAAAAAAACATTATTTCTAGGGACAGAAAACTCTAGGTAGGGAGAGTGTCAGTTTCTTTCACTGTGCCAGTCCTTGTTTCTAGGGACAAAGAAGGAAAGTGAGGGGAATTCTCCTTGTGCTATAGTGTGCTTTAAAAAAACTTTTTTTCTAGGGACAGAAAACTCTAGGTAGGGAGTGTGTCAGTTTCTTTCACTGTCCCAGTCCTTGTTTCTAGGGACAAAGAAGGAAAGTGTGGGGATTTCTCCTTGTGCTATAGTGTGCTTTAAAAAAACATTTTTTCTAGGGACAGAAAACTGTAGGTAGGGAGAGTGTCAGTTTCTTTCACTGTGCCAGTCCTTGTTTCTAGGGACAAAGAAGGAAAGTGAGGGGAATTCTCCTTGTGCTATAGTGTGCTTTAAAAAAACTTTTTTTCTAGGGACAGAAAACTCTAGGTAGGGAGAGTGTCAGTTTCTTTCACTGTCCTAGTCCTTGTTTCTAGGGACAAAGAAGGAAAGTGAGGGGATTTCTCCTTGTGCTATAGTGTGCTTTAAAAAAACATTTTTTCTACAGACAGAAAACTGTAGGTAGGGAGAGTGTCAGTTTCTTTCACTGTGCCAGTCCTTGTTTCTAGGGACAAAGAAGGAAAGTGAGGGGAATTCTCCTTGTGCTATAGTGTGCTTTAAAAAAACTTTTTTTCTAGGGACAGAAAACTCTAGGTAGGGAGAGTGTCAGTTTCTTTCACTGTCCCAGTCCTTGTTTCTAGGGACAAAGAAGGAAAGTGAGGGGATTTCTCCTTGTGCTATAGTGTGCTTTAAAAAAACATTTTTTCTAGGGACAGAAAACTGTAGGTAGGGAGAGTGTCAGTTTCTTTCACTGTGCCAGTCCTTGTTTCTAGGGACAAAGAAGGAAAGTGAGGGGAATTCTCCTTGTGCTATAGTGTGCTTTAAAAAAACATTATTTCTAGGGACAGAAAACTCTAGGTAGGGAGAGTGTCAGTTTCTTTCACTGTCCCAGTCCTTGTTTCTAGGGACAAAGAAGGAAAGTGAGGGGAATTCTCCTTGTGCTATAGTGTGCTTTAAAAAAACATTATTTCTAGGGACAGAAAACTCTAGGTAGGGAGAGTGTCAGTTTCTTTCACTGTGCCAGTCCTTGTTTCTAGGGACAAAGAAGGAAAGTGAGGGGATTTCTCCTTGTGCTATAGTGTGCTTTAAAAAAACATTATTTCTAGGGACAGAAAACTCTAGGTAGGGAGAGTGTCAGTTTCTTTCACTGTGCCAGTCCTTGTTTCTAGGGACAAAGAAGGAAAGTGAGGGGATTTCTCCTTGTGCTATAGTGTGCTTTAAAAAAACATTATTTCTTGGGACAGAAAACTCTAGGTAGGGAGAGTGTCAGTTTCTTTCACTGTGCCAGTCCTTGTTTCTAGGGACAAAGAAGGAAAGTGAGGGGAATTCTCCTTGTGCTATAGTGTGCTTTAAAAAAACTTTTTTTCTAGGGACAGAAAACTCTAGGTAGGGAGAGTGTCAGTTTCTTTCACTGTGCCAGTCCTTGTTTCTAGGGACAAAGAAGGAAAGCGAGGGGAATTCTCCTTGTGCTATAGTGTGCTTTAAAAAAACATTTTTTCTAGGGACAGAAAACTCTAGGTAGGGAGAGTGTCAGTTTCTTTCACTGTGCCAGTCCTTGTTTCTAGGGACAAAGAAGGAAAGTGAGGGGATTTCTCCTTGTGCTATAGTGTGCTTTAAAAAAACATTTTTTCTAGGGACAGAAAACTGTAGGTAGGGAGAGTGTCAGTTTCTTTCACTGTGCCAGTCCTTGTTTCTAGGGACAAAGAAGGAAAGTGAGGGGAATTCTCCTTGTGCTATAGTGTGCTTTAAAAAAACATTTTTTCTAGGGACAGAAAACTCTAGGTAGGAAGAGTGTCAGTTTCTTTCACTGTGCCAGTCCTTGTTTCTAGGGAGAAAGAAGGAAAGTGAGGGGAATTCTCCTTGTGCTATAGTGTGCTTTAAAAAAACTTTTTTTCTAGGGACAGAAAACTCTAGGTAGGGAGAGTGTCAGTTTCTTTCACTGTGCCAGTCCTTGTTTCTAGGGACAAAGAAGGAAAGTGAGGGGAATTCTCCTTGTGCTATAGTGTGCTTTAAAAAAACATTTTTTCTAGGGACAGAAAACTCTAGGTAGGGAGAGTGTCAGTTTCTTTCACTGTGCCAGTCCTTGTTTCTAGGGACAAAGAAGGAAAGTGAGGGGAATTCTCCTTGTGCTATAGTGTGCTAAAGCATTCCTCATCAACCATCTTTGAAATCCTTGTTTTTTGGACAGTCAGGGAAATTGTCGTTGTGCTATTCTGTGCAAAAGCAATAATCCTCAACCATATTTAGAAATCCTTAAGTAAAGGGACAGAGAAGGACACCTGAAGGTAGCCCTTATTGCTTTTTTCCCATCTCCCTGCAGGCCATCTATTAGAATGTCTGGAAGGCAAACAAGGAGAGGCAGACAGTCAGGAGGCAATAAAAGAGGGCAAGCAGGCTCTGTGTCTGGGGGCAACAGTGCTGGTCGTGGACGCGGTGCATTGTCATCAGCACATGGCCATGGGACACGCTTGTCCTTCTTTTCGGCAGCTGGACATGTTGAGCCACATCATGCCGAAGACTTGGTAGAGTGGATGACCAAGCCCTCCTCCTCCTCCTCATCCTCTCTCACCCAGGCTCAGGGTACTGGCAAAGCAGCTGCCAAAGCGTCCTCTTCCCTGGTATCAATGTCAGACTCATCATCAGTCACTCCTTCCCTAGACCCACCATCTCCTCCTCCTGAGGAGTCCCCCGAACTGTTTGAGCACAGTGTTGGGTACATGCTCCAGGAGGATGCCCAGCGTTTCGAAGGGTCTGATGATGAAACCCAGCTACAGGAAGGCAGTAGCGTGAGAGCAGACAGAGGGGATGCTCAAGAAGGACACCAATCTGGCAGTCATGTTCCAGCAGCTGCAGCATACTGCCAGATTGGCTCCAGTGATGAGAAGGGAGGGGATGATGAGGTCACTGACTCCACGTGGGTGCCTAATAGGAGAGAGGAGGAGGAGGAGGATGAGGAGGAGGCACATCTCCAACGAGGCAGGATGCCCTTTGGTGGCCAGCGTAAGGGCAGTACACCGACGGAATCACACCGCAGAGCTCCGCCTGTGCAGGGCGCAGCCTCTGCCCGTCATTCAAAAAGTTCCTTGGTGTGGGCCTTTTTTGAGGCTAGTGCATCAGATCGCACAGCTGCTGTTTGCAACATATGTCTCAAGCGTATATCGCGTGGCCAAAACATCAGCCGCTTGGGTACCACATGCCTGACCAGACATATGTTGACCTGCCATGCAGCTCGTTGGCAAGCCTACCTCAAAGACCCACACCAAAGAACAAAGCGGACCTCTCCTTGCACCGCATCAGCTGGGATCTCCAACCCCACTATAACTTCAGTCCTCTCTGAAACATGCACTGAGAGGAATGAAGGTGTAGAATTAGGTGTGTCACAGCCAAGTACTTGCGGCCACTCTGCTAGCAGTACACCGACGTCCGATTCTAGCAGGCAAATTTCCCTGCCCCAGCTGCTGGACCGTCGAAAGAAGTTCACTCCCAGCCATCCACATGCCCAGCGGTTGAATGCTAGCTTGGCTAAATTGCTAGCGCTTCAACTGCTGCCTTTTCAGTTGGTAGACTCGGCCCCCTTCCGTGAGTTTGTGCAATGTGCGGTTCCTCAGTGGCAGGTTCCCAAACGCCACTTTTTCTCACGGAAGGCTATTCCGGCTCTCTACCGGCATGTGGAAGGCAATGTCTTGGCCTCGCTGGACAGGGCGGTCAGCGGTAAGGTGCATATTACCGCTGACTCATGGTCCAGCAGGCATGGACAGGGACGTTACCTTTCTTTCACGGCCCATTGGGTCACTCTTTTGGCAGCTGGGAAGGATGCAGGACAAGGTGCAGTAGTGTTGGAGGTTGTTCCACCGCCACGCCTCCAAAATGCTACTACTGGTTGTGACACACCTCTCTCCTCCACCCCCTCCTCTTCTTCTTCCTCCATGGCCTCTTCCTGTGGTTTGTCCTATGAACCAGCGGTGCTCCGTAGCCGTTCACGGGGCTACGCAAGTACGCAGGCAAAAAGATGCCATGCCGTGCTTGCGCTGGTGTGTTTGGGGGACAGAAGCCACACTGGGGCAGAGGTCCTGTCTGCTCTGCAGGGCCAGGCCGAGAGGTGGTTGACGCCACGCCAGCTTAAGCCAGGAATGGTGGTTTGCAACAATGGCACCAACCTCCTCTCCGCCCTCCGACAGGGACAACTGACCCATGTGCCCTGTGTGGCTCACGTCCTTAACTTGGTGGTGCAGCGGTTCTTGGGCAGGTACCCGGGCTTACAGGATGTCCTGAGGCAGGCCAGGAAAGTCTGTGTGCATTTCCGCAGATCTTATAATGCCAGTGCTCGCCTGGCTGAGCTGCAAAAGGAGTTGAACCTGCCCAAGAACTGCCTTATATGTGACATGCCCACCAGGTGGAACTCAACGTTGGCCATGCTGCAGTGGCTGCACACGCAGCAGAGGGCCATCAATGAGTACCTGTGCGACTACGGCACCAGGACAGGGTCAGGGGAGCTTGGTTTTTTTTCTCCACGCCAGTGGGGCATGATCAGGGATGCATGCACTGTCCTGGCACCATTTGAGGAGGCCACGAGGATGGTGAGCAGTGACAGTGCATACATCAGTGACACTGTACCTCTTGTCCACCTGTTGGAGCACACGCTGCGTGGAATAATGGACAGGGCACTTGAGGCAGAACAGAGGCAGGAAGAGGAGGACTTCCTTGCCTCTCAAGGCCCCCTTTACCCAGACAGTGTTCCTTCTGTCCCACCCATCGCACAGGAAGAGGAAGAGGAGGAGGAGGAGGAGGAGGAGGAGGAGGATTGTGTCAGCATGGAGGTGGAGGCTGGCACTCAGCATCATCAGCAGCAGTCTTTTAGGGATGATTTACAGTCCCAAGAAACCAGTGGACTTGTACGTGGCTGGGAGGAGGTGGCTGCGGATCATGTCGTCCTTAGTGACCCAGAGGACTCCGGAGCGAATGCCTCAGCAAACCTACGCTGCATGGCCTCCCTGATCCTGCAAAGTCTGCGGAAGGATCCTCGTATTCTTCGGATCAAGGAGAGGGACCATTACTGGCTGGCCACTCTCCTTGATCCACGGTACAAGGGTAAGGTTGCGGACCTTATGTTACCTTCGCAGAGGGAGCAGAGGATGAGACAACTCCGGGAGGCCTTGCAGAAAGGTCTGTGCAACGCGTTCCCAGAGACTGGGAGGTTACAAACTCCTGGTCCTGGACAACGAGTTGCTGAGGCTTCGGCCAGTCAAAGAAGGAGCGGTGGGGAAGGTGGCCGTCTGACCGATGCGTTCAGACAATTCTTTAGTCCGCAGCCCCAAAGTATGATCGGTTCCAGCAACCATCGCCAGCGTCTGATAAACATGGTGCAGGAATATCTAGGGGCAAGGTCAGACTTGGACACCTTCCCCACCGAAAATCCTCTGGCTTACTGGGTCTTGAGGATGGATCACTGGCCAGAGCTTGCACAGTATGCAATTGAGCTACTGGCCTGTCCTGCATCCAGCGTTCTTTCGGAACGCACATTCAGTGCTGCTGGAGGATTTGTCACGGATCACAGGGTGCGCCTGTCCACCGACTCGGTTGATCGACTGACTTTCATCAAGATGAACCAGTCTTGGATCACCACCAGCTACCACACACCTGATGCTGATATAACAGACTAATTGATTTTAACATGTCACATCCCTTCAAGACTGATGCTGATGCTGAGTGCCTGTGCTGTTATGTTGACTGGCTATCCTCCTCCTCCGAGTCCTCAATGATACGATTGATGATGATAGCTTGGAAGATCATTTTTGTTTATGGGTGCCGCCACCAGTGGCTAAGGCCCAATTTTTCAGCCCCTGTTTTACAGGGGCGTGTAATTACAATTTTTTTAGCAATAATTTGCCATAGGGCTCATTGCTGTGCTCCAAGTACAGTATCTGTGAGGGGTTGGAGTGTTGTGGCACCAGTGCCTAAGGCCCAATTTTTCAGCCCCTGTTTAACAGGGGCGTGTCATTACAACTTTTGGAGCAATACTTTGCAACAGGGCTCATTGCTGTGCTCCAAGTACAGTATCTGTGAGGGGTTGTAGTGTTGTGCCACCAGTGCCTAAGGCCCAATTTTTCAGCCCCTGTTCAACAGGGGCATGCAATTACAATTCTTGATCTAATAATTCACAGCAGGGCCCATTGCTGCACCCACCAAGAGTAACTCTGAGGGCTTACAGTGTTGTGGCAACGCCACCACCACCACCACCACCACGAAAAGCCCAATTTTTCAGCCCCTGTTCAAAAGGGGCATGTAATTACAATTCTTGATCTAATAATTCACAGCAGGGCCCATTCCTGCACCCACCAAGAGTAACTCTGAGGGCTTACAGTGTTGTGGCAACACCACCACCACCACCACCACCACGAAAGGCCCAATTTTTCAGCCCCTGTTCAACAGGGGCATGCAATTACAATTCTTGATCTAATAATTCAAAGCAGGGCCCATTGCTGCACCCACCAAGAGTAACTGTCAGGGCTTACAGTGTTGTGGCACCAGCACCACCATCAAAGGCCCAATTTTTACTACCACTGTTCAACAATTATATGTAATTAAAATTCCTGATATAATAGTTGACAGCAGGGCGTTCCAGCACCAACCAAGAGTAACTGTGAGTGCTTACAGTGTTGTGCCAACACCAACAACTAAGGGGCCTATTTCTGCAGAGTATATACGGCAGGTCCCTACTTTCAAACATCCAACTTACAAACGACTCCTACTTGCAAACGCAAGAAGACAACAGGAAGTGAGAGGAAATCTACCACTACGAAGGAAAATTCTCTCCTGTAAGAATAAATATGGGAGAAAGGTGTCTCCTCTGTACTGATGCTTTATCAGCAATCCTTGTTTCAAGAAAAACACCACATTTCAAAAACAGTTGTCATTGGGACGGAAAGTGAGGTGAAATGTTCTGAACAGGGGCACAGACAGCAAAACAAATGTTACAGGGGTGATAACCCTTACCTATGTTTTCCAAAAAGTTTAAAAATAGATTTTTGGGCTGGAGCTACACTTCAACAATGTACCTGTTCAAAATTACAAACAGATTCTACATAAGAACAAACCTACAGTCCCTGTCTTGTATGCACCGCCTGTATACGGCTGTTCAGAGTATATAGGGCCTTTTTTATTTTATGTGCGGGGTTCCCCTTAATATCCATACAAGACCCAAAGGGGCTGGTAATGGGCTGGGGTAGGGGGGGGGGGTCATGGGGTAGCTATGCCATTTTTCTTAAAGATTTTCATCCATATTACCGGGACCAGACATTACATTAAAGCCGCAAGCAGTTTTAAATGGCTTTTTTTTCCTTTAGAAGTGTCATTTTGTGCAGGGACAGTTCTAAACACGGGAAACACGTGGCACTTCACAGGCATACTTTAGACACCCCCCAGGTACGATATTTAAAGGAATATTTGACTTTTTTTTTTTCACTTTATGCATCATTAAAATGACTGCTCCCGAAAAACGACCGTTTTTAAAACTTCTTTTTGCATTGATACATGTCCCCTGGTGCAGAACCCGGGTTCCCAAACCCTTTTTAGGACAATAACATGCATAATAGTTGTTATAATTAGCACTTTAGAATTCGAACGTTCGCATCCATTGTATTTAATAGGGTTCTAATGTTCGTACGAACTTTCGGTCCGTTCGCGGGTTCTGGTGCGAACCGAACCCGGGGGTGTTCGGCTCATCACTAGTCTTGAGGATGGATCACTGGCCAGAGCTTGCACAGTATGCAATTGAGCTACTGGCCTGTCCTGCATCCAGCGTTCTTTCGGAACGCACATTCAGTGCTGCTGGAGGATTTGTCACGGATCACAGGGTGCGCCTGTCCACCGACTCGGTTGATCGACTGACTTTCATCAAGATGAACCAGTCTTGGATCACCACCAGCTACCACACACCTGATGCTGATATAACAGACTAATTGATTTTAACATGTCACATCCCTTCAAGACTGATGCTGAGTGCCTGTGCTGTTATGTTGACTGGCTATCCTCCTCCTCCAAGTCCTCAATGATACGATTGATGATGATAGCTTGGAAGATCATTTTTGTTTATGGGTGCCGCCACCAGTGGCTAAGGCCCAATTTTTCAGCCCCTGTTTAACAGGGGCGTGTAATTACAATTTTTGAAGCAATACTTTGCAACAGGGCTCATTGCTGTGCTCCAAGTACAGTATCTGTGAGGGGTTGGAGTGTTGTGCCACCAGTGCCTAAGGCCCAATTTTTCAGCCCCTGTTTAACAGGGGCGTGTCATTACAATTTTTGAAGCAATACTTTGCAACAGGGCTCATTGCTGTGCTCCAAGTACAGTATCTGTGAGGGGTTGCAGTGTTGTGCCACCAGTGCCTAAGGCCCAATTTTTCAGCCCCTGTTCAACAGGGGCATGTAATTACAATTCTTGATCTAATAATTCACAGCAGGGCCCATTGCTGCACCCACCAAGAGTAACTCTGAGGGCTTACAGTGTTGTGGCAACGCCACCACCACCACCACCACGAAAGGCCCAATTTTTCAGCCCCTGTTCAAAAGGGGCATGTAATTACAATTCTTGATCTAATAATTCACAGCAGGGCCCATTCCTGCACCCACCAAGAGTAACTCTGAGGGCTTACAGTGTTGTGGCAACACCACCACCACCACCACGAAAGGCCCAATTTTTCAGCCCCTGTTCAACAGGGGCATGCAATTACAATTCTTGATCTAATAATTCACAGCAGGGCCCATTGCTGCACCCACCAAGAGTAACTGTCAGGGCTTACAGTGTTGTGGCACCAGCACCACCATCAAAGGCCCAATTTTTACTACCACTGTTCAACAATTATATGTAATTACAATTCCTGATATAATAGTTGACAGCAGGGCGTTCCAGCACCAACCAAGAGTAACTGTGAGTGCTTGCAGTGTTGTGCCAACACCAACAACTAAGGGGCCTATTTATGCAGAGTATATACGGCAGGTCCCTACTTTCAAACATCCAACTTACAAACGACTCCTACTTGCAAACGCAAGAAGACAACAGGAAGTGAGAGGAAATCTACCCCTAGGAAGGAAAATTCTCTCCTGTAAGAATTAATATGGGAGAAAGGTGTCTCCTCTGTACTGATGCTTTATCACCAATCCTTGTTTCAAGAAAAACACCACATTTCAAAAACAGTTGTCATTGGGACGGAAAGTGAGGTGAAATGTTCTGAACAGGGGCACAGACAGCAAAACAAATGTTACAGGGGTGATAACCCTTACCTATGTTTTCCAAAAAGTTTAAAAATAGATTTTTGGGCTGGAGCTACACTTAAACAATGTACCTGTTCAAAATTACAAACACATTCTACATAAGAACAAACCTACAGTCCCTGTCTTGTATGCACCGCCTGTATACGGCTGTTCAGAGTATATAGGGCCTTTTTTATTTTGTGTGCGGTGTTCCCCTTAATATCCATACAAGACCCAAAGGGGCTGGTAATGGGCTGGGGTAGGGGGGGGGGTGGTCATGGGGTAGCTATGACATTTTTCTTAAAGATTTTCATCCATATTACCGGGACCAGACATTACATTAAAGCCGCAAGCAGTTTTAAATGTTTTTTTTTTCCTTTAGAAGTGTCATTTTGTGCAGGGACAGTTCTAAACACGGGAAACACGTGGCACTTCACAGGCATACTTTAGACACCCCCCAGGTACGATATTTAAAGGAATATTTGACTTTTTTTTTTTCACTTTATGCATCATTAAAATGACTGCTCCCGAAAAACTACCGTTTTTAAAACTTCTTTTTGCATTGATACATGTCCCCTGGTGCAGAACCCGGGTTCCCAAACCCTTTTTAGGACAATAACATGCATAATAGTCGTTATAATTAGCACTTTAGAATTCGAACGTTCGCATCCATTGTATTTAATAGGGTTCTAATGTTCGTACGAACGTTCGGTCCGTTTGCGGGTTCTGGTGCGAACCGAACCCGGGGGTGTTCGGCTCATCACTAATGGACAAGAATAACATTGAACCAGTAGTGGGATGGGGCTGCAATTGACAACTAGGGGCTATGCTAACTAACAGCAAAACAGGGGGTATGGTGGATAATACCAAACACAATACATGATAAAGAATAAAAGGCTGCTGTGACAGCACAGATCATACACATGTGACACTGTCAATCTCAATAGACATCCCCTGGTTGAACCTTCAAGGTGGAAAAATTGATTCACCAGGTTGGATTTCCCTGGCTGACCCGTCACCTATGTTTTACTCTGAAATGAGCTGGGGATCCTCTTTTAAAAGCATAAAGAAGCATACACTATTCAAGTATGTATTCTTAACTTTAAAAAGTCCCTTCTTATTGCTCTCAGGCTCTTCCAGATCTGCAAATTCCTTAGTTTTTACTGCTGTGATATAAGTTCTAATTAGAGGGTGGCTACGTTCTTTCTCCATGGTCCCAATGGTCCCACTATTTAGTAACATAGCCACCTTCACTTGCTCACTCCTCAAATGGATTAGAGACTATGGGATTTGTAGTGTGCATAGAGCAGTACACATGACCACAACTAACATGTTCACTGCTCCTTCCAAACAAAAGAAAGTAAGAGGTAAAAGAAGAGGTTCTGGCGCTCACGGAGGCTGCTACAGGGAGGCAGAAAAACATAGTCAAAAAAGGTTTAATAAAAAATAGATAACAGGGCCCTTAAGTGGTGGATGTACATGGATTATTTTTGGAAAATGGGAATATTGTTTAGTGTCACTTTAAAGTGGAGCTCCACCAAAAAGGAGAAGCTCCGCTTATTTGCCTCCTCCGATGCCACATTTGGCACCTTTCGGGGGGAGCGGGTACCTGGTTTTGACAGGTACCCGCTCCCACTTCTGGGTGACTTCACTGCGGCAAAGTTACATAGTTACATAGTTAGTCAGGTTGAAAAAAGACACAAGTCCATCCAGTTCAACCATAAAAATAAATAAATAAAAAATATCGTACAATCCCATATACCCAATTCTATACCCACAGTTGATCCAGAGGAAGGCAAAAAAAACCAGCAGAGCACGATCCAATTTGCTACAGCTGGGAAAAAAATTCCTTCCTCTTCCCCCGAGAGGCAATCGGATATTCCCCGGATCAACTTTACCTATAAATGTTAGTACCCAGTTATATTATGGACATTTAAGAAAGAATCCAGGCCCTTCTTAAAGCAATCTACTGAGCTGGCCAGAACCACCTCTGCAGGGAGTCTATTCCACATTTTCACAGCTCTTACTGTGAAGAAACCTTTCCGTATTTGGAGGTGAAATCTCTTTTCCTCTAGACGCAAAGAGTGCCCCCTTGTCCTCTGTGTTGACCGTAAAGTGAATAAGTTAACACCAAGTTCACAATATGGACCCCTTATATATTTGTACATGTTGATCATATCCCCACTTAATCTCCTCTTCTCAAGAGTGAATAAATTCAGTTCCTCTAATCTTTCCTCATAGCTGAGCTCCTCCATGCCTCTTATCAGTTTGGTTGCCCTTCTCTGCACTTTCTCCAGTTCCCCAATATCCTTTTTGAGAACTGGGGCCCAAAACTGAACTGCATAATCCAGATGAGGTCTTACTAATGATTTGTACCGGGGGACAAAATTATATCTCTCTCTCTGGAGTCCATACCTCTCTTAATACAAGAAAGGACTTTGCTCGCTTTGGAAACCGCAGCTTGGCATTGCATGCCATTATTGAGCTTATGATCTACCAAAACCCCCAAATCCTTCTCCATTATGGATCCCCCCAGTTGTACTCCCCCTAGTATGTATGATGAATTCATATTCTTAGCCTCCAAGTGCATAACTTTACATTTATCAACATTAAACCTCATCTGCCACATAGTCGCCCAATTAGACAGAGCATTGAGGTCTTCTTGTAAATTGGCGACATCCTGTAAGGACGTTATTCCACTGCATAGCTTAGTGTCATCTGCAAAGACAGAAATGTTACTTTTGATCTCAG
Source organism: Rana muscosa (assembly GCA_029206835.1). Lineage (NCBI taxonomy): Eukaryota > Metazoa > Chordata > Amphibia > Anura > Ranidae > Rana > Rana muscosa. The sequence continues at coordinate 63,809,007 of CM055128.1, forward strand.
ACCCTATATCATTTATAAAGATATTAAAAAGTAAGGGTCCCAGCACTGAACCTTGGGGTACACCACTGATAACCTTAGACCATTCAGAGTAAGAATCATTAACCACTACTCTCTAAATTCTGTCTTTTAGACAGTTTTCTATCCATTTACAAACTGATATTACTCTTTCGTCCATGGACCGACACAGCTTCTCTATTGACAAAGTGGGGTATTATCCGTTAATTAGGAGTGACTAGGCAGAAAAACTTGTAAAAAGTGTTGCATCACACCTTCTACAGTACCGCCCAGGGGGCGGACCCTCTGGGTATACCCTCTCAGTCTGCATCTTCGCAGATCAGTTTTTTTCTGTCTAGCAAGGAGTAGGACATGGCTCCCTTCGGGCCCATTGGTCCGGGGAAAAAAGATATATATATATATTTTTATTTATTTTTTTGCTACATTTGTTGTTTCCTGCGATCTTCGATCAACTGCCGACTGGGTGACAGGCTGGATCCTCGATCCTTGTAGTCTCCCCAGTTTCGGCCATCGAGCGTGTGTCGACCCTAGCTACGTGCTGGGTTTTCCACGACATGCCCGTCGCTCCACGGGTGGCCGGTGAGCTTACGCTCCAGGGCCTGCATCTGACCGCTCAGCTTCGGCTGACCTTACGGCCGAGTCGCAGCACCCTGACCGGTGAGCTTACGCTCCAAGGCTTGCATCGGACCGCTCAGCTTCGGCTGACCTTACGGCCGAGTCGCAGCAGCCTGTCCGGTGAGCGTCATGCTCCAGGGCATACATATGATCGTCCCTTCTGGGTCCAATCACAGCATGCCTGGCCAACAGTCACCTTCCGTGCGCGGACGATGATCTGTTTGGAATGTCTTCCAGCAGAATACATGCAGGATAGGTAAGTAAAACTCCCCTGCCTCGGCTGGGTGATTTAGCTGGACATTCCTGGAGAGATCAAGTAAGTGGTTGTGGCCCCTTTCTTCCCTCTCTCCCTGCCTTTCCCTCCTCCCTGGGCTTCTAGCTAAAGGTTGCTGGGTGCTGGGGGTCACCTAGGGGGTCCCACTGGAGCGGGGCTGGCTGTAACTAACATTTAAAAGAAATGTCATTTTTTCTTACCTGTGTTTGTGTCCTTCCTCCTCCATGCTGTCGGCGGCCATTTTGAGGTGGTCCATGCCAAGTTTGGCCTCTTGTGACTGCCCGGCGGCCATCTTCCTGTGGTTCGGCCACACCCACTGGACCCTATCAGCTGATCGGCGGCCATGTTTGTCCACCCTGTATGCAGATATTGCCGTTCGGCGGCCATCTTTTTGTGGGCTATGGCTGCTTGACCTCTATCTTCTGTCGGCGGCCATTTTCTTAGAGCCCACATTATCTTCCATACAGACGTTTTTGGCAACCATTTTGCGAGAGCCTCCGGCCTCTAGGGTGCATTACACTGGCGCGAAAATTCACACAGGAAGTGCTGATAAAAGAAGCAGACTGACACAGCAGCAAGGGGACAGCATCACAGGCGCAGCATAGCAGTACCTATCCAGGGTGGTGAGTCCTCTGGGTGACCCAGCCTCTCTGCAGCACAGGAGGGTGGCCTATTGATATCTTGCCTGGAGCCCTGTGGGTGTCAGCGTGTGGTCAGCATGGCATCTGAGCCAGATGTCTTCTCCCCTGAAACACCAGATTTAGCAGCTGGTGTCCCTGAGGTGTCTATGGACGCTATGTCGGCAATCCTAGAGGCGTTTGCTGCCAGGGTGGAAGCAGCACACGGGAATACAGGGGGTAATAAACGCCCCCGTCCCCTGCAATCTTCTGGGGATATTTCTGATGCAGAACCAGGTCCAGCTACGGCTCATGGCCCAGATTCTGATGCATCAGAGACTGCAGACCGTGACCGATCGGACAGTGAGGAGGACTCCAAGTCCAGGTCAGTACGCGAGACGGCTTTGGTATCTGACCTTATTACTGCAGTGCGGGATACGCTAAAGTTGGAAAAGACTGCAGAAGTAGTAGATACTCCAGTCCCCTTTGGGTTTCGTAAACCTGCCCGCACTGCTAAGGTGTTCCCTTGTGTGTCTTATTTTGACAAACTCTTATACAAGGAATGGGAGAACCCACTGAGGGTCTTTACAGCCCCAAAGAGGTTTGCAGTACGGTACCCCTTTGAGGAGAGTGTTCTGAAGATATGGACCTCTCCCCCTATAGTGGACTCTTCGGTGTCCAGACTTAATAGAGCCACCACTATTCCAGTAGAAGGGGCTCCTGTTTTCAAGGACCCTGTGGATAAGAAGGCTGAAGCGCTCGCTCGCTACCTATACTCAGTGGTAGGCTCGGCAGTACGCCCGGCATTGGCGGGGGCCCTAGTGTCTCAGACACTTACTGAATGGGCAAAATTGCTACTCCAGGGGTTAAAGGAGCGAGATGCTCCTCCTAATGAGATAACTTTGGCCGACCAGTTGGTCCAGGGCCTTAAGTTTGTCTGCGAGTCAGACATGGATACTATTCCCCTGCTGTCAAGAGTATCGGTTTATGCAGTAGCAATACGCCGCCTGATCTGGCTAAAGGGCTGGTCTGCGGACCAGACTTCCAAGAAAGCCCTGTTGTATCTGCTTTTTAAGGGCGACAGACTTTTTGGGGCTTCTCTGGATGACATCATCAAGGATGCCACAGGAGGTAAAAGCACTTTGCTTCTCCAAACTAGCAAGGGTAAGGGACCACGCCAAGGGCAAGGGCCCTCCTTTACTGCACTTAAGCGTTTTTTTCGCCCCCTTAAGGCGACAGGGAAAAGACCCCAGGCTGATAAAGCGCCTGCCCAAGGACAGAAGCGTCCTTGGTCCCGCAGACCCAACAAGCCTGCGGACAAATCTGCGTCCACATGAAGGTCCGCCCCCACCCAGCTCTCGGGTGGGGGGACGTCTTCGCAAATTCGCGACTCAGTGGACTGCTCTAGTCTCCGACAGGTGGGTTTGCGAAGTAATCTCCTCAGGCTACAAGATAGAATTTCTCTCTTGTCCACCAGACAGATTCATCACCTCCAATCTCCAGCTACTACCGACCCATCGGGAGGCCCTGTATGGGGCGGTCCAGGGTCTACTGGAACGCGGGGTAGTTATTCCAGTTCCAGAACAGGAATGGGGTCAGGGTTTTTACTCAAATCTGTTCATTGTGCCGGAGAAGGAGGGGGTTCGTCCAATCTTGGATCTCAGAGCCCTCAATTGCTTTGTGAAGGTACAAAGATTTCGGATGGAGTCGGTTCGATCTGTAGTCACGGCTCTCCATCCGGGGGACTTTCTGGCCTCCTTGGACATCAAGGACGCATACCTGCATGTCCCCATATACTCCAGACACCAGAGGTTTCTGCGATTTGCTATCGGGAAGAACCACTACCAGTTTGTGGCCCTCCCGTTTGGCCTTGCCTCAGCACCCAGGACGTTCACCAAGGTGCTCGCTCCGATTCTGGCACTTCTAAGACAGTGGGGTATCGCTATCACAGGTTACTTGGACGACCTTCTGCTGAAGGCCCCTTCAAGCTCAGAATTAGAGGTAAGCGTGTCCATTACCTGTCAGACTCTTCGAGACTGTGGTTGGATACTAAACACGCAAAAGTCAGTATTGGTGCCGACTCAACGCCTAGTGTACCTGGGGTTGATTCTGGATTCCTCAGAGGCAAAGGTATTCCTCCCTGTGGGGAAGTTGCAGACCCTCCGGGCTGCAGTACGGCAGCTGAGTCCAGGAATTGGTCGTCACTCCGTTTTTGCATGCGAGTGTTGGGCCTTTTTTGCATGCGAGTGTAGCCTCCTTCGAGGCGGTCCCATATGCTCAATACCACACTCGAGTGTTACAGAAGGAAGTTCTGTCCAGATGGAACAGATGCCCTTCATCTCTGGATTATCAAATCCGAGTGAGCCACCTAGTCAGGAGATCCCTGGTATGGTGGCTGACAGCACCGGCTCTAATGGCCGGGAAGTCATTTCTTCCGGTTTACTGGATAGTGATCACGACGGACGCCAGCCTTACAGGTTGGGGGGGAGTCTGGGGTGTCCAGTCGGCGCAAGGTCGCTGGACCCCAGAGGAAGCCCTCCTGCCGATCAATGTCCTGGAGATCCGGGCGATCAAGCTGTGCCTCTTCAAATGGTCTCAGAGGCTGCAAGGGCGTCCAGTCAGGATCCAGTCAGACAACGCCACAGCAGTGGCATATGTCAATCATCAGGGAGGAACAAGAAGCTCAGCTGCAGCATCGGAGATCGCTCGCATCCTGAAGTGGGCAAAGAGGAGTGTACCGGCACTGTCGGCCGTGTACATTCCGGGTGTGGAAAACTGGCAGGCGGACTACCTGAGCCGCCAGATGCTGGACCAGGGAGAATGGTCCTTACACCCGGGTGTTCCAACTCCTCTGCCAAAGATGGGGCACGCCAGACGTAGATCTTCTGGCTTCCCGACTCAATCGGAAGGTATTGAGATTTGTGGCCTGGTCAAGAGACCCATGGGCAGACGCAACGGACGCGTTGGTAGCATCGTGGGGTCAGTATCGGCTAATCTATGCCTTCCCTCCCTTAAGGCTTCTTCCTCTTCTGCTCCGCAGAGTGGAGGCAGAGGGAATTCCAATGATCCTAATCGCTCCAGATTGGCCTCAGCGTCCTTGGTACGCCGATCTAGTACGTCTGGTAGCAGACGTCCCCTGGCGCCTACCACTACGGAAGGACCTGCAATCGCAAGGTCCCATATTCCATCCTGCTTTACAGTCATTGGCTTTAACGGCATGGCTGTTGAGAACCAGGTACTGAGAGACCGGGACCTGTCAGACTCAGTAATCTCTACTATGAGAAGTGCTCAAAAACCGTCCTCTAGGAAGGTCTATCACCGCACTTGGAGGGCCTACATCTCCATGTGTGAGGAAATTAAATGGCATCCGCGTACCTATTTGGTTTCCAGAATCCTGCTGTTTTTACAGCATGGGGTGGACCAAAGGCTTGCCCTAAGTACGATTAAGGGACAGATATCTGCCTGGCTGTCTTTTTTCAGCGACCCCTGGCGACTCACTCTCTCGTGAGTACATTTGTGCAGGGGGTCCGACATGTGGCCCCTCCGGTCCGTCCCCCGTTACCTCCGTGGGACTTGAACCTGGTCCTCTCGGTGCTCCAGAAGGCACCGTTTGAGAATATTAGAGATATTCCCCTGTTGACACTTTCTCAGAAAGTGGTCTTTTTGGTGGCTGTTACGTCAGTTAGACGAGTCTCTGAGCTGGCAGCCTTGTCCTGCAAGGCTCCCTATTTGATTTTCCACAAGGATAAGGTGGTGCTGCGGCCACAGCCTTCCTTTCTTCTGAAAGTCGTTTCGGCTTTTCATCTCAACGAAGACATTGTACTTCCATCCTTGTGTCCTCAGCCGTCGAATCCTAAGGAGTCGGCGTTGCATTCCTTGGACGTTGTCCGAGCTTTGAGAGTATACCTATCTGCTACTTCCCTGTTCCGGAAGTCAGACTCACTGTTTGTTTCGGTGGCTGGTCCCAAGAAGGGCCAAGCAGTCTCATCGGCCACCATCTCTAGGTGGATCCGATAGATAGTAATCCAGGCTTACGCCTTAAAGGGTCAGGCGCCCCCCTTTCCTGTCACGGCGCATTCGACCAGGGCAATAGGTGCCTCTTGGGCTTTCCGACATCAAGCGTCTGTTTCCCAATTATGTAAAGCGGCGACTTGGTCGTCCGCTCACACTTTCACAAAATTCTACAAGGTTGATGTAGGTGCATCTTCGGATGCCTCTTTCGGCCGCAAGGTTTTGCAAGCGGCTGTTTAGAGTTGCAACTCCTCCGTTGGAGGAGTGCTGTTTTTGTGTTTTGGGGTGAAGTTTGTTTTTATGCTGTTACCACCCCTCGTTTTTTTCTCTGACACTGCTTTGGGACGTCCCACTTTGTCAATAGAGAAGCTGTGTCGGTCCATGGACGAAAGAGTAAATAGGATTTTTTACTCACCGTAAAATCCTTTTCTCTGAGTCCATGGACCGACACAGCACCCACCCCTCCTTTTTAGTTTGTACTGCTTTTTGATGAACTGATCTGCGAAGATGCAGACTGAGAGGGTATACCCAGAGGGTCCGCCCCCTGGGCGGTACTGTAGAAGGTGTGATGCAACACTTTTTACAAGTTTTTCTGCCTAGTCACTCCTAATTAACGGATAATACCCCACTTTGTCAATAGAGAAGCTGTGTCGGTCCATGGACTCAGAGAAAAGGATTTTACGGTGAGTAAAAAATCCTATTTTCCAATCCTGTAGACTTTACCTTGCACATGAGCTGTGTGTGGGGAACTGTATCGAACGCTTTTGCAAAATCCAAGTATACCACGTCCACCGCCAACCCTCTGTCCAAGGTCTTACTTACCTCTTCATAAAAAGAAATCAGGTTTGTCTGACAACTTCTGTCTTTCATGAATCCATGCTGTCTGTTGCTTAAATAGTTTTTTTCCAGCAAGAACTCATCTATGTGGTCTTTTATTAATCTCTCCAGTATCTTCCAAACTATAGAACTTAAACTAACAGGTCTATAGTTACTTGTTAAATACTTTGTTCCCTTTTTAAATATAGTTACCACATTGGCCCTGCGCCAATCCAGTGGTACTATTCCTGTCATTAATGAGTCCCTAAAAATTAAATACAATGGCATTGAAATTACAGAGCTCAATTCTTTTAGGATCCGTGGGTGTATGCCATCTGGTCCAGGTGCTTTATCCACCTTTATTCTGTCTAAATATTTCTGGACCATATCACCTTTGAGCCATTGTGGATTTGGGGCTGTGTCACTACCACCCCCATTTTGGACATGAGCTCCCCCATGCTCCTTTGTATACACAGAGCTGAAGAAAGTATTTAATAAATTAGCCTTCTCTTTGTCCCCAGTCACCCACTCTAGATTATTTTGTAAAGGGCCTACATGCTCAGACTTGACCTTTTTACTATTAATATATTTGAAGAATTTTTTGGGGTTTGTCCTACTATCTTTTGCAATCTGTCATTCATTTTGAATTTTTGCATCCTTGATTTTCTTTTTACATATCCTATTATATTCTTTGTAACATTTAAACGACACTAGTGTTCCCTCATTTTTATATTTTTTAAAAGCTCTTTTCTTATAGTTTATAGCTTTTTTAACTTTGGCCGTGAGCCACATAGGTTTTATTTTTAGCCTTTTAAACTTATTGCCCATGGGAATATACTTTGCAGTGAGTTCACAAACAGTCTTTTTGAAGAATTCCCATTTCTGTTGTGTGCCCATTGATGCCAATTATCCCTCCCAGTCTAAGTCCTGGAGAGCAGCCCTCATCCTTGGAAAATTTGCTCTCTTAAAATTAAGTGTTTTTATCTTTCCCGTATGTGATTTTTGCTTACAACTAACATCAAATGAAATCATGTTTTGGTCACTGCTACCCAGGTGTTCCTTTATCTGAACATTAGTAATACGCTCTGCATGGTTTGAGATTACCAGGTCCAACAGAGCATCATTCCTAGTTGGGGCCTCAATAAACTGGACCACAACATTGTTCTGCAATAGGTTTATAAATTTTTGCCCTTTAACTGTCCCAGCAGTGCCATTACTCCAGTCATTTTCTGAGTAGTTATCCGGAAGTTTGGCCCCTCTCCTCCCTCCCTCCCCCCCCCCCCCCCCCCCCGCCGGGCCATTGACAAAGGCTACACTGCCAGTTACCCTTACCCGAAATGGTGGCTGCAGCACCCGAGAGCCAATTGAAAAATTGGCTCAGGTAAAGACACTGCTGGATTCCAGGACAGGTAAGTGTCCTAATATTACAAGTCAGCAGCTACAGTATTTGTAGCTGCTAACTTTAAATTTTTTCTTAAGGAGCGCGGAACTCCTCTTTATTTAACATTTTTTTCTTTTTTGTATAATTCTTTTTATTACGTTTTTAGAAAAGACATACAGTAACAAACAGACTCAGCACAACACCAAGCTAATCATAGGCCAACATGGCCAACATGTACAGATACAAACATGCAACCTGTCTAGCTGACAGTAGTGCTAACTAACTATCCGGTGACACCCCTCCCCTCTCCCTCCCCCCCCCCGACAACCCAGATACTTAGTTCCCTCTCCCCCCTTTCACACATATGTCCCCAAATAAGGCATTCCTGCCTCACTGTATGACCCGACCAGATTTAGAAGTGTAGCTACCACTGTTTCCAGTAGAATTGCTCCAGTTCAAGTAGGGCCAACTTACTCTTTATTTACCATTTAACTCTTGTAGTATGGGGGTTAATCACGGCAAGGTTTTTTTTTTTTTTTCCATCCTGGAGTTGGACTTTAAATAGATTGTATAAGTAGGTCCTTGCGCTTCATACCTGTTGTAAATTGTACATAGATTGTGTGTTCTGTGTCCAAGGATCCTTTCAATGCATATATAGTAAATCTGAACCTTTCATGAATAAGGTCAAAAAGTCATAAGGAGTGGGATCACTATGCAGCAATTGCAATCATTAAAATAGACAGATTTATCATTTTCAAACATACTTGATTATAGATATAACCATCTATTCACAACCTAATATATAATGATCTCCCAACTGCAGGATATCAAGGAAGAATGTTGGGTTCCCCTTTAATGGACATGGATTCCCTAACTGCGGCTTACATCCAACAGACATTATTTTGGTTCGGTGAAGGTTAAGCACAATTCTTATCTTTCAGTTCTCAGGGCATCTGTAACGTATCATGCCTTTGCTCAGGGGTGAAATTTGGGTAAAGTGAATTGTAAATGGCCTATTGATATTAAATGATGTTTTCCCAACATTGCAATAACGCTTGCTTTGTTTGTGGGAGAGTTTATTGCTTTTTGGGATCAATAAGCGCGGTAGATTTGTAGGGAGAATTAGCATACTGAATAACAATTAGGACAAAAATCAATGACATTCAGACATATAAGTGACTCCAGGTAATCCCAGAGGCGCATTTATTTTTTAAAATGTAATACAACTCATTTAGAATTCCTGCGAGGGGGGAGCACCGGAGCCCAGCACAGAGCTTAGAAAACAGGCAAAATGAGCTGGGTATTTTTTATTTTATTTGTTCCTGGCAGAGAAACTTATTGGGTAGATGATGAAGCAATAAAGAAGGCCGTGAAATTCTGTCTGAAGAACAAAAAATGTATATATAATGTCAGGATGTAGCCAGCTGATGTGTAGAATTTCTAAGTGGTATTTTGTTAGGCACAGAGTAGTACGGTGACCCAGCCATCAGGAAAGTGACCTGGCATTGTTGTATGAGCTATGGATGATTAAACATTCAGACTAGGATGAATAAATTAACTCAATAGTGCTGCGAGCCAGCAAGCTAGTCAAAGAAAGAGCCAATGTAGATATTTAGTCTTTTGGTGCGAAATACAGATAACTTTGATGCTTGAATTATAAATAAAAAATGTTTAATTCAGTTTGTCTTCTAAAATATCAAGCACATTTTATCAGTCAATAAAGTAGGGTTAAAATCTGATGGTCCACAAGATCCATACACCCACACTTGAAGTCCCAGCACTGTGCCAGGAACACACTAACTTAAAGAAGCTGCCACTTTAAATTGAAGCAAAATATATATAAAACAATTACTATGTGAATGAAAGTAAATAGTAGCGCTAATAATTGAAATTTACTATTTACTTTCATTCATATAGTAAATGTTTTATATAAGTAAAGTAGGGTTGGATGAATTACAACAGCCAGGTATCCATTGTGCCTAAAATTTAAAGTCGTTTTTTAGAAAAACTGTTTTTTCTATTGGCAATGGAAAGTCTCCTTAAAAGATCCTGATGGCTAACAGAGTGGATGGGCAAGCTTTATTATTGCCCTCTTTTGCTTTTGGATACATTGGACTGTCACATATCTGAGGGAGTCCAAGATTAGAAAGGGAACTTCTCTTACACCCCCCAGTCCAATGGTTAGTATGACAGGTGTAGCGAAGTGACCAGTAGGCCTTTAACGTTTTGTTGAACAGTCCGGTTCACTTCTCAAAGTATGGGCTAAACAGAGAGTCACTATAAATCCTTTACAGAACTAAGATTGCGTAAGGGTTGGTGCTAGAGTTAACAATACATATATGGTAAGGTCAATCACACTTTATTGCCCACAGTACAATACATCTATATCCCTGGTGCCCAACCTATGGCCCAGGGGCAACATGCAGCTCTTTGGCACTTTTTTTGCAGCCTTCAGGTCTCCTGCAGCCACTACTCCAACCAATGACTCCTGAAGCAAGTCTCTAGTCTCCAACAACTCCTACAGCATGTTTGCAGTCTTTGACCATTTCTTGTAGCATGTCCATAGTTTCTTACCATGTGCTATGGCATTTCTGCAGTTTCTGACCTTCTCCTGTAGCATTCCTGTAGTCTCTGACCATCCCCAACAACTCCTACAGCATGTTTGTAGTCTTTGACCATCTCCTGTAGCATGCCTGTAGTCTTTGAACATGTCCTGTGGCATTTCCACAGTCTCTGTTCATCTGCTGTAGCATGCCCAAAGTATCTGTAGCAGTCCCCCTGTCAGAACACAATAGCACAGCAGTGGAGATCGCTGTACCATTATCGCTTGTGTTAGTACAGTGATCTGTCAGTTTATTTTCGTTCACCCCACTGGGTTTAACGAAAAAAACTTATAGTGTGTACCGGACTAGAGTACTTTAGTACAGTGGTCGCCAGCCAGTGGTCCATGAGAAAATTTTGGAGGTCCCTAGGTGTTCTGCCACAAATCAACATTGTGGCAGATGTATACCGCCCAATGTTGTTTCCAGTGTTGTTTTCAATGCGCACAGACAGTCAATACGCACATTGATATCTGATGCCTCCTATGTAGTTCCTGGTCCTGTGAACTCAGAGGGAGGCTCAGGGAATAGTTCAGAGTGCAGGAGGTAAAGAAGGAGGAGTCCAATGGCAGCGCTGATCACAGACTGTGGGAGGGAGCATGGAGCACGAGCACATGGCTGGTGTATAAGGCATGTAAAATTCATGTTAGTGGTCCGCAGGATTCAAAATTGTGAGTTTAGTGGTCCACGAGTAGTGATAAGCCGAACACCCCTGGGTTCGGTTCGCACCAGAACCCGCGAACGGACCGAAAGTTCGTACGAACATTAGAACCCTATTAAATACAATGGATGCGAACGTTCGAATTCTAAAGTGCTAATTATAACGACTATTATGCATGTTATTGTCCTAAAAAGGGTTTGGGAACCCGGGTTCTGCACCAGGGGACATGTATCAATGCAAAAAGAAGTTTTAAAAACGGTCGTTTTTCGGGAGCAGTCATTTTAATGATGCATAAAGTGAAAAAAAAAAAGTCAAATATTCCTTTAAATATCGTACCTGGGGGGTGTCTAAAGTATGCCTGTGAAGTGCCACGTGTTTCCTTTGTTTAGAACTGTCCCTGCACAAAATGACACTTCTAAAGGAAAAAAAAGCCATTTAAAACTGCTTGCGGCTTTAATGTAATGTCTGGTCCCGGTAATATGGATGAAAATCTTTAAGAAAAATGGCATAGCTACCCCATGACCCCCCCCCCCCCCCACCCCAGCCCATTACCAGCCCCTTTGGGTCTTGTATGGATATTAAGGAGAACACCGCACACAAAATAAAAAAGGCCCTATATACTCTGAACAGCCCTATACAGGCGGTGCATACAAGACAGGGACTGTAGGTTTGTTCTTATGTAGAATGTGTTTGTAATTTTGAACAGGTACATTGTTTAAGTGTAGCTCCAGCCCAAAAATCTATTTTTAAACTTTTTGGAAAACATAGGTAAGGGTTATCACCCCTGTAACATTTGTTTTGCTGTCTGTGCCCCTGTTCAGAACATTTCACCTCACTTTCCGTCCCAATGACAACTGTTTTTGAAATGTGGTGTTTTTCTTGAAACAAGGATTGGTGATAAAGCATCAGTACAGAGGAGACACCTTTCTCCCATATTAATTCTTACAGGAGAGAATTTTCCTTCCTAGGGGTAGATTTCCTCTCACTTCCTGTTGTCTTCTTGCGTTTGCAAGTAGGAGTCGTTTTGTAAGTTGGATGTTTGAAAGTAGGGACCTGCCGTATATACTCTGCAGAAATAGGCCCCTTAGTTGTTGGTGTTGGCACAACACTGTAAGCACTCACAGTTACTCTTGGTTGGTGCTGGAACGCCCTGCTGTCAACTATTATATCAGGAATTGTAATTACATATAATTGTTGAACAGTGGTAGTAAAAATTGGGCCTTTGATGGTGGTGCTGGTGCCACAACACTGTAAGCCCTGACAGTTACTCTTGGTGGGTGCAGCAATGGGCCCTGCTGTGAATTATTAGATCAAGAATTGTAATTGCATGCCCCTGTTGAACAGGGGCTGAAAAATTGGGCCTTTCGTGGTGGTGGTGGTGGTGGTGGTGTTGCCACAACACTGTAAGCCCTCAGAGTTACTCTTGGTGGGTGCAGCAATGGACCCTGCTGTGAATTATTAGATCAAGAATTGTAATTGCATGCCCCTGTTGAACAGGGGCTGAAAAATTGGGCCTTTCGTGGTGGTGGTGGTGGTGGTGTTGCCACAACACTGTAAGCCCTCAGAGTTACTCTTGGTGGGTGCAGGAATGGGCCCTGCTGTGAATTATTAGATCAAGAATTGTAATTACATGCCCCTTTTGAACAGGGGCTGAAAAATTGGGCCTTTCGTGGTGGTGGTGGTGGTGGCGTTGCCACAACACTGTAAGCCCTCAGAGTTACTCTTGGTGGGTGCAGCAATGGGCCCTGCTGTGAATTATTAGATCAAGAATTGTAATTACATGCCCCTGTTGAACAGGGGCTGAAAAATTGGGCCTTAGGCACTGGTGGCACAACACTGCAACCCCTCACAGATACTGTACTTGGAGCACAGCAATGAGCCCTGTTGCAAAGTATTGCTTCAAAAATTGTAATGACACGCCCCTGTTAAACAGGGGCTGAAAAATTGGGCCTTAGGCACTGGTGGCACAACACTCCAACCCCTCACAGATACTGTACTTGGAGCACAGCAATGAGCCCTGTTGCAAAGTATTGCTTCAAAAATTGTAATTACACGCCCCTGTTAAACAGGGGCTGAAAAATTGGGCCTTAGCCACTGGTGGCGGCACCCATAAACAAAAATGATCTTCCAAGCTATCATCATCAATCGTATCATTGAGGACTCGGAGGAGGAGGATAGCCAGTCAACATAACAGCACAGGCACTCAGCATCAGCATCAGTCTTGAAGGGATGTGACATGTTAAAATCAATTAGTCTGTTATATCAGCATCAGGTGTGTGGTAGCTGGTGGTGATCCAAGACTGGTTCATCTTGATGAAAGTCAGTCGATCAACCGAGTCGGTGGACAGGCGCACCCTGTGATCCGTGACAAATCCTCCAGCAGCACTGAATGTGCGTTCCGAAAGAACGCTGGATGCAGGACAGGCCAGTAGCTCAATTGCATACTGTGCAAGCTCTGGCCAGTGATCCATCCTCAAGACCCAGTAAGCCAGAGGATTTTCGGTGGGGAAGGTGTCCAAGTCTGACCTTGCCCCTAGATATTCCTGCACCATGTTTATCAGACGCTGGCGATGGTTGCTGGAACCGATCATACTTTGGGGCTGCGGACTAAAGAATTGTCTGAACGCATCGGTCAGACGGCCACCTTCCCCACCGCTCCTTCTTTGACTGGCCGAAGCCTCAGCAACTCGTTGTCCAGGACCAGGAGTTTGTAACCTCCCAGTCTCTGGGAACGCGTTGCACAGACCTTTCTGCAAGGCCTCCCGGAGTTGTCTCATCCTCTGCTCCCTCTGCGACGGTAACATAAGGTCCGCAACCTTACCCTTGTACCGTGGATCAAGGAGAGTGGCCAGCCAGTAATGGTCCCTCTCCTTGATCCGAAGAATACGAGGATCCTTCCGCAGACTTTGCAGGATCAGGGAGGCCATGCAGCGTAGGTTAGCTGAGGCATTCAGTCCGGAGTCCTCTGGGTCACTAAGGACGACATGATCCGCAGCCACCTCCTCCCAGCCACGTACAAGTCCACTGGTTTCTTGGGACTGTAAATCATCCCTAAAAGACTGCTGCTGATGATGCTGAGTGCCAGCCTCCACCTCCATGCTGACACAATCCTCCTCCTCCTCCTCCTCCTCCTCCTCTTCCTGTGCGATGGGTGGGACAGAAGGAACACTGTCTGGGTAAAGGGGGCCTTGAGAGGCAAGGAAGTCCTCCTCTTCCTGCCTCTGTTCTGCCTCAAGTGCCCTGTCCATTATTCCACGCAGCGTGTGCTCCAACAGGTGGACAAGAGGTACAGTGTCACTGATGCATGCACTGTCACTGCTCACCATCCTCGTGGCCTCCTCAAATGGTGCCAGGACAGTGCATGCATCCCTGATCATGCCCCACTGGCGTGGAGAAAAAAAAACAAGCTCCCCTGACCCTGTCCTGGTGCCGTAGTCGCACAGGTACTCATTGATGGCCCTCTGCTGCGTGTGCAGCCGCTGCAGCATGGCCAACGTTGAGTTCCACCTGGTGGGCATGTCACATATAAGGCGGTTCTTGGGCAGGTTCAACTCCTTTTGCAGCTCAGCCAGGCGAGCACTGGCATTATAAGATCTGCGGAAATGCACACAGACTTTCCTGGCCTGCCTCAGGACATCCTGTAAGCCCGGGTACCTGCCCAAGAACCACTGCACCACCAGGTTAAGGACGTGAGCCACACAGGGCACATGGGTCAGTTGTCCCTGTCGGAGGGCGGAGAGGAGGTTGGTGCCATTGTCGCAAACCACCATTCCTGGCTTAAGCTGGCGTGGCGTCAACCACCTCTCGGCCTGGCCCTGCAGAGCAGACAGGACCTCTGCCACAGTGTGGCTTCTGTCCCCCAAACACACCAGCGCAAGCACGGCATGGCATCTTTTTGCCTGCGTACTTGCGTAGCCCCTTGAACGGCTACGGAGCACCGCTGGTTCAGAGGACAAAGCACAGGAAGAGGCCATGGAGGAAGAAGAAGAGGAGGGGGTGGAGGAGAGAGGTGTGTCACAACCAGTAGTAGCATTTTGGAGGCGTGGCGGTGGAACAACCTCCAACACTACTGCACCTTGTCCTGCATCCTTCCCAGCTGCCAAAAGAGTGACCCAATGGGCCGTGAAAGAAAGGTAACGTCCCTGTCCATGCGTGCTGGACCATGAGTCAGCGGTAATATGCACCTTACCGCTGACCGCCCTGTCCAGCGAGGCCAAGACATTGCCTTTCACATGCCGGTAGAGAGCCGGAATAGCCTTTCGTGAGAAAAAGTGGCGTTTGGGAACCTGCCACTGAGGAACCGCACATTGCACAAACTCACGGAAGGGGGCCGAGTCTACCAACTGAAAAGGCAGCAGTTGAAGCTCTAGCAATTTAGCCAAGCTAGCATTCAACCGCTGGGCATGTGGATGGCTGGGAGTGAACTTCTTTCGACGGTCCAGCAGCTGGGGCAGGGAAATTTGCCTGCTAGAATCGGACGTCGGTGTACTGCTAGCAGAGTGGCCGCAAGTACTTGGCTGTGACACACCTAATTCTACACCTTCATTCCTCTCAGTGCATGTTTCAGAGAGGACTGAAGTTATAGTGGGGTTGGAGATCCCAGCTGATGCGGTGCAAGGAGAGGTCCGCTTTGTTCTTTGGTGTGGGTCTTTGAGGTAGGCTTGCCAACGAGCTGCATGGCAGGTCAACATATGTCTGGTCAGGCATGTGGTACCCAAGCGGCTGATGTTTTGGCCACGCGATATACGCTTGAGACATATGTTGCAAACAGCAGCTGTGCGATCTGATGCACTAGCCTCAAAAAAGGCCCACACCAAAGAACTTTTTGAATGACGGGCAGAGGCAGCGCCCTGCACAGGTGGAGCTCTGCGGTGTGATTCCGTCGGTGTACTGCCCTTACGCTGGCCACCAAAGGGCATCCTGCCTCGTTGGAGATGTGCCTCCTCCTCATCCTCCTCCTCCTCCTCTCTCCTATTAGGCACCCACGTGGAGTCAGTGACCTCATCATCCCCTCCCTCCTGATCACTGGAGCCAATCTGGCAGTATGCTGCAGCTGCTGGAACATGACTGCCAGATTGGTGTCCTTCTTGAGCATCCCCTCTGTCTGCTCTCACGCTACTGCCTTCCTGTAGCTGGGTTTCATCATCAGACCCTTTGAAACGCTGGGCATCCTCCTGGAGCATGTACCCAACACTGTGCTCAAACAGTTCGGGGGACTTCTCAGGAGGAGGACATGGTGGGTCTAGGGAAGGAGTGACTGATGATGAGTCTGACATTGATACCAGGGAAGAGGACGCTTTGGCAGCTGCTTTGCCAGTACCCTGAGCCTGGGTGAGAGAGGATGAGGAGGAGGAGGAGGGCTTGGTCATCCACTCTACCAAGTCTTCGGCATGATGTGGCTCAACATGTCCAGCTGCCGAAAAGAAGGACAAGCGTGTCCCATGGCCATGTGCTGATGACAATGCACCGCGTCCACGACCAGCACTGTTGCCCCCAGACACAGAGCCTGCTTGCCCTCTTTTATTGCCTCCTGACTGTCTGCCTCTCCTTGTTTGCCTTCCAGACATTCTAATAGATGGCCTGCAGGGAGATGGGAAAAAAGCAATAAGGGCTACCTTCAGGTGTCCTTCTCTGTCCCTTTACTTAAGGATTTCTAAATATGGTTGAGGATGATTGCTTTCGCACAGAATAGCACAACGACAATTTCCCTGACTGTCCAAAAAACAAGGATTTCAAAGATGGTTGATGAGGAATGCTTTAGCACACTATAGCACAAGGAGAATTTCCCTCACTGTCCTTCCCTGTCCCTAGAAACAAGGATTATCACAGTGAAAGAAACTGACACTCTTCCTACCTATAGTTTTCTGTCCCTAGAAAAAATGTTTTTTTAACCACTTAAGCCCCGGACCATTTCGGGCCATTAGGACCAGGCCTGTTTTTGGGATTCGGCACTGCGCTGCTTTAACTGTAAATTGTGCGGACATGCAATGTTGTACCCAAATGAAATTTGCGTCCTTTTCTTCCCACAAATAGAGCTTTCTTTTAATGGTATTTGATTGCCTCTGCGATTTTTATTTTTTGCGATATAAACAGAAAAAGACCGAAAATTTTGAAAAAAAATGATATTTTCTATTTTTGTTATAAGAAAAATCGAATAAACTCAATTTTAGTCATACATTTAGGCCAAAATGTATTCAGGCACATGTCTTTAGTAAAAAAAATGTCAATAAGCGTATATTTATTGGTTTGCGCAAAAGTTATAGCGTTTACAAACTAGGGTACATTTTCTGAAATTTACACAGCTTTAAATTTATGACTGCCTATCTCATTTCTTGAGGTGCTAAAATGGCAGGGCAGTACAAAACCCCCCCAAATGACCCCATTTTGGAAAGTAGACACCCCAAGGAAATTGCTGAGAGGCATGTTGAGCCCATTGAATATTTTTTTTTTTGTCCCAAGTGATTGAATAATGACAAAAAAAAAAAAAAATTACAAAAAGTTGTCACTAAATGATATATTGCTCACACATGCCATGGTTATATGTGGAATTGCACCCCAAAATACATTCTGCTGCTTCTCCTGAGTACGGGGATACCACATGTGTGGGACTTTTTAGGAGCCTAGCCATGTACGGGACCCCGGAAACCAAGCACCGCCTTCAGGATTTCTAAGGGCGCAAATTTTTGATTTCACTCCTCACTACCTATCACAGTTTCGAAGGCCATAAAATGCCAAAATAGCACAAAACCCCCCCAAATGACCCCATTTTGGAAAGTAGACACCCCAAGCTATTTACTGAGAGGCATGTTCAGTCCATGGAATATTTTATATTTTGCCACAAGTTGCGGGAATATGACAAACTTTTTTTTTTTTGCACAAAGTTGTCACTAAATGATATATTGCTCACACATGCCATGGTTATATGTGGAATTGCACCCCAAAATACATTCTGCTGCTTTTCCTGAGTACGGGGATACCACATGTGTGGGACTTTTTGGGAGCCTAGCCGCGTACAGGGCCCCAAAAACCAAGCACTGCGAACGCTGCAGTTATGTGTGTTGTGTTTGGTAAGTGACAGTGATCGATCGATACTGCAGTTGGGTGGGCTGGGCTGGGCTGGGCTGGGCGGAGGGGCTAAACGCAGGCGCTAGCAGGTATCTGGGCTGATCCCGCTAACACTGCGTTTTTGGGAACCCTAAACCGCTGGGGATGCTAGTATAGATCTGATCAGATACTATACCACTAAGGGGGGTGTATGCTTTGCGCGTGGGTGTTAGCGTTACTGGCACTAACCTAACACTGCCTGGGGCGACGCAGACCCTCTCTGGCGCTAAAACCTAATTGATCTCACCCGCCGGGCGATCAGGGGGGTTAAACCTTTATTGGGTTATATACGGCGGGTGCCCTGATGCTATAAAAAGCAAACTAATCAACCAGCGTCACCCGTAACCTTTATATGGTGATCACTGGTGAAAGGGTTAACTAGGGGCAATCAGGGGGTTAAAACCTTTATTAGGTTAAATATGGGGGTACCTGACACTATATAAAAACCTGACGGGTAACCTAAATAACTAAATAACTTACTGGCTAACCAGTGACACCAGTGACGCTTATACGGTGATCACTGGTGAAAGGGTTAACTCTAGGGGCAATCAGGGGGTTAAAATAATATATGGGGGTACCTGACACTAATAAAAACCTGCGGCGAACCTAAAAAAAAAAAACTGCCTATCTAAAACACCAGCGACACGAATACAGCGATCGGAAAAACAATCGCTTAGTGACGCTGAAGTTAGGGGGTGAAAGGGTTACCTGGGGGGTGATCAAGGGGTTAAACCTTTATTAGGGGGGGGTTAGGGGGCTACCCTGGACCTAAAGGGGCCTAATCCTAACTGCCCTGCAACTTTTTACAATCACAGATGACACTAAATGCAGTGATCAGTAAAATAAATGATCCCTGCAATCAGTGACACTGTGATTAGGGGCTTTGGGGTGACCTGGGGGGTGATCTGGGGGTGACTGGGGGGTGATTTGTGTGCCTATGTGTACCTAAGTGTCAGTGGACTGTTGGTGCACTAACCTGCTTCTTCTCTTCTCGGCGCCGGGAACGAAAAGACCGCCGCGGGGGAGATGACATCACTTCCTCCTGCCTGTGTTTACATCACATGGCGGAGGAAGCATTTTCATTGGCCGGGAGCGATCGCGAGGGGGGGGCGGAATCGAGCGGCCACCCCCTCATGCCTGATCGCTCCCGAACACTTAACGGCCGCTCACTGCAGTGAAGGGGGGTCCGGATGGACCCCCCAACTGCACAAAGGCGATCACGTAGATCTACGTGATTCTGCCTGTCGGTGCCATTCTGCCGACGTAAATCGGCGGTGGGCGGTCGTTAAGTGGTTAAAGATGGTTGATGATCAATGCTTTAGCACACTATAGCACAAGGAGAATTTCCCTCACTGTCCTTCCCTGTCCCTAGAAACAAGGATTATCACAGTGAAATAAACTGACACTCTTCCTACCTATAGTTTTCTGTCCCTAGAAAAAATGTTTTTTTAAAGATGGTTGATGATCAATGCTTTAGCACACTATAGCACAAGGAGAATTTCCCTCACTGTCCTTCCCTGTCCCTAGAAACAAGGATTATCACAGTGAAAGAAACTGACACTCTTCCTACCTATAGTTTTCTGTCCCTAGAAAAAATGTTTTTTTAAAGATGGTTGATGATCAATGCTTTAGCACACTATAGCACAAGGAGAATTTCCCTCACTGTCCTTCCCTGTCCCTAGAAACAAGGATTATCACAGTGAAAGAAACTGACACTCTTCCTACCTATAGTTTTCTGTCCCTAGAAAAAATGTTTTTTTAAAGATGGTTGATGATCAATGCTTTAGCACACTATAGCACAAGGAGAATTTCCCTCACTGTCCTTCCCTGTCCCTAGAAACAAGGATTATCACAGTGAAAGAAACTGACACTCTTCCTACCTATAGTTTTCTGTCCCTAGAAAAAATGTTTTTTTAAAGATGGTTGATGATCAATGCTTTAGCACACTATAGCACAAGGAGAATTTCCCTCACTGTCCTTCCCTGTCCCTAGAAACAAGGATTATCACAGTGAAAGAAACTGACACTCTTCCTACCTATAGTTTTCTGTCCCTAGAAAAAATGTTTTTTTAAAGATGGTTGATGATCAATGCTTTAGCACACTATAGCACAAGGAGAATTTCCCTCACTGTCCTTCCCTGTCCCTAGAAACAAGGATTTGCACAGTAAAACACACTGACACTCTCCCTACCTATCCTTCTCTTTCCCTAAACTAAAGGAATCCAGGTTAAGCAAGAAAAAAAAAATGTCACTGTCCCTGCCTATGCTTCTCTTTCCCTGCTCCGGAACACACTACACTAGGCCGCCGTGCTGGCGGCCTTTTATAATGTGGGGCGTGTACTAAACACCCTCAGCAATAATTGGCCACAGGCATCCTGCCTGTGGCCAATCATTGCTCTCCTCGCTGCCGGCGCTGTGATTGGCCAAGCATGCGGGGTCACAGTGCATGCTTGGCCAATCACAGCGCCTGGATGACACTGCGATGGCGTAGTGCATTGTGGGCCGTTCGCGTCACTCGAATTAGGCGCGAACGGCCCAAATCGTTCGATCTTCGTCGAACGATCGAACAGCCGATGTTCGAGTCGAACGTATGTTCGACTCGAACACCGAGCTCATCCCTATCCACGAGGTCCAAAAGGTTGGCGAACATTGATCTAGTAAGTACTGTATATAGATACAAAGTCAGAGCAGAGTCCTGCTTCCTCCAACCACCCAAGCGTTGCCATTAGTCCCCAACCATAAAGGTTGACCTAACTGACCAATAGTGAGGTACTGAGGAGGTTGGCATGAGCTTAAGTTTTGGAGCTGAAGAGACAATTTGCATAAAGGTGCATTTTGTATATTGATGCACCTAGAGTACTCCAGGAGACAGCTCAAAGTATATGCAACAACGTCTAGGTATTTGCAGTTTACATCTGCTCTCAGTCTATAACTTGTATAATTGCTACAGGTACACTTTAGAGAGTGTGTTTCAAGAATAACCATGCAGGTGAATAAGAGAAACTGACTTATGGTTGCCACTCAGGAATAGCAGTAAGCTTTCCTCATAGCCTTGGACATACACGGCCGGCTCCTCTGCCTGCCAGAAATCAATTTTCAACGTAATGTCTGTGTTTTCCTCTGTGTTGAGCTAGTTAATAACCATTGCTGGGGGAATCAATCAATTCTACGATATCTTATTACTTACGCTAATTTAATCACAAGGAACGCATCATTTCCTCAGTTCACAGGGTTATTTGTAAAGGGAGGGAGAAGGGGGCTGCTTCTTGTAGACTGGGATTTCAGAGCAACTGTGCAACTTTTCTACCATGTCAGCTAAAGCGCCCACAGCTCTGCAACATAACGTGCATTAACACTTGCACTTCCAGCAGCCACACATCTGACACTGCCTGAATACTGTAACAACCTTCAAGCCACAAATAGGTACTAGGCTAGATGAAATCATAGGGTTTTAAAAGAAACATTGAATATCTGATTCTGCGCTGATGATCCACATTAAAGAGAAATCACAGGTCAGCTCAAGTATTAGGTAACAGGATTAATACTACATCTGGCCACACATATAAACGGCCAAATTAAACAATAGCCAGCTGTTTAGTCCTTTGAACCATTATCATGCTCAAAATATGAAGGTAGAGTAAAGCTGATAACATCATCTCCCAATGCATTTGTCTTTACTGTATGTTATATTGAGTAATTGGACATGTATTTGCAGAATATAAATGGACACTGAAACACGTCACCCCAATATAATTATGACGCTACCCCCACAGGAGCCTCTTGGTAGATTGGATTCTCGGTTCTTCTGCCTCGACTCTGAGAACAACCTCAGCCCCACTGACACACCAGGTTAAGAAAATGGATACTTCACTGCTACTGGTAGAACAAATACTGTACAGATACCCTGAACACAGCTAAGGTTCAGTATCAAAAAGCAAACATCAGACTGGTTAGCGGTAAATGATCCCACTAATATTAAATAAAATGAGTAAGTAAAGGATTAGGTCAATCACAGTTCACTAGACAATATGTTCACTAGGCTATAACAGCATGCATCTAATTTAGAGTAACCCTGGTAATCCACAAAATCAGCAATAAGTAATGGCATTAGAAATTGGTAACAGCAATCATAATCAATACTGCGATAACTCCTCTTGGAAACAGTAGGCTATATTCAATTCGGAGTGCACTCTATGTGAATGACAGTGATGAAATGTAAGATTCTAAAGAAGCACCCTTTCCCATGGACAATAGGCAAAGTTATTAAGAAGCAGAAATCTGAGTGAGTAGTCTTTAGCGATAGTTCTTTAGCTGGCTAGCATTGGGGCCCAGTCTTTACGGTGATGCACATAAATACAGTCCCAGTAAAGTCTGCATGCAGTAAATAAAGCTGCCAGTCTCAATGTGCTCAGTCTCTGCTAGCAGCAGTGGTGTCCTCTCACCAGTGCCCGCGATATAGCAACAGGGGTCTCACTGTTCAGATATCAGCTCACTTCTGCATCTGCCTGGAGTGACTCCAGTCCATAGCACAAAGCCACAGGCTTTTAGGCAGTTGATGTTCACACAAGAGCACCAATGTGCACACTTCAGTCTTCTCGCAACAAAAAAAAGGTTCGTCGTTAGTCAGCCCAAGAAAATACAACTCTCTCTCCCCTTATACCTGCATGCATTGGGAATTGTAGTCTATTGTTCCATAGACTGCCATAGCAAAATTGTATCCCCAAATTTCACCTCCAATGATTCAATGCTAACTATCAAGTCTCTTGAGCTTCTTCTGCTTGTCAGGTCCCTGGTGGATGGAGGCGAGGTAGTGTTAACCCATTCAGCTGAAGTCCATTGGGAGCACAGAGAGCACTGCAGCAGCGTCCTAAAACGCTCTCTGTCTCTAGCCAAGCAACTGGCTACATATTGATCCTAATAATAATAGTCATCACTGGAGAGCACAGCTGCAAGACATGCCTAAAAAAACCAAAAAAACTAAGCACATTATTTGTTGTAAAGATGCCTTTTAATGCCTCATGCCTCATACACACGACCGGTTTTCCTGTCGGGAAAACTGCCATGACAGCTTTTGGCCGGGAAAAACGGCCGTGTGTATGCTCCATCGCAGTTTTCCCGACGAGAAAACTGCGGAGAAAAAATAGAGAACTTGTGCTCTATTTTCCCGTCAGGAAAAAATCCTGCCGAGAAAACCGGTCGTCTGTATGCTTTCCCGAGGGGAAAAAAACCTGCATGCTCGTAAACAATTTCGACACATGCGCGGAAGCATAGAACGTAATTTTGTCGGTTCGTCGTAGTCTTTGACGTCACCGCGTTCTTGGCATTCAAAAGTTCAGCGGTCTTTTGTGTGACAGTGTGTATGCAAGGCAGGCTTGAGAGGAATCCTGTCTGGAAAAGCAAGCGTTGGTTCTTTTCCTGCCGGAAAAACCGGTCGTGTGTACGAGTCATCAGAAATAAATTGTTTTGGGGTGTGCTAATACAATATTACCACAAGCAGCAGTTGTGGTGAATAAATTCCACACAAATGCTTGAAGAGTGAATTTAGAAGGAACTGTCGTTCTTTAGTCACTTAATAGAATCCAACTATTGGTGACCATGTGCTCTTGGTGCACCAAGCCTGTTGGTGACTATTTCTCCAATCCATGCTCCTGCAGGCTCCTACTTATTGCTTTATTAATGCTGCCTATTCTGCGTAGCCTTATCATCGTCATTTGCTTGTCCTGTTGTCTTGCCATAATGTCCAATCATCACTGTCTACTGCGATGTGTCCAGCTTTTGTCTAGTGTAGCAAATGCATTTGAGCTTAGTCTAATTATTAGTCCAGCCGAGAATCTTGGTTTGCTGAGTACTAAAAAATATTCCTATTCTTTCAATTTAGAGACGCACTGTCACCTGCCCATTCAGGGGAAAGTGGCAGTGTCTGCTGATCACCCACTCCCCAGCAAGGTATACACACCGATCCATGTTCTCCTCGACACGATGACAGAGCAGAGATGAGCTCATCAGTTTCCTTCTTCTCCTTTCACTGTCCAGTAACAGCCTATGGGAGGGACAAGACATGTACAGTGGGTACGGAAAGTATTCAGACCCCCTTAAATTTTTCACTCTTTGTTATAATGCAGCTATTTGCTAAAATCTTTTAAGTTCATTTTTTTCCTCATTAATGTACACACAGCACCCCATATTGACAGAAAAACACAGAATTGTTGACATTTTTGCAGATTTATTAAAAAAGAAAAACTGAAATATCACATGGTCCTAAGTATTCAGACCCTTTGCTGTGACACTCATATATTTAACTCAGGTGCTGTCCATTTCTTCTGATCATCCTTGAGATGGTTACACACCTTCATTTGAGTCCAGCTGTGTTTGATTATACTAATTGGACTTGATTAGGAAAGCCACAGACCTTACAGCTCACAGTGCATGTCAGAGCAAATGAGAATCATGAGGTCAAAGGAACTGCCTGAAGAGCTCAGAGACAGAATTGTGGCAAGGCACAGATCTGGCCAAGGTTACAAAAAAATTCTGCTGCACTTAAGGTTCCTAAGAGCACAGTGGCCTCCATTATCCTTAAATGGAAGACTTTTGGGATGACCAGAAACCTTCCTAGAGCTGGCCGTCCGGCCAAACTGAGCTATCGGGGGAGAAGAGCCTTGGTGAGAGAGGTAAAGAAGAACCCAAAGACCACTTTGGCTGAGATCCAGAGATACAGTCGGGAGATGGGAGAAAGTTGTAGAAAGTCAACCATCACTGCAGCCCTCCACCAGTCGGGCCTTTATGGCAGAGTGGCCCGACAGAAGCCTCTGCTCAGTGCAAGACAAATAAAAGCCTGCATGGAGCTTTCTAAAAAAACACCTGAAGGACTCCAAGATGGTGAGAAATAAGATTCTCTGGTCTGATGAGACCAAGATAGAACTTTTTGACCTTTATTCTAAGTGGTATGTGTGGAGAAAACCAGGCACTGCTCATCACCTGTCCAATACAGTCCCAACAGTGAAGCATGGTGGCGGCAGCATCATGCTGTGGGGGTGTTTTTCAGCTGCAGGGACAGGACGACTGGTTGCAATCAAGGGAAAGATGAATGCGGCCAAGTACAGGGATATCCTGGACGAAAACCTTCTCCAGAGTGCTCAGGACCTCGGACTGGGCCGAAGGTTTACCTTCCAACAAGACAATGACCCTAAGCACACAGCTAAAATAACGAAGGAGTGGCTTCACAACAACTCCGTGACTGTTCTTGAATGGCCCAGCCAGAGCCCTGACTTAAACCCAATTGAGCATCTCTGGAGAGACCTAAAAATGGCCGTCCACCAACGTTTACCATCCAACCTGACAGAACTGGAGAGGATCTGCAAGGAGGAATGGCAGAGGATCCCCAAATCCAGGTGTGAAAAACTTGTTGCATCTTTCCCAAAAAGACTCATGACTGTATTAGATCAAAAGGGTGCTTCTACTAAATACTGAGCAAAGGGTCTGAATACTTAGGACCATGTGATATTTCAGTTTTTCTTTTTTAATAAATCTGCAAAAATTTCAACAATTCTGTGTTTTTCTGTCAATGTGGGGTGCTGTGTGTACATTAATGAGGAAAAAAATGAACTTAAAAGATTTTAGCAAATGGCTGAAATATAACAAAGAGTGAAAAACTTAAGGGGGTCTGAATACTTTCCGTACCCACTGTAAGTGCTAATGAAATGAAAATTCAGTTCTCCAGGCTGGCTGTGCTGCCTGGAAGGGCTGTACAAATCTCAGAACTGGATGGACAGAAATGCAATTTTTTCATTAAATAAAACATCTTTATTTTATGTATTTCATCTGTGTATTTAGATGTTCAACTGAAATTAAATTTAAGAAGCTCCCAATAGTTTAATAATGTAAAATGACACTGACATTTTCTGATACAGTATTCTACCTCTTGACTGTTTTTCTTTGTTGACAATGTGAGATTTCGGATCTTCACCAACTTTTCCAGATCTGCCATAGCTTTCCTCTCAAGAAAGTGTCTTCCAATATCATTACCATGGCCACCATCTGCAAAGATCCTGGAGCCAAGGAAGATGAAGTGTGTGATTGCATCCATGTCTCCTCCATCTGTTTGCAAAGAGTCAGAAAGGATAGTTGAAAAGTTGACATAAGACATTAGTTTAGTGATGGATGTATCTTATAATTTAGATTTAGACCATTAGTAGCCAAACTTATTATGAGCCATAATTATGATTTCTTTGGGAGATAAACAGCACAAGCTTCCTAATTAGACAAGATTATAAAGTATACCAATGAAGAAGATACATTTTTTAACATACATGTATATACTATATTTCAATAGTATTGAGACACTTGCCTTTACACGCACATGAACTTTAAAGGCATCCCAGTCTTAGTCCGTAGGGTTCAATATTGAGTTGGCCCACCCTTTTCAGCTATAACAGCTTCAACTCTTCTGGGAAGGTTGTCCACAAGATTTAGGAGTGTGTCTATGGGAATGTTTAACTATTCTTCCAGAAGTGCATTTGTGAGGTCAGGCACTGATGTTGGATGAGAAAGCCTGGCTTGCAGTCTACGCTCTAATGCAACCCAAAGGTGTTTTATCGGGTTGAGGTCAGGACTCTGTGCAGGCTAGTCAAGTTCCTCCACCCCAAACTTGCTCATCCATGTCTTTGTGGACCTTGCTTTGTGCACTGGTCCAAATCATTTGGTGGAGGGGGGATTATGGTGTGGGGTGGTTTTTCAGGGGTTGGGCTTGGCCCCTTTGTTCCGGTAAAGGGAACTCTTAAAGTGGTTGTAAACCCTGGTATTGTTTTTTTTTTTTAATCCCACCTGCAAGACAAAGGCATAATGAGCTAGTATGACTAGCATACTAGCTCATTATGCATCACTTACCGTAGATCGGGGCCCCCAAAGCCATCCTCGCCTCCCTCTCCAGCCGCAGCCATCGCTGCGGCAACAGCAGGAATGTTACTTCCGGGTATCG
The DNA here is from genome assembly GCA_029206835.1 of Rana muscosa. Lineage (NCBI taxonomy): Eukaryota > Metazoa > Chordata > Amphibia > Anura > Ranidae > Rana > Rana muscosa. The sequence continues at coordinate 63,836,074 of CM055128.1, forward strand.
CCGCTCCAGCCAATCACAGCACCGCTCCGGCGCTGTGATTGGCCGGAGTGGCGAAGACGTGACTCCGCGCATGCGCGCGGGAGCCGTCAAATCCAGCTAAGCCGGATTTGTGAAAGGGATTAACCGTATGAATGCGCTGTTGTCTACGGCGCGCATGCGCCGTAGACAACGGTGCATTCTTTTTTGTAAAATATCTCCTAAACCGTGTAGGTTTAGGAGATATTTCTTGCGCCTACAGGTAAGCCTTAATCTAGTCTTACCTGTAGGTGCAAGTTACATAAGTGGGTTTACAACCACTTTAAGGCATCAGCATACCAAGACATTTTGGACAACTTCATGCTCCCAACTTTGTTGAAACAGTTTGGGGATGGCCCCTTCCTGTTCCAAGATGACTGCGCACCAGTGCACAAAGCAAGGTCCATAAAGACACGGAGCGAGTTTGGGGTGGAGGAACTTGACTGGCCTGCACAGAGTCCTGACCTCAACCCGATAGAACACCTTTCGGATAAAATAGAGTGGAGACTGTGAGCCAGGCCTTCTCATCCAAAATCAGTGCCTGACCTCACAAATGCACTTCTGGAAGAATGGTCAAACATTGGACCCTACAGACTAAGACTGGGATGTCATTAAAGTTCATGTGCGTGTAAAGGCAGGTGTTCCTATACTTTTGACAATATAGTGTGTGTCCATTCAAAAGTGCTCTTTTAATTAGGGCTGACAGTTGACAGACTGAGGCAGTCCCTTTTCCTATTTTATGTCTTGTATGTTGTAACAGTAAGATCTTAATGCCTAAGTGCCGGTTCACACAGGGGCGACTCGTCAGGCGACTTAGCCGCCTGACAAGTCGCGCTCCGTTCTGTACAATGGAACCGCTCTAATAGGAGCGACTCAAGTCGCTCCGACTTAGAAAAAGGTTCCTGTACGACTTTGGGATGACTTCAGGGCGACTTCCATTGACTTCGATACAGAAGTCATTTTGCAAGTTGCCTCTGAAGTCATGTGCAGATCGCCTGCAAGAGTCGCGCGGCAAGTCGTGCTGCCCCTGTGTGAACCGGCACTTATTTCCGAACTCGGTTTTTGTCTGCCCGAAAATTCTGGGTGTTTCCATCCACCTTTGTGTGCTCTAGTTTATCCTGTTGCATTCTCCATAATATAAAATAAATAAAAATCCAGTGGAGGCCACAGCAGGTTAGCAACATTGGGAACACAAATGTAGAGTTCTCACCAATAGAATCATCAATATGAAACTGTCAAGTGATTTAACTATTAAAAAATCTACCAAAAGAAGTAACATGACCCTGTAAAGAAGTGAATGCCATAGTGATTTTAAATGGTTTAGCCTAAAATATCATAGTTTGCATTCAATATACTTTCCAAGAAAACAAATACACCATAAAAGTGTGTTCAAACAAGATATTCTTTGTACCCCTTTCAGCGACATATCAATGTAGTTTAATTTTTCCCATGTGGAGCAATAAAGCACCTTGTGGTGGTACATTACCGACTTTTTCCTTATGATTCCCAAAGGATATTTCCTGGTTACAAAACGCCCTTTGCTTGAAAGAAATCCCCCTGTTTTTGCTGACGCTATTTCTCTAACCAGCCACTTCCTTCTTTTTTCTCCAGGACAGTTAATGTGGTCATCTTCTCATGAACAAAAGTAAACAGTTAAAACTTTCTGAGACATCAAATATCTAAACATCCTGTTCATTGATTAATAGAACCCAGAACACAGAGCACTCACCTTCTAATACACACCTACTACTGTAAAAGCTATTTACCTTTGAGTTTACAAGAACTCAGTAGGACTCACAAATGAATGGCATGTACATGACCTTAGATGCGGGAGCACCTGGAAACGTACCCAAAGCTCTCCAGATATACTGCATGTTCTGGGCAGGCCCAAGGTGGCAATTGAGGTCTGCCTTAGAGCACCAATGTTCTAAACATGTACATCTCCCTATACCTTAGGGCAGGGGTGTTAAACTGAATTTCATCGTGGGCCGCATGGGCATTATGGTTGTCCTTAAAGAGCCAGTTGAGCACCACACACCACCTTAAACCAGATGTTAAGAGCCCCCCACCATCAGACGTCAAGAGTCCCCCACCCTCTCGTACATCACAGTCTACCCCCCTTACCTTGTGCTGCTGCCGGGAAGAAGCTGGGGGTGGAGCTGGGAAGCAAAATGTGCAGGGTCTGGAGGAGGATCAGAGGGGGGTTCGAGCCAGCTGAATGGCGAGTCCAGGAGAGGGCAGAGACCAGGGGGTGCAGCGGCTAGATCTGTAGGAGGCACAGGAGGTCAGAATGAGTTCTGACCTCCTCTCTGCTGCCAACTTCTGAGATGGGGAGGGGGGGCAGACATGAGCCTCTCTGCAGCTTCACAGAGAAGGGCAGGATCTGGCAGAGGAGATCTGTCCTCCTCTCTGCTGCTGACTGGTGAGACAAGATGGGGGCAGGAACAAGGAGGTGGTCACAGCTGCAAGAGAGGTGCGAGGCCAGATGAAATGGTCTGGAGGGCCAGATTCGGCCCGTGGGCCTTGTGTTTGACACCTGTGCCTTACTTAGGGTGACCAAACATCAAACATCCCCAGGATTTGAACACAGGGGCTGGGGCAATTTCAAAGACAGTCAGTGCAGATTTAAAAAAAAAAATCTGAATTACAACCCCCCCCCGCTCCTACTAGCTTAGGGGGGTGTATTTTTTTCCATTATCTGAGCCCCTTTCTGATGATCCTGTGCTGGTCGGAGCGGAGGGAATATTTCTTCAGTTTCGGGTGGATGCCCATTCAGCTCCACTCGCATGTTCTTCTGCCTTGGCTCAAGTCCCGGCCAGCCGCCTGCCTGGTTATCTCCTTGCCTTCCCTGGTGGAGTGATCTTACTCCACTCCCCACCCAGTAGTACCTGAGGCACGGAGAGTAAGACTTGACAGGCTGTAAAGGCGGGCGGCGGCGCCGACGGGCAGAGAGTCACTGATTGCCACCATTACTAGTAAAAAAAAAATTATGTCCCTGGATTTCATTTTTAAAATCTGGTCACCTTACTATACCTGAGCTACCAGAACTCATGTTACATAATGGTATGTTATAGTGCATTAGGGGAATTAGCATCTTTAGCATTCGCTTATAGTACAGTACACTTTAAATAGTTCTAAAGCCTATGCCAATGAGCTGTTTCCATATCCGACATTTTGGTTGCCAAGTGAATAGTTTTGTTATTTGTTTCTGTTTTTATGCCTTTTGTTTTATCTTATAAGCCTGGGTATGCCCAATATGCTTTGTTTTGTACCTTAACTTCAGAATACTTTAATAAAGAGTATCTTTAAAAAAAAAAAAAAGTGGTTCTGAAGACTGAAAGTTGTTTTACCTTAAAATTATACTAAACACACACTGTTTAATTTACATAGCCCCTTCTATTTTTGTATGGTGACGATGGCACTGTAATTATTTTAATAGAAAATCTAAACATCTAATCGATATACAGCTGTCACATGACCCTACTCTTTCCCAGCCTGTCTGCAGGGAAACATGAGCAGGAGGAGATTCTAGTCCTCTGCTGCTGGTCACATGTTCAAAATAAGAAAACAGCCTTTGGAATACAGAGTAAAAATACATAAATAATATCAATAAACTGTTATCAATTGGCATACAAATACAGTATCTCACAAAAGTGAGTACACCCCTCACATTTCCTCACATTTTTGTAAATATTTTATTATATGTTTTCATGTGACAACGCTGAAGAAATTACCCTTTGCTACAATGTAAAGTAGTGAGTGTACAGCTTGTATAACAGTGTAAATTTGCTGTCCCCTCGGTGTCATGTGACTCGTTACTGTTACAAAGTCTCAGGTATGAATGGGGAGCAGGTGTGTTAAATTTGGTGTTATTGCTCTCACTCTCTCACACTGGTCACTGGAAGTTCAACTTGGCACCTCATGGCAAAGAACACTCTGAGGATCTAAAAAAATAATTGTTGCTCTACATAAAGATGTCCTAGGCTATAAAAAGATTGCCAAGACCCTGAAAGTCATTTGCAGCACGGTGGCCAAGACCATTCAGCGGTTTAACTGGACAGGTTCCACTCAGAACAGGCCTCGCCATGGTCGACCAAAGAAGTTAAGTGCACGTCCTCAGTCATATTCAGAGTTTGTCTTTGGGAAATAGACGTATGAGTGCTGCCAGCATTGCTGCAGAGGTTGAAGGGGTGGAGGGTCAGCCTGTCAGTGCTCAGACCATACGGTCTGCATGGCTGTCCTCCCAGAAGGAAGCCTTTTCTAAAGATGATGCACAAGAAAGCCCGCAAACAGTTTGCTGAAGACAAGCAGACTGAGGACATGGCTTACTGGAACCATGTCCTGTGGTCTGATAAGACCAAGATAAACTTATTTGGTTCAGATGGTGTCAAGCGTGTGTGGGGGCAACCAGGTGAGGACTGAGGAGTTCAAAGACAAGTGTCTTGCCTACAGTCAAGCATGGTGGTGGGAGTGTCATGGTCTGGGGCTGCATGAGTGCTTCCGGCACTGGGGAGCTACAGTTCATTGAGGGAACCATGAATACCAACATGTACTGTGACATACTGAAGCAGAGCATGATCCCCTCCCTTCGGAGACTGGGCCTCAGGGAAGTATTCCAACATTATAACGACCCCAAACACACCTCCAAGATGACCACTGCCTTGCTAAAGAAGCTGAGGGTAAAGGTGATGGACTGGCCAAGCATTTCTCCAGACCTAAACCCTATTCAGCATCTGTGGGGCATCCTCAAATGGAAGGTGGAGGAGCGCAAGGTCTCTAACATCCACCAGCTCTGTGATGTCGTCATGGAGGAGTGGAAGAGGACTCCAGTGGAAACCTGTGATTCTCTGGTGAACGCCATGCCCAAGAGGGTTAAGGCAGTGCTGGAAAATACTGGTGGCCACACAAAATATTGACACTTTGGATCCAATTTGGACATTTTCACTTAGGGGTGTACTCACTTTTGTTGCCAGTGGTTTAGACATTAGTGGCTGTGTGTTGAGTTATTTTGAAGGGGCAGCACATGTGTACATACGCCCACATGTGTGATTCTATAGTCACATGGGCTGCTCAGATGTGATAGGGAGGAAATGCTCAGCATAGAAACTGAGCATGTGGAGAGTTGCCATGACAGCTGCAGAATCTCTAGCTAAATTGGGGACATGAACAGGAGGTGGAGATAGAGAGCAGCAGGATCAACCAGGTTTTTTGCAGAATACAGAAAACGAATCTCATGGTGACTGAGTGAGTATGAACAGCAAGTAATACACCATTTATTGAGAGATTTTTATGATGTGAGTTTAGTGATACTTTAATGCATTCTCTGCAATTCACTATAATAGGCTTACTTGTAGGTACAGGGAATATCTCCTAAACTTGCACAGATTAGGAGAAACTCAGCAAGCGATGATGTCACTGGCGCATTCGCTCTGAAGGGACGGCATACTCGGCCATTCACACAGCCAGAGCCCACGAACCCAGAAGGAAGACCGCATGAAGATAGTAGCGCTGGGTATCTGTGACAGCGCTGTGTGGGAGGGATCCGCTTTACAGGTAAGTCTGTCATAATGTGCTGGTATGCGGTGCATACTAGTACATTGTGACTTAACCCTGCTTGGGGGCCCAGTTCATTTCTGTTTTTGTGGGGGTTTATTACCACTTTAAGGTAAAAAAAAAACTTCTGAGTGCATTATGATAGTAGATTTCAGTGCAGGGCTGGAAAAAAGTAAAATAAAACGATGGCCAACAGTTGGATTTTAACTATTGGATGTTTCTTTTGCTTTTTGCCATGCACTGAAGAGTTTTCACTGCCTAATCTCTTTTCTGGGATGCAACCGGACATATTCCTTTTCAGGGCTTTTTTTCTCAGAGAATAGGTGCAGGAACTCTCCCCTTCTGAGTTACTCCTTGTCTCCGCCCCTACCCACCTCTGAGCCCCATCCCTTGGTTCCACCCCCTACCCACCTCCCAGTACTGGCCCTTTTAGAGAGTACAGAACCAAGTATCATTTTGTGGTGCTAAATAATTTATAAGGGATTTCTTAATGGTAACAAGAAAAGCAGTAAAATAGATCCTCTGCAGCCAGCAACTATAGATATAGACCCCCTAGCAACAATAGATCCCCTAGCAACAATAGACCCGCCCAAGCAACAAAAGACCCCACCTCTGCAACAATAGACCCCCCCCCATCAGTAATAGCTACCCCCTAGCAACACTAGACCCACCCCAGCAACAATAGATCCCCTACACAACATTATACCGCCTGATAAAAAATACCACCCCAGCAACAACATACCCGCCCAAGAAATAATAGATCCCCAGCAACATCAACAGATTTCCCAGCAGCCAGCAACAATAGACTCTCCAGCAGCCAGCAACAACAGACACCCCCTTAACAATTGCCCCCCCCAGCAAGGATAGACAACCTCAGCACACAAAAAAAGATTCCTGCCAGCACCAATAGACCCCCCAGCATACCCCAGTGCCTTTTGCCATTACATACATTCAGTGCTAAAGGTGCTGGAACTGCGTTCCCCCACGTTCCCACTGAAAAAAAAGCCCTGATCCTTTTAAAATGTGTGCATGCCAGCCTTCCATGATATTAATTAACTGTAAACTACATTTGCTTGAATTTCTTTCACATTTGATCTGTCTACATAGATGTTTATACAGAAATCAGGACATATATATTTGGGGCTTATAATATAATACACAAAAAACAGGACATATATCCTCACTGCTCATGTTAACGTTTGCTATTTACAGCTTGGTCCGTACATGTTCCTCGCATCATTGAGCAATACAGCCAGTGTTTCTGGGAACCTCACTTCTGCCAGACAGAGAATTTTTTTTTTTAGCTGCCATGAACATGACCGTCCTTCATCAGTCACCATCACAGCATTGGGAACACTATAAATGGCCTTCAATTTATCGTGAACCAACTTGCTGGCTGATTGCGTGTAGTGGCCATCAACCATCATTCTGGAATGGTTCCCTTGTACAGCTATGGGCGGCACAAGTCCTGCCACAAGTTGCAGAGTTCCCTTTCTTTGTGATTATATTTCCACATCCCTTGTGAAATGTTCCAGTCTTCCTTCTATGTGTATGAATATATTACAGCTGGCGTATTTAGTATAGTGGAAGTTACACGCTGTCCCATCCAATAGCTATTGCCCCCTATCAGTGTCTTTCCAATGGTGGTCATGGTTCATCTGCCTGTCTTATTTGTGCTCTCCGCCTGATCAGGGCTTCACATCCAGGCAATGGCCGTACCACTTGTTGGCGCAGTGAGGACACTGGTAGAAATTGTAGTCCAGTCATTGTTTTTGATATTCAGAAATGCCTATTGGAATATATGGGAATGGATTTTGACAAGAGGAATGACAGCGTCTCTCTTCCAGCCCTGTACACTACAGGGTGTCCTGGTATTGCTGGTAACTCCCTTAAATGCTATTGACACTACTCCTATTATTGCCTCATAATACATGGATTTGCTGCATCCTCTACTGCCCTTATATCAAGATGGGCTCCATTCCCAGAGCTCTTGCAGTCCATAAGAAATGAAAATGTGTTATTCAACACAGCAATTGTGTGCAATCCAAATCAGAGCCAACTGTCAGGATAGCTCAGTGCCACCCGGCGTACATTCTGGCAGCAGAAATCCTGCCTTTACCTAATTCTCTGAGACAGTAGACAACATCCCCACCTAGTCTACCCTTCTCCCTTCCGCTACAATATGTCATTTGTTTTGCATCAGTAACCTAATATTTTGAGGATTGTTTTATGTAAATTACAGGAAGATTTCGATTTTTTTTGCATTTGTCATTTCCATACTTGGTGAGAAACGCACACGAGAGCTGTCCATTGTGGTCATTTTTTTTTTTGTTTACCACTTCAGCCCCGGAAGATTTACCCCCTTAATGACCAGGCAATCTTTTGCGATACGGCACTGCGTCGCTTTACCTGACAATTTTGCGGTTGTGCGACGCTGTACCCAAACAAAATTGACGTCCTTTTTTCCCCACAAATATTGCTTTTCTTTTGGTGGTATTTGATCACCTCTGCAGTTTTTATTTTTGCGCTATAAACCAAAAAAGGCCGAAAATGTTTGAAAACATTTTTTTTTTTACTTAAATATCCCCCCCCCAAAAATTCTCCATCAGTTTAAGCCAATATGTATTCTTCTAATAAGCGTATATTGATTGGTTTGCGCAAACGTTATAGCGTGTACAAAATAGGGGATATATTTATGGCATTTTTATTATTATTTTTTTTTTACTAGAAATGGCAGTGATTTTTAGCGGGACTGCGACATTGCTGCGAACAGATCGTACAATTTTGACACTTTTTTTAGACATTTATACAGTGATCAGTGCTATAAAAATGCAATGATTACTTTATAAAAGACACTGGTGGGGAAGGGGTTAACACTAGGGGGCGATCAAGGGGTTAAATGTTCCCTAGGGAGGTGTTTCTAAAGCCTCGTACACACGGTCGGACTTCCATCTGACTTTTCCGTGGATTTTTGTCTGAACGGAGTTGGTCGGGAACACCCATAGCATACACACGCTCAGACATTTCTGCAAACTTTCTCAAAACTTTTTGCAACATCACGTGGTTTTTATGCTCTTTTCTGCTCTTTACCGCCACCCTTTGGTCAACTTCTACTATTGTTGGTTGATTTTAACATTAATTGTTTTGTCCATCGGACAAAAGTCCGATGGTTTTCTGTACACACGGTCGGACTTTGCTCCATCGGACTTTTGTTGGGCAAAAGTTTGTCCGTTTGCAGACCCAACTTTTGTCCGATAAAAACAAGAAAAAAGCAAAAAAAGTTTGTCCGATGGAGCGTACACACGGTCGGATTGTTGGTCCAACTTGCTCAAAATGAAGTTTGTTGGCCAAAAGTCCGACCGTGTGTACAGGGCTTTAGTGGGGTATGGTTCTTTCTATGACCGTTCGCATTATGGGTTACTTTATTAACTGTGGGAGGAGTGTACTGACTGGATGAGGAGAGAGATCGCTGTTCCTAATCAAGGGATGGAAGGAAAAGTGGACTTGTAAATTGCCCCTTTGTTCATAGTTCTGGGCATTTTTCAAGTTAGGCATTCCATAATTCCCTACCCCATTCAAATTATCAACCCCTAATAAAACATTAAAAACAAGTCAAGGACTAATTTCTGCACATGAGAGCAAGAAGGAAATACTGTGTGACTGGCTGTGCAGCAGTGGGGAGCCGGGACACTAGCCACTCCTACGGCGGTAGTGCTACAAAGGAATGTCCACACATAAAATGAATTTTACTGTAAATTTGCAGAGATTTCCATGACATCTAACATCACATTTGTCAGTATCAGACATCTTATGCCCTGTACACACGAGCGGAATTCCCGTCGGAAAAAAGTTGGATGGTTTTTCCAACGGAATTCCGCTCAAGCCTGCCTTGCATACACACGGTCACACAAAAGTTCGGTGAACTTTTGACTGCCAAGAACGCGGTGACGTAAAAGACTATGACGAGCCGAGAAAATTAAGTTCTATGCTTCCGAGCATGCGTCTAATTGTTTCTGAGCATGCGTCAGAATTTAGTGCGTTGGAATTTGTACACACGATAGGAAATTCTGATCTGATTTTTTTCCCGACGGGAGAATAGAGAACCTGCTCTCTATCTTTTTCCGGCAGTTTTTCCGTTGGAAAAAGTCAGATGGAGCATACACACGGTCGGGATTCCCGACCAAAAGCTCTCATCTGACTTTTTCCCACGGGAAAACCGACCGTGTGTACGGGGCATTAGGTGTGGAAAGCCATACACAGGAGTAGATTGATAGTCTGTAGTTGTCATTTCTGAGCAGAACGCAAGCACCTCATTTGTAAGCCATCTTCCCTTTGCACCTCCTCTCCTTGGGAGCACCACAGATTTGGGGGTGCTTCCCCATCTATAATAAGACAATGCGTTTCGGGGGAAAGGACTCCCCATATTCAGGGCTATTGTGGCATGCTATTTCAATGGAAAAAAGCTCCCAACGTGGATAGATATTTGCAAGGTATCGGAGGGCAGACTGACAGAACGACAGCTGTGGCTGCGGCTTTAATTTGTGTTATAAACAAACCTGAATAGCTGGACATTATTAATATATAATATAATACACACACATTAATGATCCAGATGAAGGATGCTTTCCCCCTTCCTCTTTCCTAGTAGAAGCCAGAGCTTTTTGGTGGTCAGTCAGTAGAGGCAGGCAATGCTGGGCTGACTTAATGGAAACAATGCAAAAAAAGGTCACTGCCCCCACCTATAACTGGTCTTCACAGCAAGGAGCACTGGAAGGGCAAACGCATGTCAAATAAAACCAAAGAATTTCCAAGCTCAACTTACCAACCAGCCTGCGACCAACCAAATTGACCTGTCCAACAGTATGCGTTTAAAAAAAGGGGTTTAGTTGCACACATTTGCAAATACATGCCTAAGCTGCAGGCCCCGGCAAGGCACCCTGTATCCTGCAGATCCTACCTCTATCTTTTAAGAGTCTCCACAGTGGGAGCACATGCATTCCCCTCTTCAGTCTATCATAAGTGCTGCTGCCAGACTTATCCACCTTACCAACCGTTCAGTGTCTGCCAACCCTCTGCTCCAATCCCTACACTGGCTCCTGATCGCCCAGCGAATTTAATTCAAAATACTAACCACAACATACAAAGCCATCCACAACTCTGCCCCGAGCTACATCACCAATCTTGTCTCCAAATATCACCCAAATCGTCCTCTCCGCTCTTCTCAAGACCTCCTACTCTCAAGCTCTCTTGTCTCCTCCTCCATTGCTCGTCTCCAGGTTTTCTCCAGAGCCTCTCCCATCCTCTGGAACTTGCTACCTCAACCTGTCCGGCTATCCCCTACTCTTGCTATCTTCAGGCGATCTCTGACAACTCATCTCTTCCTGGAAGCCTATCACATCTCCAACTAATCTTTTACCACTTCCATCAGCTCATTCCCCACAGTTACAACCTTTTGTACCACCTGCCCCACCCTATTAGATTGTAAGCTCTTCTAAGCAGGGCCCTCTTAATCCTCTTGTATTTTATTGTATTATAACTGTATTGTCTCCCTTTTAATATTGTAAAGCGCTGCATAAACTGTTGGCGCTATATAAATCCTGTATAATAATAATAATTCTGATGGCTCCCTCTAGTCGCCTGCCCTTCATCTATCCATCAGAATGCATGTTTCCACTGTGGAGACTCTTAAAAGTTAGAGGTAGGGTCTGCAGGATACAGGGTGCCTTGCCAGGGCCTGCAGCTAAACCCCTGTTTTTACAGTTAGACAGGTCAATTCGGTTGATCACAGGCTGGTTGGTAAGTTGAGTTTGAAAATTCCTTGGTTTTATTTGACTTAATGGAAACCCCAGCATGCTCTGTCAATTGAGCATCATGGAGGCACCCTGTAAAAAATGTTAATTTGACAAATAAAGTATTTACAAAAATAATAAATAATATAGATCAAACATCAGTTTATAGGCTTGAAATATATATATATTTTTTTATAACCACTTCAGGCCCAAGCCAATTCTGACACTTCGCTCCTACATGTAAAAATCATAATTTTTTGCTAGAAAATTACACAGAACCCCCAAACATTATATATGTTTTTTTAGCAAAGACCCTAGAGAATACAATGGCGGTCATTGCAACTTTTTATCTCGCACGGTATTTGCGCAGCAATTTTTCAAACGCGTTTTTTTTGGGGGAAAAAAACTGTTTCATGCTTTAAAAAAAAAAAAAAACAGTAAAGTTAGCCCAATTTTTTTGCATAATGTGAAAGATGAAGTTACGCCGAGTAAATAGATACCTAACATGTCACGCTTCAAATTTGCACACGCTCGTGGAATGGCGCCAAACTTTGGTACTTAAAAATCCCCATGGGCGACGCTTTAAATTTTTTTACTGGTTACATTTTTTGAGTTACAGAGGAGATCTAGGGCTAGAATTATTGCTCTCGTTCTAACGTTCGCTCACATGTGTGGTTTGAACACCGTTTTCATATGTGGACGGGACTTACGTATGCGTTCGCTTCTGCATGCGAGCACACGGAGACAGGGGCACTGTAAAAAATATTTTATTTTTTTATTGTTCATTTTACTTATTTTTTTTATTTTGACACTTTAAAAAAAATATATATATATTGATCACTTTTATTCCTATTACAAGGAATGTAAACATCCCTTGTAATAGGAATATGACATGACAGGTCCTCTTTACAGTGACATATGGGGTCAATAAGACACCCCACATCTCACCACTAGGCTAAGAAGCCTAAAAAAAAACAAAAAAAAAAAACGATCACCGCTTCAAAGCCGAAGCGGCGCCGTTTTTTTGAATGCAGAGGCCGGGCGTGACGTCATAACATCGCGCCTGGCCTCAGACGATCATAGAGACTCTGGCTACCATCTGGTCCGCCGGAAATCTCTGTGATCAACATCCGGGGTTGGGTCGGATCCTGTCACCGACTGCACAGGTGAGTCGGTAGAAGCACCGGAGGGCGGCGAGAGGGGGGGGCGTCCCCCCTTCCGCTGCCCGTAAGAACGATCAAGCGGCAGAACAGCCGCTATGATCGTTCTCATGGTGCAGGGAATCGCCGGCTGAAACCGGCAATATCTGAATGATGCCTGTAGCTGCAGGCATCATTCAGATGTACCCCTACAAAGCTGAGGACGTCATATGACGGCCTGTGGGCCTGAAGTAGTTAAAATGCACAAAAAAATGATATGTTGTCTTTAACAGGGCAGCTCTGTGTTTTTACAGGATGTTTGGTAACCCATCCAGGAAAAAAGAGAATCAAACTCAAAGTACACATCTTGATATAGGACACTGACAGATTTCTCTTACCAGCTTTTGTACATAACCCTGTATGTAACTGATGTGAATAGGCCCTATAATATAAATAGATGAACAGGAAGGACAGAGAACAGGACAGTCCGGGAGATAAGCGTAAAGCCTAGTTAATGAGATAAGTGATCTTATAATAGGTAGTTCACAGAAAGCAAGTGAGGAGCACAAATAGGAATGCAGCGCTACCCCCCCGTAGGAGCCGCTGGTTTTAATTTGGGCCTGCCATTACCTTACTGTTCCATATGCTCGTCTCAGGGGTTCTCCTTGAAGAGTTGTCCAGAAGAAGTTTGCACCAACACAAAGTCTCTTTCAAGGGTTTTATTGAACAAAGTTTCAACAGAGGGGGTTGAAGGGATGGGGAGGACTCGGGAACCTTAGTTTCAGATCACAGGAACTTTCCTAGGTCCAGAGGAACAACTGTCCGCAAACACCGGATAGGCCCAGTGGCCTAGCAGCCGATGCGTAGCTCGATCACGTATAGTCTCTGCCACAGACTTAGTGAGAATAGAACAGTCTCTGCCACAGACTTAGTGAGAATAGAACAGTCTCTGCCACAGACTTGGTGAAAATAGAACAGTCTCTGCTGCAGACTTGGTGAAAATAGAACAGTCTCTGCCACAGACTTGGTGAAAATAGAACAGTCTCTGCCGCAGACTTGGTGAAAATAGAACAGTCTCTGCCACAGACTTGCTGAAAATAGAACAGTCTCTGCCACAGACTTGGTGAAAATCGAACAGTCTCTGCCGCAGACTTGGTGAAAATAGAACAGTCTCTGCCGCAGACTTGGTGAAAATAGAACAGTCTCTGCCGCAGACTTGGTGAAAATCGAACAGTCTCTGCCACAGACTTGGTGAAAATAGAACAGTCTCTGCCACAGACTTGGTGAAAATCGAACAGTCTCTGCCACAGACTTGGTGAAAATCGAACAGTCTCTGCCACAGACATGGTGTAACCCTTCCCTGGGTTACCTTCTGAATAAGAACACAGCTCTCAGTGCCAGGATCTTCCAGCCGTTCCGGCAGCAGTGTGAGGTAGATTATGATTCGGATGCATCCTCCAATTGAGTCCTCAATTGCTTGGTCCCTTCCAGCAGGCAAGGTGACACAGGATCATCCCCGGATCAGTAGCCCCCCCCCCAGAAACTTCTGGGGCCTACATTTCATTAACGGAGCCTCAGGCCAACATGGCCCCGAGGCGGAAACTGCCAGCACTTCCCTGAGGCCATGAGGGCCCTCAGGTCGGGATCGGGCAGGTGGTGTCCACCACCCACGAACGATGACCCCCAACTCTCCTCCAATTGCAATGGCGCCTGTCACTTAAGTACCCTCCCCCAGCATGCACAGTGGGTACACCACGCCCCCTGGGCTGCTGCTGGGAAAGAGATACCCAATACATCCAGCCTGTTGCCTTTCCAACCCTGACCAGCGGTGACAGCGACACCCACTGTCAGGAGGAAAATCATGCAACCAACCAAACTGAAACAGTGCCATAATTTAAATGAACCATCTCTCTGGGCTAAATGAATGCCCAGACAACTAAATTTCATATATAGCGCCCACTCATTGGGAGCAGGGCGCTACAGGAAGATAAGGAGGAGAGTAAAGGCAAAATAAAAAAATAGTAATAAATGCCTAAAAGACATTTAAATACATGAAGCAAACAGAGAAATATATTCCTGGCTAAAAAGAAGTTCAAAGTAGCTTGAAGTAAGAGAGAGAGAAGTCTGGGATAGACCCAATTCATGGCAATGATTATGCAAAGGGTAATTGTGGAGAAGACAGACTGGAGATGTGATGGGAGATGATTCTAAATGGACACGAAAGAGAAAATAAAGATGTTAACAAATAGGAAAGAAAATAGGATTTGAGTTCACTAATCAATCCAACCCCTTTTGACCTCACAATGGCCTATTGATTCTTTCTCTTGCAATGAACTGAACAAGCGATTAACAGTAATAACCTACCTTTATTAGCCTTCCCATGAGACCCCAAACGTTGGGAAGAGAAAGGACATTCTGTAAAGCAGGCAGTTTCATTAACAGAGGTAAAATAATTAATTAAAAGTGTAGAAACTATATAGGTATACTGTATGTATATGATCCAACGTATATTACTTTTTGGAAGTATTGAGGTGATGCTCTATCTCTTTTGGATTATATATGATTGTAACGGCTCACCTGGAAGCACGCCAAGAAAGACGGTTCTGTTTTCATGTGCACCAAAAAGAAAAAAAAAACACAAAGCATGATAAGCTATCTTCAATCAAATATAGGGTGTGTCTAAATACAGTGCCTTGAAAAAGTATTCATACCCCTTTACATTTTCTGCATTTTGTCAGGTTACAACCAAAAACATAAATGTATTTTAATGGGATTTCATGTGATATACCAACACAAAGTGGCAAATAATTGTGAAGTGGAATGAAAATGATAATTGGTTTTCAACATTTTTTTACAAATAAATATGTGAAAAGTGTAGCGTACATTTGTATTCAGCCCCATTTACTCTGATACCCTTAACTAAGATCTAGTGAAACCGATTGCCTTCAGAAGTCACCTAATTAGTAAACAGAGTCCACCTGTGTGTAATTTATTCTCAGTATAAATACAGCTGTTCTGTGAAGCCCTCAGAGGTTTGTTAGAGAACCTTAGTGGACAAACAACATCATGAAGGCCAAGGGACACACCAGACAGATCAGGGATAAAGTTGTGGAGAAGTTTAACTGCTTGCCTACCACCGGCCGTCATATGACGGCCGGACGGTGCAGCTCTCGTTCTGGTCGGGAGTCATATGACGTTATCACCTTCCCGGGCCACTATGGGGCCACATCGATGGGAACCCGATGCGCGTGCCCGGCCGCGGCGATGTCCGCCGGGCACCCGCGATTGCTTGGGCAGGAAGGGGGTGAAAGTGCCCGATATTGAGGTGGTTAAATCAGGGTTAGGTTATAAGAAAAATATCCCAAACTTTGAACATCTCAAGGAGCACTGTTCAATCCATCATCCAAAAATGGAAAGAGTATGGCACAACTGCAAACCTACCAAGACATGGGCGTCCACCTAAACTGACAGGCCGGGCAAGGAGAGCATTCATCAGAGAAGCAGCCAAGAGGCCCATGGGGGACACAGAAAACATGTGGAAGAAGGTGCTCTGGTCAGATGAGACCAAAATTTTAATTTTTGGCCTAAAAACAAAACACTATGTGTGGTGGAAAACTAACACTGCACATCACCCTGAACACACCACCCCCACCGTGAAACATGGTGGTGGCAGCATCATGTTGTGGGGATGCTTTTCTTCAGCAGTGACAGGGAAGCTGATGAGAGTTGATGGGAAGATGGATGGACCCAAATACAGGGCAATCTTAGAAGAAAACATGTTAGTCTGCAAAAGACTTGAGACTGGGGCAGAGGTTCACCTTCCAGCAGGACAACGACCCTAAACATACAGACAGAGCTACAATGGAATGGTTTAGATCAAAGCATATTTATGTGTTAGAATGGCCCAGTCAAAGTCCAGACCTAAATCCAATTGAGAATCTGTGGCAAGACTTGAAAATTGCTGTTCACAGACACTCTCCATCCAATCTGACAGAGCTTGAGCTATTTTGCAAAGAAGAATGGGCAAAAATGTCCCTCTCTAGATGTGCAAAGCTGGTAGAGACATCCCCAAAAAGACTTGCAGCTGTAATTGCAGGGAAAGGTGGTTCTACAAAGTATTGACAAATGCACGCCACACTTTTCACATATTTATTTGTAAAAAAAATAATTGACAGCCCTTTATCATTTTTCTTCCACTTCACAATTATGTGCCACTTTGTCTTGGTCTATCACATAAAATCCCAATAAAATACATTTATGTTTTTGGTTGTAACATGCCAAAATGTGGAAAATTTCAAGGGGTATGAATACTTTTTCAAGGCACTGTAGATGCATATTTTAATAGCAAAAATGTTTTAATACAAAACATCAAGCATACAGAATGTAAGGGTTAAAAACAGCAAAGTCCCAAAGGAGCCTGTATAGTCCATGCAAAGATCACTGAAATGTAGTTCAGAGTAGCAGCTTCAATTTTGGTGTATGTAGTCTGTGACGGGAGGGCCCGTGGAACCCAGAATCCCTTGGAAAGTATGGGAAAGTATGGGATACCCTTGTTTCAGCTCCCCATGCACCTCTTATGTCTAAGTCACCCTGTGCCAGGATGGCACAGGGTGACTGAGAAAATATGTCTTGGATTACTTAAAATGGGATAGTAATATTTATCCACAATATCTCCCAGGATATATGTAAAGACTATTCTTGGTTTGTTTGATTCTGAACTCAACATTAACGTTAATTGAAAGAGCTGATCACATTGGCCTCTGTACAAAGTAGGAGACAAGCCGACTCCTACTGGAAGCTCCTGCTATTGTGTGAAGATGTCCTATGTTTGTACTTATGATAATGTGTATTGTATAGCTGGTGAGCTAGGAGACGTGAAGTCTACCCTAAAAGGTCATGCCTATGAGTCACCTATGCTGTCTAAAGGATTGCTAATTAGCTCATGTTAATTAGGTTTCTGGTTCAGCTTTATTGTCACCCTTGTGTATATATTTGTGTGAGATCTCAAATAAAATGTTACTCCATGTTCAGCAGACAAACAAGTCTCGTCTTGTTGTGTGCTTGTGAGCAGCTGGAATATCTGATATCTATATCCAGACTGATAGGAAGCGGTATATGACGGAAGCACTCAAGCGGAGTGTGGGACGTTCCGTTACATAGTCCATCAGTCTCTATCTGGTGTCCATGGCAGCAACTACCTATAAGATTTTCCACTGGATGGTAATGAAAGTTGTGGCACTTTAGGATTGGTGTTCTGTGCTGTTTTCATGTGCAGTTCACCTCATCAGGCATATGCACTTTATTTAAAATGTCTACCGATTTGGTATAGAAAAAAAACATTGCCTTTAAACCTTCAAGGAGATTACAAAACATTTCTAAAGGTAAGTATCTGCTTTACTTTTACCCACCTGAGCAATCTTAGTACTGTAATGGGAAAATCTGAATGCCATTAGAGGGTATCTCATCAAAAATGAAGTTTCTATTGCAGAAGATCCCCATGTTGTCTTATTGCAAGAAAGAGAAATATATATATATATTTTTTTTACAGCTTTGGAACTTCTGCCGGGTTGTTACTGCTTTCTGTTTCCCTGTCTCTTTCCCAGATACGGTTTTGTTATTTTACCTGCTGGAGTCAATTTATTAAAACTGGAGCGTGCAAAATCTGGTGCAGATCTGCACAGAAACCAATCAGCATCCAGGTTTTGTCCTAGGTTCACACTGATGCAGGTTTGAAATGGACGGTGCCGTTGCTGTCAATAGGCGGCGTTTTGACATGTCAAATCGCATGTCAAAATGGCCCGATGTGAACGTGGGCTAATTGTCAAAACTTAATTGAACAAGCTGAAGTTAGAAGCTGATTGGCTACCATGCACAGCTGCACCAGATTCTGAGTGTTCAAGTTTTAGTAAATCAACCCCACTGTGTTCAAAACAAGAAGCTTTGGATTGAGATCCATTGAAATATGCAGACATCTCAAGTCTCCTGCGAGGTGTGGGAGTCTCCCGCATTTCTGCGGCGGCTCCCCCACACCCGCAAGCGCCTCGCTATCTCCCGGGAATGATCAGTTCGGCGGGGTACAGCTGTGAACACCGATCTCTTTGGATAGATTTTTAGCTGACAGCCTCTTCTCCTTCTCTCCTTCCTGCAGCTGTCAGCTAAAAAGCTATACCGGGAGGTCGGTGATCACAGCTGTCCCTCCCGCTGCTTCCTGTGTGCTCCTCCCCCGGCCTCCTCCATGTCCTTCTCCGCCCCCCCTGTTCTTCTCTGGCCCCCGTGTTCTCCTCTGCCACTCCTGTCCTCCTCCTCCACCCCCCCCTCGTCCCCTGCAGCCAGCTCCCCTCCTCTCCTCTCTCGCCGACTGCGGGTTGAACTGTCAGGAATTGAACACAGTGAGCGAGATCGCTCTTGTGTCCTGTGATAACTGAGCAGAGTAAATTCTGCTCAGTTTATGAATAAACAGGAGCCTCTGTCTCCTGACCATTCATCTTTAGTGCTGAGAAAGGGACTGGGGAATCTGTGTCCTCAGTCCCTTTGTCTGTCTCAAAGGGGAGATGTCAGGGGTCTGTTTAAACCCTTAACATCTCACCAAAGCCCCCAAAAAAATCTTAAAAAAAATCTTGTAAAAAAAATCTTAAAAAAATAATAAAAAAAAGTGTTAAAAAATAAAATAAACGACTGACACCACTCTCCCCTGCCCTACCAACACTGTCCACTGCCCCAACCCCCCAAAAAGCATTGTAAAAAAAATTGAATTAAAAAAAAAATCTATTATTAAAAATAAAAAAAACTACTGACACCGTCCACTGTCACATACCACCCACCCCCTTCCCCAGAAGCACTGTGAAAGAAGATTGAAAAGGTGATTTAAAAAATATTTTTCTGCGAGGGGGGCTGGGGTTGCGGGCGCGAAGCGCCACCTCCCTGAAATCAGTTTGCCACTTCCCTAAAATGAGTTTTTGCAGGTTGGGATGTCTGTGTATGACCTATCTGACCTGTAAAAAAATTGCAGAAAATTAGTGAAAACAATCAGTGCACTACTAACGCTATTCAGTAAACTCCACAACAGTGCTAAAATCAGATAGTCCACTCAGTTTACTCTGATCACCCTCTAATTCCCTGCAGCTAGAATCCAGAGAGCACCTCACAGAGTCAATGACAGTGGATCTCATGAAGCTTGTGCTGTGTAATTCCTCTCTCTCTCTTTCTACCTCCTGTATTATCAATCACATTCAATCTTCGAAGACTGCTCCATTCCTTTTTGATGATGATGGACCCAAGTGGAACATAATATAAGTGCTCCTAATGGGAACTCTGTGCTAGGCTGGGTTCCTCATATCCTCCATGTGATAGGTCGGATCTTCTCATACCTTTGCGCTCATTGTGGGGTTGATATTGATGACATGGTCCCCTTAGGTTGCCCCTGAAAAAAAGCAAGTCTCGAAATGTGTTCAGTATCTGAGGAGTGGAGGATAGCTACAGTATATCATAACATAAGGTGATTATACTTGACTTGTTGAGTACAGTTTACAAATATGGCCTGGATAAATATTTTATAAATAGAAAAAATTAAAAAGATGTTTAATTTTTTTTTTTTTATTAAAAAGAAATATTTTATGTAATATTGCAATAACATTTTGTAAAATTTTTATATCATTTTTTTGTGATTATGTTTCTATATGGCCATAAGAATGCCCGCCAACCGACGCTATGGGGTTGATTTACTAAAGGCAAATAGACTGTGCACCTTGCAAAGGGCAGTTGCACGCTGCAAGTGCAGTTGCTCCAGAGCTTAGTAAATCAGGTAAAGCTTCACTTTGCAAAGAATTCCCAATCACGTGCAGGTAAAAAAAAAAAGTTAGCAGAGCTCCTGCTCATTTACTAAGCTCCAGAGCAACTACAGCATGCATTTGCACTTTTCAAAGTGCGCAGTCTATTTGCCTTTAGTAAAGCAACCCCTATATGTGCTTCCTTTCATTAAACTTCCAAGGGAGGTTGGCATCTGATTCGTGAGAAACTTTTGCCTGACATTTTTTTCCAGGCTTTGTTGCTCTGTTTGTGGCAGACAGTTAAAGTGGAAGTTCACCCTAATATTAAAATCTCTAAATCTACTGGCATCCATAATCTAAGACTAACTTGGATCCGATCGATTGTCGGCTGGAAAATGAATAGGAAGTGACGTCACCCATAGAGTCACTATGGGGCTTCCGTTGTCGGCTGCCTCCTCTGCACCTGCCTACACAGAGAAGCTGCCGCTGACAGCTCAGCATGGGACAGGACTAGATCGGCTTCAGAAAAGGTATGTATACCCATTTCTTCTTTACAGGGCTAGATAGGTTAGTCTTAAGCCCCATACACACGGTCTGACTTTTGACCAACAAACTTCATTTTGAGCAAGTTGGACCAACAATCCGACCGTGTGTACGCTCCATCGGACAAAATTTTTTTGCTTTTTTCTTGTTTTCATCGGACAAAAGTTGGGTCTGCAAACGGACAAACTTTTGCCCAACAAAAGTCCGATGGAGCAAAGTCCGACCGTGTGTACAGAAAACCATTGGACTTTTGTCCGATGGACAAAACAACTAATGTTAAAATCAACCAACAATAGCAGAAGTTGACCTAAGGGTGGCGGTAAAGAGCAGAAAAGAGCAGAAAAACCACGTGATGTTGCAAAAAGTTTTGGGAAAGTTTGCAGAAAAGTCCGAGAGTGTGTATGCTATGGGTGTTCCCGACCAACTCCGTTCGGACAAAAAAACACGGAAAAGTCCGATGGAAGTCCGACCGTGTGTACCGTGTGGCTTAAGATTGTGGATGCCTGTAGATTTAGAGATTTTAATATTAGGGTGAACTTCTACTTTAAAGTATATCTGATATAGGGAAAAGTCTAGTTTTGGCGACCCTGGTGACCACCAGGGATTTCCCACATTTTGGAGGGATTCCTTTAACTTCATGTTGTGGCAATAGGACAGGAAATTAAGGTAAATCCCCCCTAGGGAAACAGGTGTAAAAAAACAAAAACTACTCAAAATGAAAAAAATAATAATATTTTGCCTGCAGCGAATGTAAAGTACTTGGTAATAGTTCTCTTGCATCACCAGAAGGGGTTCTCAGACCACCAGTTTACAGGCAAAGAGGAATAGAGTCGAGTAGTGCAATTAGGGTTGCCACCTTTTCTTCAAGCCAAACCCGAACACTTTAGCGGCCTTGGACACCTTTGGGTGCCCCCAAGGAGAGTAGTAATGGTGGAAAACAAGCGTCTTTGACCTCTTGTTCATTCAAAAGGTCCATCTGTTCCGGTAAGCAGGTTTTCCTTATATTGGATGCACCAGTCACATACTGCATGAAGAAGATTATTATCACATTTCTTCAGTTCAGCTTTCTCATCATTGTTCATCATTATATGGACATTTATTGCGCTGCACTGTTATTTTTTACATATTCTGCTTGGGTTATTGTGTGATTTACCTATTTGGTGTTCAGCTGCACTAGTTTTATTAGTCATATGTGCGCTGATTGCTTTTTCTATTATTAGTAATGCAGTGCGCATAGTGTGGCCAAATTGCTCTTGTTGACATCATCGCCCTGCCCCCCAGTGATGCCGAACCTGCCCCCAGACAGCCGCCTACAGCTCCCAGATGGCAACGTCTGACTATCTTGGTTACTTGGGGAGACACAGCCCAGTCTGAATAATGTGTCCGGGTTTCAGTCTGCCTGAAACCCGGACACATGATTTATAACCCGGCCTGTCCAGGGGAATCCCGGACAGCTGGCAACCTTAAGTGCACTACAGAAAAGCCTGGATGAAAAACACAAAGTACTGAGCTGGTAGGCTGAACTACAAACTATTTTTTTTTACAGTTGCCTAATGCAACTAATTAAGTTATCAGCGGTACGTACAGTATAATATATTGTTGCCAGTTGCACAAACCATCTACTAAAACTCATGCACTTGGTGGAGAAAATCAGGGAAAACTTCTACTGTAGTAATTACATTGGAAATAAAACTTTTTCTGAGACAAGCATTTTGAAAATTTGACTGATCTGTAAATGCCTATCACACTGATCACCTGGATTTCCCAACCCAGAGCCATGACTATTTGTGCAAATAAAGAGCTGTGACTTCATCTACCACCAAGGGATTTATCTCACAATGTTATAGTATGTTGCTGCAGAATTTTCTGAAAAAACACCCTCTGTGAATGATGGATAAATGGGAGGGAGATGTAGGTCAAATAGATGGAGACCAATGGGAGGAAGCTCTCCAGGCGGTGCCAACCTGCTCACTGAATGTCTGGCAAAGGCTAATACAACTGCATATCATACTGAGAGTGTACTATACTCCCAATAGAATGTATACTATGGGTCTCAGGCCCACCCCACTATGCACTAGATCAGGGGTCTCCAAACTTTTTAAACAAAGGGCCAATTTACTCTCCTTCAGAATTAACGGGGGCCGAACTGCAGTCATTGAGAGTAGAAAATATCCTGATGCCAGCGTGAATAAGCAAAGCCTCATCTTTGTTGTCAGTGGGGGGGATTAAGCACCATCGTTGGTGTCATTGGGCTCAATCGTTGGTATCATTGGGAGGAATTCTGCCCTTTCATTGGTGTCAGTGGGGGGGGGGGAAGAGTGTACTAGAGTAGCAGTTATCAGAACCCTATTTTTGGCGCGTAAGTTAATAAAGATACATTGGAAGTCAGAGGAACCTCCTACAATTAAGGAATGGATCACTGCAGTGGCAAATATGCTCCGGATGGAGAAAATTGCATACCACCATAGGGGATGCACCCAAAAGTTTGAAAAACTCTGGGACCCGTGGCTTGATGTACCCGGGCTTGTCCCGGTGGATCTGGTTATGGGTAGGTTGCTATATATGAATGCTGGTTGAAACTGATCTTAAAGCAGAGTTCCAGCCTTTTAATATTTATTAAAAGTCAGCAGTTACAAAAAGTAACTTTTGCTGACTTTTATTAAACAGACACTTACCTGCTCCACAGTCCAGCGATGCGGCCGCCCGGAGAGTCGCTCCTCTCCCCCTCTCCCCCGAGGCCTCCATTCACACTGTGGGCACCCGGCCGTGTCAGTTTTCGGCCTCACGGCCGGGCACGCACTGCGCGCTAGGAGTGGACAGGTGATCTCCTGGGACCTGTCACGTGTCCCAGGAGATCGCCTAGAGGGAGGGGCCGCCTAAGGCGAGAGGAGGAGTCGCCTAGGCGGCCCGTAGGGGGAAGTAGGAAGTGGGACAGGAAGTCCCACTCCTACCGAAGCCCCCACTCCCCCCCCAAAAAAAATTACATGCCAAATGTGGCATGTAAGGGGGGAGGTGCTTAAAGTGGAAGTTCCACTTTTGGGTGAAACTCCGCTTTAACAACACTGGACTGGGAAGCAGGGGTATTGCAACATAATTGGGCTCTTAAAGGGATAGACTCGGATGAGAGGGATAGTCTCTTATTAAACCATACTAAGGATCCGGCTATGTTCAATTTGCAGTGGATTGTGTTTACCATGCTCTGTATTGATTACATGTGAAGCCTCGGTCTGTATGTATTTGTTTACTTTATTAAACTTTTTCTTTGGATAAAAAAAAAAAAAAAAAGCTGTGACTTTTCTCTGACTTTCTGATCATGCTTTTTCCAGGTCAGTGACTGAGAAAGCAGTGAACAGATCAGCATAACAACCACGAAAGAAGAGGTGAGCAATGGTAGCCCAATGTTTCTCTCAAGTAAGGTTTCTTTTATAAGAGTGCAAAATTATAGAGAATCTAAACTTCACAGGAGTGTAAGGGTTAATCTTGTTTCAGTTTTTGGCTTCTAAAATAAAGCCTCTTCGTACGGTGACTGTCATCCACTGTTACCTCTAGCAGGGGTAGCCTCCTGCAAGTCTGGTAAAGCTGTCATTACGAAGGATTAGCATCACAAAGGAGCATCACCTCGTGTTTCGGAAAATGCCATGCAAAAGTGACAACTACTACAAACACAGGAGAGGGCCCTGTCACACAAGGAGGTGACACCGAGGGGACTCCGGCACTGTCATGCTCTGACATCTCTCCAACCCCTCAACCCACGCTACCATTTCTTCTCTCCCACCTCCATTATCACCATCACAATATGTCAATAGGCACTTGTCAGGGTTGGGATGAGGTGTAGTTGGTGATTACGCCTGGGGAGGCAGAGAAAACACGAGGCATCGTTCAGCTGCACAATAGGGCTCTTGATAGAGGTACAATTACAGATGACGAGTTTGCAAAAAACTTCCAAGACATTTTTCATGCTGCAAAAAGATCCTCTCACACTTCATCTTTAGCCTGTCCTGTGGAATCCTTCTTCATGAGTGGCAACTTCTTGAAGGGAAAAAGGCATATGTACTGATGGACAGCTTATTTCTGATTGCTGCTTAAAGTGGTCCTATCATTCAACTCCACCATGGGCTGGGTGTGGATGGAATAAAGCGCACAATGCAGAATGTGTTACGTCCAGATTCAGTATTATTGAGACTGTTATGTACCGTATATACTCGAGTATAAGCTGACCCGAATATAAGCCGAGGCACCTAATTTTACCACAACAAACTGGGAAAACAAATTGACTCGAGTATAAGCCTAGGGTGTCCATCTGCATGCCTCTCTGTGCCTCACTTTGCCTCACTGTGTCCATGTGCATGCCTCACTGTGTCCATGCCTCACTGTGCCCATGCCTCACTGTGCCCATGCCTCACTGTGCCCATGCCTCACTGTGTCCATGCCTCACGGTGTCCATGCCTCACGGTGTCCATGCCTCACTGTGCCCATGCCTCACGGTGTCCATGCCTCATTGTGCCCATGCCTCACTGTGTCCATGACTAGACTGACGTTTAACATGGGAGTCTATGGACTATGCCCGGTTTCGGGTCCAGGAGACCTACGCCTGGCCAGTACCGGGTCCCCAAAATCACCAGAGAAATTACCGTTTAACATGGGAGTCTATGGAAGGGGTGCCCGGCTTTGAAAAATCGGTGCTCCCCAGCTGTAGGTCCCCCGGACAACATACTTTGCACACTTGTAGAGGAAGAGTGAGGCTAGGCCGGTACCACAAAAAGGTGACTCGAGTATAAGCCGAGGGGAGCATTTTCAGCACAAAAAAATGTGCTGAAAAACTCGGCTTATACTCGAGTATATACGGTAATAAACATTCAATGTGTTTCGGGGGTTCAAATGGCTCTTCTTAATCAGGGCTTGATACTGATTAACAAAGTGTGTACTGGACTGATAAAATTGGAGGGATAGATACAAAGGGGTAATTGGTAGATGCTGGTTAAAGCGGTAGTAAACCGCAAAAAAACGAAAATAATCTCCCTGCAAATTAATGTCATAATGCTAGTATGCATTGCATACTAGCACATTATGAAAGACTTACCTGAAAATGAAGCCCTCCAGTGGCCTTGACAGGGCTTACATCTTCACCAGGTCCTCCTTCTGGGTTTGCGGGCTGCAGCCGCTTGACTGGCCGAGCTGCGATGATGTAGCCACGGCCGTGGCACGGCTCTCTATAGAGACGGCACACTGTCCTATGAGAGGGCAGTACACATGCGCCGGTGACATCACAGCCACTGCTAAAGTAATGATCTCCTAAATGGTGCACGTTTAGGAGATATTTACTGTACCTACAGGTAAGTCTTATTATAGGCTTGGATAGTAGATTGCTGGATCTTGTAGTCTTCTGCCATGCAAGTGGGAGCATGAGATCTTCGGGACAAGGCATCAGCATCTCGGTTTCCAGACCCAGGCCTGTACTTCAGGCTGAAATTGAACCCTGAGAGGGCTGCCAACCAACGGTGTCCGGTGGCATACAATTTTGCTGTGGTTAGAAGGTAAGTGCAGGGCCGGCCCTACCATGGGACCCGATGGTACCATTGTACCAGGCGGCACAATCAGGGGGGCGGCAAATTGCCGCCTGCCCGCTCCTCTCCCCCACTCCACCTATCACTGTGAAACAGCAGCAGCGGCAGGGGCGGGCTGGGCGGGGGGAAGGGTGGAGATTTCCCCCCAGGCCGGCTACCTTATATTCAAAACGGCCGCGCTGCCTGTTTGCTATTTTTTTCCTGTAAATTGTAAAATTCGGCCGCGGCGGCCGCTGATTGGCTGGCTGGCTGGCTGCTGCAGTGCATTCTGGGTGTTGTAGTCTGCATCTCGTTTTTTCTATCTCCCCCGCGAGTCTCCTGTATGTTCTATCTGTGCCCTCATTTACTGAGATCCTCCCCCTATCTCCAGTGCCGTCTGCCCAGAGAACCCGGAGGCGGGGCACTGCTACTGCCAGGTGCTGCTGACACTGTGCAGGGAAGGGGGTGAGCAGAGCTGATGTTCTAAGAAATGTCAGTCTGGAGAGGTAAGTTGGCAGTTTCACATCAGAACTATTCAGGAGGATTTGTTTGCAGTGTGATGAGAATGATAAAGGATCGGAAGAGCAGAGTGTGTATGGGGGAGTCGGCTGAGCCTTGCTCACAGCAAACAGATATCTTGGGAGCTGGCTCATATCACTATATAAACAACCCCCACCCTCTGTGTATGTCCAGATAATGTGAACAAACTTTATAAGCATTCAGTTTAACCCTGTGTTCTCCAAACTCTGTACAATCAACATGTAAATTCCCCACATACACTAAACACTCTATATACATGTTACCTGTCCTCAATAAACAGAGCAGAGCACAGTGTTCAGTTATTTATATGGTGGTGCAATTGTATGAACGCTGATTATCTAGAGAATTTTTTTTTTATTGAGAATTGTTATTTTGCATCTACTCAGTTAGGCTTTTTTCACACACACGTGCACAGGCGTGGTTTTCATGCATTACGTGTAGGGCAGCCCATTAATTTCAATGGGCTGCCCTACACACGAGCAACATGGAAAAGAAGTCCTGAATATTTTCAAAAAGTGTGCGGCACCCTGTAGTTTGGTCCACATGTTTGCAGATGCATGGAGGTGTCAATAACAAAAAATGGCACTGCTGCACATCTGCTTAAGGACAGCACATTTCCTTGCATGTTGGGAAGCATGTAATTTTGCATGCGTTACCCACACGCATAGATGTGAACTTAGGCTAGTCGGTTTACACAGAGCGGGGATCTCCATCTCCCACTTACCCGACGCGGCCGAGAGACATATGAAGTCCTGCCTCTTGGACCAGCTTCTGTGATGGACGTCATACTGGTCCAATGCAGGGACGTGTGATGTCCATCTTAGGAGCCAGTCCAGCAGGCAGGACTTAATTTGACAATGGGCAGGTAAGCGAGAGATACCCGCACTGTGTAAACCAGCGGTTCTCCTCTCTCCCCTGTCCCCATGCACTGGCAAGGCTGCGCTAATGGGCACTGCTGTCTGATCAGGCTAAATTGATGGTCACAGGTAAAGCTGAGCTGATGGGATGGGCACTGATGAGGCTGCATTTATGGGCACTGGTGAAGCTGCATTTATAGGTACTAGTGAAGCTGCATTTATAGGTACTAGTGAAGCTTCATTGATGGCCACTGGTGAGGCTGCATTGATGGCCACTGGTGAGGCTGCATTGGATGGACACTAATCAGGCTGCATTGAAAAACCAGGTGGGCATGAATGGTGAGCTGATTCGGTGGTTCAATGGGCCACTTGACTGGACTTGCCCCCCAGGCCTAAGGCTGCCAGCCCTCCCCTGAGCAGCGGCATTGTAAAGAATACACTGTGCCTGCGGCTGCGGTGTGTGTTCGGGATTCAAAGCTCCTTCCTGTCTCTTCCCCCTCCCTCCAGTCTCCTGCCGTGCGGGGTCCCTGTTATCTCTGACATCAACCTCCCCCCCTCCAATCACCAGTGCGGAGTGTTGAGAGAACTGGGAGGCGGAGCTCACTGGATCTCCTGTCGGGCTGGCCAGAGGAAGGGAGGAGGTGAGCTGACTTTTTCTGGGAGAAGTTTTCTAGGGTGGATAGTAGTTGCTTTCAAAGTGTTTTTTTCTTCAGGAGATGCAGTGAAGGGTTAAGTTGACAGAAGAATCGGAGGAGATAGTGAGTTTGAGTGTGGGGGGGAGGGGGGTCTGCACCAGCCCTATCACATTTAACAGATCACTTCTAAGCATGAACAGTCTGTGCAAACATCCTCCAATCCAATTGTTCAGACTAGATAATGTGAAGTCATTTATAACCAGTCATGTAACCTGTATATATGTGGTGAGTTCACCCCTCTGATTGTCCAGACTCAGAGCCTGGATACCACAGGGTTATATGAATGGTCATCAATTACCTTCACATTATCTGGGTATACAGAGTGCTAGGAGCTGGATTAGTAGTACTGTTGTATGATTTATTGTTGTATGTTGTTAGTGGATGAGTTTTTTTTTTTTATTATATACATCGCGACCTGACCACTTCTCAACTCCCCCCAGCTGGCATCACCCCCCCCAGACCACTTTATACAGACGTCACTCAGAGCTGCTTCCTACCCCCCCCCCCCAGCTGAGGGACATCATTTCATGGTCACTTTTCTTCCCCTATCTTCCCAACATCACTCCCTGGTCACCCCATAGACACCACAAGAAATCCCTCCCCATTCTGCCACCGCCATACACTCCGAAGTCCTCTCCTGTACCAACTGCACCCATCATACCCTTCGAACTCCTCTCCTGTACCAACTGCACCCATCATACCCTCCGAACTCCTCTCCTGTACTAACTGCACCCATCATACCCTCCGAACTCCTCCCCTGTACTAACTGCACCCATCATACCCTCCAAACTCCTCTCCTGTACTAACTGCACCTATCATACCCTCCACACTTCTCTCCTGAACATACCGCCCCATCATACCCTCCACACTCCTCTCCTGTACTAACTGCACCCATAATACCCTCCGAACTCCTCCCCTGTACTAACTGCACCCATCATACCCTCCGAACTCCTCTCCTGTATTAACTGCACCCATCATACCCTCCACACTCCTCTCCTGTACATACTGCCCCCATCATACCCTCTACACTCCTCTCCTGTACATACCGCCCCATCATCCCTTCCGCATTCCTCTCCTGTACATACTGTCCCCCATCATCCCCTCCACACTCCTCTCCTGTACAAACCGCCCCCCTCATACCCTCCCAACTCCTCTTCTATACATACTGCTCCATCATACCCTCCACACTTCTCTCCTATGCATACTGCCCCCATCATACCCTCTGCACTCCTCTCCTGTACATACTGCCCCCATCTTACCCTCTGCACTTCTCTTCTGCAGAACCCTGTGCATTCAGATGTAAAGGGGAACTCTGCGGATTCAGATCTAAAGGAGAACTCTGTTGACTCTGATATAAAGGGGGACTCTTATGATTAACTCCATATGATTAGAAATTTTATTTAATCACAAAAATATATGTACAGTGTATACTAAATAAAAAAAATTAGCTGTGCATTGCTTTGTACAGAGGTAATGAATTTAATGTACTACAAAAAAATATATATATTGGCGTGCGCTGCTAATGTGTTCGGGTTTGGCTTGACAAAAAGGTGGCAACCCTACGCTGCACTGTGAGGCAAATTGTCGCCAACCCGTTCCGCCCGCTCCGCGCTCCACTGTGAGGCAAATTGGATGCCCGCCCGCCGGCCAGCCCGCTCCGCTCCCCGCGCGCTCCATTCACCTGGGCTTTGGGCCCAGGTGAATGGAGCGTGCGGGCAGAACAGGGGAACAGTCAGCGGGCGGGACAGTCAGCAGGTGAGCGGGCTGGCTGGCCAAACAGCGGGCGGGGGAGCAGAGAGATGACATCATCTCTCACTGTCCGCCCTGCATCACTGCAGTTCCGCCCCCACTGTGCGGGCAGCAGAGAGATTACATTATCTCTCTGCTGCCTGCCTTTATTCTGGGACACAGCAAGTGGCAAGTGACAATCTGCAACGTGTGGCAGGTGACGTCGTGGCAAGTGACAATCCGCAATGTGTGGCAGGTGGCGTTGTGGCAAGTGACAATCTGCAACGTGTGGCAGGTGACGTCGTGGCAAGTGACAATCCGCAATGTGTGACAGGTGGCGTCATGGCAAGTGACAATCCACTACGTGTGGCCGGTGACATCGCGGCCGCCGGCCACGCACAGGTCCTTTTATACTCCTATATACATGTATAGAGCCATGACAGGTCCTCTTTATACTCCTACATACATGTATAGAGCCATGACAGGTCCTCTTTATACTCCTACATACATGTATAAAGCCATGACAGGTCCTCTTTATATTCCTACATACATGTATAGAGCCATGACAGGTCCTCTTTATATTTCTATATACCGTATTTTTCCGTGTATAAGACGCTTTTTTTTCCTAAAATAATAGCCTGTAAATCGAACAGCGTCTTATACACGGTCAGTCAGCCTGGGAGACAGCCGCGCAGGTGCGTCGCGGCCCATAGCTTGTCAAGCGGCTTCCTCCAATCACGAGCCGTATGTTACTGACATCAGCTAGAGCTGGGGGTGGAGGTGGAGAGTGATCAGATGCAATCCTGTTGGAAGTGGAGATGCACAGATGCAACAGGGACCGGAGTGTTCTGGGACCAAGATGTCAGAAAATAATAAAAGTAAGTGATTGTCTTACTCTACCAAATCAAACCAAATGTAGCCAGCTATGCAAAAAAGAGCATGGGAATAGAGCTGCAGAGAAACAGTTTGGACTTGCCTCCACTGAGTATATGATCAGACAGTGGAGAAAACAGGAAGAACAACCGCTGCATAATATACTAGTATTTAAACGTTACCTGCGGTAATTACTAAATAAAAATGTGTTCTGTTTTACCTATGTGTAAAATATTGATTTCTTAATTTTGGGTTGGAAAAATCTTGTACATGGGGGCGTCTTATAGACAGGAAAAATACGGTACATGTATAGAGCCATGACAGGTCCTCATTATACTTCTATATACACGTATAATGCCATGACCTCTTTATACTCCTGTATACATGAATAGAGCCATAACAGGTCCTTTTTATAGAGCCATGACAGGTCCACTTTAGTTATCATGATATAAAATGATGGATGTGGGGGCATTTTGGTGGGCGTGATTTTTTTTTTTGGGGGGGGGGGCAGCATTTCATTCTTGGTACCAGGCAGCACAATGTCTTGGGCCGGCACTGGGTAAGTGAGTGGGTTATTGTCTGTCTTAACCACAAAGTCAGCTCCATATAAGTAGTCCTTTAGTTTGTCCACCACAGTCCACTTCAAGGCCAGGAACTCCAACTTGTGGGTGGGGTAATTCTTTTCAGCTGGGGTTAAACTCCTACTCACAGCAACGGGTCTTAGCTGCTCTTCATACTCCTGATACAGCACTCCTCCCAAACCATCATGGCTGGCATTCACGTGTAATTCATAGGGCTTTTGGGTGTCCGCATAGGCCAAAACAGGGGCAGTGGTCAAACTCTCCTTCAGCTTAATGAAAGCCTCTTCACACTTTCCAGTCCACTGGTCTTCCACTGACTCTCCCGGTTTCCTGGGGCCTGAGTCATCCTTCTCTCCATCTGTCTTCAACAGCTCATTCAGAGGCTTACCAACCCCTCCACAAACCTGCGATAGTAGGAGCAGAACCCCAAAAATGACCTAAGCTCAGTCACTGTGGTGGGCCGGGGCCAGGAGGTGACTGCCTCCAATTTGTCGGGATCTGTGGATACTCCTTCTTCAGACACTATGTGTCCCAGGAAATGGACTGAAGACTGGTATAACTGACACTTCTCCCTGGAGAGCTTGAGTCCCTCATCACTGAGTCTCTTCAAGACCTTCTCTAACCTCTCCTCATGCTCCTCCAGAGTCTTCCCAAAGACGATGATGTCATCTAGGTATACTAGGACTTCAATCAGGTTCATGTCTCCCACAGTCTTCTCCATCAACCGCTGGAAAGTGGCAGGGGCTCCCGACAGACCTTGAGGCATACGGTCGAATTCATAGAACCCCACTGGGGTGATGAAGGCAGTCTTCTCTCTGTCTTCTGGGTGCATTGGGATTTGATAGTACCTACTCTTCAGGTCCATTATACTGAACCATTTGGCTCCAGATAGACTCTATAGGGCATCCTCTATTCTTGGGGTGGTGTATTGGTCAGGTATTGTCCTCCTGTTGAAAGTCCTGTAGTCTATACAGAGTCTCAATGACCCATTCTTTTTCCTGACTACCACAATTGGAGAGGCATATGGGCTCCTGGATTCCCGGATAACTTCCAGATCAGCCAGGGGAACTCGCCGGACTCTCTCCCTGAAGGGTTTGTCTTCCTGTAGGCGGATCTTGTGAGTGGCACTTTTTGCACATCCTATATCAAACTCATCCATGGAGAAGATCTTCCGCCACTTCGCCAACCGGGCCCTGGCCCTCTCCTTCCATGCGGGGGTAGGGCCGGGTTCTCCAAGGTGGGTTCCCCTTCTTCTTCCTTCTCCAGGTCGGGCAAGGCCACTGGGGTAGCG
Organism: Rana muscosa; assembly: GCA_029206835.1. NCBI lineage: Eukaryota > Metazoa > Chordata > Amphibia > Anura > Ranidae > Rana > Rana muscosa. The sequence continues at coordinate 63,868,987 of CM055128.1, forward strand.
GGATTTACTTGGCCCAACAGCATCCGGGCTGGAATCTTCACAGGCGAGTCAGTGGTGTTCCTGATGCTCACTGGCACCCTGCCGTTTGCTTTCTTTAGGACTCTCAGCAGGACTACTTTGGGGATTACCTCCAGTCCTGGGTGTGCACCCAGAGGGTCTGGTTCCAGGACTGCAAAGGGGCCAGGTTGTTCCCAGGTGAGCTTCACAGTGGCTCTCAAGCAGGCCACTTCACCAGGCTGCAACACTCTCTCCTCTCCAGTCTCCAAACTTTCCCCACGCCCTCTTCCGGGGATTTCTGCTCCAAGATCAATCGCTGATAAGCCAACTGCAACATGGGGTTGATTCTGGCTGTCGAGACGCCTTGCTCTTGTACTAGAGGGGCCAGTAGTCTCCTGACCAGGTCAGTGTTAGTTTCTATTATCAGGGAACTTTTGTTGGCCCCTGGTGGGCGGGGGCAGACTACTGCCAAGGTGTCAAAGACCTCTGCCTCTCCTGCCACCGAGGGGTCGAAAGCCAATCTGATCGGGAGGTAACCGTCATAAGGAAAGCTCTGGGTGCCAATTCCCCATATTTCCAAGTCTACCAACTTTTGCAAGGGCAAATGTGCTCTTCATAGAAATCCCGATACAGGAGGGTTACTTGAGCCCCTGTGTCCAGAATGGCCTTCATGTAGACTCCCTCCACTTGAATGGGGACCACTGGGGAGGGTCCCACCAACTTGGCTGGAAACTTCTTTGTTGAGGCCTCTTTGCTTGGACTCGTGGTTTTGGCCTTTTGTGTTTTTTTTCTGGATCTTAACCCCTGTTGGGACTGGTATGCATTGATTTCTTGTGACTTTTGGGGTGTTACCTCCAAAGGAGGGGTATTATGTGCTTTTGATGGGGAATTATTTCCCTCACTTCTTGGTTTTTCTTGCTTTCTTATTCCAATGGAGCTTTTTGGGGATGATGGGCACCCGGTTGACTCCTTCACCGGGGCCCTCTGGAGTTTTCCGCCGTCTGGCGGTAGTTGGATCGGGTCTTCCTTGGACTTGGGCACACTCGCCCAAAATGGCCAATTCCTCCACAGTTAAAGCAAACAGCTTCTCCTCTATCCCGCGGGGAGACTGGTGTCGATACGCTCTGGTACAGCTCTTTCCTGACTTCTTCCTTTTCTACAACTCCTGAGTTCTTGGCCATTAAAGAGGTCAGCATCTCTAATACTTGGGTCATCTGCGACTTTAAGACCTCCACTTCCAAGTCCCATTCAGTGGCCATGGCGGATCTAACCCCAACTGAGGGGGGAGTAGTGGGCTTCTCGGTCACCTGTTGGTCTTTCAGCAGAGCCTCTTCATCCCTTATTACTCGCACAAGGTCGGGGTAGTTCAAGGACATGACCCCTCTAGTAATGGAGCCAGACTGGATCGGAACGCAATGCTCTCCTCAAAATCTGCTTCATCCTGGCCGCATCTATGGCTTGTGACAGCATCCCCTTCTTAAGGACAATTTGAACATATTCAGACAGTCTTTCTCCTGGAAGTTGAAGGGCATGCTCAAACTGGTAGACTAAATCGACCACTTTCTCCAATTGGCCGAACTCTTCCTGCAACATAGTTAAATAGTCATAGGCAGTACAAGCAGCATTGCTGAACCTGAGGTTCTTCACGGCTTCAGCAGCAGCACCCTTTAAACTTTCTCTTATGCACTGCTTCTTTTGGGCCTCCGGTATTTCCCATCCTTCCACAGCCTGCATCGCCTGCTCCATCCAGGTGTCGAAATCCTCTTCTCTGAGTGGTACAGGTTGTTTCCCTGAAAAGATCCTGAGCTTCCGGTACCCAGCTTCTACATGTACCGTATTACTCTTCTGGCACTTTGTGACCAGGTCCCCTAAAGCATTTAAAAGTTCAGGACCTATAGTGGTTAAAGGTGTCCCTGAAGCTGTCATGTCTTTGGAACTTTTGGGAATTGTGGGTGACTGCGGAGGTTCCCTCTTTATAGCCTTCGCGTGCGCCAAGCGGTATATCTTCTTATCTGTGGACTGCACACTCTGGCCTCTGAAACTCTCAGGTATCTCCTCTCTCCATTCTACCAATGCATGGGTATAGGAGGTCTGTTCATCTGGCTTGAGATCAAGTAACTATGCCTTCTGGCTCGGGGATAGTAACTCCATGAGCCGCTCTACATCGCTTTCGGACCAATCTTCCCCGGGAAGCTGAACAACTCCAGCCTTGTCTGGAAAAGCGCCAGCTGATGCGCACCACTGGGTCACTGCTAAAAGATCCATGCCGGTACTTCTAGCAGGCTTGATTGCAGCGTACAGGATCCCGGACTCTGAGCCCCCACGTGTAGCGATACCCTCAGCTAAGAGAGCCGCTGGAATTATTTTTCGGGCCTGTAACACACCGCTGTCAACCCCCAGCAATTGGCTCTACCCTCCCTTGGCACAGTTAGTAAGGGATGATAGGATTGTGAGGCCTGTAACTTTAGGCAACGCAATCCAGCAACAAAAGCACACACAGTGATTTAGCTGACACTGACCGTTCTTCTGTACAGTAATAACACCAACACTGATCTGCTTAATCCTGGTAATTTTACTGAAGGAAATTACTAAACAGATAAACAGTATACTTTAGTATATGCAGAGCCCTGCAATAAAAGGTGTTCAGCAATAGCCAGATATACAGTACTGTGCAAAGATAATTAACAGACACCCCCTTGCAGCTCTCCTCCCTCTTGGGCAAGATGGCGCCCAGCAATGTCTAACACTGATAAGTCAGGCCTGAATGTGTAAGTTCCGCAGAGAAGAATCTTTGCTAGAAAATGGTGGTGCACTTTTGGAGATAATATTGTAATTCACAGGAATAAAGGTTAAACTTAGCGAACAAGAATAAAGCCACTACTGTTAAAACATGCACTGTCCCTCCGGTGTGCATATACAAACTCTAGCGGGTGAGTCCCGAACAATAAACACTAGGCCTAGAGGTCCTGCACTAATCTCTGAGCAGGTGCTCTCTCACCCAACCGGACCAGTCCACGTCCGTATCTTCCGTGGCTGTGTCTCGGTACACAGGTTCCACGACACCCGGGTCTTCGGTCCTCCTGGCAGCAGCAGACGGATGGCAGGATAAGACGTCCCTCAGGCTCCTCAGTGGAAATGGAAGGCTCTTTGGTAATACAGGGCCTAGGCAGCAGAGAGTTCCACTTGCTGGGCGGGCGATGTCCAAAGAGACCGTACTATGGTCCGCCCCCTTGTTAAATACCCCACCCCAGCAGTCCTTGCGCGGGGCAATGCATCCTGGGTATGGTAGTCTCTGGGCCTTAAAGCAAACACCCGCTCCACATGTGCTAGCAAAAATGCAGTTTTTAAAATGTTCCTTGCACTTGGTTGGGTATTCTTTGCAAAGTGAAGCTTTACCTCATTTACTAAGCTCTGGAGCAACTTCAGTTACAGAGTTTAACTTCTCTTTGCAAAGTGCACAGCCTATTTGCCTTTAGTAAATCAACCCCTCTATTTATTAAAAGGTACCAAACTGGTGTGTTTCCATTGCTGATGACTAAAACAATGGAAGCAGACACTGTGACACATGTCAAGGAAAAAGAAAAACAAGTCACAGCACTAGGTATACTGTAACCTCCCTGGCGGTATGATTATGTCAGATTTTTGCATCTCAAAGCGGTACATTGTTTTGCATAGAAATTTGGCATTTTATATTGTAGGCCTGTAATTCTTATTAATAACACCTAAATCTGTACAAACAAGAGTCTAGTAGACATCCCGGGTATGATAAAGTTTGAAACACAAAATCATAAATTATAATATAATAAATACGGTAACTATAAATAATAAAAAAGAAAATAATAATATAATAATAATAAAATTAATTTCCCACGATTCACTATCCCTCAATTCTGCAAGTGATTCTAATTTACTATCGCTGTTTTCTAGCTGGTCTAAAACTGCTTTTGACGTAAAGGGACACTTTTTGGATGCCATGGACAAATTCAAGTTTCCAGGCAGAAAGAACAGTATATATAATATGAAAGTACATGCAGGGCACTGGACAAAGCACTAGGGACAAAGGGGATGTGAAATGATTTGATACAATAATGTAATCTGTAAGAGTACAGTGTACTGTATGTGTTATGTATTGTGTACTTTTTGAATTTGCCGCCAAGCTCTGCCCCCATGCGTCGCAACGAACCATAGGGAACGGAGCCCGGCACACAGAGGCATCGGGTGGAGGACACAGCCCGCAGACACAGCGGGGGGACATTGCAGGATCCTGATGACAAGGTAGTAACCTCGACCAGGATCCTGAGATGCAATCCCGAGTGTGGCTGGGGGTTACCGCTAATGGCACTGAAATTTAACCCCAAGCCACACTCGGGATTACTGCCAGGGAGGTTAAAGAAGAAGTACAGCCAAAGCTCGTTTGGCTATACTTCTCCTGTGGATCACAGGCGTGCAGTTCGTTCTGCACTCCTGTGACCCATTTTCAGCAGACAGCGGGCTGAAGCCCAGTGTTGGCTGATGTCACAGAGCCGGTCCAGGCTGGGGAAAGATCGTGACCATATATATCCGCCCACCTGCCTGGATTGGCACCTGCTCAGTCTCTCAGCGAGCCGCTGAGCCGACCGCTCACGCCCCCTTCACAGCCCAGCGCTCCAGTGAGCGTGGGAGGGCAGAGCAGAGAGCCGGTGAATGACAGTCTTCAGCTCTCTGCTCAGGGAGCTCTGAGAACAGAGCGATTAGTGTTGTTTGATCGCTCGGTTCTTAGTCTTAGAGGCGGCGGGGAACAAATGCTGCATCCACCTAGGTAAGTATGATTTAAAAACCTCTGTTAAATCACCATTAGTCAACAATCCTTTGTCTCATCGACAATTTCACACTCAATGGTACGACCAAATTCCACAACCTGGTGATTTGCTGATCATCATAGGGTTGCTCACTGTGATTTTTACGGAGTGTGTGGGGGGAGCAAACAATAAGGTAAGTATAGACACTGGAGAGGGCTTAGCACAGCACAGTACATGTGTGGGAGTTGCGTTTGTTTCTGCCAGATTTGCTGGAAAGGTTACTATTAAATTTAAGTTTTCCATGCTACCTTTTGATATTCTTCTTTTCATTCCTGGAATGAGATGGAAAATTGAATGTTTTCTGTTGGCAGCAGCTGCCATCTTGGCAGGAAAAGTTATGGCACCTTTGTACTTTACTTTTATGTTACAGAAGTGCCATCATGGCTGACAGGAGACAAAAAATTCCACTGTCGCTGCTTGTGCAGAGTACAGTGTGCTTCGACTTGTTACAGCCAGAAGAAGAAAGCTGAATGTCTGTGTTGGACACGGGGGGAAAACAGGAGTGACTATAAAAAAAAGGCCTGGATTCCGGAATTTTCTCCTCTTCTGCCAGGGGATAACCACACTTAACCAACCCGTTGCAGCTGCCAGCATGGGAGGGCTGTTATGTGGCTGCCACATAAGCACATCTCTGCCAGGCTGCAGCTCAGAAAGCAGCCTATTAAAAAAAATAAAACTATTAGGGGAGAAAAGCAGCCCCCCCACATTTTTCCAGGAATCGTTATACCTGCCCACGCAATCCAAAAACCAACACCGAGAATAACGTTACATAACTGTATCTAAAGAGGCTGTCTGCAGTCTAGAAATGTTTTTCCTCTAGTTCAGAATGTGATCTAAGTTTCTCTGAACTGTCAAATATTAGGATGTAGTCAGATGTAGTATCGCTTGTTACAGTCCCTTATGGCCTATATGCAGGGCTGTCCTAATGCATGGGCACCCCTGGGCAGTGCCCAGGGGCCCCAGGTGCATGGGGGCCTCATGGTAATCTTGCATTGCATTATACTTGCTAACTATCCCTGATTTACCGGGATAGGCATGCTTTTTACTAAGCTGTACTGGGATGGCCATGTCTGGGCAGCATCCCAGAACCCGTACTGTGCCTTTTGTGTTGATTAGTCTTTGATTAACCTCCCTGGCGGGTTGTTTTTTTCTGCTAGGATCGGTAACCCGGAGTCACGCTCGGGGGAACATTGCAGAGCCCGCAGCAGAGTTTCCTTACCTTCTCCTGGCGATCCAGCGATGATGTCCTCTGCTGTGATCGCCAGCGAGATCACCGGCGAGTGTCGGCACTTTACTCTGACTTCCTGGTTTCGTTCCCTGCGAGCCGCAGCGTTGCATGGGAGCGGAACTGGGCGGCAAATTCAAAAGTTCACACAACACAACACAAAAATAAAAGAGGTTATATTGTATCTGATTACACTGTATTACACTGTATCATCTCTGATCACTGTACAGTGCCCTGTACAGTGCCCCTTGCCTGTCATCTGTGCCCATAAAAACATGGCATCAAAAAAGCGCCACTTTACCACAAGGGCGCTTTTGGGCCAGATGAGTGACAGTCATGAAGTATTTCCACTTCGCAAACAATGAGGAGTTTGATGAGGCCACGCATCCTGCGCCCAAGCTAAAAAAAATCTGGGAGGTATGCCAAATGGTCCAGGGCTGTCTTAATAGCATCATGGGCCCCTGGGCAAAGTAATGCACTAGGGCCCCCAACCAGCTTGCCCCAATTTACACACCAACTCACAAGAATTAAAGTATAAATAGTTAATAGAATTAAGCATATATTAAGCATATATTTATTAGTACTTTCAATAAAATCGATTTTAAACAATAAAAAAAACCTTGCCATAAATCAAAGACTAGACAACACAAAGAACACAGTATGGGGGAGGCAGGAGGGCGCAGTACAGGTTCTGGGACACAGTTATCCCGGGACCGCTTAGAAAAAAGCGGAACTGTCCCAGCAAATCCAGGACAGTTGGCAAGTATGGCAAGTTGGCAAGTATGATGTAATGCAAGATTATCATGGGGCCCCCATGCATCTGAGGCCCCTGGGCAATACCCAGGGGTGCCCATGCATTAAGACAGCCCTGGTGCCTTCTACTGAGATCACGTTTCTTCCCCTGAGATCTTGGGGAGAAAAACAAGGAATATGGTGCATGCACTAGATGAGGTGCATTACATCATGCGCCTTCTTTGGTACATGTACCGTATGACATTACACTGATCAGTTGGAAACAAATGCCTTTTCTCAAGATCTTGCAAGATTTTACAAAATTACAGAGGCAACAGTCAGGGTTGTAACACATGGTCACTTTTTTTTCCCCGAGGGAACGCGGGCACGCCGTCACCTCTCCCACTGAATGTATGTAATGTCAAGGGGTGCTGGGGTGTGCTGCAGGGTCTATTGATGCTAGCTGCTGGAGGATCTATTGTCGCTGGAGGTGATCTATTTTTTTGCAGGGGATTTATTTTTGCTTTGGGTGGGTCTTACATTGCTGGTGGGGGGAGTTTGTTGTTGCTGGGGAGGGATCTACTGTTGAGGGAGGGGTCTATTGTTGCTGGCTGCTGGAGGGTCTATTGATGCTGACTGCGGGGAGATCTGTTGTTGCTGCCTGGGGTCTATTGCTGCTGTGGGGTTCTATTATTGCTGGCTGTATAGGATCTATTTTACTTCTTTTCTTGTTATCATTAACAAACCCAATACAACTTACTTATTAAGTAAAAATAGAGAGGTGGCCCTTCCTAAAACAAGCGCTCATGGAGGAAAATGAGAAACTGAATAAATAGAAAAATGCAGGCAGAGGTACTATAAAACACCTCCCTCCTGCTACCAATGACGGATAAAGCAGCTGCCTAGTCCTGTCAGCAGACAGACAAACATACAAAAACAAACAATATACAATGAAGATATATATATTGGGCAGCGCTAATAAGTTGCGTTATTATCATGCAAGGGTGATATGTTAATAAATATATGAGTCCATTAATCAATAGAAAGATCCAAGAACCAGTCCGTGATATAAAGGTTTGAGGAAGCAGTTTCAGTTGATAAAACAATCTCCTTCTACCACCAACACCACCACTCGTGAAAGATAGCGGGGGGCTGTGAGACCACCCCTGTTGTAATTGCTCTTACCAGACAGCGCTGGATCAAAGGCGTTGAATAACAACAGAAGAACTCCTCATCTCTCAAAACCGGAAGTCATCGGATCTGACACTCATATATCAAAGGGAAGGAAATAGCCACAATAGTGTAATTCCGTAAACACTTTATTTAAAATAACCCCCTGTTAAAACCGCGCTTACATTATATAGAAATAATACATCACGTTTAGGTGAAATCACTGACGGGAACTGCGAAGTGTCTCCAGCCTCCGTTCGATCGTTCCGGTCAGCTGACGTCCGAGTACGACGATCAGCGTAGTGACGTCACTTAGATTGGCAGTCACTGTATCCAACCCAGACGCGTTTCGTCGTTAATTGACATCATCTGTGGGCATACTTACTTATTACCACCAATGATACTTTGTATCTCTAAAATAGAGCAGTACTTGGAGGTGGGTAGGGGGTGGAACCAAGGGGACGGTGCTCAGGGGTAGGTAGGGGTGGAGACAAGGGGTGACTTGGAAAAGAGGAGTTACTGAGAAAAAAAGCCCTGCACATGGTGCATCCAACACTGAAATATACATACACATTAATCGGTTCCATAGTGACAAAGCTCTTTCGAAAACATATTTTTATTACATTTTTAAAATTAATTATTAAAAAAAAATCATTTTTTATTTTAATTATTTCTATGACTATGTTTATGTTTTCCAGAATAAGAAGAATCAGCAGAAAAAAATGTAGCGTCCTTGTCACCTAAAACTGATCTGTGAGACAAGGGACTTTGCTATCCCATGACCTCTTCTCACCACATCGCATTGTTGGATATATAGCGTAGAGTGAGAAAAAAAAATGTGTCTTAAAAATAATATCTAAACCCCAGTACAATAATACATGGCATGGCCAGGGATCAGGAGAAATGTGTCTTCCCACCGACCTTCTGCGCTCTTGCTTCCTTCTGAGGTCTCTTTGAATTATTCCAAACCACTGGGGCCCACACACAGCTAAGGCCGCGGCCCAAGTCTGGAACACTGACAGCTCCTAAAACCAAGAGGCTGAATCCTGCATGGGTGCGGGGGTAGCTGGCATTCCCTCTGACAATACCTATTGGGCTGGTACCTGATTCTAGAAACCACCGCCAGCTGTATCCATTCATCCTAAAAAGCAAGTAAATATTGTTTAAGACGTCAACCCATAAATCCTTAAAATCCATTCATTTGGGTTACTTTACCACATCTCCCCTTTAATAGAGCGCAGTTATGAAAATATTGTTGGGCCGCCGTGGTTCCCATGTGGATTTCTAGAATAAAATATATTCATTCACTTCTTAACTTTTTTTTTTCAGCTTTAATGTACAGTAGATCAAAAAAAACAAAAAATCTTTAAAATCTCAGACAAGCTTTAACATGTTAATGTAATTTCAAATGTAAAAAATCTTAAAAAAAAATTAAATCTGCAACTTTAATTAAAATAATAATATCAGTTTTTCGTACCATGAAGGTCCTTGTTTAGGTGCTTCCTCTTATGGGATGATAACTTCCTCGCAGTTATGCTCCTGTGTTGTCACTCTATCAGATGCTCCCCTGGTGAAGATTACGCATGCACAGTTCACTGTTGTCACCATGCCTCATACACACGATCGGACTTCCATCGGACAAGTCCGTGGATTTTTGTGCGAAGGTCGTGGCTGTGAACTTGTTCTGCATACAGACGGCAGAACTTTTTCAGCCAACATTCACAAAACTACGTGGTTTTTCAGCTCTTTAGCGCCACCCTTTGGGCAACTTCTGCTAATGTGTTATGGTTAGCATTGGTTGGGAGCATGCGTGTACACATTTGTGTTCACACGATCGGATGATCCGACGTAACACATTTGTTGTCGGACAATTTGAGAGCATGACCATCCAACATTTGTTGTCGGAAATTCCGACAATTGTCCGATGGAGCGTACAAACGGTTGGATTATCCGACAAAACACGTCCATTGGACAATTGTTGTCGGAATATCCGATCGTGTGTACGGCCTTAAGAAATCTGGTCCAGAGCAATGATGTGCAGCCTTTCCTGGAGAGAATGCATGTAGACAGAGGCTGCGTCAATTTTTGCATTTCAGCTGCATTGAGGTGTAAAAATTGATGTAAAAAAGGGGAAAGCAATATTTTTTGGAAAGTTCTTGTTCAAAGTAAAACCATAATGGCATTTTTTTTAATGTTATTAAAAAAAAATTCTAGACCTTTACAACTTTCATCTTTTTTTTTTTACTATTCATATAAAATGATTTTATATGACAAGTAAAGATTTACTTAAATCCAGGTTCAAATCCAAATCTTTCCTCCTACACACCTCTGATGGCTGGGTTAAAAAAAAAAGAAAAACCTTCTTAAATCGCTGTTTTCACTTCCTTTGTTTTATTTTTTATTATTTAAGTATTTGTTTATTGAATTCTCAATATAACATGTTAACAGACACTTTTCAAACGGGTACATTAGGAATAAGATGAGTGTTATATAACCTCTGGCCCAACATAGCCAACTTAAGTACAAATCAGAATCAAAAACCCCCAATTCCCAAACAGGGGGGGAATGTCATATAATGGGTTCTCAACATAGGCGTGTGCAAGGGGTGTGCCAGGTGTGCCTGGGCACACCCTAATCCTGGAGTTGGCAACCTGTCAATGGTGGGCAGGTGATAGGTAAACTGCAATCCTTCCGTGCCGACCCTCAGAACCTAGACAGGAGAGGTGGCGGGGGGTTGAATTTAGTGGAACCGATCTGTATTTTCCTCCTACAGCAGCTGAAAGTAGGCTTTTCCTCCTCTCCCTTTTGTCAACATTCAGCTGCCACAGGGGGAAAATATAGGGGATCAATACTAATATATGCCACCCCTCCTTTCCCTGTTCCTCTTCCTTCTGTTGCATGGGCCCCCCATGTGCTCCCTTCCTCCCCCTTCCTCCTATTGTTTCAGGGTGGAGAGCGGGGAAGAGGCCGGTAAAAATATCAAAGCCATATGTGTTAGAGCTTTTGGGGTGCACACCCTAATGCAATAGGCTGTGCACACCTATGGTTCTCAATATTGCTTTCTGCTGTTTTCACTTACCTTAAACTTAAAGTGGTTGTAAACCCTTCCATATACCCAGTGATGTGACTGGTCTCAGGTGATACACAGAGATTAAAAAAATCATCCTACATAAGTTGTACCTATCCACCTCCAGTTTTCTCTGCAGCTTTTCAAAGTGCTGAATTTTTAGGCTTGTCTGAGAGTTTAAAAAAAAGGGGGTGGAGAGCTGAAGTTACACTCTGTAGAGCTCAGTGAGGAGAGCTTTGAGAGCTGGTTGGAGGGAAGGGTGTGTCTCTTATCCTCACTGAGCTCTACAGAGCGTAACTTCAATCCTCCTGTCATGTACCTGATGGTTGTGAGCCTGAATTGCAGAGGACAGCCTGCCTTACAGCTCCCACACGTGGCCCCCTGGTAAGGTAACACTAGGCACAGGAGTAAGGAGTGGCACGGGTGCTTGGCAGGATCAACAGAGGTAAGGAAATGGATCAGACACCCGGAAACTTCCTTGCAGGAACTGGGATACAGGAACTGGATAAGTTTAGCAGACTGGATCAGGAGCAGCTCAGCAGACTGGATCAGCTCAGCAGACTGGATCAGCTCAGCAGACTGGATCGGAACAAGGACAGATAGGACCAACACAGGGATAGTCAGACAGGCCGGGTCAGGTATCAGGCGGGCAGCAAGGTACAGAGGTGCAGGCAAAGAGTAGTCACAAACAGGCCGAAGTCAGATGTAGGCAGATAACTGGATGGTCAAAGGTAAGCCGGGCCTTAATACAGGTAACAGTCTCAGATCAGGTTTTAAGGCACACAACGCTTTAGAGCAGACAGCATTGGGTCTGGGTACTGACCCAGTTTAAATAGCCCGCTGGGCGCCAAAGAGCATCATGGGGCTGCGCGTGTGCACGCACACGTGCATGTGCACGTGCACGCGCACCAGTGGTATTCTGACAGCAACTGGAACAACAGGCCGTCTTCTTCGGCTGCCATCTTGGATGCTGGCATGCCCTTCCTGACACCTCCACACATCACACAGGAACAGAACTGAGACTGTCAGTCAGCTGGAGGTCCCTCCCCTCCTCCAACATGGATAATTCCCATTGGCTTGCCAGTGAAGGGGTTCACTCAGGATCCAGAAGAGGATCGGTCAGAGGGGAATGACGAGGACTAACGAGGACTGTCGAAGGAATGACAAGGACTGTCGAAGATTAATGCACCAGTGGTCCCCACATAGGATAACACTGAGTGAGGGATTGGGATGGGGTTGGTGAGTATACCTTACTTCACCAGGTAAGAAAAAATATTCCCCATGAAAGATAGGCTAGACTGGGGTGTGATGGAGGGTTGGGAAAAAAACTGATTTTGCCTGGAGTTGGGCTTTTAGGCCTCATGCACACTTGCCTGTTCAGGAGAAGAGCTTTTCGGCAGAACAAAATGCCCCTGAACGCGTCTAAATGCACGCTTGAGCGCTCATTTTAATGGCCAAAATAAGTGACTATTCTGGCCGATGGAATGAAATGAATGCCCAAACTCTTGACGTTCTAAAAGGTGTTTGCATCCAGGGAAGGAAAGCAAAACATCCTGTGTGCATGAGGCCTAACAAAAAAAAAGTCCATAAAAAAAAAAAATGATAATAATATCATACAATCCCATATACCCAATCCTATACCCACATAGTTACATAGTAGTTACATAGTTACATAGTACTGGGGAGAGATGTGTATCTTCCCTGTAAGATATCCTACAGCAAATGTAAACTGGGCTCTCCTGTTCTGTTGTTCAGGTCAGTATCACAGCACAGTAAAATAAGCTAAAGATAGCTGCTTATGTTGGATCTCATAACCTGTTGGCTGCAAGTGGTATGTAGTTTTACAAATTTCTACGATTAAAAAAGAAATTATATTGTAAAAAAAAAATAGTACATAGGGACAACCATCGGTCACCTCCCCCAGTCAGTCCCCTCCCCCCAAAGTAAGAATCACTCCCTTAGGCACACTTAACCCCTTCAGCGCCCCTAGTGGTTAACCCCCTTCACTGCCAGTGTCATTTTTACAGTAACCAGTGCATATTTTATAGCACTGATCGCTGTAAAAATGACAATGGTCCCAAAATGGTGTCAAAAGTGTCCGATGTGTCCGCCATAATGTCACAGTCACAATAAAAATCGCTGATCGCCGCCATTACTAGTAAAAAAAAAATATTAATAAAAATGCTATAAAACTATGCCCTATTTTGTAGACGCAATAACTTTTGCGCAAACCAATCAATAAACGCTTATTGCAATTTTTTTTTAACCAAAAATATGTAGAAGAATACGTATAGGCCTAAACTGAGGAAAAAAATATAATTTTTTTTAAAAATTTGGATATTTATAATAGCAAAAATTAAAAAAATAATTGTGTTTTTTTTTTAAATTGACGAACTTTTTTTGTGATAGCGCAAAAAATTAAAACCGCAAAGATAATCAAATACCACCAAAAGAAAGCTCTATTTGTGGGGAAAAAAGACGTCCATTTTGTTTGGGAGCCACGTCGCACGACCGCGCAATTGTCATTCAAAGCGTGACAGTGCTGAAAGCTGAAAATTGGCCTGGGCAGGAAGGGGGTTTAAGTGCCCAGTAAGCAAGTGGTTAAGATCATTTTGATGTTTTTTTTTTTTTCTGATGGTGCAATCGGCTTTAAATAGCTCCTGAGTGGTAGGGAAGCTCCTTTCAAATACAATAAACTTGTTCTTGTACCAAAACAGCCCCTCATTACCCCCCTCTATTTATTTATTTTATGTTTTTCAGAGAAAAGTAAATACAAAGATGAATGTAAAACAACAAATTTAAAGCAACAATTCACAATTAACACACAAAAGAAGAAAAAAAAATAGAAATAATACAAAATAAAATATTATACATTTTTTTTTTCTATAAAATATGACTACTATAAATACAACCCCCCAAAACACACACCCTCTAAATAGAAAAGTAGCAGAATTCTCCTAAGCGGCACAATATTTAAAAATGAGAATATAAAACTTTGCCGACGTCACTCTACATATCTCTATTGTAGAGACATGGTAAATTTTCAGCACCAATGCCCCTAGCAAGAGCGATTTATGTGAATTGGGAGACTCGTCTTTAGCTACAGTATCTCTGCAGCAGTTCATATCAATGTCTCTTGCTGTGTTTTTTTTTTCCTAGTGCTTAAAAATATATACATTAATGTTTCAATTTATAAATTGTTAATTTGCATTGTGCAGGTTCTGGCATTTTTTTTACACATTCTTTTCTTTATTCGCTTTACTGCTATCAGCCTGCCAAGGGCTTTTGGCTGGTTTACACATATTTATATATATTGCACATATTTCACAGCTTTTTCCCTTACAAACACATACTTCTTAGAACATCAACATCAATATATATACTGTATATACATACAGTGGGTATAGAAAATAATCCCCCCCCCCCCTTAAAATAATCACATTTTGTTGCTTTGCAGCCTGAAATGAGGACAGACACGGTTTTTGTTTTACCCAGCTGTATTTACTTTAGTGCAACTTATAACATCCAAGTGAAAGATATAACACCAACATTAATAAAAAATAAAAAATAAATCTAAAGCAAAATCACTGAGTTGGAAAAAGGATCACCCCCTTGTGCCAGTATTTTGTTGAACCACCTTTTGCTTTAATTACAGACTTTAGTCTGTTGGGAAATGTCTCTACTAACTTCGCACATCTAGACTTTGCAATATTTGCCCACTTTTCTTTACAGAACTGCTGAAGTTCAGTTAAATTTGATGGTGACCGTTTGTGGACTGCATTCTTCAAGTCATTCCACAGATTTTCAATGGGGTTCAAGTCTTGGCTCTGACTAGGCCATGCAAGGACATTCACCCTTTTCTCCTTCAACCACTGTATGGTAATTTTTGCTGTGTGCTTTGGGTCATTGTCATGTTGGAAGGCAAACCTTCCAATTGACAACTTTCTTGCAGAGGGCAGAATATTGTCCTCAAGAATTTGACAATATTTTGCCCCATACATTTTTCCTTCTATCCTGACAAGTGCTCCAGTCCCCGCTGCAGAGAAACCCCCCATAACAGGATATTACCACCTCCATGCTTTACTGTAGCAATGGTGTTATTTGGATGGATTTCCACCAGACTTATGGTTTGGTGTTCAGGCAAAATAATTCATTTTCAGTCTCATCTGATCACCTTAAATGCACCTTGAAGATTCTGAGGCCACATGGAAAAAGGTGTTCTGGTCAGATGAGACTAAAACACACGTAGCAAAAGTTTGCAGTTTCAGCACAAACCATCTGAAGCCCTGTACACACGATCAGTTTGACTGATGAAAACCGTCCGATGGATTGTTTTCATCAGACAAACCGATCGTGTATGGGACCCATCAGTCTTTTTTCCATCGGTTTTAAAAAATAGAACATGTTTTAAAATTATCTGATGGATAAAAAACCGATGGCAATTTCCGATCGTCTGTGGGGAAATCCATCAGATAAAAAACCCACGCATGCTCAGAATCAAGTCGACACATGCTCAGTAGCATTGAATTTAATTTTTCTCAGCTCATCGGAGTGTTTTACGTCACCACGTTTGGAACGGTTGGTTTTTTGACTGATGGTGTGTAGGCAAGACTGATGGAAAACAGTTTCATTGGATTTCTGATGGAAAAATCCATCAGACGAAAATCCATAGGATATCTGATCGTGTGTACAGGGCTTGACTTCAACAGACCGCCTAAGGCCCAAGGACCAGCTTTTATCAAACGGTCCTGCTGGAAAATAAGCGATCAATCTTTCTTGTATCTCAACACTCTAACTGCTACATTTGCAGGAGCGCTTGTTCTTTTAAAAAACAACTGACTTACTCGCTGGATCACCAGATGAAAATAAAGGAAAGAAAGCCTAAAAAACAAACAAATGCAGCCATCACACTAAGAATTTGTAAGTTGCAATATAGTTTGTCTTTGGGTTTATTATTGCTTTAAAGTAAAACTCCCAGATGAGCCAACATCTATGGTAAACTTTCTTGTTAATGTGCACTTATTTGTTTTTCATTAAAGCCAAACTTCTATAGATATTGTAGATATTAAAAAAAAGTAACATATTCCATTTATATATCCCTTTAAAAATCAGTACATTTATTTTAAATTTATTGTAAACCTCATACATGAAATGTGAACAAAGCATAACCCTCTATAGTGTTTACTTGTCTCAATGCAGAGCACTAAGGGTCATTTCTGTCTGCTGCTTTGTTCCTCTGTTATCAGCGTGAGTCACTTCTGACAAGTTTTTCTGACACCAAGAGAAAAAAGGTGACAGGGGATTGACAACCTCAGCTCTGTTCCTGTGTGATGTGTGTGTGTGGAGGGAGAGGGGGGGTCTCTTCCTTCCAATCAGCTCTCAGAGCTTTCCTAACTGAGCTCCGCAATCCGTAACTTCAGCTCTCTGCCCCTTTTTTTTACCTCTCAGACAGGCTTTATAATTGAAAATAAGAGAAGACTGCAGATATACAAATACACCTTATGTAGGAGGATTTCATCTCGGTGTATCACCTGAGGCCAGTCACTTCACTGGGTATACAGTGGGGAAAATAATTATTTGATTCCGTGCAGATTTTGTAAGTTAGCCCGCTCTCATGATCATCCTTACCCCATGAGGCGAAATCTTGCATGGAGCTCCAGACCGAGGGCGATTGATGGTTATTTTGTATGTAGCGGGGTCTCCTTTAAGGCCCCGGGACTACATTACCCAGAACCTCGTTCAACACCCAGGGTGCATTTAGCCACCGCAGAGACTCATGGGAGGGGCTATATAAGAAGAGGGCGAGGCTGAGCTTGGCCTCTTTGGACACTGCGCTGCAATCAACAGGTCTTCCTGTGCAGATCTGCTGCAGTGCAGGGCTGGAAGCCAGGGCCTTGCACAACTTCCAGAGAGCCTTCCACCCCACTGCGGAGCTTGGGTGGCACCTGACTTTGTCGAGTTTGGACATCAGTTGGACCGGAGACCCGGTCGTTGCGGATACTGTGTGTGGAGACACAGTAGGTGGAAGTCCCGGACTGGGATCGCATCCAGAGTGGTGAGCGAGCACCTGCTCATTCATATAGACTGTACTTTGATTCGGCCTAGAGACTGCCTTGGCCCTCTGGGTTCTATTTTACTGTCCCACAGGAGACTAGTGGCGGAACTGAGTTGAGTAGTCTCCTGTGAGGGGTTCATTCTCCTTTTTATTTTCCTACCCTTTGGATTACAAATTACCATTCCTGTTGTGCACCACCAGTCAAGTTGCATGCGAAGAAATTGTTCTTCTAGAGACTAAGTTTAGATCTGGGTCAGGCCTGATCTGTAGTTAGAACTTTGGTTGCTGCGCCATAAGAGCGCATAGTTAGAGATAGTTGTACTTGGCGGGTAACTGTCTGCGTTATATTTTCTGCTGCAGGGCTCTGCAGACATATATGTGTTATGTGTTAACCTTATGCCTTTTACCCAAAGTAAAGAAACGTTATAATTTATCTGTTGCTATCAGTGTGTTGTTTTTATGCAAAGAGGTTACCCTTGCAATACAAATAGATTATGTGCATAAACTGTTAGATTGCGATAAGAGAACAATCCCTAGACTAGCTGTGCCAGAGTGGGTCGAGTAGATTTCCGGGGGTTGGCGGTGCTGCACACAGGGCCCGAAACAAAAATCCAGCGGCTCTCTTAACTGGGGGTAGCGCTACACGTATTTCCTCCATTTCCAAACAATCTCTCCAACAGTTGTCTCCTTCTCACCAAGGTTCTTGCTGATGGTCTTACTTGTTGTGTCACAGGACAGGCAGTGAGGAGAAATTATCCCTAAACATAGGGGTAGATATGGAGGGGGGGATAAGTGGATGGAAACCCCCGAGAACATCGGCGGCACAGCTAGGCACTAGCGCTGACACCGTGGATGTCGTGGCAGTAGGCACCTGGGGTATCTCTTGCAGGGTGCACCGGAACCAGAGGTTGTGACTTCCTGACATTTTTTTTTACATTTTCTTGGCAGCGCCACAGTGCCAATGCCAATTGAACTGAAGCCACTGCTTCTGCCACCTGCCAGACATCAAATAGATCAGTTCCAGTTCAGAGCTGAGGGTGGCTCTACTTAGCTTCTCCTTGGCTCTGTTCATATGGCTTAGCCAAGGGGAGGACTTCCCTTCACTCTGAACTGCTGTTGTATCTCTGGTCTAAGCTCTGGTGAGTACGTTCTGCAAAGAGGGTAGAGCTGTACTTGGGGGAATATTTGGACTGGGAGGCAGGTAGATTTGTACTGGGGGAGAGATCTGTATTGGGGAGCTGTACTAGGAAACTTTAGCTTGAGGGGGGGGGGTTTTGGTTGTACTCTGTTTACTGACCTGTGTATTATACTGACCTCTGCGTTACACACTCTTGACCCCTGCAACCGCAACCCTGCAATTGGACTTGTTTTTCCAGCACATCCCACAGATGCTCGATGGACTGATATCTAGAGAATTTGGAGGCCAAGTCAACATCTCAAACTCATTGCAGTGTTCCTTCAACCATTCTTGAACCAGTTTTGCAGTGTGATGTGTTAACGCTGTAGTAAACCGCACCTTTAGGTCTCATTCACACGAGGCGGATCCGCTCAGCAGAGTCCACCAGCTCAGCAGGAGATCTCTCCACTGATCTCTGCTTAGCCGGTGGATGACAGGTCCGTCTCTGCTCACTGAGTGGGGAGGGGCCTGTCAGAGCGCCTCTGATTCCTATGGAGAGATCAGACGAAAATGGACAGCCAAGACGGATGGCGAAGGTATCGCCATACGTCTGATTTTTAGCGGATCAGATGGCAGACGGGTGTCAGCGGACACATCTCCACTGACGTCCATCTCCCAAAGGAGTCAATGGATGGCCTGCTCGGATCCGTATGAAAGGGGCCTTAAACAAACAAAAAAAGACAATGGTATTATGTGCTAGTGTGCATTGCATACTAGCACATTATGAAATACGTACCTTGTGTAGCGGGGTGTTCCCCTTTAATGCAGAGAGACAAGAAGTTCCAGGTGAGAGGTGAGTCGGGAGGAAGTAAAGAGACATTATGGAAGTGAAAGCAGAGGAGAGAGAGACTACATCTCCCAGTACATCTTGCAGCACCCAGGGTGCATTGCTCCAGAACAGAGACTGCTGGGGCAGACTTTATAAAGGGGAGGCAGAGTTTTGGTCGGCCTCTTTGGACACCCCTCTCCTAGCAAGAGGATCTCTGTGCTGGGCTGCTGTGTGCACAAGGCCTGAAGCCTGGGCCGTGTGCTCCTTTCCAAAGAGCCCTCTGCCAGCCTAGCAGAGCCTTAGAGACATCTAATCCTCCTTGCTGCAGTACACCAGAAGGATTGAAGACTTGGATGTCGGTGGATTCCTGTTCCTAGACGAATCGATGGAGGAAAGGGACTTGGACTTGTCCAGGTGGTGAGAGCTGTTTAAAGACAGATACTTTATCTTTACTATTCGTTGGGATTACAAAGTTGTTCTTCAAGTGCACCACCGAGAGATTGCTAGCAAATATTGTTTCACTGAACTTCCATTTAGATCAGTCAGGCCTGACTGCATAGGTAGACATTGCTGGGTGTTAGTCTACCCATGAGGGGAAGTAGCTGTAAAAGGGCAGCGCTAGAGTTGCATAGCAATACTTTATTATTCTGATTACTCTGTTTATCTTTATTACTGTTTGTTGCAGGGATCTGCAACTTGTTATACTGTTGTTTATTACTTGCCCATTAGCCTCAGTAAAATATCTGGGTAAAGTACATTTGGTGTCAGTTCCGCTTACTTTAATAGGAGTTTTAAAGTATATTCTGTGTATGTTTGTTATAGGACTGCGTCACCAACAGTTGCGATCACGCGGTCCTATCTCTCTATCACCAGCTGTGCCACGGGAGGTTAGAGCCGATTGCCGGGGGTTGACAGCGGTGCACTGCAGGGCCCAAATCAATATCAGCGGCTCTCTTAACTGGGGGTAGCGCTACACGTGGGGGCTCGAGTCCGGGATCCTTGTACGTTGCACGCTGCAATCAAGCCGGTCAGAAGTACCAGCATGGACCCGCTGGCAATGTCACAGTGGTGCGCAGCGATTGGCGCCGATCCAACCGCGGCGGTAGTCATTGTACTCCCGGGGGAAAGATGGAAGGAAGAGGAGATAAAACAGCTCGTATTGTTACTGTCTCCGAGCCACAAAGCATGGGTGATGGATTTTAGGCCAGATCCAGTGATCTCGTTTACATACGCACTGGTAGAATGGAAAAAGGAAATCCCAGAGCATTTTAAAAGTCAGAGTATACAAGCCATAGATAATCAGATCTATCACTTGATACATACGCTGCCAGTGAAGGAAGAATGGTTTCAGACACCAAAGCCATCACCCCCACAATTATCTCCACCACTATCCCCTAAAGCAGAAAAGCTTAAGGAACTATTAAGCCCGGGATCACCGCTGGCCGCTATAGGGCCTGAATTGTTGAATGCTCTAGGAGACCTTGTAATTAAGTGCCAGAAAAGCAGTACGGTGCATGTGGAGGCCGGTTACCGGAAGCTTAGCACCTTCTCAGGGAAGCTCCCCGTCCCTGCGGGGGAGGAAGATTTTGACACTTGGGTGGAACAGGCATTGCAGGCAGTAGAAGCATGGGAGGTGCCTGAGGCACAGAAGAGACAGCGAGTCTTAGAAAGTCTGAAAGGTGCCGCGGCAGAAGCGGTGAGGAGCTTCCGGTTTGGAAATGAAAACTGTACAGCTCAAGATTGCCTGGCCATGCTGCAGGAAGAGTTTGGTCAGCTGGAGAAGGTGTCAGAGATGATTTATCAAATTGAACACACTCTCCAGCAGCCGAATGAGAAACTGTCAGAATATGTTAGAAGGCTGAACAGGCAGTTATGCAAGATTGTACTGAAGAAGGGAATGCTGCCCAAAGATGCAGATGAAGCACGCATGAAGCAGATCATGAGGGGAGCGCGGCGCTCAGACCCGGTCTGGCTGCACCTGAAAACCTCAGGAGGAGGAATGTCACTAACCTACTCTGATCTAATAAAAATTATTAGGGACGAAGAGGCGCTGCAGGAAGATCAGCAGGTGGCCAAGGCGAATGTCACACCTGTACCAGTGTTTGTCCATTCGGTCAAGAGCCCAGAAAGAGATGCGGAGGTTGACACTCTGAAATCGCAAATGGCCCAAGTGTTGGAGATGCTGACCTCTTTGATGGAGAAAGATCAGAGAAGACGAGAGAAACCGAGCCCAAGAAAGGAGTTGTTCCCGAACACCTCAGCACCGGCCTCCCTACAGGACCGAGAAGAGGTGATTTGCTATAACTGCGGAGGGAGTGGCCACTTTGCTAACGTATGCTCCAGCCCAAAGAAGAAGAGAACAGATAATTGCAAGCCGGCGGGAAACTCCAAAGGGCCCCGGTGAAGGAGTCAACCGGGTGCCCATCATCTTCAGTGCGCTCCAAACTAAAAAAAAAGGCCAAGAATGGAGGAGACAAAACTCCTAGGAGGAGGTATAGTACACTCCCACCAAGATGTACCCCAGAGGGAGGGGGCAAGACCCCTCAGTGGAAGTACAGCACCCCAAAGAAGGAACATCCACCTAAAAGGAACAATAACATCCCTCAGCAGGTTTGTGCCCCCATTGAGAGGGAGAAAGTCAATGCATGCCAGGCTCAGGAAAAATTAAAGTCCAAAAGGAGCAGGGCAAGGGTCGAAAGCCAAAAAAAAGAGGTGTGACCCCAGTCCGGCCATACCCAAAGGAACTGGTGGGCCCGTCTCCTACTGTGCCCATTCAAGTGGAAGGAGTCTATACTAAAGCTCTTTTGGACACCGGAGCACAGGTGACTTTACTATACCGGGACTTCTATGATAGGCACTTGAGTCATCTGCCTATCCAGAAGATAGAAGAGCTGGAGATATGGGGACTTGGAACCCAGAGTTTCCCTTATGATGGGTACCTGCCCATAAAGATGACTTTCGACCCATCCGTGGCTGGGAAGGCTGAAGTGTTTGACACCCTGGCAGTTGTGTGTCCCCGGCCGCCTGGAGCCAGCAAGATTTCCCTGATCATTGGGACAAACACGGATCTAGTCAGGAGACTCCTGACCCCTCTAGTGAAAGCGAGAAACCATTCAGCCACCAAAATCCATCCCATGCTAAAGACGGCCTACCAACGACTGGTCTTAGAGCAGAAGACCCCGGGAGAGGGGATAGGGAAGGTGTGGAGACTTGGCAGAGAAGGAGTAGTGCTACAGCCCGGAGAAGTAACCTGTCTTAGGGCCACTGTGAAGCTTTCGTGGGAACAACCTGGCCCCTTTGTCATGCTGGAATCAGACCCAAGGGAAGAGTCCTCAGGCCTGGAAGTGATACCAGAAGTGATTCCGTTCAAGGCTCTGAAGAAGGCCCATGGCAGAGTTCCGGTGAGTGTTAGGAACACTACGGGAGGACCCATGGAGATCCCTGCCAGAGTGTTGCTTGGTCAGGTGAGCCCTGCTGCCCCGGTCACTTGGTCCGAAGTCAAGGGGACGGGTGACGGAGGAGATGTTTGGGAGAAACTGTCCGTGGAAAACCCGAACCTACCCAGGGCTTGGAAAGAAAGAGCCAAGGCCCAGCTGACCAGGTGGGAGAAGATCTTTTCCGAAGATGAATTCGATGTGGGGTGTGCAAGAAGTGCCACCCATCGGATCCGCCTCCAAGAAGATAAGCCCTTCCGAGAGAGGGTCAGGCGGGTCCCCCTGGCAGATCTGGAGGATCTGAGGGAACAACTTGTAGAACTAAAGAAGACTGGTGTGATCCGGGAGTCTAGAAGTCCCTATGCCTCCCCAATCGTGGTGGTCAGAAAGAAGAATGGGTCGTTGAGGCTTTGTATCGATTACAGGACTCTCAACAGGAGAACCATCCCTGACCAATACACCACGCCAAGGATAGAAGATGCCCTACAAAGTTTGTCTGGAGCCAAATGGTTCAGTGTGATGGACCTCAAGAGTGGGTACTATCAAATCCCTATGCACCCAGAAGACAGGGAGAAGACAGCCTTCATAACCCCGGTGGGATTCTTCGAATTCAATAGGATGCCTCAGGGTCTGTCTGGAGCTCCTGCTACCTTTCAACGCCTTATGGAGAAGACTGTTGGAGACATGAATCTTATAGAAGTCCTTGTGTACTTGGATGATGTCATTGTCTTTGGAAGAACCTTGGAAGAACATGAAGCCAGGTTGGAGAAAGTATTGAGAAGACTCAGCGAAGAGGGACTTAAGCTTTCCCCCGAGAAGTGTCGGTTCTACCAGTCTTCTGTGAACTATCTGGGGCACATAGTGTCTGAAGAAGGGGTGGCCACAGATCCTGAGAAGTTGGAAGCAGTCACTTCCTGGCCACGACCCACCACAGTAACAGAGCTCAGATCCTTCCTGGGGTTCTGCTCCTATTATAGGAGGTTTGTGGAGGGGTTTGCTCGGATTGCCCGCCCGTTGAATGAATTGCTAAAGGCAGAAGGGGAAGAGGATGACTCAGGGCCCAGGAGGCCTGGTGAGTCAGTTCAAGATCAGTGGAATCCAAGGTGTGAAGAGGCCTTTCATGCTCTGAAGAGGAGCTTAACCACTGCCCCAGTCCTGGCCTACGCCGACCCTACCAGACCTTATGAATTACATGTGGATGCCAGCCATGAGGGTCTAGGTGGTGTACTCTACCAAGAACATGAAGGACAACTGCGACCAGTGGCCTATGTGAGCAGGAGCCTGACCCCCTCAGAAAAGAATTACCCCACTCATAAGCTGGAATTCCTGGCCCTCAAATGGGCGGTAGTAGACAAGCTAAAAGACTACTTGTATGGGGCAGAGTTTACTGTGAAGACAGACAACAACCCCCTGACCTACCTCTTCACCACCGCGAAACTAGATGCCACCGGACACAGGTGGTTGGCCGCATTGTCTGGATTCAACTTCAGTCTGAAGTACAGACCAGGAGCCGGAAATAGGGATGCAGATGCCCTGTCCCGGAGGTCTCATGCCACGACAAATGACTGGGAAGATTGGACCCAAGTGGCACCGGACGGGGTGCGGGCCCTTTGTCAAGGGGCTGAATTCCAAGCCAGAGGAGGCTCCAGAGCAGAAGAAATAGGGGTTACCATGGTAGGAGTCCCCAAACACTATTGTGGGGTAACTCAACTGGAGGAAGACAACCTACCGAGACTGTCCAAGAAGGAGTTGAGGTGTGACCAATTGGAAGACCCCATGGGGAGATTGGTCCTCGAAGCCCTGGAGAATCAGGATCCCAACAAATTCCTGCATCACCCCTCAAAGGAGGCTCGCCTGTTGAGGAAGGAATTGGACAGGCTACAGGTACATCAGGGAGTGGTCTACCGAAGGGGCCCCTCTGATGACTCAGAAGATAAGTGGCAGTTATTTCTTCCAGAGAAGCACCGAAAGACTGTACTAATTGCCCTGCATGACCATCATGGTCACCTAGGGGCAGAAAGGACCTTCCAGCTTGTCAGAAATCGGTTCTATTGGCCCTGCATGAGGGCAGAAGTAGAGGAGTATTGCCATTCCTGTGCACGATGCATTCAGAGAAAGACCCTACCCCATCAAGCTGCCCCAATGGGCCACTTACAGAGTCAAGGCCCAATGGATCTGGTATGCATTGACTTTCTCTGCCTCGAACCCGACCTGAGTGGATTGGGGAATGTTCTGGTAATAACCGACCATTTCACCCGCTATGCTCAAGCTTTCCCAACCAAAGACCAGAAGGCATCCACCGTGGCCAAGATACTTATGGAGAAGTATTTTGTCCATTACGGACTACCACAGAGACTCCACTCAGATCAAGGAAGGGACTTTGAGAGTCGGTTGATCCGAAGACTTTTGGATTCATTAGGAATAAAGAAGACCAGAACCACGCCTTACCACCCACAAGGAGATGCTCAGCCGGAGAGATTTAACCGGACCCTGCTCAACATGTTGGGAACCTTAGAAACAGAGAAGAAGCAACACTGGAGTCAGCACATATCAGCCCTAGTACATGCCTATAACTGTACCACAAGTGACGCCACTGGCTACTCCCCTTATCGACTTATGTTTGGGAGAGAAGCAAGGCTACCTGTGGACCTGGCCTTTGGCACTTCTATAGACAATACCTCAGCTACATCCCACAAGGGATACGTGGACAGACTTAGACGTAGCTTGCAGGTGGCCTATGAACAAGCCCAGGCGGCTTCGGATCAAAGGGGGGCCCGCAACAAGAGAAATTTTGATCTGAAGGTTCGAGTGCAAGATCTGCAGCCCGGGGACCGAGTACTGCTACGCAATCTGGGGGTCCCTGGAAAACACAAGCTTGCCGACAGGTGGAGATCTGAGCCCTATGTTGTCTGTAGGAAGTTGCCCGGTTTGCCTGTCTACAAACTAAAGCCAGAAGGAAAGGTGGGTCCACTGAAGATGTGGCATCGGAACCACCTGCTCCCACTTGCTGAGGCAGTCAGAATACCTCCCGTGAGAGACTCCCCTGAACCGGCCTCTATCCTGGATATTCCTAGGCCGAACACTCGGTCCCAGACCTCTCGAGCCAAAGATGGGGAGGCCTCCCAATTGAGTACAGAAGAAGGTGGAGAACTGGACTGGCTGTGGCCTCCCTCGACTCTGGGAACGTCCGCCATAGATCTCCCAAATGGAGGGGATACCCCAGATGCAACGCTGAATCCGGAGGCTACTGAATTCATACCCTTCAGTCCCTCAGCTGATTACTGGGAAGATGTTCCTGACACTTGCGCTGAGGAGGACTCTAGAGATTCCATACGTCAGTCGACTTCTGAATCAGAGGTTCCAGAACCAGCAATGTTACCTGAACTTACTCCTGAAGAAGAGCCTGTGGTGCCAGAGTCAGAAGCACCAAGAGAGCAGAGGGCTCGCAGAGTCATCAGGCCTCCCAAGAAACTAACTTACCCCCAAATGGGGACGAGCTCAGAGGACTCTGTTGTAACGGCTAGGAGAAGTGTTGAACAACCTGATCCTTCCACCGTCCATTTGGTGGAGGGCAACCCCAGCTCACTCTCTGGCACAGTTAGGCAGGCCACTCATGGTAGTGTGACCTGTGGGCAAGAGAGTTCCATCCCAAAGTTTTGGTGGGAATTCCCTATGCCAACATCATGCTCGACATTGTCCAAAATGGTAAACAGTATTTGTTGAAGTTTATCTTTGGGGACCAAAGAGTTCAAGTGGGGGGAGTGTGTAGCGGGGTGTTCCCCTTTAATGCAGAGAGACAAGAAGTTCCAGGTGAGAGGTGAGTCGGGAGGAAGTAAAGAGACATTATGGAAGTGAAAGCAGAGGAGAGAGAGACTACATCTCCCAGTACATCTTGCAGCACCCAGGGTGCATTGCTCCAGAACAGAGACTGCTGGGGCAGACTTTATAAAGGGGAGGCGGAGTTTTGGTCGGCCTCTTTGGACACCCCTCTCCTAGCAAGAGGATCTCTGTGCTGGGCTGCTGTGTGCACAAGGCCTGAAGCCTGGGCCGTGTGCTCCTTTCCAAAGAGCCCTCTGCCAGCCTAGCAGAGCCTTAGAGACATCTAATCCTCCTTGCTGCAGTACACCAGAAGGATTGAAGACTTGGATGTCGGTGGATTCCTGTTCCTAGACGAATCGATGGAGGAAAGGGACTTGGACTTGTCCAGGTGGTGAGAGCTGTTTAAAGACAGATACTTTATCTTTACTATTCGTTGGGATTACAAAGTTGTTCTTCAAGTGCACCACCGAGAGATTGCTAGCAAATATTGTTTCACTGAACTTCCATTTAGATCAGTCAGGCCTGACTGCATAGGTAGACATTGCTGGGTGTTAGTCTACCCATGAGGGGAAGTAGCTGTAAAAGGGCAGCGCTAGAGTTGCATAGCAATACTTTATTATTCTGATTACTCTGTTTATCTTTATTACTGTTTGTTGCAGGGATCTGCAACTTGTTATACTGTTGTTTATTACTTGCCCATTAGCCTCAGTAAAATATCTGGGTAAAGTACATTTGGTGTCAGTTCCGCTTACTTTAATAGGAGTTTTAAAGTATATTCTGTGTATGTTTGTTATAGGACTGCGTCACCAACAGTTGCGATCACGCGGTCCTATCTCTCTATCACCAGCTGTGCCACGGGAGGTTAGAGCCGATTGCCGGGGGTTGACAGCGGTGCACTGCAGGGCCCAAATCAATATCAGCGGCTCTCTTAACTGGGGGTAGCGCTACACTTAGATCAAAGCCCTCCAGCGGTCCGCTGTCACCACTGACAGGGCTTCCATCTTCATTCGGTCTTCCTTTCGGTTTTGAATGCTTTGCCCTTCTGATTGGCCAAGCCGCGGCAAAGAGCTCTGAAGGGACGGCACTTGTATGCTGACCCTTCAGAGCTCATGTGCCGGTAATGACACCGGCTGCATGCAGTGTGAATATCTTCTAAATAGTGCAAGTTAACCTCCCTGGCGGTATGATTCTGTCTGGAATTTTGTACCAAAAGCCGTACAATTATTTTGCATGGAAATTTGGTGTTATGTATTGTAGGCCTGCGATTCTTAGTAATTACTTACTTAAACCTGACCAAACAGGAGTCTAGTATACATCCCGGGTATGATAAAGTTTGAGGCCTGGTTCACACTTGTCCGACAAACGCTCCGACATTAGGAGCTCATGTCGCATGACGTGTGAAAATCAATGAATCCCTATGAGAGCCGTCTTAACTGGTCCGACACAAGTCGATCCGACATTAAAAATGCTCCCTGTACTACTTCTGTCCGACTTTGATCCTACTTCAGCCCATTGAATATCATTGAAGTCGGATCAAAGTAGGATCCTTGTCCTAACCATCCGACATTTGACATCCGACATGGTGATTACAGCAGCAGTAAAAGGAATTTATCTCACCCTGGGATTGTTTTGATTGGTCAAAGGACAAGTCAGACTAGCACAATGTCGGATCAAAGTAGTATCCTGTTCATGAATGTCGGATGGATGTCGGACCAATGTAGGATCAATGTCGGACTGATGTCGCAGAGCAAAGTAGGATGAAAGTCGGATGAATGTCGTGTAGTATCAGTGTGAACCCAACACAAAATCATAAATTATAATATAATAAATAACTATAAATAATTATAACAAATAGTAATGTAATTATAATAAAAATTATTCAATAATGTAATCAAATAAAAAACACTGAAATTTGCTCAGTTGCAAAATTGTCGCTGTCATTAGATTTAGTGTTTGATGACGAATTTCCCCACAAATCGCTATCGCTCAATTCTGCAAGTGATTCTAATTGATTGTCGCTGTTTTTTAGCTGGTCTAAAACCACTTTTGACATAAAGGGACACTTTTTGGTTGCTATGGACAATCTCCAGTTTCCAGGCAGAGAACAGTTTTTATAATATAAAAGTGCATGCAGGACACTGGACAGACCACTAGGGACAAAGGGGGTGTGTAATTATTACATACAGTACTGTAATCTGTAAGATTACAGTATACTGTATCTATACTATGTGTTTCACTTTTTGAATTTGGCGCCGAACTCCGCCCCCGTGCGCCGCAACGTCGCAGGGAACGGAGCTCAGCACTCGGCAGTGTGAATCGAGCGAGACACTGCGGGAGGACATCGCAGGATCCAGGGAACAAGGTAAGTAACTTCCCCTGGATACTGCGATGCAGCCTGAGTCAGGCTCGGGGTTACCGCTTTTAGCATTAAAAATTCACCCCGAGCCTGTACCTACAGGCATACCTTCCAACTTTTTGAGATGGGAATGAGGAACACCTATCAGCAAAAGTATGCAGGCATAGGACACACCCTTTGCCACGCCCCCTTAAAGGAGAATAGTACAAAAAACAAGATTGGTTAAGCCCACAAGTGCTTTTTTTTACCACTACTTTTCCTTTATATTGGCTTTTGGAATTTACAAATGCAGCAATTTAGAAATCAGATGAAAGGTTTAGCACTGAGAAACACTTTTTGATAGATAAAAAGTGCATTTAATATACAATTGTATAGATCAGACCAAAATGAGGGACAAATGAGGAGGAATGAGGGACATTGCTCCAAAACAGGGACAGCCCCTCGAAATCAGGGACAGTTGGGAGCCTATGCCTACATGTAAGTCTTTTTATAGGCTTACCTGTAGGTACAAGTTTAAAAAAATAAGACTTTACTACCACTTAAAATCAACGCATGGTGTGAATGGGCTCAAAAAGTGTCCAGGTGTAACTACAAGTGGCAGCAAACCCTAACAGATTCTGGCTAATGCTGTTGCTCATATACTTTTTCAGATTGATCAATATTTTTTTTTTTTAAATATCCTTGTTTATTATATTGTATTAAAATCCTGTTGATTTTTTTAAACTATTTTAAGTAGCATTAACAGGATGGGTGAGAGGGAGGAATCGCAACGACACTCATGAGACCCTCCTGGATATAGTGAGAAACCATTGATGCAGAACTAACAGTGTGATAATTTCCCTTCTAAGGGCATAGGAGGTGACACTGGTGACAGGTTCACACCATGGGATAAAAAGATATAGGAGAGGAGCAGAAGAGACATAAAGTTACACCTCACTGCACATCTACAGGTTCATCGAAAACTGCAAACATACGAGAAGGTGCGGAAATTGTCTGCTGCTCTCTTCAAGAGAGCAAATATACAGTATGACCTTATTAACCTTTATCTTTTTCGGTGAAAAAAAAAATGAAAAGTGTAACAAAGGATTCGTTATTTTTTAGTAGTTATTTTATTTATGAACATTTGTCTGATCTGCATACATAGCCCTACATAGTGATAGTCCTATAACAGCTCAATGTCAACGTTCCTTACTTTTTTTATTCATAGATTGTATGATTCTCTGCAGAAAGAACACATCTGCACCGATCAGCCCCAACATTATGATGACCCACCAAAGATTGAGTAGTTCTCCCTTTTGCCATTACAACAGACCCTTTGGCCACCAAAACAGCACTGACCCATTGTGGCGTGGACACCAGTAGACCTCTGAAGGTACTCTATGCTGTGGTATCTGGCACCAGGCTGTAAGTAGCAGATCCTTTAAGTTCTATAAGTTGTAAGGTGGGGCCTCCATGGATCAGACTTGTTTTTCCAGCACATCCCACAGATGTTCGATGGATTGAGATCTGGAGAATTTGGAGGCCAAGTCAACATATCAAAATCACTGTGTTCCTCAAACCATTCTTGAACCACTTTTGCAGTGTTGCATGGCTCATTATCTTGCTGAAAGAGGCCACTGCCATCAGGGAATATCATTTCCATGAAGGGGTATACTTGGTCAGCAACAATGTTTAGGTAGGTGGTATTGTCAAAGTAACATCCACATGAATGGCAGGACCAAGGCTTATCAGCAGATCATTGCCCAGGGCCTTTTCCGGCCTTTTCCGGCTTGCCTGCTTCCCATTCTGCACCCTGTTGCCATCTCTTCCCCAGGTAAGCAACGCACCCAGTCATCCACATGATGTAAGAGAAAATGTATCGGGCCAGGCCCCCCTCTTCCATTGCTTCCTGTTCTGATGCTCACATGGCCATTGTAGGCATATTTGGCTGTGGACACGGGTCAGCATGGGCACCCTGGCCGGTCTTTGGTTACGCAGCCCCATACACAAAAAACTATGATGCCCATTTTTTCTGCTTTCAACACACCAGCTTCAAGGACATGTTTACTTGCTGCCTAATATATCCCACCGACTTTCAGATGCCATTGTAATGAGATAGTCAATGTTATTCACTTTACCTGTCAGTGATCCTAATGTTATGGTTGATTGGTGCACATACATAAACAAGGCTGTTTTTTTATCCCTTTAAAGTGGTTGTAACCCTTAAAAAAATTACAAGCTCCTGTCCCTTTACGGCACAAGATACAGCACAGTGTTTTTGCCATGTCAGTTGTCCCTTTCTATGTTCTACAGTACCTTGGTGATCCTGCCTGTTCCTGCCTTCCCTCTGTAAACTGACCACGTTTATCATGGCTGCTAATCTCTGATATTGTGGTCAGTTTACATGCCTCCGTCATCTCCTCAGCATCTCTGCATCTCCCCCACCCTCTCTCCCTGTCAGTTCTGTAGTCTGTGTGAGGCCAATCTCCTGCCCTTCCCTCTCCTCCCTGTTAAATTCTATTCTCTGCAGCTGCTCCAGTGCTTGTAAAGTAAAGAAACATGTATTAATTACTTTGATCCTCTCTGTATTAGGTCCCTGTTCAGTACAGTGTGTGTGTTTTTCAAAAATGTGAATGCTAAATACCTTCTTTGCAGAGCCCTGCTGTGCAGACACATGACCTCCCTCAGCTAGCTTGTATTTATCATAGATAAATCTCAGCCCCTCCCACTGTACTCACTCGGTAAGGGAAGCAAAGGAAGGTCACATGACAGGACAGCAGGGCTCTGCAAAGAAGGTATTTAGCAATATAATTTTAAGAAAACACACAAACACTGTACTGAACAGCAACCTAAAACAGAGAGAATCCAGTTAATACAGGTGACTTTATGTATTTATTAATACAGGTGACTTTATAACAACTTTAAGTGACTCTGTCATTTATAATAAATAAATAAAATAAAAAACTTAAAAATCTGCTAGCAGGTACCTGTGCTGCTAGCACATAGAAAAGTTGGATTGCGGCTTTCTCACAAAAAGCAGTGGCACAACTCTTTGGCGGTCCGAAATGTCCCTACCCCTAAACATTACTCTAATAAACAGCTTGATCGCTCCCTGAGCATTGCTGTTAATTGTAGCAGTGGCGTCGCTAGGGGGTGCTACAGGGGGTGCACCATCCAGAGAGTGACAAAAGCCGGAACACACCTCCAGCACTGCATCTGCACCTAGCTTGTGTTTTCCTCCTCTCCCTACTGTGCTGATTCCAGAGCCGGTCACTATCTGTTCTCTGCCCGGGCAGCGCAGCTGCACACTGTCCTCTTCTCTCCAGCTGCCACCCGGGTGTTCCGTGTACATGAGCTACCCAAGCTGGTGCGGTAACAGGCGGGGGTGTGGGCTTGCTATAGAGGGGTGTCCTCCGCTGCCCGAGGTGAGGTGTTGTGACAGGTGTGGGGGGGAGGGCATGGTTACACCTGAGCCGCTCAGAACTGCTGTGATGCTGTGATAAGAGGGAGGACCGTTTGTGTCAGGCGCCCTGTTCTCGTCTGTTAACGTGTGTGTGTGTGTGGGGGGGGGGGGGCTTGATGATCAGGTTGGTTTTTGCTGCTGGACACAGCTATATTATATGGAGGGGGTAGTTTGTCCTGAGGGGGGGTCTGTAATGATGGAGGGGGGGTGGTTTGTCCTGAGGGGGCTCTGTACTGATGGAGGGGGGTGATTTATCCTGAGGAGGGGTCTGTACTGACGGAGGGGGGTGGTTTATCCCGAGGAGGGGGTCTGTACTGATGGAGGGGGATGGTTTGTCCTGAGGGGGGTCTGTACTGATGGAGGGGGGTGGTTTGTCAAGACGGGGGTCTGTACTGATGGAGGGGAGTGGTTTGTCCTAAGGAGCAGGTATGTACTGATGGAGAGGGGTGGTTTGTCCTCCGGGGGTCTGTACTGGTGGAGGGGGTGGTTTGTCCTGAGAAGGGGGTCTGTACTGATGGAGGGGGGGTGGTTTGTCCTGAGGGGAGTTTGTACTGATTGAGGAGAGTGATTTTTCCTGGGGGGGTCTGTACTGATGGAGGGGGGTGGTTTGTACTGAGGGGGGTCTGTACTAAGGGGGGGTCTATACTGAGGTGGAGGCCTATACTGAAGGAGGGGGTCTATACTGATGGAGGGGGTTTATACTTAGTGGGGGGGCTCTATACTGAGGGGGGACTATACTTTGTGGAGGGAGGGTCTGTAGTGAGGGGGGATTATACTTGGAGGGGGGTCTGTACTGACAGAGGGGAGTCTATACTTAGTGAAGGGGGATCTGTACTGAGGTAGGACTAGAATTCATGTAGGGTGATCTATACTTAGTGCAGGTGGGTCTGTACTGAGGGAGGACTAGAATTGGTGGAGGCGGTCATTATTAATGGAGAGGGGTCTGTACTGAGAGGCGACTATAGTTGGTGGAAGGGGGGTGACACCATGTTTTACCACCGTGTTTTTTAAGTGCAAATCATCCTCTGATTGGAAGAGGTAGAGAGGCAAAATGGTAATGTCACTCTCTCTACCTTGTCCAATCAGAAAACGCTTTGAATTAATTCAGAGAAAGCAAAGCATTCTCTGAATGCGCCTGTATTGAGCATCCTGTATTCACAAGGCATCAGGCTGGCTGCTCAGCGCAGGACCCGGAAACAAGTGGATATAGCAGTGTCTACTTCAGGATATTTCAGCTTCCAGTGGCATCGGCCAGTAGAGATGGGCTGAACACCCCCTGGTTCGGTTCGCATCAGGAACTCTCGAACATGGAAAGTCTATGGGACCTGAACTTGAAAAATCAAAAGCTCCAATTTTGAAGGCTTATATGCAAGTTATTGGCCATAAAAAGGGTACGGGACTGGGGTAATGCCCTGGGGGACATGTATTAACCACTTAAGCCCCGGACCATTTGGTAGCTAAAGGACCAGAGGTGAATTCAGAATTTTGCACTGCGCTGCTTTAACTGTAAATTGTGCGGACATGCAATGTTGTACCCAAACGAAATTTGCTTCCTTTTCTTCCCACAAATAGAGCTTTCTTTTAATGGTATTTGATTGCCTCTGCGATGTTTATTTTTTGCGATATAAACGGAAAAAGACCGAAAATTTTGAAAAAAAATGATATTTTCTACTTTTTGTTATAAGAAAAATCTAATTAACTCAATTTTAGTCATACATTTAGGCCAAAATGTATTCAGCCACATGTTTTTAGTAAAAAAAATGTCAATAAGCGTATATTTATTGGTTTGCGCAAAAGTTATAGAGTTTACAAACTAGGGTACATTTTCTGAAATTTACACAGCTTTAAATTTATGACTGCCTATCTCATTTCTTGAGGTGCTGAAATGACAGGGCAGTACAAAACCCCCCCAAATGACCCCATTTTGGAAAGTAGACACCCCAAGGAAATTGCTGAGAGGCATGTTGAGCCCATTGAATTTTTATTTTTTTTGTCTTAAGTGATTGAATAATGACAAAAAAAAAAAAAAATTACAAAAAGTTGTCACTAAATGATATATTGCTCACACATGCCATGGTTATATGTGGAATTGCACCCCAAAATACATTTTGCTGCTTCTCCTGAGTACGGGGATACCACATGTGTGGGACTTTTTGGGAGCCTAGCCGCGTACGGGACCCCGGAAACCAAGCACCGCCTTCAGGATTTCTAAGGGCGCAAATTTTTGATTTCACTCCTCACTACCTATCACAGTTTCGAAGGCCATAAAATGCCAAAATAGCACAAAACCCCCCCAAATGACCCCATTTTAGAAAGTAGACACCCCAAGGAAATTGCTGAGAGGCCTGTTGAGCCCATTGAATATTTTTTTTTTTGTCCCAAGTGATTGAATAATGACAAAAAAAAAATAAAAATTACAAAAAGTTGTCACTAAATGATATATTGCTCACACATGCCATGGTTATATGTGGAATTACACTCCAAAACTAATTTTTCTGCTTCTCCTGAGTACGGGGATACCACATGTGTGGGACTTTTTAGGAGCCTAGCCGCGTACGGGACCCCGAAAACCAAGCACCGCCTTCAGGATTTCTAGGCACAAATTTTTGATTTCACTCCTCACTACCTATCACAGTTTCGAAGGCCATAAAATGCCAAAATAGCACAAAACCCCCCCAAATGACCCCATTTTGGAATATAGACACCCCAAGCTATTTGCTGAGAGGCATGGCGAGTATTTTACAGCTCTCATTTGTTTTTGAAAATGAAGAAAGAAAATATATATATATATATATATATATTTTTTTTAAATTTTCAAAACTTTGTGACAAAAAGCGAGATCTGCAAAATACTCACAATACCTCTCAGCAAATAGCTTGGGGTGTCTACTTTCCAAAATGGGGTCATTTGGGGGGTTTTTGTGCCATCTGGGCATTCCATGGCCTCCGAAACTGTGATAGGCAGTGAGAAGTGAAATCAAAAATTTACACCCTTAGAAAGCCTGAAGGGGGTGCTTGGTTTTTGGGGTCCCATACGCGGCTAGGCTCCCAAAAAGTCTCACACATGTGGTATCCTCGTACTCAGGAGAAGCAACAGAATGTATTTTGGGGTGTAATTCCACATATGCCCATGGCATGTTTGAGCAATATATCATTTAGTGACAACTTTGTGCAAAAAATAAAAATAAAATTTTCGTTCTTCCGCAACTTGTGTCAACATATAAAATATTCCATGGACTCGACATGCCTCTCAGTATATAGCTTGGGGTGTCTACTTTCCAAAATGGGGTCATTTGGGGGGGGTTTGAACTGTTCTGGCATTTTATACACAACATTAGGAAGCTTACATCCACTCTTCTAACCACTTGAAGACAAAGCCCTTTTTGACACTTTTTGTTTACATGAAAACATTTTTTTTTTTGCAAGAAAATTATGTTGAACCCCCAAAAATTATATATATTTTTAAAGCAAAGGCCCTACAGATTAAAATGGTGGGTGTTGCATTTTTTTTTTCTACACAGTATTTGCGCAGCGATTTTTCAAACGCATTTTTGGGGTTAAAAAATACACTTTTTTAATTTTAATGCACTAAAACACACTATATTGCCCAAATGTTTGATGAAATAAAAAAGATGATCTTAGGCCGAGTACATAGATACCAAACACGACATGCTTTAAAATTTCGCACAAACGCGCATTGGCGACAAACTACGTACATTTTTAAAAGCCTTTAAAAGCCTTTACAGGTTACCCCAATAGATTTACAGAGGAGGTCTACTGCTAAAATGACTGCCCTCGATCTGACCTTTGCGGTGATACCTCACATGCATGGTGCAATTGCTGTTTACATATGACGCCAGACCGACGCTTGCGTTCGCCATTGGGCAAGAGCAGGGCAGGACAGGGGTGCTTTTTTTTTTATTTTATTTTTTATTATTAATTTTGCTTTTTTATTTTATTTTTAAATTGTTCCTTCAAAGTATTTTTTTTTAATCATTTTTATTGTTATCTCAGGGAATGTAAATATCCCCTATGATAGCAATAGGTAGTGACAGGTACTCTTTTTTTGAAAAAACTGGGGTCTTCTAGACCCTAGATTTTTCCTCTGCCCTCAAAGCATCTGACCACACCAAGATCGGTGTGATAAAATGCTTTCCCAATTTCCCAATGGCGCTTTTTATATCCGGGGGGGCATTCCCTCCCACTGCTTGTAAAAGCAGTCCAGAGGCTAATTAGCCGCTAGGATTGCTTTTACATGAAAGCCGGCCGCAGGCTGAAAAGAATGATACCAAGATGATACCTAAACCCGCAGGCATCATTCTGGTATAAACATTCAAAGTCCAGCAACATACCAGTACGTTGCTGGTCCTTGTTGGACATGTATTGTAATCTTTTTTTTTCATGCAGCCAGTTGGCTGAACGAAAAAAGAGATTGATCGGTGGGTATGCCCACCATTAGAATACCGCCCTTCATCCACCCACTTCCAATGATGGGCATACACGCACCATTTATATATGCCGAAGCATGGGGGCATCCTCCCACAAAAAAGTTATGCCGCACACACATGGTCGGACTTTTCCACGGGCAAGCCTCCGTCGGAATTTCAACCGTATGTACGCGGCATTAGGAGCAAAATCGCTCCTCCGCTCCTGCTGCCCCAATGCTTCGGCATATATGCTTTTTTTATTTAACTGTGGTGGTGAAATCACCTCCTGCAGCACTGGAGTCGCAGGGATCAGGCCTGTCTCTGCAAACGCTGCAGTTATGTGTGTTGTGTTTTGCAAGTGACAGCGATCGATCAATACTGCACTTGGGTGGCCTGGGCTGGACTGAGGGGCAAAACGCAGGTGCCAGCGGGTATCTGGGCTGATCCCGCTAACACTGCGTTTTTGGGAACCCTAAACTGCTGGGGACGCTAGTATAGATCTGATCAGATCAGATATTGATCTGTTCAGATACTATACCACTAAGGGGGGTGTATGCTTCACGCGTGGGTGTTAGCGTTACTGGCACTAACCTGACGCTGCCTGGGGTGTGACGCAGACCCTATCTGACGCTAAAACCTAATTGATATCACCCGCCGGGCGATCAGGGGGTTAAACCTTTATTGGGTTATATACGGCGGGTGCCCTGACACTATAAAAAGCAAACTAACTAACCAGCGTCACCCGTAACACTTATATGGTGATCACTGGTGAAAGGGTTAACTAGGGGCAATCAGGGGGTTAAAACCTTTATTAGATAATATATGGGGGTACCTGACGCTATAAAAACCTGCGGCGAACCTAAAAAAAATTACTGGCTACCGATCTGCATCACCGACACTAAGACAGCGATCAGAAAAACGATCGCTTAGCGACAGTGGTGATAGGGGGTGAAAGGGTTACCTGGGGAGCGATCAAGGGGGTTAAACCTTTACTAGATAATATATTGGGGTATCTGACGCTATAAAAACCTGCGGCGAACCTAAAAAAAATTACTGGCTACGATCTGCATCACCGACACTAAGACAGCGTTTAGAAAAACGATTGCTTAGCGACAGTGGTGATAGGGGGTGAAAGGGTTACCTGGGGGGCGATCAAGGGGGTTAAACCTTTATTAGATAATATATTGGGGTACCTGACGCTATAAAAACCTGCGGCGAACCTAAAAAAAATTACCAGCTACCGATCTGCATCACCGACACTAAGACAGCGTTTAGAAAAACGATCGCTTAGCGACAGTGGTGATAGGGGGTGAAAGGGTTACCTGGGGGCCGATCAAGGGGGTTAAACCTTTATTAGATAATATATTGGGGTACCTGACGCTATAAAAACATGCGGCGAACCTAAACAAAATTACTGGCTACCGATCTGCATCACCGACACTAAGACAGCGTTTAGAAAAACGATCGCTTAGCGACAGTGGTGATAGGGGGTGAAAGGGTTACCTGGGGGGCGATCAAGGGGGTTAAACCTTTATTAGATAATATATTGGGGTACCTGACGCTATAAAAACCTGCGGCGAACCTAAAAAAAATTACCGGCTACCGATCTGCATCACCGACACTAAGACAGCGTTTAGAAAAACGGTCGCTTAGCGACAGTGGTGATAGGGGGTGAAAGGGTTACCTGGGGGGCGATCAAGGGGGTTAAACCTTTATTAGATAATATATTGGGGTACCTGATGCTATAAAAACATGCGGCGAACCTAATAAAAATTACTGGCTGCCGATCGGCATCACTGACGCTAAGACAGCGATCAGAAAAATGATCGCTTAGCGACAGTGGTGATAGGGGGTGAAAGGGTTATCTGGGGGGTGATCAGGGGGTTAAACCTTTATTAGGGGGGTTAGGGGGCTACACTGGACCTAAAACTGAATGTACTGACACTTTTACAGTCACAAATGTCACTGATTGCAGTGATCAGTAAATAAATGGTCACTGCAATCAGTGACACTGTGACTGGGGGCTGGGGGGGTGATCTGGGGGGTGATCTGGGGGTGTCTGGGGGGGCAATTTATGTCCCTATGTGTTCTGGTGTCAGTGTAGTGTTGTGTGCACTGACCTGATGTCTTCTCTTGTACGGCACTCGGTATATGTGAGCGCCGCACCAGAGATGACATCACTTCCTCCTGCTTCCTCTGCCTGACACAGACAGAGGGGGCATTTCCATTCGCCGGGAGCGATCGCGAGGGGGTGGCCGGAAACGAATGGCTGCCCCCTCATCCCGGAACGCACCCGGACACTTAGCCACCGCTCACTGTATAGGAGGGGGGTCCGATTGGACCCCCCAACTATACAAAGGCAATCACGTATGCTCTACGTGATTGTGCCTGTCGGTGCCATTCTGCCGACGTATATATACAGTGAGCGGTCGTTAAGTGGTTAATGTAAAAAAAAAAAATTTAAATCCTTCTTAAAGGAGCAGTGATTTTAATGATGCTTAAAGTGAAACATTAAAAAAAAAATCCTTTGGGTCTGGTATGGATTTTAAGGGGAACACCACACCAAAAATAAAAAAAACAATGTGGGGTCCTCCCAAAATCCATACCAGACTGTTATCCGAGCATGCAGCCTGGCAGGCCAGGAAGGGGGGGGGGCTTCTTCCCCGCAACCCTGGGTGGTGGTTGTTGGGGTCTGCGGGCAGGGGGCTTATCGTAATCTGAAAGCCGTCTTCATCAAGAGGGCCTCCCCTATGTGAAGGAGTAGGGGGTACCCCTACTCATTCACCAAAAAAGTATCAAAAAGAAATAAAAACAATTACAGTTTTTGACAATCCCTTTATTACAAATAAAAAAAATATCCCCCCGATGTAGATCCATCGTCAATCATGACGCCCAACGCATACTCGTTCACATGGGGGGAGGGTCAGGATCTGGGGGACCCCTTGTTAAAGGGTGCTTCCAGATTCCGATAAGCCCCCTGCCCACAGACCCCCACAACCACCGCCCAGAGTTGTGGGGAAGAGGCCCTTGTCCCCATTGTGAGGGGGTTAGCTCGGCAGCGGGTGTGTGTGACCCCCGGGATGGGCTCCCCACACAAAACAGGCCCAGCAAACGGAGGTTGTGGTTTTCAAAATCAAAAAGGTGCGGTTTATTTTCTATTTACAGTGACAAAACACAGCAAAGCAAAAGAAACATAAACAAAATAAATCCTGGTCAACTTGACCTCTGACTAAACATACAGGTTTCCTAACTAACAACTGGGATCAGCCTAGTGCTGTCCTAGTCCCTAAGTCCCTGGTTTTAAATGTCCAAGCAAATAGCCACACAGGCTTTGTCTCACCGCACAGGGGTTCACTCTCCCTAGACAGTCCACACAGGTCTGGTTCCAGGCATGAGCAAACACCTAATGAATCTGGGAGTTCTTATAGAGGCCTAAATGAGCTGACAAGCTTCAGCTGGTCTCATCAACTCCCTGTCTGCACGACGCCCCACACTCTCCCTAGAGGTATGAGTCATCCATGAGCCCACTAGCCTCAGCTGGGCTTATACAACTCTCCACCTAGTTGTATAAGTCGGCGTAAAGCCTGAATCTGGGCGAAATATATCTACCCCCCTGGATGCAACCAGGTGACTTTACCTTCCTGCTGTCACATACCCCCCCCTCTTGTTTTAACCTCGGGGTTGGAACACCAGCAATCAGGCATTCATGTACTCGAGACAAAGCATCCACATTCCCCATTTGAACGCCAGGGCGATGCTTTACTGTGAAGTTGAATTCCTGGAGGGCCAGGAACCACCTATTCACTCTTCTATTTGTTTCCTTGTTTTGAGCCATCCACTTTAACGGAGCGTGATCCGTAACCATGTCAAAGTGCCTACCTAGCAGGTAGTACCGAAGGGAATCTAGAGCCCACTTCACCGCTAAACACTCCTTTTCAACGGTGGCGTAATTTACCTCATGGGACTTCAACTTCCTGCTGAGGTAAATGACTGGGTGCTCTTCCCCGTTCCAGACCTGGGACAATACTGCTCCTAACCCCACATCTGACGCATCACTTTGTACGACAAAGTCTTTAGAGAAGTCGGGTGAGTACAACACTGGCTGGCTACATAAGGCTTGTTTCAAGAATTGGAATGCTGCCTCAGCCTCGGGGGTCCATTTAATCATGACCGACCCTTTCCCCTTCGTCAGGTTGGTTAGGGGCACAGCCTTAGAAGCAAAGTGGGGAATGAATCGCCGATAATACCCAGCGATTCCCAGAAAGGCTCGTACCTGCTTCTTGCTGTTGGGACGTGGCCAACTCTGGATGGCCTCGATTTTGTTGAGTTGGGGTTTTATTACTCCCCTCCCAATGGTGTACCCAAGATATTTGGCCTCCTCCTGCCCAATGGTACACTTCTTGGGGTTAGCCGTAAACCCCGCTTCCCGAACAGAGTCCAGGACTGCTTGCACTTTTGGCAGATGTGAGGCCCAATCTGTGCTATGGACAATTACGTCATCCAGGTAA
Organism: Rana muscosa; assembly: GCA_029206835.1. Taxonomy (NCBI): domain Eukaryota; kingdom Metazoa; phylum Chordata; class Amphibia; order Anura; family Ranidae; genus Rana; species Rana muscosa. The sequence continues at coordinate 63,910,002 of CM055128.1, forward strand.
GCCGCAGCATACTTCCGATGGGGCCTCAGCATCTGGTCCATTTTCCGCTGGAATGTGGCCGGCGCATTCTGTAACCCGAACGGCATTCTTTTATATTGGAACGCCCCGTCTGGGGTTACAAATGCGGTTTTCTCTTTGGCCGACTTGGCCAGGGGGATTTGCCAATACCCTTTTGTGAGGTCAAGAGTCGTCATGTATCGGGCTGTTCCCAGCCGGTCGATCAACTCATCAATACGTGGCATGGGGTAGGTGTCAAATTTTGTAACTTTGTTCAACTGACGAAAATCGTTACAAAATCGCCAGCTCCCATCCGGTTTAGGCACCAACACAATGGGACTAGACCAATCACTTTGGGACTCCTCTATCACCCCTAAGTTCAGCATTTTCTGTACTTCCTCCCGTATTGCCTCCCGTCGGGCCTCTGGGATCCGATAGGGTTTTAACTTCACCCTTTCACCGGGTGGGGTAATGATGTCATGCTCTACCCCAGATGTTTGTCCCGGCAGCTCAGAGAATACCTCCTTGTTGCGAAGCACAAACTCCTTAACCTCCTGTTGTTGGGGTTGTGACAAGGTGGCTGCTATTCCAACCTCAGGAATCACGCAACCAGTTTGAGCTGGTGACCAAGTGTCTGCGACTAGGGACTCTCTATCCCTCCAGGCTTTCAACAGATTAACGTGATAGATCTGTTCGGGCTTTCGCCTTCCTGGTTGTCTGACCTTGTAATTCACTTCGCTCACTTTTTCCATTATCTCATAGGGGCCTTGCCATTTGGCAAGGAATTTACTTTCAACCGTAGGGACAAGTACCAGTATCCTATCCCCCGGGGAAAAGGTACGGGTCTTGGCTCCACGGTTGTACACTCTCTGCTGTGCTAACTGCGCTTGGGCCAAATGTTCCTTCACGATGGGCATTACCTGTGCAATTCGGTCTTGCATCAGGGCGACATGCTCAATCACACTCCTGTGGGGAGAACTCTCACTTTCCCAAGTTTCCTTGGCAATATCCAACAGCCCTCTTGGGTGTCTCCCATACAGTAACTCAAAGGGGGAGAATCCCGTAGAGGATTGGGGCACCTCCCTAATAGCAAACATCAGATAAGGAAGTAGACAGTCCCAATCCTTTCCATCTCTATCCACCACTTTCTTCAACATTTGTTTTAGGGTTTTGTTGAATCTTTCAACCAGCCCATCGGTTTGGGGGTGATACACAGATGTACGTAATTGCGTCACTTTGAACAATTTACACAGCTCCTTCATAACCCGGGACATAAAGGGTGTACCTTGGTCCAAAAGCAGTTCTTTACAAATACCCACCCGGCTAAACACAAGAGATAGCTCTTTGGCTATGGTTTTGGCCGAGGTATTTCGGAGAGGGATCGCTTCTGGATAACGGGTGGCATAGTCCATTATAACTAATATGTACTGGTGCCCCCTAGCGGACTTGATTATAGGACCTACCAAATCCATGGCGATCCTCTCAAACGGGACCTCAATGATGGGTAGAGGGACCAGCGGGCTACGGAAATGTGGCATCGGGGCCAACCTCTGACACACAGGGCAGGAGGAACAATAATTTTCTATGTCCTTCATCACCCCCGGCCAATAGAATCTCTGTAATACCCTCTCTCGGGTTTTCTCTGTCCCCAGATGACCTCCAAGAATGTGCCCATGGGCCAACTCCAACACCAACTTCCTGTAAGGTTTGGGCACCACAAGCTGCTCAACGGTTTCTTCTGCCCTTTTTGCCACCCGATACAGTAGGTCCTTCTCTACGCTGAAGTATGGGTAAGTGCAGGTATTATCTGGGTTCACTAACTCGCCATCTATTTTCACTACGTTTTCCCGTGCCTTTATTAGGGCGGGGTCTCTCAACTGTTCTGTGGCAAAGTTTTCCCTGTGAACCTCAAGATCAGAAAACTCCACAGACGGTAGGTTTTCGTCTGAGGAGGTGGGCTCCTCTCCAGTTTCTTGAGTCTCCCCTGCCAATACTGATAAGGGAAATTCCGGAGAGTCCTCACTACTCTCAGGGGAGTTCTGGCTATCACATTCCTGGTACATAGGGGCACCAGTGGGGGGCTCAGGATCATCCCACAGTTCCCAGAACTTCGGAAAATCCCTTCCCTTAATGGCGTCATGCGGTAACTGAGATACTAAGCCCACTGGATGAGAGAGGGTACCTTTGGGGGTCTCGAAACACACTGTAGTCACTGGATACTCTCGGGTGTCCCCATGCACACAAATAACAGCTACCTTGCTATTCCCAGAGACCTCTGTTTTAACTAACTCAGCCTTTATCAGGGTCACAAGGCTACCTGAATCCAGCAATACCACAACATTTCTACCATTAACACACATTTTGCATAAATGTTTCTCAGTTCCTCGAATGGCAGTGCATGCGACTGTCGCACACAGCGACTGACGTCTGCCCGTCAGAAAGTCACACTGCATGGGTTCCTCCACAACCGGGCAATTGGCTGCAATATGTCCCGCTTGCCGGCAGCGGTAGCAAACGATCCTTCTTGCCGCCTCTTGAGCCGCTGATTTCCCAGGCTGTTCTCGCCAAACTTGGGGTAGAGCTCCCACCCTCTCACTCTCTCCACCCTCACCCCTTGGAATCCTCTTATCCGCCCCTGGGGATGGTCTGGTCTTAGGGTGGAAAGTCCGAGTGTCTCTGGAAGAGGCCGTCAGGTTCTCTGTAGCCAAGTATTTCTCCACACGATCCACAAGACCATCGGCCGTCTCTGGGTCTCCATGGCTTACCCACTTTTGGATGGCAGTAGGAAGAGCTCTCAAAAATCGATCCATTACAACACGTTCCACAATCTTTGGTGCGGACAAAGTCTCTGGCTGTAGCCACTTTCTGCTCAGGTGAATGAGATCATACATTTGAGACCTGGGGGGTTTTCCAAGCTGGAAAGTCCAGTTATGCACACGCTGAGCCCGGACAGCCTGGGTGACACCCAGCCTTGCCAATATTTCAGCTTTTAGCATCACATAGTCTTTTGCTTGGTTAGGCTCTAGGTCATAGTAAGCTTTCTGCGATTCACCAGTTAACAGAGGAGCCACCAGTCCAGCCCACTGCTCCTCAGGCCACTTTTCTCTTTCAGCGGTCCTTTCAAATGTGGTCAAAAATACCTCTGGATCATCCTCTCCAGTCATTTTTGTCAATAAACGACTCACCCCAAAGGACGCGGTATTAGTGGGACGGCTTTCCTCACTGGTCTGCGGACGTTGCTGCATTACTGCTTCCATCTGTTGTTGTAGTCTCTGCTCTTGCTTCTGCAACAGGTCTATGAAGCGGGCCTCAGATTGCTGCTGGGCTTGTTGCTGAGCCTCCAGACTCTGTTGCAAAGTTGCGTTTGTCTGCTGCTGGGCTGCAAGGCTCTGTTGATGAGCTTGCTGCTGTTGATTGGCATTTGCTAGAGCCAGCTGCTTCAGTATCTCCTCCATGCTGGCTTAAAAAAAAAACTGCCACTGGTTCTCCACCAACTGTGAGGGGGTTAGCTCGGCAGTGGGTGTGTGTGACCCCCGGGATGGGCTCCCCACACAAAACAGGCCCAGCAAACGGAGGTTGTGGTTTTCAAAATCAAAAAGGTGCGGTTTATTTTCTATTTACAGTGACAAAACACAGCAAAGCAAAAGAAACATAAACAAAATAAATCCTGGTCAACTTGACCTCTGACTAAACATACAGGTTTCCTAACTAACAACTGGGATCAGCCTAGTGCTGTCCTAGTCCCTAAGTCCCTGGTTTTAAATGTCCAAGCAAATAGCCACACAGGCTTTGTCTCACCGCACAGGGGTTCACTCTCCCTAGACAGTCCACACAGGTCTGGTTCCAGGCATGAGCAAACACCTAATGAATCTGGGAGTTCTTATAGAGGCCTAAATGAGCTGACAAGCTTCAGCTGGTCTCATCAACTCCCTGTCTGCACGACGCCCCACACTCTCCCTAGAGGTATGAGTCATCCATGAGCCCACTAGCCTCAGCTGGGCTTATACAACTCTCCACCTAGTTGTATAAGTCGGCGTAAAGCCTGAATCTGGGCGAAATATATCTACCCCCCTGGATGCAACCAGGTGACTTTACCTTCCTGCTGTCACACCATCAACATCCCCTCTTTTCCTGCCCTGCCAGGCTGCATGTTCGGATAAGGGCCTAGTATGGATTTTGGGGGACCCACGCTGTTTTTTTTCATTTTGAAGAGGGGTTCCCCTTAAATTCCATACCAATCTAATTTTTGCATGTCCGAGAATGTTTTTTGGGAAGCCCGTTGACAACGGACGAGGCAGCCGGCTTCCCTGCCTGCTCCTTAACAACCAGCTACTCACTGTGCCCAGATTGGGCAAAGCCTTGTACCTGACCAGCGGTCAGGTTCATTGCTTCAGCCAATCAGGGCTTAGAATGGACTGTCCAGCGCACAGTGCACTGTGGGGCACTCGGTGGGCGAACATCCTGCTGAGAGCCCCGCAAATCCGGGTGTTCGCAAAACACACGAACAGACAACGTTTGGGCCCAACTTATGCTCGGTCTGAACTGCTCGCCCAACACTATTGGCCAAGTATGTCATATACCAGGATATTACAAGCTGGACCAGTGTAACTATGTATAATGCCAATGCTTGTAATTATTCATTAACTCTAGCTATAAGACTAAAGCCCTGTACACACGATCGGATAACCTATGGATTTTCGTCCGATGGATTTGTCCAATCGGAAATCCGATGAAACTGTTTTTCATCAGTCTTGCCTACACACCATCAGTCAAAAAACAGACCGTTCCAAACGCGGTGACGTAAAACACTTCGATGAGCCGAGAAAATTAAGTTTAATGCTTCTGAGCATGCGTCGACTTGATTCTGAGCATGCGTGGGTTTTTGATCCGATGGACTTGCCCATAGACGATCTGAGTTTTCGATCGGTTTTTTATCCATCGGAAAAATTTAAAACATGTTCTATTTTTTCCAACCAATGGAAAAAAGACCGATGGGTACCATACACGATCGGTTGGTCTGATGAAAACCATCCATCGGATGGTTTTCATCAGTCAAACCGATCGTGTGTACGGGGCTTTAGTGGTGTACAAAGAAAGGAAAAGAGCCCAATATTTATGACTGCATATGCCACCCGGCTGCATTACAGTGATAAATACTGAGGGTTTAGTTAGGTTTTAAAACCAAAGACTATGAGGCAGTTAACATTTTCAGAAAGGGGTCAGCTATGGTGGCTTCTATATTCATGGCTTTCCTTTATACCCAACCACAACACTACCTGCTTGGAGTTTGCATGTTCTCCCTGTGCCTGCATGAGTTTCCTCTGGGTACTCTGGTTTCCTTTCACACTCCAAAAACATGCTGGTAGGTCTATTGGCTCCTGTCTAAATTGGCCCTAGTATGTATATGTATGAATGTGAGTTAAGCCTAGTACACACGATCGGACTTCCATCGCACAAATCCGTGGATTTTTGTGCGAAGGGGCGTTGGCCGTGAACTTGTTCTGCATACACACGGCAGAACATTTTCTGCCAACATACACCAAACCACGTGGTTTTTCAGCTCTTTACCGCCACCCTTTGGGAAACTTCTGCTACTGTTGTCTAATGTTTAGAATTGGTTTGGAGCATGCGTGTTTGTGCTTTGGATTTTAGTCCAACGGATTTGTGTACACTTGATCGGATAATCCGACGGAACACATGTTTTGTCGGACAATTTGAGAGCATGCACAGCCAACATTCCGACAACAATTGTCCGATGGAGCATACAGACGGACGGATTGTCCGACAAAACACGTCCGTCGGACAATTGTTGTCGGAGTAACCGATCGTGTGTATGGGCCTTAAGGGACCTTAAATTGTAAGCTCCTTGAGGGCAAGGACTTGTGTGAATGTACAATGTATATGTAAAGCTCTGCGTAAAATTGACGGCGCTATATATGTACCTGAAATAAATAAAATAATAAATATTAGGTTATACTGCACAGTATTTTGATCTCCTAGATTGTAAGCTCTAATGAGCAGGGCCCTCTGATTCCTCCTGTATTGAATTGTATCGTAATTGTACTGTCTGCCCTCATGTTGTAAAGTGCTACGCAAACTGTTGGTGCTATATAAATCCTGTATAAAAATAATATCTAAACAGCTAAAATATTAGAGGTTAGAAAAACTTTTGTTAATACCATACCTCTTCTTTAAACCATTACAGATAGCATGTGCGCCTTTAAAACACCAGTAAATGTGATTTCTGTTACTGTGTAGAGAAGCACTTTGGGCGTATGTTGTATGTGAAAACGCATACAAGGTTCCGCTAAATAAGTAAATAACACAAAAATTGAATAGTAGGGAAATGATTTATTAACATCAGCTTAGTGGCATTAGAGGGTTCTCTTTAAGTGCAGGTAGAATTAAAAATTTACAAAACTGAGCGACATGGAAATTTTGCAGGACAGAATTGATGATTAATATTTCATAGGCTGGACTCTATTCACCTTGAATACTCACCACCAAAGCCACCATTAAAATTTTACGCCACCTCCGTGCCACTAAAATGGAGAGCACCACTTCTGCGTTTTGGTAACTCTTTCCTTGCTCTGGAATAATGCGATACATTATAATAGGTTGTCCGTTTGAAGGACCTACAAAGCGCCCGTGTTGGTCTTTTAAGGTTTACATTATTTCTAAGAAGAAGAGGTTATCAAGCCATAGTCTCAAATGCCTTGTTGATAACCCCCTTTCCCTTTTTTCGTTTATTTTTAAGAATATTGTGATTGCGTATCAAAAATTCCTGCTAAAAATAATCCTGTTGTGTCAACTGCATAGAAGAAAAAAAAAAGCTGAGTGATGCGCTCATTTGTACTGCGGAATTACAAGGGGCGCATCCTGTGGCTGGTCTGCAGACTCTTAGATAAGGGTGCTGGATGACTGGTCCATGGATCATGAGAGGTGCACCCACATAATATGCAGATCTACATATACTGGGGCTTGTGCTTCACTGGCATTTGTTTATTGATGAGCCTAAAATTCAGCTTTTAACCGACACTTCATCAGCATATATAAACAGGTTATGTAATCAGGCACATAAATACAAGGTGGTAAGGCTATAGCAACTCTCAATAATGTAATATTTAAAATAACGTTATAAAAATGCCAGCAGCTTTGCAGTGAGTTTTTCAATGCTTTTCTTTACGTTTTTGCAATAGCATTTTAGCGTTTATTAGCGTCTGTTAGCGTGTTTAGTTATTTATTATTTTTTATTTTTTATGGGGTAAGGGTTAATTATTTATTTATTGTAGCTTAGTATTCATTTATTTATGATCTTTATTTATTTGTGTGATTCTTTTACATTTATTCATTCATTTATTATTATTCGTACGCCGGAAAAGCGCTCAAAGACACTGCTCAGGTGTGAATGCAGCCTTAGCATTCCGCTCCTTGACAACACCTGATTTTTCGGTAGTATGGTGACTGGGCTGAGGAAGAGAACTAGTTTGCTGGTACAGGAGGGAAAGGAAGCATATTATTACCATTCTAAAATATCAGAAATAAAATCTTAGCTTCCCCACACCATCCTGCTTTTATCTCAGAGCAGAGTTAATTAGTTATTTATTGTAGCTTAGTATCAATTTATTGAATTTATACATTTTTTTATTTATGATTTTTATTTACAGTATTTGTGTATTTATTTTACATGTATTTATTCATTTATTACTATTTGTATAATAATACATTATTTTTTTTTTAAATTAAATAATAATAAATAACCCTAACCCCAACTCCTAATCTTAACCGTAACCTAAACTGAACTCGAACCCTAACAAAAAAAACATTATAATAAATGAATGTATAAATACAGTGGGTACGGAAAGTATTCAGACCCCCTTACATTTTTCACTCTTTGTTATATTGCAGCCATTTGATAAAATTATTTAAGTTCATTTTTTTTCCTCATTAATGCACATATTGACAGAAAAACACAGAATTGTTGACATTTTTGCAGATTAATTAATAAAGAAAAACTGAAATATCACATGGTCCTAAGTATTCAGACCCTTTGCTGTGACACTCATATATTTACTTCAGGTGCTGTCCATTTCTTCTGATCATCCTTGAGATGGTTCTACACCTTCATTTGAGTCCAGCTGTGTTTTTGATTATACTGATTGGACTTGATTAGGAAAGCCACACAACTGTCTATATAAGACCTTACAGCTCACAGTGCATGTCAGAGCAAATGAGAATCATGAGGTCAAAGGAACTGCCTGAAGAGCTCAGAGACAGAATTGTGGCAAGGCACAGATCTGGCCAAGGTTACAAAAAAAAATTATGCTGCACCTAAGTTTCCTAAGAGCACAGTGGCCTCCATAATCCTTAATTGGAAGACTTTGGGATGACCAGAACCCTTCTACAGCTGGCCGTCCGGCCAAACTGAGCTATCGGGGGAGAAGAGCCTTGGTGAGAAAGGTAAAGAAGAACCCAAAAATCACTGTGGCTGAGCTCCAGAGATGCAGTCGGGGGAAAGTTGTAGAAAGTCAACAATCACTCCAGCCCTCCATCAGTCAGGGCTTTATGGCAGAGTGGCCCGACGGAAGCCTCTCCTCAGTGCAAGACACATGAAAGTCCGCATGGAGTTTGCTAAAAAACACCCAAAGGACTCCAAGATGGTGAGAAATAAGATTCTCTGGTCTGATTCGACCAAGATAGAACTTTTTGGCCTTAATTCTAAGCGGTATGTGTGGAGAAAACCAGGCACTGCTCATCACCTGTCCAATACAGTCCCAACAGTGAAGCATGGTGGTGGCAGCATCATGCTGTGGGGGTGTTTTTCAGCTGCAGGGACAGGACGACTGGTTGCATTTGAGGGAAAGATGAATGCGGCCAATTACAGGGCTATCCTTGACGAAAACATTCTCCAGAGTGCTCAGGACCTCAGACTGGGCCGAAAGTTTACCTTCCAACAAGACAATGGCCCTAAGCACACAGCTAAAATAACGAGGAGGGACTTCACAACTCTGTGACTGTTCTTGAATGGCCCAGCCAGAGCCCTGACTTAAACCCAATTGAGCATCTCTGGAGAGACCTAAAAATGGCTGTCCACCAACGTTTACCATCCAACCTGACAGAACAGGAGAGGATCTGCAAGAAGGAATGGCAGAGGATCCCCAAATCCAGGTGTGAAAAACTTGTTGCATCTTTCCCAAAAAGACTCATGGCTGTATTAGATCAAAAGGGTGCAAATACTAAATACTGAGCAAAGAGTCTGAATACTTAGGACCATGTGATATTTCAGTTTTTCTTTTTTAATAAATCTGCAAAAATGTCAACAATTCTGTGTTTTTCTGTCAATATGGGGTGCTGTGTGTGCATTAATGAAGAAAAAAAAAATACTTAAATGATTTTAGCAAATGGCTGCAATATAACAAAGAGTGAAAAATGTAAGGGGGTCTGAATACTTTCCGTACCCACTGTATGTGTATATATATGTATGTGTGTATGTATGTGTACATATATATATGTATATCTTTATTTTATTTTTTCTTATTGCTAGCTGCCATAATCCAGGTATCCTCTTCTTCAGCCAACGGTCCGGTTTCCGATAATGGTGGTCTCTGCGGCGGATTCGCTGCAAGATCACCGTTATAGGCGGAGGCGATCGGGTCCTTCTCGTGGCTGGGTATGGAGACGAGTGAGGGGAAGATGGCCCCCACCCGTATCCATACCATAGCAGGGCAGAAGATCTGAGATCTGAGGTCTTTTTGACCCCAGATCTCATACTTAAGAGGACCTGTCATGCTTCTTTCTATTACAAGGGATGTTTACATTCCTTGTAATAGGTATAAAAGTGACACAATTTTTTTTTAAAAGAACAGTACAAAAAAATAATAATAATTTAAACGCGCCTCGTCCTGCCAAGCTCGCGTGCAGAGGCGAATGCATACGTGAGCAGCGCCCGCATATGAAAACGGTGTTTAAACCACACATGTGAGGTATCACCACGATCAGTAGAACAAGTGCAACAATTCTAGCCCTAGACCTCCTCTGTAACTCAAAACATGCAACCTGTAGAATTTTTTAAATGTCGCCTATGGAGATTTTTTAGGGTAAAAGTTTGTCGTCATTCCACGAGCTGGCGCAATTTTGAAGCGTGACATATTGGGTATAAATTTACTCGGCTTAACATTATCTTTCACAATATAAAAAAAAAATTGGGCGAACTTTACTGTTGTCTTATTTTTAAATTTAAAAAAGTGTATTTTTTCCAATAAAAGTGTGCTTGTAAGACCGCTGCGCAAATACGGTGTGTCATAAAGTATTGCAACGACCGCCATTTTATTCTCTAGGGTGTTAGAATTTTTTCTTTTATAATGTTTGGGGGTTCTAAGTAATTTTCTAGCAAAAAAATTGTTTTTAACTTGTAAACAACAAATCTCAGAAAGAGGCTCGGACCTTAAGTGGTTAAAGGTAAACATTTAGCATGTCAGGAAAGCGTGTGATTTTTGCGTGCAATCACAACATGACAAGAATTGGGACCTAGACTTAAAGAAGATCTCTAAGAAGTTAAAACTTAATAGACTGTGGGGTGTAAGTATAAAGTGTTAATTACACTTACCTCTGAGGCATCTCACATCCAGAAGGCCACTGGGGATGCAGAAATTAGCTGTAGTAGCCTGGACTGCTTACAGTCAGTTCTGGTCTTTTCTGGGTGCCACTCAAGTGATTTGCCCTCTGTATACTCATACCTCCCAACTTTTTGAGATGGGATGGAGGAACACCTATTAGCAAAAGTATGTAGGCATAGGACACACCCCCTGCCTCGTCCCCTTAAGGGAGAATTATACAAAAAGAAAAAAGATGAGTTAAACCCACAAGTGATTTTTTTTTTTTTACCATTACTTTCCCTTTATATTTGCTTTTTAAATTTACAAATGCAACAATTTAGAAATTAGAGGAAAGGTTTAGCTCTGAGAAACACTTTTTAGAACATAAATAGTGCATTTTAAATACTGTACAAATGTGGCGGCTGGTGTTTTTCTTTTTTTGGGGTGGTGGCAAACTATCCACTCGACGCCACCCACCCTCCCGGTCGGGTCAGCTCATGGACGGACATCACCACCCACCCCAGCCGGCAGGGTTGCCAACCTCCTGCAGCATTTTTTACTAATAAAACATGGAAAATGTACTGGCGAAGCACATTTTTTACTGGCAACCTGAGAAATTACAGAACTCTTATTGAAAACTAACACAGTGAATATTTGAACAGTATAAACATGATCTGGAAACACTGACAATAACTATAACAAAGTCATTTGCTTGATTTACACTTAAAAAGTCAACACGGCATGAAATTATCAGCCCCTGATATTTACTGGCAGTTGTAAATAAGATCACTGATTTGGACAAACTGTCAGTAAATTTACTGGCGGTTGGTTGGGTCACGGTGGTCACGGGCGGCACCCACCCTGAGTCTGCCAGTAAGTAGTTTTGGGCCCCGCACTTACCCCACCTCGCGGGCAGCGCTCCGGTCGGAGGCCGGCGGCGGCTTCTCTCCAGGCTGCTCTCTCTGGCTGCATCCTCACTTCCCCTGTGTCTCCTCCCTCCTCCCTCTGGCGGCCAATCCGATCAGATCTCTTTTCGGCCAATCGGGTGACGGGTCCCACAACACGAGAAATCGGTGTTACAATTAGGTGACCAGATTTTTAAAATGAAATCCGGGGACATATTTTTTTTTTTACTAGTAATGGCGGCAATCAGCGACTTAATGCCCGTCGCTGCCGCCCGCCTCACAGCCTGTCAAGTCTTACTCTCCAGGCCCCGGGTACTACTGGGTGGGGAGTGGAGGAAGATCACTCTGCTAGGGAAGGCACAGAGATAGGCAGGCAGGCGGTTGGCGGGGACTTGAGCCAAGGCAGAAGAACATGAGAGCGGAGCTGAATAGGCATGCACCCAAAACTGAAGAAATATTCCCTCCACTCCGACCAGCACATGATCATCAGAAAGGGGCACAGATACTAGAAAAAAATACACCCCCTAAGCTAGTAGGAGCGGTGGAGCGGGGGGGTGTAATTCAGATTTTTTTTTTATTCTGCACCGACTGTCTTTTAAATTGCCCCAGCCCCTGTTCAAATCCAATCTGGGGACAAAACCGGGGACAGACTTGGTTAAGGGACAGTGTCCTGAAACCGGGGATGTCTGGTCACCCTATGTTACAATATTGAATATTCATACGCTATTGTCACACAACTGGGTGGGATCGGGGTGCAGAGCTCTGTGCCCCGAGCCCACCCTTTTTTTAAACTTATTAGAGCCTCTGGCTCTAATCACGTGGTTCAAACCCCACCCCCATTGGAATCCATGTGTCCGGCACCCTGCATGTAGATCAGAAGCATGGATAGGGGGCGGCGCCCATGTGCCTCTAATAAACGGGCCGCCACTGCTGTACAACTATATAGATCAGACCAAAATGAGAGACAAATGAGGAGGAAAGAGATCAGGGGAAAAAACAGGGACATTCCCTCGAAATCAGGGACAGTTGGGAGATATGTGTATACTGAACACAGAGGGTCACTCACTCAACACCTCTAAAGGAACAGTAGACGATCTTTGATTGGACGAGGCAGAGATCCTGAGCCCCTTTAGCAGGCTGCGTTTCGTTTTATTTTATGGAGCTAATGACAGGTTTACTTTAAGAGGTATTTTAAGGTTAGCTGAATCAGACCCCAATGTACGGGGGTCATGCAAGCTCCTTTTTTTCAATACATCTTCCACAGAATGCTGGGCTATAAATGCGATTGAACTTTTATAATGCATTTACTGTCATACTGGGACTCTGCTCTTCTGGAATGCATAGAGGGACAAGTTGCAGAAAATGGATTTAATCATTGTTTAGTAGCTTGGCAAAAAGAAGTCTAGTTCTTCTTGTAGAGGACTCTCATAGATTTTGTTTTCCTCCCTGTGCTCCCTACATAAAATATTAACACCGCAATTAAACCTAAAGAGCAATCTGCTGTTTACAATAATTTATTGATCATTTATAAACACTTCTCCCAGGTGCAATCCACTCACTACCCTGATTTATAAGCAGGGTGTGTTCCTCCTACAAACGCATCGGGCAGAGCGCACACGGAGAATGATACAATATGCTGAGTTCATGAAGCTTTCTCTATGGCATCCTATTAGCAGAAGAAAATTAACTGTCACAAGCAAAGCTGGCCATACATGTTAAAGCTGAACTGCAGGATAGGCAAATATTGTCTAAATACAAGAGGCGTGTATTCTTACTTTAATCTTACTGTGCTTTGTATATTTCTTCCAGATCTGTGCAGTTTTCCAGTGTGAAAGTTTACTTTTGTGTAGGAACTCCCTGCTGCTCTCTCTCCATGTGCAGGGTGACTGGTCTTGTCTCCGCCCCGTTTTGAAAGTTTCTGCAGGGATCCTGTAGTGGGTGGGCCTGCTGGGCCCCTCCCACAGCTCTGCTCTCTGTATGGACAGCACAGGGATGATGTCACTTCTACTTTTACAAGGTAATAACTGGCTGTGCAAAGGAATTTGTTGCACACAAAGTGGATTTATATCATATCTTGAGGAAAAATACAGGATATTTAAATCAGTTTTTTGTGCCCAGATTTCAGCTTTAAAGTGATGTGTGTTTTTTTTTTTAATAACAAACATGTCATACTTACCTGCTCGGTGCAGTGGTTTTGCACAGAGTAACCCCAATCCTCCTCTTCTTGGGTCCCCTGCCACTGGCTCCAGCTGCTGTCAATCACAGTCAGTGAGAAAGGGGCAGGGTCAATGGACACACAGTGCGGGGCATGGGAGTGAGCGTGCAAGCCCCTTGCTTTGGGGGCACTCAGCAGAAGGGAGGCACTAGGAGCTCCGGCAGGGGACCCGAGAAGAGGAGATATGTATGAAACCTTTGATAATTAACCACTTGCCGACCAGCCGCCGTCATTATACGGCAGAAGGTCAGCTCGTTCCCGCGAATCCAGTACAGCGATCTGTCTCCTCCTCCAGTCAGTCACATCCCCCCCACAGTTAGAAACACACACAAGGGAACACATTTAACCCCTTGATCGCCCCCTAGTGTTAACCCTTTCCCTGCCATTTACACAGTAATCGGTGCATTTTTTTAGCACTGATCGCTGTATAAATATTAATGATCCCAAAATAAATTTAAAAGTGTCCGATCTGTCCGCCGCAATGTCGCAGTCCCGCTAAAAATCACAGATCGCCACCATTACTAGTAAAATAATAATAATAAAAATGCCATAAATGTATCCCCTAATTTGTAGACGCTATAACTTTTGCTCAAACCATTCAATATACGCTTATTGCTACTTTTGTTACCAAAAATATGGAGGAAGAATACATATTGGCCTAAACTAATGAAGAAATTCGTTGTTTTAAAAAAAAAATTGGGTGATATTTATTATAGCAAAAAGTAAAAAAATATATATTTTTTTTTCAAAATTGTTGCAATTTTTATGTTTATAGCGCAAAAAATAAAAACTGCAGAGGTGATCAAATACCACCAAAACCCGAATGAACTTTTGGAGGTATAGACAATTACACCACTTCTTTGTGAAACATGGCCACTCAATTAGAGACCCTTCCTCCCTCACCCCATTCGAGCACCTCTTTGTTAATGAGGAACCTATCCCCCACATGGTGTCGGAACTGTACCGACTTCTTGGCTCTGCCGCCCATCAACCCAAACCTTCATATATTCAAGGGTGGGAAAGAGACCTAGGGCAGGAATTCACTGATTCGCAGCTGACTCACCTGTACTACCTTACTCACTCGTCCTCTATAGATTCAAGAGTTCAAGAAACAAACTATAAGATATTGTCTCGCTGGTACAGGGTACCAGCAGATATGGCACGCATATATCCTTCTGGATCGGAGCTCTGCTGGCGTGGCTGCGGGCACAGAGGTACGCTTGTCCACATATGGTGGGAATGTCCCCTGGTCAGACCCTTTTGGGAAGACATCAAAGACCAAATAAAGAGCATAACGGGGATTGATGTCCCCCTCTCTCCGATGCACTTCCTCCTGCATGTCCCCCCGATCCCGCTCAGTCAATATAGGAAAAGCGTGCTGACCCATTTATTAAATGCGGCTAAATGCCTGATCCCAACTTATTGGAAGCAAACCAGGGTTCCTACCCGGGAGGAGTGGATCAGCGGGGTGAGTGTATTTCGAGAGGCTGAGGACTGGATAGCGACCTGTCGGGGTTCCCGAGACCGGTTTATCGGTTTCTGGACACCCTGGAATGACTACATCACAGATCCTAGATACGTGCCGTCTAGCCTGGATATAGCTTTATTGGAACTGGCAGAACCTTCTCTTAAGAATCCCAGGCTGTCGAGAGCTTAGAGGACTGGGAGCTCCCCTCTGACATACCGTGACTAATGGAGTTCACCTGGACTGATCGCTACACTCGATGGTGTGCTCGGTGTGGCCTTAAATGGGGCCTCCTACAGAAATGCAGGTACGCTCGGATCACCCCTTCCTCCCCTCCCCTTTTCTTTTTCTTTCCTTCCTTATATATGTTTTGCAATTATATGCATTGTTGCCGGTTCAACGATTGACTGTTATGCTGGCGGTTGTTGTAATTACCAAGAGCCTCTGCGCTCACGGGATGGGCCCCCCTTTTCAGGGGGCACTGGGTGTCCCGCCTGAGTGTACACTGTAGCTTTTTGATGCCCCCGCTGCGTGCGGGGAGTGGGGAGAGGTTAGATGGAGGCTATTAGGCCCCCCTCCCCCCCGCCCCGGCCGTAGGTCGGGGGACCATGCCTTAACTATAGTTATATGGACAGACCCCCTGGCTCGGTGCCAGTGGTAGGGCTGTAGTATGCGAGGCCCCTATATTCTATGTACCCCCCACACCTACCACAGTTGTGCGCAACACTGTTCCTATGGTGACGTCCCTACTCTACTAACTAGTGCGGCCCATAGGCCGCCCCACATAATGCCTACGAGACATTGCTATTATTGATGTACTTTATTTCTTTGTTGTTGTATATTTCCCTTTTACAAAAATAAAGATTATACAAAAAAAAAATACCACCAAAAGAAAGCTCTGTTTGTGGGAAAAAAGGACGCCAATTTTGTTTGGGTACAGCGTTGCAACGCGTTTTGTCCCAACGGACATTATCTGGGGCATGATTTCCATTGGCACGAAATGCTTTGGTAACATTTGTGGCAATCGCCTTTTATCTTCCAAAGAACAAGCTTGTTTTTATCTGCAATCCTGTAAGTGTGAACCCCTCTTTTTTTTTAAATAAAAGACCTTATGGAAATTACACTATGTGGATTCATTTGTTTTTCATGTTCAATGCCAATGGGATGATTTAACATTTGCTGCATGCTCTGGAGTCTGTCTGTTTGAAGTGTGATCATCTATCCTTGGGGTCTACCTTCCACCTACTGCTCCATCCATAGATTACGTCATTGAGGCTAACCCCTCATCATGCCTGTTTGACCCATGTGCTGTACGGTACCAGTGTCCACCTTATCTGGTAAGCGTGCCAACCTTACTTCCCTTGACGGAACTTCATAATCAAGCACTTTCTCAAGATTTATTACTACAATTTACTCACTTGTGTTGACTTTTATTCACACCATTATGGTTTATCCGATTAAGATGGACTAATATGTTATGTTATTATTAGAGTTGAGCGGGTAGCTGGATATTCGGGTCCGGCGGGTTCGGCCGAACTTCGGAAAAAAGTTCGGATTCGGGACCGAACTTTAACCCGAACCCGGACCCGGACCCCATTGAAGTCAATGGGGACCCGGACTTCTGACGACTAAAAAGGCTCTAAAAAAGTAATGGAAAGGGCTAGAGGGCTGCAAATGGCAGCAAAATGTTGTTAAGAACATGGCAAGTGCTCTGCAAACAAATGTGGATAGGAAATAACTTAAAAGAACATAAAAAAAATTAAAAAATAAAAAAATATGCTGGAGGCCCGATTTTCAGCAGAAGAGGTACAGGAAGTCATTAAGAACCTCAGAAACTCAACGGCACGATGCGACACATATGGTGGGAATGCCCCAGAATACGCCCTTTCTGGAATAAATTATTTAATTTAATGGATAAGCTAGTGGGAAAATAAAATACTTTGAAATAAAAATGTAGCGGGGTGCTAAATTTAAGGAAAGTGTTTGAGTGGTAAATAGGCTCAAATACCCTAATTCTGTAGGATTCATGGACCATTTTGTCCTCGGGGGACAGTATTGGTGTGCAGTTCCCTGCGGCCTACAGGTGGCGCCTTTTGTGTCCCCTCTTGGCAGTAGTACAGCGGGGCGGGGAACCTGCTGTGCATGCCAGGAGAGCATATAAAAGGGGCAGACCTTTGGCCTGGGGGCTGATGTCCAGTGGGGTCCGCGCCCAGGTACCTTCGGCCTGGGTGCATGTGTTCCTGTTCCATCTCGGGCACCTTTAGCCCGGGGTGAGGTACTATCCTGGAGTTCTTGCTGCCCTGGGTATGGAGGCCTAGGGGCGGGAGTAAAGCCTGGAGTCCAGAGCCGCCTCGTGTAGGGGACCCTGTTCCAGGGAAGGGAGGATCATTCTGATGGACCGATGCGGGAGTCACGGTGAAGGAATGGTCTGTTGACTCCCTGGAGAGATGTCTTCCCCTTGATATGGGCTAGGTTCGTAGAAGGAGAAGCTCAAGGTCACCTTGACTGTATCAGAGGCCTTATTCAACCGGCCCGTGGCAGGGGCCTTATACACCCTGGTCTGTGGCTGAGACCAAAGTTCTCCAGGCCCGTGGCAGGGGCCTTATACACCCTAGTCTGTGGCAGAGACCAAAGTTCTCCAGGTCTGTGGCAGGGGCCTTGTACACCCGGTCTGTGGCAGAGACCAACCTCAATGTCTGTGGCAGAGACCGTGCGCCAAAAACTGTTTGAGAAACCTAAGCAGTGAAGTGAATGTGCTACGTTTGTGCCTGGACCTCCTCCACACCTTAAGCTGTCCTGTTTCTTTGCTCTAACCTTTTCTATCTGAGTACAGTTTATTTTGCCATGAGAGAATAAGAGTTGGAGTTTCAGCTGGTGTGGACATTGACTTTACTGGCAATTAAAGGACTTGCCTCTACCTACAGTAGAGGTGAGAATCATCCTCTGGAGGAGTTTTGACTCCGGCTGTGGACACGGCCCGTCAAGTACACCGCTCAACCTCTTTATATAGGAGGATACGGGCTGGTAGTGCGGTGTGCCTTTCTCCCTCCTGCGAAGAGCCAACAACATAAAGGCAGGTAAGGGGGAAAGGATCTGTGCGCTACAAAAAAATAAAATACAAATTTTAATCTTGGCCTAGCAGGACGAGCTCCATATGGAGTAGGAGGTTGAGGTGGCGGTGGATGTGGCTGTGTAGGTGGAAGCGGCGGTGGAGGAGGACGAGGTAGCCAACACTGGTTCAAAAATACAACAATGGCTGGGTAAGGCCGGTGATGTGTCGAATTCTGTCCCCTGTCGAATAGTGTCCGCCCTGTACTGCGCTTGCTGAGTATGTAGGACAAGGGGATTTCAAAAATCTCCCAAGACTAACGGCGCCTGCGTGTTGAGTTCAGGTGAAGGCCACACCATCCGTGGTTCAAGCCGAGCCAAGCAAGGCCGCGATCGAAGCGAGCCCGTGAGGGGCCCTGTTACTATGTGCTACCGTATGTCCTCTTGGATGGTGGGGCTTGAACCTGCACTCACAGCGCAGGCGCCGTTCATCTTCGGAGATTTTGTGAATCTCCTTGTCCTCTGTACTGCGCAAGCGCTGCGCCTGCGCAGTACGGGCCGGGCACAATCCGATGGCCGGACAGTTTGTCACAACACCGGTATACATGTCTATTCTGCACAAGGTACGGACAAGTCCTGTGGGATCCATGCCTGGTTCATTTTAATGAACGTGAGCTTGTCCACATTGGCTCTGGACAGGCGGCTGCGCTTGTCTGTGATAACGCCCCCTGCCGTGCTAAATACACGTTCAGATAATACACTGGCTGCAGGGCAGGCCAGCACCTCCAAGGCATAAACGGCAAGCTCAGGCCATGTGCCCAATTTGGAGACCCAGAAGTTAAAGGGGGCAGACCCGTCATCCAGTACGTGTAGGCCTGTGGACACATACTGCTCAACCATGTTGGTGAAATGCTGCCTCCTGCTAAGACGTTCCATCTCAGCTGGTGGTGCTGGTTGTTGTGGCGTGCTGACAAAGCTTTTCCACATTTCGGCCATGCTAACCCTGCCTTCTGAGGTGCTGCCGGTGCCCCGGCTGCGTTGGCGACCTCTTCCTCCTCCTCTGCCTTCGCCTTGTGCTTCCACCGTACGCCCGCTGTCAGGTGGGAATGCCACCAGCAGCGCGTCTACCAGCGTGCGCTTGTACTCGCGCATCTTACGATCCCGCTCCAGTGAGGGAATTAAGGACGGTACGTTGTCCTTGTAACGGGGATCCAGCAGGGTGGCCACCCAGTAATCAGCACCAGTTAAAATGTGGGCAACTCGGCTGTCGTTGCGGAAACACTGCAGCATGTAATCGCTCATGTGTGCCAGGCTGCCCAGAGGCAAAGAAAAGCTGTCCTCTGTGGGAGGTGTATCGTCTGTGTCCTCTGTATCCCCCCAGCCACGCACCAGTAATGGCCACGATCTGGTCTGAGTGCCACCCTGCTGTGAACATGGCTCCTCCTCCTCCTCCTCCTCCATCTCCTCCTCCACCTCGTCATCCTCCAGAACTGTGCCCTTTCTGCCGGACAATTGTGTACCTGGCGTTTGTTGGTGCAGGAACCCACCCTCGTAGCCACTTGTGAAAGACTGCCCTGAAAGCCTTTGAAATGATCCCGCTTCCTCCTCCTCCTCCTCATCCTCCTGTGCCACATCCTCTTCCATCATCGCACGAAGCGTTTTTTCAAGGAGGCATAGAACTGGGATAGTAACGCTGAGAACGGCGTCATTGGCACTGGCCATGTTGGTGGAGTACTCGAAACAGCGCAACAAGGCACACAGGTCTCGCATGGAGGCCCAGTTATTGGTGGTGAAGTGGTGCTGTTCCGCAGAGCGACTCACGCGTGATTGCTGCAGCTGAAACTCCACTATTGCCTGCTGCTGCTCGCACAGTCTGGCCAGCATGTGCAAGGTGGAGTTCCACCTTGTGGGCACGTCACATATGAGGCGGTGAGCGGGAAGGCCGAAGTTACGCTGCAGCGCTGACAGGCGAGCAGCAGCAGGGTGAGAACGCCGAAAGAGCGCACAGACAGACCGCACTTTCTGCAGCAGCTCTGGCATATTGGGGTAATTTTTAAGGAACCTCTGGACCACCAAGTTCAGCACATGCGCCAGGCAAGGGATGTGCGTCAAACCGGCTAGACCCAGAGCTGCTACGAGATTTCGCCCATTATCGCACACCACCAGGCCGGGCTTGAGGCTCACTGACAGCAACCACTCATCGGTCTGTTGTTCCATGTCCCTCCACAACTCCTGCGCGGTGTGGGGATTTTCCCCCAAACAGGAAAGTTTTAAAACTGCCTGCTGTCGTTTACCCCTGGCTGTGCTGAAGTTGGTGGTGAAGGTGTTACGCTGAATGGATGAGGAGGCGGTAGAGGATGAGGAAGCGGAGAAGGAGGAGTTAGCAACAGGAGGCAAACTGAAGCGCCCTGCAATCCTCGGTGGTGGAAGGACATGCGCCAAACCGCTATCTGCCTCAGGCCCAGCCGCCACTGCATTTACCCAGTGTGCTGTTAGGGAGATATAACGTCCCTGACCGTGCTTACTGGTCCACGCATCCGTAGTTAGGTGGACCTTGCCACAGATGGCGTTGCGCAGTGCACACCTGATTTTGTCCCCCACCTGGTTGTGCAGGGAAGGGATGGCTCGCCTGGAAAAGTAGTGGCGGCTGGGCACGACGTACTGCGGGACAGCCAATGCCATCAGGCTTTTAAAACTCTGCGTCTCCACCAGACGGAATGACAGCATTTCAAAGGCCAGGAATTTTGAAATGCTGGCATTCAGGGCCAGGGATCGCGGGTGGCTAGGGGGGTACTTCCTCTTCCGCTCCAATGTTTGGGAGATAGAGAGCTGAACGCTTCCATGGGACATTGTGGAGATGGTTGGTGACCCAGGTGGTAGTGTTGCTGGCAGATCCTCTGTTTGCGGGGTGACAGGTGCCACTGTCACTACAGAGGTGGATGAAGAGGCCGAGACTGCAGCAGAAGAGGAAGCAGGAGGAGCCAGAGACCTTTCTTGGTTTTTGAGGTGTCTACTCCACTGCAGCTCGTGCTTTGCACTTAGATGCCTGGTCATGCAGCTTGTGCTCAGGTTGAGAACGTTTATGCCTCGCTTCAGGCTCTGATTGCACAGCGTGCAAACCACTCGTGTCTTGTCATCAACACACTGTGTGAAGAACTGCCACGCTAGGGAAGTCCTTGGACCTGGCTTTGGTGTGCTCGGTCCCTTGCTGCGTTGGGCAGTAGCAGATGTACTGTCTAGGGGACGAATGCTCCGTTTTTGCACCCTGCTCCCTCTTCTGCTGTGCTGGTGGCTCTGTGCGACCACCGCCTCTTCCTCCGAACTACACTGGTCACCTGCATAACGTTGATTCCATGTGGGGTCGAGGACCTCATCGTCCTCCACATCATCTTCCACCCAGTCTTCACCCCTGCCCTCCATGTCTGTCTGCACAATTGCGAAAGCAGCAGCAGTTGGCACCTGTGTTTCGTCATCATCCGAGACGTGCTGCGATGGTCCTCCCATGTACCCATCATGAAACATAAGTGGTTGGGCATCGGTGCACTCAATCTCTTCCACTTCTGGGGCAGGGCTAGGTGGATGGCCCTGGGAAACCCTGCTAACAGAGTCATCGAAAAGCAGAAGAGACTGCTGCATGATTTGGGGCTCAGACTGCTTGGCTGATTTGCAAGGGGGTGAGGTGAAAGACTGATGGACATGGGCTTCAGGTGCCAACTCTGATCTTTCATCAGAAGAGTGGGTGGGAGACAATGTGAAGGAACCCGAGGCACTGTCAGCAACCCAATCTACTATCGCCTGTACTTGTCCTGGCCTAAACATTGGTACAGCCTCATTAGGCGCGACAAAATACCGCCACAGGCTCGGTCGCCTACTCGCACCTGAGGAAGGTGTTTCACTTGTGCGTGTAGCTGGCACAGATCCACCACGTCCTCTCCCTGCAACAGGAGCTCCACCAGCAGCACCACGACCGGGGCCACCACGTCCCTTTGACCTTCCCCTCATATTTTCCAAATTTAGGATCTTGCCCTAAATGGCGTTTTTTGGAAGACCACAACACACCCACAGTATTTAACCGCTGAAACGCACAGCTACAGAATTGCAGAAAATGCTATTCAAAAAAAAAAAGGTTGTTTTTTTTAGTATAGCACAGTACAAGGAAAATATATAGAAATTGTTTATTTCACACACCTCCAGATGTGTATTTCACACTGCAAAATATTTTCTGTGGCCCTAAATGGCGTTTTTTGCCAGACCACAACACACCCACAGCATGTAACCGCTGAATCGCACAGCTACAGAAAATGCTATTAAAAAAAAAAGGTTGTTTTTTTTAGTATAGCACTGTACAAGAAGAATATATAGAAATTTTTTATTTTACACACCTCCAAGATGTGTATTTCACACTGCAAAATATTTTCTGTGGCCCTAAATGGCGTTTTTTGGAAGAGCACAACACAACCACAGTATTTAACCACTGAATCGCACAGCTATAGAAGTGCAGAGAATGCTATTCAAAAAAAATGTTGTTTTTTTTAGTATAGCACTGTACAATATATAGAAATTGTTTATTTTACACACCTCCAGATGTGTATTTCACACTGCAAAATATTTTCTGTGGCCCTAAATGGCGTTTTTTGGAAGAGCACAACACAACCACAGTATTTAACCACTGAATCGCACAGCTATAGAAGTGCAGAGAATGCTATTCAAAAAAATGTTTTTTTTAGTATAGCACTGTACAATATATAGAAATTGTTTATTTTACACACCTCCACATGTGTATTTCACACTGCAAAATATTTTCTGTGGCCCTAAATGGCGTTTTTTGCCAGACCACAACACACCCACAGCACGTAACCGCTGAATCGCACAGCTACAGAAAATGCTATTCAAAAAAAAAGGTTGTTTTTTTTAGTATAGCACTGTACAAGAAGAATATATAGAAACTGTATATTTTACACACCTCCAAGATGTGTATTTCACACTGCAAAATATTTTCTGTGGCCCTAAATGGCGTTTTTTGGAAGAGCACAACACAACCACAGTATTTAACCACTGAATCGCACAGCTATAGAAGTGCAGAGAATGCTATTCAAAAAAAATGTTGTTTTTTTTAGTATAGCACTGTACAATATATAGAAATTGTTTATTTCACACACCTCCAGATGTGTATTTCACACTGCAAAATATTTTCTGTGGCCCTAAATGGCGTTTTTTGGAAGAGCACAACACAACCACAGTATTTAACCACTGAATCGCACAGCTATAGAAGTGCAGAGAATGCTATTCAAAAAAAATGTGTTTTTTTTTAGTATAGCACTGTACAATATATAGAAATTGTTTATTTCACACACCTCCAGATGTGTATTTCACACTGCAAAATATTTTCTGTGGCCCTAAATGGCGTTTTTTGCAAGAGCACAACAACCCCAACAGTATATAACCGCTGAATCGCACAGCTGCAGAGGCCAGAGAATGCTTTTTAAAAATAATGTTGTTTTTTCATACACCTCCAGATGTGTATTTCACACTGCAAAATATTTTCTGTGGCCCTAAATGGTGTTTTTTGGAAGAGCACAACACAACCACAGTATTTAACCACTGAATCGCACAGCTATAGAAGTGCAGAGAATGCTATTCAAAAAAAATGTTGTTTTTTTTAGTATAGCACTGTACAATATATAGAAATTGTTTATTTCACACACCTCCAGATGTGTATTTCACACTGCAAAATATTTTCTGTGGCCCTAAATGGCGTTTTTTGGAAGAGCACAACACAACCACAGTATTTAACCACTGAATCGCACAGCTATAGAAGTGCAGAGAATGCTATTCAAAAAAAAATGTTTTTTTTTTTAGTATAGCACTGTACAATATATAGAAATTGTTTATTTCACACACCTCCAGATGTGTATTTCACACTGCAAAATATTTTCTGTGGCCCTAAATGGCGTTTTTTGCAAGAGCACAACAACCCCAACAGTATATAACCGCTGAATCGCACAGCTGCAGAGGCCAGAGAATGCTTTTTAAAAATAATGTTCTTTTTTCACACACCTCCAGATGTGTATTTCACACTGCAAAATATTTTCTGTGGCCCTAAATGGCGTTTTTTGGAAGAGCACAACACACCCACAGTATATAACCGCTGAATCGCACAGCTGCAGAGAATGCTATTCAAAAAAAAGTTTTTTTTTTTTTTTTTTTAGTATAGCATAGTACAAGAAAAATATATAGAAATTGGTTATTTCACACAACTAGAGATATACACTGCAAAATATTTTTTTTGCCCAAAAATAGGTCTTTTTTGCGCACAATAAAGTGCCTTTTTTTTTTTTGGGGGCCCAAAAATGGGTCTTTTTAGCAAAAGCACAATAAAGTGCCTTTTTTTTTTTTTGTTTTTTTGTTTTTTTTTTTTTCTGCCCGAAATGGGTCTTTTAGCAAAAGCACAATACAGCCACAGTATGGAATAGGTGTATCACTCAACGTAATGCAGTGCTGGTGCACTGAGCTTGCAACACAAACAGATAAACCTATGCAGATCGCTGAGCTATTATATCTCTCAATCTGGACTCCTATCTAAATCTCTCTCCCTGAAAGCACAAACAGGATCCTGCCCCTACACTACACTACACTACACTACACTGTCTCTCTATCTTTTCTATCAGTAGATTGCAGAATCAGGACTAACTCCTATCATATAATTCTCTCCCTCACAGCAACAGCAGCCAGGATCCTTTCCCTACACTGTCTAAAAGCAGAGTGACGATCTGTGCTGTGTGCCTCTTGCTTATATAGAAGCTGGTCACATGCTGGGTCACATGTTGCACTGACCAATCACAGCCATGCCATTAGTAGGCATGGCTATGATGGCTTCTAAGGGCACACCAGCTAATCAAATGGTGATTGGCTGGCCCCTGAAGCATTTCTAACTGCGCCATTAAATTCCCGAATCCGGACCCGAACCCGGCCTTTAGCGCAAAATCCGGGTCCGGGGTCGGGAAAAAGCCAAAATTCGGTACGGACCCGAACTTTACAGTTCGGGTCCGCTCAACACTAGTTATTATCCTTTTTTAATTTCATATATCAATTGTCACATTTTTTTATTTTTTTTGCACTGCCTTTTTTTTTTCATTTTACTGCTTGTGCGCTAAACTATTGTTTTTATTTTGTGTTTCACTCTGTGTCTAGTGGAGTGTTGGCTGCTCACCCATTTTCCTATGCGCATTTTTTTCCCTTTTTTATCTATTTATTACATTTTAGTAGAATAGTTTATCATCATACTAGATGAGCATTCCGGAGATTTCAGTTCAGTTATTATCACTCTTCTTTTTGAAGATCTTTTGCTGGCCCTCAACAGATGACAAAAAGTATATAGAGATGAGCAGCCATCCCACCTGTGTATGGCAAACTCCTATTTTTTTTTTTATTCTGTCATCCTGCAGTTGATTATGGATGTTTCTTTTCATCTCTTTGCCTCCCGTGTACATATGTTTATTGATATCATATAAAAAGTCATGGAGAGAGGCTCCTGAAATGGATTGCGCAGTTTATTAGTTTCCAGCTTTGTGGCCTCGACCGTTACATAGCAGTAAATCTAGAATGTGTAAGTAATATGGAACGTGTGATAATCCATTACATTCTGGCCTGGAGGGCACAAACCTTAACCCTTCCCTTTATCATATAACGGTAGTCAGGTGTTGCTCTCATCTGAAAGGTTCGAGAGCGAGTAGGGTCACTGCCCCCGGTCCACTGCTGTAAGATATTCTGGCCCCTGAGGTCCTATTTATTTGCATCATCTAAGCCTGCAGAGGAATAAAATACCTGGCGATGCAGACTTAGTTCTGCTCCCAGGCCTGAGAACCTGGGTATTGGTGCACAAATGATGGATGAGGTACGTGGTATTGAGGAAGCAGAGGCCAGCAGAGGTGGCTCCCTACAGATTAAGAGCAGTGAAGCCTTCAGTAGGCCTGAGACGGGAACTTGGGTATCCACACTCCCAATTACTTAGACTCACTCAGCTGTAGGTGGAGAGGAGGGAAACTAGGGAGAGACCTTGTGAGCAGCAGACTGTACTACACAATGTTGTGTTGGAAAATTAGGAATAAATAACAAAGAAGAAAAGGAAACTGCAACAGATTATTGTCATAGCTGCAAAGTATTCAAAAGTTGATGATTATAAAGATTTCAGTAAAGAAAAAATTGTAGTGGTGAGATGATGTTAAAGTGCTACTAAACCCTCAACAGTAAAACCAGTCTGTATATGCAGCATAGCATGCTTGTTATATTCACTGTGGAACCTAAGGGGTTAATCCTCTGCATTGTGTAAAAAGGCTGTTTGTATGCACAGATACTCCCCTCCTGCACTGTCTATCTGGGGATAGCCAGCTAACACAGGGAGAGTAGCCAACCTGCACATGCTCAGTTGTGACTTTTATGCTGAAGAGAACATTTACTTGTTCTCCCAGATAGCCAGGTCACATGATATTGACATCACACATGTGGGCGTGCATACAGGCTACAGTGGAAATCTCCTCCTTGGCCTGGGCAGGAAGGGGGTGCCCAGTAGGCAAGTGGTTAGATCCAGGGCTTTTTTACTCAGCGAATAGGTCCAGGAACTCCCTCCTTCCGAGCCACCTCTTATCTCCGCCCCCTACCCACCTCAGAGCACAGTTCCTTGGTTCCACCCCCTACCCACCTCCCAGTAATGCCCCTTTTATAGATGAGAGAACAAAGTATCATTTTGTGGTGCTAAGTAATTTTAATGGAATGTGTTAATGATAACAAGAAAGGCATTAAAATAGATCCCCTGTAGCTAAAAACAATGAATGCCTCCAGCAACAATAGACTCTTAATAGAGAGCATCAATAGCCTCCAGCAGCCAACAACAACAGACCCCTCTCTCAACAGTAGATGTTTCCCAGCAACAATAGT
The DNA here is from genome assembly GCA_029206835.1 of Rana muscosa. Lineage (NCBI taxonomy): Eukaryota > Metazoa > Chordata > Amphibia > Anura > Ranidae > Rana > Rana muscosa. Next base: position 63,937,161 of record CM055128.1, read on the forward strand.
CCCCCAGCAACATAAGATAGATCCCCTCCAGCAACGATAGAATCCCCAGCAGACAGCATCAACAGACCCTCCAGCACACCCCAGCACCCCTTGACATTACATACATTCAGTGCCGGAGGTGCCGGAACTGCGTTCCCCCACGTTCCCGCTGAAAAAAAGCCCTGGTTAGATCTACCATCAGTGGTTAGATCTACCATCAGCTATATGGTGCAAGTGCCTGCCTGATTTGATACATATTAAACAGATTGCTTAGGTAGGTCCTCCTATTACATCGTTTTGGTAAATTTAAAGGAAATGGTACAGAGATTGTACAATCAGATTGCAAAGTGTATGGCCACCTTTATACAAGTACATGGGAGGCAGTGGGTGGAGACACTCAGCTGCCATTGTTCTTACTGGTTACATACAGCTTAATCATTAGAGCGAGAGCAATCATTATAGCACGTGATCTCCTCTATAACTCTAAACATTTAATCTGTAAAAAAAAAAATTAAAGCGTCGCCTATGAAGATTTTTAAGTATTGAAGTTTGGCGCCATTCTACAAGTGTGCGCAATTTTAAAGAGTGACATGTTAGGTATCTATTTACTTGGCGTAACATTATCGTTCACATTATACAAAAAAATCGGGTTATCTTTAGTGTTTTTTTGTTTATATTCATGAAACTGTTTTTTTCCAAAAAAAAGCGTTTGAAAAATTGCTGCGCAAATACTGTGTAACATATGTAGCGGCCTCACCCTCTCTCTCTTCTTTAGTGGATACTTTGGCTTCGGTCTAGGGGTACCTGGAAGGGGAGAGCGAGGTGCGCCACGGCCCATGTCCTCTAGATTACAGCATGTAGAGCTGAAGGCCAGCACCAGATTACCTTCGGGCTGTGTATACGCTCAGAGCCAAGTCTGTTCTGCTGATAACCCCCTTTGCTCCCAGTAATTGGAGTACCACACACTGAAAAGGTCCAACACTTATTTATTCCATAACGGCAAACAAATAGTCCTTTGTGAGCAGACAGTTTGAGACCCATAGAATAGTTCAGTATTGGTGGGGAGTAGGTCAAGGCACAATCCTCAAAGAAACTAAACTGTTGAGGTTTCACCAACGGTTTCTAAGCACAGTGGCTGTTAAATGGACTTTTTGGCTTCAGAGTCTCTGCCAGCGACTCTAGTGAACAGGAACTGGAGTTACCTTCGCTACGTTGCAGCCCCTGTCAGGGGGAAGACATCCCTCCAAGAGAGTTACCGGAGGCCCCGCCGTCACCGGATTAATGCTTTACCGGGCTATTCGGAAGGGTTACACTCCCCGGCCTCCTCGCCTCAGATACGGGTCCCAACACCTTAGGGCCCCTCGGACTCCTCCATCCTCGCGGAACCCAGTCGAAGTTACTGGGCCCCAGGCCTCGCTCCGGCCAGGTCAAGGGCACCTGGGCCCGGAACTCCGGATCGCCAGCACCCAGGCCGAAGGTGCCTGGGTGCGGCCGCGTCCTCCAACTCTGAACCCCAAGGTGAGGGCGTCCGCCCCTTTTATCTCCTCTCCCTTTGCGTCACAGCGGGTTCCCCGCCCCGCTGTACCGGTGCCAGGAAAGGACAAAAAGGAACAGTCTTGCGGTGAAGGTTCAACTCCGACCCAGGGCGACAACGCCACCTGCAGGCCACAGGGAACCTTGCACCACCAGAGTCCTCCAAGAACCACAAAAGGGATTCTCAGATTCCCTAACAATTAGTACATCTGGGTCAAATGACCCAGATGCTCCCCCCCAAATTTAAATACCTGCTACACATAAAAAGTTGCAACAGCCACCATTTTATTCCCTAGGGTGTCTGCTAAAACAATATATATAATGTTTGGGGGCTCTGAGTAATTTTCTAGCAAAAACATTATGATTATTACATGTAGGAGAGAAGTGTCAGAATTGGCCTGGGTGGCAAGGGGTTAATTACCATAAGTAATATACAAATAATTATTATATATTGTTTTTAAGGTAATTTACTATATTTTCAAAAACTGTACCCAAGCAGGTGGCTTAACGGACAATTTACTAAAGTTTGAAGTTATAACAGAGTAAGGCCCGGAATGGAGAGACAGCAAAAACAGTAATGAAGGGCCGGGCAGGACAAGGTGAAGAGGAGAGACAACTAAGGGGTTAAACTGGAAAAGGCTTAAGGGGAGGAGGCAAGACGGAGAAATGAACTGGAGGGGATGAGCGGTATAAAGGGGGTAGGCGGGGACTTCCGGGAACAGTTGGGGGAAGAAGACAGAGAGAAGTTTTTCCACGCTTTTCTAGACATGGCCCTGATCCTAAGGCATTTGCGGGCGGCTGCGGCGACGAGGGGGCCCGACTGGCTGAAATCGCAGGTTGCTACACTAATTCAGGACCAGGCTGAGGGGTCGGCCGCCGGAGGTGAGGTGATGCCGCGCGCTCGGAGGTCCCGGCCTCCGGAGCGTTCTCACCGGGCCCCTACAGCAGAGCTCAGCACCACCCTAGGAGCCCTTTGACGGACCCGGCGGCCCCTACGGCAAAGCGCACACCAGCTGCAGCCGCCAGGGGGACCGGGCCGAATCCTCGCCAATTGCGGAGCTGGAGGGGGGGCTACGGTCCGTAATGGCGCCTGCTCCTCACACTCGCGGCAGAGGACCTCTGAGGGAACGATCCCCCCCTCTCTTCACAGGGCCCAGCAAGGCGGGAGATTCGGCAGGGGAGAAGCGGTGCCACGTCCACGGGGCCGCTACCAGACGTGGCTGGCGGTTCTGGATATGCATCCGGGGGGAGGGATGGATCGGGTAGCAGAGGCGGTCAGACGCGGCCTACCATGGGCCCCATGCGTGAGGTCATGCGCAGCAGAGAGGCGGCAGACAGACGCATGGAGGGTGAGCATGCTGCGGCACGGACGGCATCCACGACCTTCAGGCAGGCTTCGCCTGGGGGGCTGCTTACACCATGCTTCCAGCCCAGGAAGGCAGGTAGGAGGGTGAAGTCTCAGGCTCAGAAGAGGATGATCGTCGGGAGGTCGAGCCACCAGGGGATGCAGTAGCAGCGGCTGTGGGGAACATGCCTGGTCAGCCCGGTAAGTCCACTGTTCTATCTCCTGTTGATGTTAATGATGCTCTGTGTAGGTTGTTGGGTTTGGGGGGTGGCGGTACTGTCAACATTGGTGGGGCCACGTCAAGGGCCATGACGGTAATGGCTTCTGGCTCAGGGACGGTGGGCAGTCCGCTTGTCGCTCTTGGGACAGTAGGGCCAATGGAGGACTTGGTTCAGCGCTTCGCAGCCAGCCGAGGGGTACCCCTGCAGGTATCACAGTGGGGAGGTGGGCAGTCAGTAGGGACAGGGAGTGGGGGACCCCCATGGCCCTTTCAGTGCCCCCTGCCATGGCGGCTGGGGGAGTGACGGTGAGTACGGGGGCCGGGGAAAAAGCTGTGGAACCGACGGCTTCGGCCAGGGCTGATGTAGCTAGGTTCGCGTATGCCGAAAAATGTGAGCTTTATGTTTGCTTTGAGGGGCCCTTGGGAGCGCACTTGAAGCAGGAGGTCAGGGACAAGATCAACACGGGTGAGTATGTTGTGATTTTCTCCTTGTTGCCACTGGAAAAGTTCAATTTGGATAGGATGAAACCAGACGATTCCAAGAAGGAGGACAAGAAGAAGAGGTATCGTTTGATCCCTGGGACATTTGCGAACTGACTGCAGGCGTTCGCTATCATGGCCAGAGTCATAGGTGAGAACAACCCAGAACGTTGCTCGGGGTTGTTCTGCTACAGTGGGGCAAAAAAGTATTTAGTCAGCCACCAATTGTACAAGTTCTCCCACTTAAAAAGATGAGAGAGGCCTGTAATTGTCATCATAGGTATACCTCAACTATGAGAGACAAAATGTGGAAACAAATCCAGACAATCACATTGTCTGATTTGGAAAGAAAATTAATTAGAAAATTTGCAAATTATGGTGGAAAATAAGTATTTGGTCAATATCAAAAGTTCATCTCAATACTTTGTTATATATCCTTTGTTGGCAATGACAGAGGTCAAACGTTTTCTGTAAGTCTTCACAAGGTTGTCACACACTGTTGCTGGTATGTTGGCCCATTCCTCCATGCAGATCTCCTCTAGAGCAGTGATGTTTTGGGGCTGTCGCGGACTTTCAACTCCCTCCAAAGATTTTCTATGGGGTTGAGATCTGGAGACTGGCTAGGCCACTCCAGGACCTTGAAATGCTTCTTACGAAGCCACTCCTTCGTTGCCCGGGCGGTGTGTTTGGGATCATTGTCATGCTAAAAGACCCAGCCACGTTTCATCTTCAATGCCCTTGCTGATGGGAGGAGGTTTGCACTCAAAATATCACAATACATGGCCCCATTCATTCTTTCATGTACACAGATCAGTTTTCCTGTTCCCTTTGGAGAGAAACAGCCCCAAAGCATGATGTTGCCAACCCCATGCTTCACAGTAGGTATGGTGTTCCTTGCTTGCAACTCAGCATTCTCTCTTCTCCAAACACGACGAGTTGTGTTTCTACCAAACAGTTCTACTTTGGTTTCATCTGACCATATGACATTCTCCCAATCCTCTTCTGGATCATCCAAATGCTCTCGAGCAAACTTCAGATGGGCCGGGACATGTACTGGCTTAAGCAGGGGGACACGTCTGGCACTGCAGGATCTGAGTCCCTGGCGGCGTAGTGTGTTACTGATGGTAGCCTTTGTTACGTTGGTCCCAGCTCTCTGCAGGTCATTCACTAGGTCCCCCGTGTGGTTCTGGGATTTTTTGCTCACGGTTCTTGTGATCATTTTGACCCCACAGGGTGAGATCTTGCGTGGAGCCCCAGATCAAGGGGGATTATCAGTGGTCTTGTATGTCTTCCATTTTCTAATTATTGCTCCCACAGTTGATTTCTTCACACCAAGCTGCTTGCCCATTGCAGATTATGTCTTCCCAGCCTGGTGCAGGTCTACAATTTTGTTTCTGGTGTCCTTTGACAGCTCTTTGGTCTTCACCATAGTGGAGTTTGGAGTGTGACAGTTTGAGGTTGTGGACAGGTGTTTTTTATACGGATAACAAGTTCAAACAGGTGCCATTATTACAGGTAATGAGTGGAGGACAGAGGAGCCTCTTAAAGAAGAAGATACAGGTCTGTGAGAGACAGAAATCTTGCTTGTTTGTAGGTGACCAAATACTTATTTTCCACCAAAATTTTCAAATAAATTCTTTCCAAATCAGACAATGTGATTGTCTGGATTTGTTTCCACATTTTGTCTCTCATAGTTGAGGTATACCTATGATGACAATTACAGGCCTCTCTCATCTTTTTAAGTGGGAGAACTTGCACAATATGTGGCTGACTAAATACTTTTTTGCCCCACTGTATATGGACGCCATAGGGGAGGCTCGTAGAGGGTATGGGGGGACCACTTGGCTGGGGTATGTCGAGCAGTTTAGGCAGCGTAGGGCGGTTCGTCCATCTCTTCGGTGGGATCACAAGGACATCAGCCTATTGATGCGCTTGATGTCTTCGGCAAGGCCCCCGAACCAGTCTCTTCAGGGGGGGGGCGGGGGAACACCCACCTCTGGACTGCCGGCCGAAAAAAAGTAGGGGGTTTGCTGGTAATTTAATGGGGGCTCCTGTAAGTTTAGGGGTCCTGTCGTTTTAAGCAGGGGTGCTCCGGATGCGGGGGGGAATCACCCCTTGTCTCGCTGCTTCAGAAAGGGGAAGCGTTACATCGATTTTGCTCACAAGAGGGATGACGCCGGTGAGGGAGGAAAGGATGGGGCCCTTTTTCCAAGTAGGTACCAGATAGTTGGCTGCAGGGTTTTCTGAGTGTTTTAAGATACTGTACTCCTTGGAGGTTGTTCCACCTATGGCTCGGAACTTGGGGTCGGCGTTGCAGAATTCAGGGTTGGTTTCGGACAAATTGGTGAAGGAGGTGGCGTTAGGGCGCATGGGTGGGCCATTCACGGTTAAACCAATGCAGGATCTGGTAGTGTCACCGTTGGGGGTGGTGCCTGAGGAGGAACTGAATAGGTTTTGCCTTATTCACCACCTCTCGTTTCCAAAAGGGGGGTCGGGTAATGTTGCTATAGACCCCGGGGCTTGTACAGTGTCTTATACGTCGTTTGATGCTGCTGTTGGGTGGGTTAGGCGCTATGGTCAGGGGCATTCACGGCAAAAGCTGATATTGAATCAGCGTTCCGCTTGCTGCCGGTACATCTGGACAGTTTTTGGCGGTTGGGGTGCCGTTGGCGGGATGAGTTTTATGTGGATCAGTGCTTGCCCATGGGTTGCTCCATTTCCTGTGCCATGTTCGAAATGTTTAGTTCATTTTTGGAATGGGTGGTCTGGGACGTGTCGGGTCTGGATTCAGTTATTCGTTATCTCCATGATTTTGTTTGTAGAGCCTCTATCCTCCAATGTGTGTGCGATTCTCCTGTCCACGTTGCAGCACATTGTGGGTAGGTTTGGTGTCCCGTTGGCGGCAGATAAAACCGAGGGCCAGACGACTGAAATTCGTTGGGCATTGTGCTCGACTCCAGAGCTATGGAGTGTCGGTTACCAGGGGATAAGGTGGAAGCGCTCAGGTGGGAGATTAGGGAGATGATGGGGCAGCTGAAGGTACAGCTCCGGGGGCTTCAGTCTTTGTTAGGTAAGTTGAATTTTGCGTGTCGCATTATTCCATTGAGTAGGGTTTTTTGCAGACGGCTGTCGGCGGCTACCGCTGGGGTGCGGGCCCCGACCCGTTTCATTAGACTTACCAGAGGCCATAAGGAGTATTTGAAAGTTTAGCACACGTTCCTGGAGATGTACAATGGACGATCAGTTTGGATGGGGGGCCCCATGAGTAATTTTGATTTAGAGTTCGTTACGGATGCGGCTGGGTCTACAGGATATGGGGCCTTTGTTTCAGGGGCAGGGGAGAGCAGAGGCTTGGCTAGAGTCATGGATGGAGGCTGGGTTGCTTCGTAACCTGGTACTGTTGGAATTGTTTCCGGTGGTCCTGGCTATGGAGTTGTGGGGGGTGGAATGGCAGGACCTGAAGATTAGGTTGAACTGTGATAACATGGGTGTGGTGCGCTAGCTGATTCCCTGTCTCGGTTTCAGTGGGACAGGTTCAGGGAGCTGGCGCCAGCTGCGGAGAAGGAAGGGATTCCTTGCCCGGGTTGGCTTTGGGAGGTTGCCTCTGATTAGCCGCGGGATGGATCAGGAGGTCGGTAAGTGGGTCGACAACAGGGGGCGGCCTACACCAAGGTATGGAGGGAGTGGTTCGCTTTTGTACAGCTGGCGGGAGCTGAGCTGGGGGGGGGGGGCCGACATGAGGTTACTGGTGTATTTCGTTTCCAGGCTACCTGCCCCCCAAATTTAGGGGGGCTACGACCCTCAAAGCTCGACTTTAAAAAAAAAAAATTAATTTTCATGGCAGACCAGGCTCTGCCTCACCTGCCTCCCCTGACTGAACGTCATACATTTACTACATTACTTGCCCAGTAACAAAAGGCCTGCAGACAGAGAGCACAGAGAGCAAAGTGCACTTGTAGGTAGGTGGCGGGCTGCAGTATATCTGCTGACCTGAAGGTAGCACTGTGCCATCCCTTCAGGCTGGCAGAGGGCAACAGATGACTATTCTGTCCTCTATCAGGGGATCCAGGTGGCCATCTTGGGGAGGTCCTGCAAGATTTGGGTTTCCATCTTGACTCAACTGCTTAAAGCAGATTTTCACCCATATTTGCCACTTGAGCATGAAATGGGAAGTGGTTTTCTTTCTTTAGTAATGGCCTTTTATAATCAACTGTCTGCTGAACACCTGTTTAATGAATAATTAAACTCACTTGTAGTTGAATTCTTGTTAATTATGATTTTTTTTTTCCAAAATTATGCTTTGCTCCTAAAGCCTCATACACACGATCGGATTTCCATTGGACAAATCCGTGGAATTTTGTGTGAAGCCCGTTGGCCGTGAACTTGTTCTGCATACAGACGGCAGAACTTTTTCAACCAACATAAACGAAACAACGTGTTTTTTCTGCTCTTTAGCGCCACCCTTTGGGAAACTTCTGCTAATGTTGTCTTATGGTTAGCTTTGTTTAGGAGCATGCGTGTTTGTACTTTGGATTTTAGTCCAACGGATTTGTGTACACACGATCGTATAATCCGACGGCACACATTTGTTGTCGGAAAATTTGAGAGCATTACCATTCAACATTTGTTGTTGGAAATTCTGACAACAATTGTCCGATGGAGCGTACAAACGGTCGGATTATCTGACAAAAACCCTGCCATCACACAATTGTTGTCGGAAAACCTGATCGTGTGTACGGGCCTTAAGACTTTCACTGGGGTGTTTTCATTTTTGCAATATGGTCTTGAATGAATTTGTTAGGAAAAATACTTTTTTGTGTGGGGGAAATTCAACAATCAATGGCCTGTATTCATGGGAGTATTTTGTAGTTTAGTATCCCATAGAAAACGTTGATTCTGAAAGAAAAGTAAGGCTGGGTTCACACTATAGATCGCAACACTCACAGGAGGAGTCTCCATTCCATATTTCAGGTCCGATTTCAGCCCGAATTTTGTGCCGAATTCGGACCTGAAACAGAACAAAACACACACAGGACACCTGTGCAATTCGCACCGGAGCCGCTGCGGAGATGTGTGAACCGGCTCCATAGAGATCCGGTCACAATCTCCTGCTATGCGAATGGGATGCTGGGAAACCAGAATCCAATTCGCAATAGTATGAACCCACCCTAAAGGTTTTCTGACAAATCTGTGCTACCACTCATATGCTGATGACACTCAACTCTACTTTCGCATCACCGGAAAAAAAGACCAATATCACGGACTAGAGAAATGCCTCACACTGATCGATGATTGGATGACTGAGAGCTCCCTCAAACTCAATGGATCCAAAACTGAACTTCTTCTTCTCCACGCAAATCGAAAGACAAAAGCTGAGACTTCATGGACACCACCCACCATCCTTGGACAGACCATCACCCCAAGCACCAAAGTCAAAAGTCTGTGAGTCATTTTTGACTGAGAGATGTCGATGGATGCACAAATAGGATCAGTAGTCAGCAGATCTCACCACCTTCTCTGCCTGCTGCGTAGACTCATCCCCTTCATCCCAGAAGAGGAGATAGCAGTAGTAGTTGGAACAATCATCAATTCCCAACTGGACCACGCAAACTCCCTCTACATAGGACTACCTAAATACCAGATGGCGTGCCTACAAGTCGTCCAGAACACGGCAGCCAGACTGGTAACGGGAAAAAAACCCTGGGAATCCATCACCCCATCCCTGAGGACCCTCCATTGGCTAACCGTAAAGAATCAGGTCACTTTCAAGACCCTCTGCCTCACCCACAAATGCACATAAGGAAACGCTCAATATTTATGCGAGAAATTAAAACACTACGCACCCAATCGCATTCTCCGATTAACTAACCAAAACCTCCTCCACATCCCCAAGTCCCGCTACAAGTCTAAGGGAGAACGAAGATTTGCAGTCCAAGGACCACGGCTTTGGAACGCTCTACTCACAAACATCCGCATGGAAGAAGACCATCGGGCCTTCAGGAAAAAACTTAAGACCCACCTCTTCCGAAGGATCAGGACGACACTTAAGGGAAAAAGCGCCTTGAGGCGATTTAGTTTGCATTTGTAGCGCTATACAAGTTATTCACTCACTCCTCTATTGGCGTGCACTCATTTTTTCTGAGTACTGTAACTGCCTTGTTTTGTGCCTATTTAGTTTATACAATATAAACCTTTAAACAACTCTGTGGGGTAATAACTCCCAATCCTCAGGCACACTGATTGGCCTCGAGGACAAACTAGTAATGTTTGGATGGGGAGGGGGGTGCCTTAATCCACCCAGCAACTGGGGCAAATATTGGGTACTGGAGTATCTGTGAATTAGGGATAGAAAGAAGCTTCCTCCTTGTGAGCGCAATAATACCAGTATAGCAAATGCTGAAGTTCTCTTTACAGTGGCAAAGTGACTTTAACTAATACACAAAAGTGGGTTAGCTTTAGGGGCCTATTAATAATAGAAAACTGATATCGATGTCTGATCTGGTTACACCACCTTTGCTTATTTACTGTAATAGTTTGATTCTGTTGGTCTTTGCTTATACTGTATGTGCCAACCTTCTTTTAATACACTTTTGATGAATTAACCTTTTTTTATGGAATGTTTTGAACATTTTTGTCATGTCAGTACTACTTTTAGTGATGATTCATATTTGTTGCAGTGAAAATTTATATTGAATATTTTGATTACTACTGCAGGCCTGTGCCAGTGCCAAAAGATGGGTTCCGTTTTCTGTAGTCACAGGGCTGGAGCAATGAACCAGATGCTAAGAAGCATTGATTCTTTATAGAGCAATGAAGCAGCGATCTCTCCCCAGGAGCAAAATGTGTTGCTGTGCAATTACAATAAGTGTGCTCATTTATTAAGATTGATTAGCAATCCCAGGTTGTTCTTACTAATTGTGTTAATTATTTCTGCGGAAGACTTTCGAAGTGCCATCATTTTTAATATGTGCGAAAAGCAGTTCACATTTAAAGAAGTTAGGAGGAATGAGATTTTAACTGCCATTCTTGGAACCTGTATATTTACAGGGTCTGTCCATGTACCCCACACTGAAACCTGTTTAGTACATGACTGGTTATGTGAATGGACATCACTACAGGACCAGTTCTTTATCTGGTTCCAGTATTAAGACCCCTTTCACACTGAGACAGTTTTCAGGCGTATTAGCGCTAGAAATAGCGTCTGTAAAGCGCCTTAAAACTGCCTCCTATTCCATGAAAAGCGGCTCTTAAGAGGGGGCACTCGAGAAGAGGAGGGGCCAGGAGCACCGCCGGAGGACCCCAGAAAAAGAGGATCAGGGCCACTCTGTGCAAAACCCTTGCACAGTGGAGGTAAGTATGACATGTTTGTGTAGCACTACCCCCGTAGGAGCTGCTGGTTTAGATTTTGGGCCTTGCACGTTACCTCAATATTGGTTGTCTAGGGGTTGAGAGTCTACAGTAACTTCAATGTCCACACAAGTTATGAATCCTTTTTATTCAGGCTTTATTTTCCAAACAAACTTGTATAGGTAGATGGATGGAGGGTTAGGGGAAGGTTCAGGCACACACAGCAGATCACTGGAGAAAAATCCTAATATACAAAGTCTCACCCACCACTCTCCTTTGAGTGGGTATTGCTGACCCGGATAGGCCCCTCTCACTTGGCCTAGCAGCCGGAATGATGCACGGACAAATAAGAAAGAACAGTGTCTGCCACAGACCTTTTTGATGGTTATGTTGAACCATTCCGTTATCCTCTGCCACAGGATTTTAGTACCCGGATATCCAGCCTTACAGTCTAAGAGCCTTTAAGCCAACCCGGCAGACTGTAAGGTTACTTTAGTTATGGTGCATCCCTCAATAACGTCCCCAGGCTTTCCTCAAGATACCGGCCTTCCGCTCGGTTCTCTCCTGGACAGGTCCTCCCCTGGTTTCCTCCATTGAGTGGCTTCCTCCTGCAGGATGGACAGCACAGTATCACCTTCAAAGTGTAGGCCCCAGTCAGGACAACTGGGCCTACCTGGCATAGTTACAGCCTCGGACCAACGTGGCTCCGAGGCTAAATTTCCAATAACACATGCCTCGAGCCACGAGGCGTAGAAGAGCCCCAGCAAATGGCATCTGCCCCTTAAGTACCCTTCCCCAGCATGCTCAGCGGGGAGACCACTCCTACTGAACTGTTCCCAGGGAAAGACACTCAATGCACTTTTGCCTGTCTGTCTTTCACATTGGCCTGGGGTGGTAATGCCACCTACAGGCAAACGGTGGGAAGTCCTTCCAAACACAGCCATAGCCAGAACAGAGGCTGATTTAGCCTTAATTATTTACAAAGTCTTAGCTAATACCAGCTCAGACACCCACTAAATTTAACATAGCGCCTGGTCATTAGGAGCAGGGCGCTACATATGTTATTTAAAAAAATAAAAAACAAAGCTTTACAATCACTTTAAAATTTGGGGGAGGGGGTGTGGCAAACAAACCTGCGGTAGACGGACAGCGGCCATCACTGACCTCCCCCTGCGGGAGATGGACGGCAGCGATCAGTCCCCCCCCCCAGCACAGGAGATGGACGGCGGCGATCATTCCTAAGACTCCCTGGCCAATCGGGTCTCAGGACCTGCTTCCTGATTGGCCGGGTGGAGAATCAGGAAGACAATGGCAAATATTTATTTTCTATTTTCACACAACTGGGTGTTTTTTTGAAGCCAATTAGACCCTCAGGCTCTAATCATGTACTTAAAAAAAAAAAAACCCTAGAAAAGTCAATGCGTCGGGCACCCTGCATATAGATTACTAAACCTTCCAAAGGTCAAGTGGTTAAACTGCACAGTTGCAGTATTGTAAAGTAGACATGTGACACTGCTGAAAAATTTGTTCATTTTCGTTTCATTTGTTTGGGTTTATTTTTATTTTTTTTCTGGTCATTCGTTATGATATCAATTCGTAAATTAGAAAAAAAAAAAAGTGAAAAAAAAACGAAATAAAAAAAATTTTGAAAAACGTAAATTCAGAAATAAAAAAAAAAAAACGTAAATTAGAAAAAAAAAACGAAGTTCGGAAATTTCGAAAACCTGAAAATCTTAAATAATAACTAACTAATAATAACTTAACTATTACTAAGTATTTCATGATAGGTATTGGAATTGCCTTTCAAATTTGGCTGTTAAATTCGTATTCGTTACGTTCACTATCTGAAGTTACGAATTATCCGAAATAACGAATGTCGCATGTAAACAAATGGAATGGAACAAATTAATAATAAATAATAATAATAATAATACATTTTTATTATTATTATTGTAATGTATTATTATAAATTTGTTATGTTCCATTCATTTGGATACGGCATTCGTTATTTTGGATAATTCGTAACTTAGGATAAATTCGTATTTGTTACGTTCACTAACAGCTAAATTTGAAAGGGTTTCCCCGCATCCAATTGGCATGTGAGGAGCCTGTGACTGGCTCTCTATGGAGCCGGTTCACACATCTCCTGAGGGGCTTTGGTGCGAATTGCACAGGAGTCCGATGCGTCTTCTGGTCCATTTCAGGTCCAAATTCAGCCAAAAATTCAGGCTGAAATCAGACCTGAACCAGTGAATGGGGACTCACCAGAACCCTGCTGTAAGCCGCTCTGTGCTTAAGTGTGAAATCAGCCACAATCTTCACTTCTCAGTTCAAAATTTTAAAAAATGCATTTTTTTAAGCGGACCAGATGCGGAACATGAGAAGGGGCGGGTCTATTCACGTATTACACAGTGAAGGAAGTTCCCATCAGGTCCGCCCCCTCGTAGAGCGGACCTGATGGAGAACTTCCTTCACTGTGTAATACATGAATAGACCCGCCCCTTCTCACGTTCCGCATCTGGTCCGCTGAGCGGACCTGATGGGGAACTTTAGAAGGGGCGGGTCTATACATTTAAAACACTGCGGAGGAAGTTCCCCATCAGGTCCGCTCAGGCACAACCAATGACGGACAGCGCTGGACATCGCGATCGCCGCGGGACACTGGATTTCATCGCTGGAATGTTTTTTTTTTTTTTATTCATTTTTTTTATTTATTTTATTTTTTTAACCACTTGACAACTGGGCACATAACCCCCTTCCTGCCCAGGCGAAATTTCAGGTTTCAGCGCCGTCACGCTTTGAATGACAATTGCGCGGTCGTGCGACGTGGCTCCCAAACAAAATTGACGTCCTTTTTTTCCCACAAATAGAGCTTTCTTTTGGTGGTCTTTGATCATTTCTGCGGTTTTTCTTTTTTGCGCTATAAACAAAAATAGAGCGCCAATTTTGAAAAAAACACAATATTTTTTAATTTTTGCTATAATTAATATCCCATTTTTTTTTTAAAAAAACTATTTTTTTCCTCAGTTTAGGCCGATACGTATTCTACATATTTTAGGTCAAAAAAAAAATCGCAATAAGGGTATAGTGATTGGTTTGCGCAAAAGTTATAGCGCCTACAAAATAGGGAATAGAATTATGATTTTTTTTTAATTATTTTTTTACTAGTAATGGCGTCGATCTGCGATTTTTTTTTTGTGACTGTGACATTACGGCGGACACATCGGACACTTTTGACACATTTTTGGGACCATTCACATTTATACAGCGAACAGTGCTAAAAATATGCACTGATTACTGTATAAATGTGACTGGCAGGGAAGGGGTTAACCACTAGGGGCCGATCAAGGGGTTAATATGTTCCCTGCTAGATGTTCTTACTGTGGGGGGAAGGGGACTGACTGGGGGAGGTGACTGATGGTTGTCCCTATGTACAAGGGACACACCATCCGTCTCCTCTCCCTGAAAGGACGTGGATCTGTGTTTACCCACAGAGATCCACGTCCCTGGCTCTGTGACAGCCGATCGCTCGTACCTGGCGGACATCGCGGCCGCCAGGCACGCGCAACGGCATTCGCCTGACACGGCGGGCACAGTTTTTCCCCGATGCGCGCCCGCGGTGGCGCGCATCGCGGAAGTAAATAAGAGGACGTCCATAGACGTCCTATCAGCAATTGACGACGTCTTTTTCTTATAGCCCGGGCGCAAAGTGGTTAATAAAGGACTTTTCCAGGGTGTTTGTGTGTTTTTATTTACATTTTTTTACACTTTCTTCGTGAAATGGTAGGGGTACAATGTACCCCTTACCAGTTCACATAGGGGGGGGCCGGGATCTGGGGGTCCCCTTTGTTGAAGGGGTCTTCCAGATTCTGATAAGCCCCCTGCCCGCAGACCCCCACAACCACCGGGCAAGGGTTGTGGGGGTGAGGACTTGTCCCCATTAACATGGGGACATCCTCCCCATGTTGAGGGCATGTGGCCTGGTACGGTTCAGGAGGGAGGGGGGGCCGCTCTCTAGTCCCCCCCTCTTCCCCTGCGGCCGGCCAGGTTGCGTGCTCGGATAAGGGTCTGGTATGGATTTTTTGGGGGGACTCCACGACATTTTTTTTAAAATTTGGGGTGGAGTTCCCCTTAAAATCCATGCCAGATCTGAAGGGCCTGGTATGGATATTTAGGGGGAACCGCATGCCATTTTTTTTTTAAATTTGCGGCGGGGTTCCCCTTAATATCCATTCCAGACCTGAAGGGCCTAGTAATTGAATTTGGGGGAACCCCCACGCTTTTTTTTTATTTTTATCAATGACTTTTCTATGTATTGATAAAAGCCGACAATTCATTAATAGCCGCGAGTGAGTTTTAAATGACTTTTTTTCCTTCAAAAATGACACTTTGTGCAGGGACAGTTCTAAGCACGGGAAACATGCGTCACTTTACATGCATATCATACACACCCCCCAGGTACGAAATTTAAAGGAAAATTTCACTTTTATTTTTTCATTTTAAGCATTATTAAAATCACAGCTCCCGTAAAAACATCTATTTTTTAAACTTTTTTTTGCATTGATACATGTCCCCTGGGGCAGGACCCGGGTCCCCAAACACTTTTTAGGACAATAACTTGCATATTAGCCTTTATAATTAGCACTTTAGATTTTGAACGTTCGAGTCCATTGTATTTAATAGGGTTCTAAAGTTCACGTGAACATTCTGTCTGTTCGCAGGTTCTGGTGCGAACCGAACAGGGGGGTGTTCGGCTCATCCCTGCCCATCAATAACATCGCTCAACCTCTTCACACAGGAGGGTACGGGCTTGTGGTGCGGTGTGCCTCCCTCTTCCTGCGAGGAGCCAAAGTTAATGCAGGTAAAGAAAGGGGTCTGTGCGCTATATATATATCCATAAATATTCATGGCAGCTCCTCCTAACCCCCGCCCTCTAGTTCTAAAAGGTTCTCCAACCTTCTAGACACCAGAGGAGGCAACAGAGAGCTACCAGGATGAGTCATCCAGCCCTGGCCTCTAATAACCCTGACCCATTTCAATGACTCAGGCTATTTCTGGCCAGAATATGCCTTTACCTACTCTCAACACTAGTAGCACACACTAGAAGGTGCTACTAGACATGTGCAATTAGTTTTAGTCCGAATACAAATTCAGACAAACTTTTGTTTATTCTGAGATTTAAATGAATCAGCGCAGTATACAGTAAATATCTCCTAAGAGATGTTTACATTATCTATAGGTACGCCTTATTCTAGGCTTACCTATACGTACAAATAATACAGGAAGGTATACAATCTCTTTAAATTTGATGGTTGGAAACTTGGCCTAACTAAAACTTCCAAAATGAATGGGCTATGTCTAAATATTTCCCTCACTTGTATCTTTAAAAGATTCCTTATAGCAGTGAAAAGATTTGAAGCCATTGTCCTAAATTCAAGGTGATGCCAACTATTCACTCTCAAGGATTCTTTGGAGATGACAGGTGTTGAGAGACCGCTTTACAGATTTGATGGATGTTGCGTTGTTTGGACGTTTGATGGATATGTATAGTGTTGTGAGATGTGTCCTGAGGAGCTTTACTAGCATCAGAGTCATATTGTTGTCACAGAACTACCTCCTCTCCTATTCCTTCACAATAATTCTCACCCCGCTTATTCATTTGATACATTTACCTTGGATGGGGGGCAGAACAACTAAGGCCTGCATTAGGCATTGACTATAAATTAAGACAAACTAAGGACTAGCTAAAAGCCTCTCGTATGGAGCATATATCTGGGCTCATAGACTACACAGAAGGTACATTGCGATAAATTCTGTGTGGAGTGATCTATCTTTCTAGCAATTACACATACTTACCTAAACACTCTATACATTACTGTAGAATGTTTTTTTTTTTTTTTAAATATCTTTATTGAAAAGTTTTTCAAATATACAGTTATGCAGAAACATAAATGCTATGTATAATCAGTGTAGATTACAATAGTGAACTGTAGATGTGCACACTGAAATAGCGCGCACTACCAAATTCTGAGAATCAAAATATAACAATTTGAACAGTAAGTTGTTTTTGAAACAAGATGCATCCACACTAGTGAAGGTGTTGATCTAGGGATATGGGTAAATGTAGGGTGAGGGGGGAAAAGAGAGTAGAAATGGGAGGGTATAAATGGGGGAGGGGGAATGAGAGCATCAATAGGGATTCCATAAATCAATGGTTGTTCCTGTTGCTGTACCAAAGTTTCCAGGGGCTCCATAGGGTCGTTAGAGTAAAGTTAGTGTGTTTTCCTCGAGGAAAACTGTGGAATGTTTTGAACTATTGGTAACTATGAATCAAAGAGCCCTGTAGAAAAATCTTGATGGGGCCCACTGACTAACTCTCTCAGTAGCAGCTGGCAGTGTCAATGGTGACAGTACATGTCACTGATCTTAAAGTGGAAGTAAACCCACCTATCATTTTCAGGCAAGGAAGCTGCCATCTTGGCCTCTGTTTAATCTTCAACTGCCATGATGCTGCACATGTGATCAGTTATGACACCAGCCATTGGATGGTTTGACAGTTTGGTTGAGAGCACAACCAATGTGAAAGTTGGCATTCCCGGCATGCCGGGAATGTAACTGCTTTTTGAAACTGTGACATCGATGGGTTTACTTCCGCTTTAACAAAAAGTATGCCAGAATCAAGAGCAGGGAGCAGGAGAGCTGTCAGCATAGTCAGTTGACTGCTAGGAAGCAGTGCCTTCGATAAAAGTTTTAGTTGTAGTAGCAATAAAAATGACCATATTGCTATTTTACGTTATGGCAAAATTATCAATGTTCTTGCAGACAATTACTCGTAACCAGTTCCCGCCCGGGCCTATAGCAAGATGGCGCTGGCAGGAACCTCTCGTTGATCCGAGTGGACGTCATACGACTGTGAAGGAATGTGATGAGCATAATGTTAAACTAGAAAATGTCTATTCTCTATGCATCTTCACTATACTATAAAGTCTATATTGCTTTTTCATGTACACCACTGCTGTAATTATTCCTTACTAAAATCAACTTCTAATAACACCCCCTCCCACCGAAAAGACTGGAGAAGACAGAAAATGGCGGATACCCCCTTCTCCCACACATCTTTGGAATGCGGATATGAAGATAGGACCAGAGGACAGCCCAGCTTAATCATCACTTTTCTGTACTCTTTCTGTATTGCAGCCAATCAGATGCGCTTATTAGTGTCACATTAACATAATAGTGACGTATCATGTTGTGTGTAAAAAGTTTAGTACTGCCTGGAATAAATCATTAGATACGGAAGTAACGGATCTGCACGGATGTGTCAGAGTTTTGCTTTCAGCATGCATGCAATGTTATCTAACCTTTACAATTCGGAACAGTAGTAGAATCCATATTAACCCCTTTGTGGTTAAACGGCCATTATACAACATCCTCCCAGATTGGGCCCCGCCTGCGTCCACCGGACACAGCCGATGACTGATCACTGTACCGGCCTGCTGCCGGTACCATGTGACTACTGTAACCAATCCCAGCAGGTCACATGACAGCTGTAAACAATGGATAGCTTCCTTTCAAGCCATCCATTGTATACAATTGTGTTGCTAGCTGTGATTAGTCAGTGTGTTCACATGGTACAGACTGGGCCAATCACAGCACATCGGTACCATGTGATTAGCTCTGGCCCATCACAGCTAACCACAACAAAAACAGACTGAATGAATCAATTTTATTCAGTAAAATTCTTGCATAGAGCAATGAAATTCATTGCTCCACGCCAGGCATGTCCAAAGTCCGGCCCGCGGGCCAATTGCGGCACCACGTTCCGGTTTAATGTGCCCCCTTGTAATTTGGATGCAAACACACTTATGCCGCGTACACACGGTCGGAATTTCCGACAACAAATGTTCGATGTGAGCTTGTTGTCGGAAAATCCGACCGTGTGTATGCTCCATCGGACATTTGCTGTCGGAATATTCGACAACAAACGTTTGAGAGCTGGTTCTCAATTTTTCCGACCACAAAGGTTGCATGTACACAATTTAACGCACAAAGGTTCTACGCATGCTCGGAATCAATTTGACGCATGCTCGGAATCTTTGAACTTAATTTTTCTTGGCTAGTCGTAGGGTTGTACGTCACCGCGTTCTTGACATTTGGAATTTCCGAGCAACATTTGTGTGACCGTGTGTATGCAAGACAAGTTTGAGCCAACATCCGTCGGAAAAAATTCCACGGTTTTGTTGTCTGAATGTCCGATCATGTGTACGCGGCATTAGACTGAATTTTAAAGGTTCAAAGAATGTCAGGCAAAATGGTCGGCCCTCACGCATGTTCACTTCATCATATCTTGCCCTCTTTGAAAAAAGTTTGGATACCCCTGCTCTATGCAAACATATAAATACTGATCACTTCCCCAGAGTAGTACAATGTTACTATGGTAACATTATATTGGTCTGGTCAAAGTATGTTAAAAAAAATAATAAAAAATTCAAAGTATTCAAAAATATTGAGAAGCTAAATATTGCAGCTAAAGGATCAGGCTCCTTTTTGAGAATCGGCACTGCGTTGCTTTGACTGACAATTGCGCGGTCGTGCAACGTGGCTCCCAAACAAAATTGACGTCCTTTTTTTCCCTTAACCACTTGACAACTGGGCACTTAAACCCCCTTCCTAACCAGGCGAATTTTCAGCTTTCGGTGCTCTCACATTTTGAATGACAATTACTCAGTCATACAACACTGTACCCATATGAAATTTTTGTCCTTTTTTTCACACAAATAGAGCTTTCTTTTGGTGGTATTTAATCACTGTTGGGTTTTTTATTTTTTGCGCTATAAGAGAAAAAAGACTGAAAATTTTGTAAAAAAATGAATTTTTCTTTGTTTCCGTTATAAAATTTTGCAAATTAGTATTTTTTCTTCATACATTTTGGCCAAAATTTATACTGCTACATATCTTTGGTAAAAATAAGTACAAATTGGTGGATATTTTTTGGTCTTTGTGAAAGTTATAGAGTCCACAAGCTATGGTGCCAATATCTGAAAATTGATCACACCTGAAGTACTGACGGCCTATCTCAATTCTTGAGACCCTAACATGCCAGAAAAGTACAAATACCCCCCAAATGACCCCTTTTTGGAAAGAAGACATTCCAAGGTATTTAGAAAGAGTCATTGTGAGTTTTTTGAAGTTGTCATTTTTTCCCACAATTCTTTGCAAAAATCAAGATTTTTTTTTCTTTTTTTTTTTTTTCCACAAAATTGTCATATTAGCAGGTTATTTCTCACACACAGCATATGCATACCACAAATTACACCCCAAAACACATTCTGCTATTCCTCCCGAGTATGGCGATACCACATGTGTGAGACTTTTACACAGCGTGGCCACATACAGAGGCCCAACATGCAGGGAGCACCTTCAGGCGTTCTGGAGCACCCAGGCCAATTCTGACATTTCTCTCCTACATGTAAAAATCATCATTTATTTGCTATAAAATTACATAGAACCCCAAAACATTATATATGTTTTTTTAGCAAAGACCTTAAAGAATATAATGGTGGTCATTGCAACTTTTTATCTTGCACGGTATTTGCGCAGAAATTTTTCTAACGCGTTTTTTACGGAAAAAAACTGTTTTGTGCCTAAAAGAAAAAAAAAAACAGTAAAGTTAGCCCAGTGTTTTTGCATAATGTGAAAGATGAAGTTACGCCGAGTAAATAGATACCTAACATGTCGCCCTTAAAAATTGCACACACTCGTGGAATGGCGCCAAACTTCGCTACTTAAAAATCCCCATAGGCAATGCTTTAAATATTTTTACTGGTTATATGTTTTGAGTTACAGAGGAGGTCTAGGGCCAAAATTATTGCTCTCGCTCTAACGTTCGCAACGATACCTCACATGTGTGGCTTGAACACCGTTTTCATATGTGGGCGGGGCTTACGTATGCGTTCACTTCTGCATGCGAGCTCGCGGGGGCAGGGGCGCTTTAAAAAAAATATATATATTTTATTGTTCATTTTACTTTATTTATTTTAGTTTGACATGTTTTTCCGCCCCAAATTTTTTTTTTTAGCACTTTTATTCCTATTACAAGGAATGTAAACATCCCTTGTAATAGGAATATGGCATGACAGGTCCTCTTTACAGTGAGATATGAGGTCAATAAGACCCCACATCTCACCTCTAGGCTGGGAAGCCTGAAAAAAAAAACAAAAAAAAAAACAATCTTGGCTTTGATCGTAGCGGTGAGTCGGTAGAAGCACCGGAGGGCAGCGGGAGGGGGGGGCATCCCCTCTCACCTTCCGTAAGAGCGATCAAGCGGTGGAACAGCCACTATGATTGTTCTTATGGTGTAGGGAATCGCCAGCTGAAAAAGCGAATATCTGAATGATGCCTGTAGCTGCTCCCATCATTCAGATATCTCCGCACAAAGTCAAGGACGTCATATGACGGCCGGCGGGCGGGCGGGAAGTGGTTATTGCAGAGTATTGCCGGGTATTGAGGAGTATTGCCGGGTATTGAGGAGTATTGACGAGTATTGCCGGGTATTGACGAGTATTGCGGGGTATTGAGGAGTATTGCGGGGTATTGAGGAGTATTGCAGGGTATTGTGGAGTATTGCAGGGTATTGTGGAGTATTGCAGGGTATTGTGGAGTATTGCCGGGTATTGTGGAGTATTGCCGGGTATTGTGGAGTATTGCCGGGTATTGTGGAGTATTGCCGGGTATTGTGGAGTATTGCTGGGTATTGTGGAGTATTGCCGGGTATTGTGGAGTATTGCCGGGTATTGTGGAGTATTGCCGGGTATTGTGGAGTATTGCCGGGTATTGTGGAGTATTGCTGGGTATTGTGGAGTATTGCTGGGTATTGTGGAGTATTGCCGGGTATTGTGGAGTATTGCCGGGTATTGTGGAGTATTGCGGAGTATGGCAGGGTATGGGCAGGGTATTGCACAGTATGGGCAGGGTATTGCACAGGGTATTGCAGAGTATGGGCAGGGTATTGCACAGGGTGTATTGCAGAGTATTGCACAGGGTGTATTGCAGAGTATTGCACAGGGTGTATTGCAGAGTATTGGCAGGGTGTATTGCAGAGTATTGCACAGGGTATTGCAGAGTATTGGCAGGGTGTATTGCAGAGTATTGCACAGGGTATTGCAGAGTATTGGCAGGGTGTATTGCAGAGTATTGCACAGGGTGTATTGCAGAGTATTGCACAGGGTGTATTGCAGAGTATTGCACAGGGTGTATTGCAGAGTATTGGCAGGGTATAGCACAGGGATGGCTGAGCAGGGATGGATGGATTGCTGGATCTGTGACTGCAATTGTCACAGATCCAGCCCACAGCTGACATGGGGGAGGGAGCGGACATGATCCGCTCCCTCCCCTCTCCTCTCACACTGTACCGATCGGTACAGAGAGGGGAGGGAGGAACCGGCGTCATCAAATGACGCCGGTCTGTTTACAAGTGATCGCTCCGTCATTTGACGGAGCGATCACGTGGTAAACGGCCGCGATTAGCGGCCATCTACCGTGATCCGTGATGCGCCGGGTCTTCCGGACCCGGCGGTCACGGACATATCCTGGAGCGCGCCCCAGGGGGCGCGCGGGAGCAAGATTCTGTGAGGACGTCCCTGGGACGTCCACTCAGGATAACTCGACCGCGCTGTGGACGTCTTTTGTACATGGCGCGGTCGGGAAGTGGTTAAATAAAGCTTTCTTTTGGTGATATTTGATCACGTCTGCGGTTTTTATTTTTTGTGCTATAAACAAAAATAGAGCGACAATTTGGAAAAAAATTCTATATTTTTAACTTTTTGCTATAATAAATATCCCCCAAAAATATATAAAAAAACATATTTTTTCCTCCTCAGTTTAGTCCGATACGTATTCTTCTACATATTATTGGTAAAACAAAAATCGCAATAAGCGTTTATTGATTGGTTTGCGCAAAAGTTATAGCGTCTACAAAATAGGGGATAGTTTTATGGCATTTTTATTAATATTTTTTTTTTACTAGTAATGGCGGCGATCAGCGGTCAGATTTTTATCATGACTGCGACATTATGGAGGACACATCGGACACTTTTGACACCATTTTGGGACCATTGTCATTTTTACAGCGACCAGTGCTATAAAAATGCACTGATTACTGTGAAAATGACACTGGCAGTGAAGGGGTTAACCTGTAGGGGGCGCTGAAGGGATTAAGTGTTTCCTAGGGAGTGATTCTTACTGTGTGGGGGCGTGGCTTGGCGTGTGACATCACTGAGCGTCGTTCCCTATGACAGGGAACAGACGATCAGTGACACCCACACTAGAAAGCACGGGGAGAGGTTTGTTTACACTTACCACTCCCATTCACCAGCTCTGTGACCCGATCGTGGGACACCGGCGGCGATCGGGTCTGCGGGTCCTGCGGGCGCGGTCACGAAGCTCAGGACTGGGTCGCCAGCGCGCCGCCGGCTGGGCTTCTTAAAGAGGACGTACCTGTACGTGGATGTGCCCAGCCGTGCCATTCTGCCAACGTATATTGGCATGAGGCGGTCCTTAAGTGGTTAATTTAATATGTCCCTGATCACTGCCCATTATATATGATGACACTGTACTGCACTAGTGACAGTAAACATTTTTTTTCATTTCTTCATTTTCCAAATACTTATGACAAAAAAATTACAACTTCAAAAAACTCGCCATGCCTCTTACTAACTACCTTGGACTGCCTACTTTCCTAAAACAGGTCATTTGGGGGATATTTGTACTGTCCTGACATTTTCGGGCCTCAAATATGAGATAGGCCGTCAGTACATCAGGATTGATCAATTTTCAGATATATACCATAGTTTGTGGACTATAACTTTCCTACAGACTTATAATAAACACTGATTTGGGTTTTCACCAAAGACATGTAGCAAAATACATGGCCTAAATTCATGAAGAAAGATTATTTATTTGCAAAATAGTCTAACAGAAACAAAGAAAAGCGTGTTTTATTAAAATTTGCTGTTTTTTTATTTTTATTTATTTAGCAAAGAAAAAAAATGAAAAACCCGGCAGTGATTATTAAATACCATCAAAAGAAAGCTCTATTTGTGTAAACAAAATGTAAAAAAATTAGTTAGGGTACAGTGTTGCATGACCGCGCAATTGTCATTCAGGGTGTGGCATCGCTGAAATCTGAAAATTGGCCTGGGCAGGAAGGGGGTAAAAGTGCCCAGTATTGAAGTGGTTAAAGTGGTATTAAAGGTTCAGCTTTACAATAAAAAAAAAAACATGTTAAACTTACCTGCTCTGTGCAGTGGGTTTGTACAGAGCATACCCGACCCTCCTCTTCTCTGGGTCCCCCCGCCGGTGCTCCTGGCTCCTCCCCATTGCTATGGGGCACGCTCGCACCTGAGTCCTGCTCTATGCATTCATAAGACACTGCAACCTTCAGGCTTTACAATTACTTTAACCACCTCAATACCAGGCATTTTCACCCCCTTCCTGCCCAGGCCATTTTTCAGCTTTCAGCGCTGTCACACTTTGAATGACAATTGCGCAGTCATGCAACACTGTACCCAAATGAAATTTTTATAATATAAGGTCCAAGCTATATAAGGGGTATATTTAACCACTTGCTTAATGGGCACTTAAACCCCCTTCCTGCTCAGATCAATTTTCAGCTTTCAGTGCTGTCAATCTTTGGACAACAATT
Organism: Rana muscosa; assembly: GCA_029206835.1. Taxonomy (NCBI): domain Eukaryota; kingdom Metazoa; phylum Chordata; class Amphibia; order Anura; family Ranidae; genus Rana; species Rana muscosa. The sequence continues at coordinate 63,961,767 of CM055128.1, forward strand.
GCACGGTCATGCAACACTGTACCCAAATTAAATTTTTAGAATTTTTTCCCCACAAATAGAGCTTTCTTTTGGTGGTAATTGATCACCTCTGCAGTTTTTATTTCTTGTGCTATAAACAAAAAAAGAGGGACAAGTTTGAAAAAACACAATATTTTTTACTTTTTGCTATAATAAATATCCAATTTTATTTTTTTTTTAAACAAATTTTTTCCTCAGTTTAGATATGTATTCTTCTACATATTTTTGTTAAAAAAAAAATCGCAATAAGCATATATATATTGGTTTGCGCAAAAGTTATAGTGGCTACAAAATAGGGGATAGATTTATAGCATTTTTATTATTTTTATTTTTTTACTAGTAATGACGGCGATCTGCGATTTTTATTGTGACTGCGATATTGTGGCGGACACATCGGATACTTTTGACATATTTTTATGACCATTCACATTTATACAGCGATCCGTGCTATAAAAATGCATTGATTACTGTATAAATATAACTGGCAGGGAAGGGGTTAACACTAGGGGGCGATCAAGGGGTTAAATGTGATTCTTACTGTGGGGGGAGGGGACTGACTGGGGGAGGTGACCAATCGGTGTCCCTATTTACAAAGGACACACCATCTGTCTCCTCTCCCTGACAGGACGTGGATCTGTGTTACACACACAGATCCACGGTCCTGCTCAGCTACTGGGCAATCGCGGGTGCCCTTCGGATATCGCGGGTGCCCGGCGGACATCGCGGCCGCCGGGCACGCGCATCGGGTCCCCAGCGACGTCTCCTAGTGGCTCGGGAAGGCGAAGACATCATATGACGCCCACTCAGAATGAGAGCCTCATCGTCCCGCCGTCGTTGATGGCGGGTGGTAGGCTAGTGGTTAAATTGTAATCCTATTACAAACGTATTTAACGTTTTTTGTAGAACTACAAACTTTAGTTGTCCTATTAGGTTTTAGTTGGGGAGAAACTGGGATTTTTTACTGCATTTTGACTGCATATGGTGTACAGGGTTAATTTCAATCTGTATCAGAAGTTTTTAATTCATTTACATTTATATGATAGCAACACAAATGCCTCTTACTGCACTGAGTGTCAGGAACCATGAAATAGACGGAGACAGAAAATGCAGTAAAAATCACACCTTTTAATAAAATTATAAAAATGGTACAACTGGTAAACATAGTCAAAACATAGCCAGGGTTCGGTAGCCAAATCGGGTAGTCAGAACAAGCCAGGAAATCGGGAAGCCAGAGATCAGTGTAGCCAGAGGCAGCAGACAGGATCAGAAACAAAGGGACGTCAGCCAGGCAAGTCTTCAACAGGAACACAGCAGAGAGTCTCTAGATATGTTGACCAAGGCGAAGGCAATTGATAAAATTAACCAGGCAGTTTAAATAGCCAGAAGGGGCTGGCTGTGGGCTTGACTGATGAGAAGGAGATGATCAACAGATGAGCCACTGTGTAATGATGAGCACTGGCAATTAACTGACAGCTAAGCAACCTGAGCACATGGAAGGAAGGGCGGAGAGCCCAACCCTGACACAGAGGGGGATCTGTTACTAGAAGATCGGACTTCTATGCTGGAACTTCACAGTGTTGTTTCCTAATGGACTCCCTAAGGCCCCGCTCACATCTAGCAATGACAAAACACCTGTTTGTTGTATAGGGTGTCGTTAACAACAATGGCACCTAAACGCACATTGTGCGTTTTATGGTGATTTTGCCGCATTCCAGAATTGCAGGAGAAATCACTCTGATGTGAATGGGGCCTAATGAAGCCCCCCTCCCACCTTAAGGCTACATAACAGCTGCGTTGGTGTCACGTACCTGGTTGGAGGCCGAGATGCCGAGAGGGCTCCCCTTGCGGCTGAGTGCAGTACACCTCTGAGGTTGGGTACAGATGGTGTAGTGCCCAGAGAAGCACAGGTTGCCAGATGGGTCCAGGAGAGCAGAGCTGGTGGGATCCTGAAGAACACCGGTGGATGCAGAACACCGCTCAAGGAGTAGTAGTGGCAGCCAGGCTGGGGGTCAAACCCAGTATATCCAACAGGAGGAAGAAGCAGGTTGCAGGAACGGAGACAAGCCAATGGTCTGGTAACAGGAAACAGGCAGGAACAGAAGACTGTGGCAAAGTCCGTGGAACAAGCCGGGATCAGGTGAAGGAGAAGGCAACAAGTCGGTAAGGCAAGCCAGGGGGTCAAACCAGAAGAGCAGATCAGACAGGTCAGGAACAAGCTGGGTCACAACAGGGAATCCAAACAGCAGTTTAACAGAGTCTCAGGAACACAGGAAGGCTGACGACCATCAAGCAATGAGATGGGCTCAGTGGCAGTCTTATATAGGCCAGCAAGTGGCTGCATCTGTTGTGTGCGCCGATTGACGCGCGCCTGTTGGTTCCATTGCGCATGTGCGTGCGCCCGTTGGTTCCATTGCGCATGTTCGTGCGCCCGTTGGTTCCATTACGCATGTGCGCGCGCCTATTCGCGCCGCTTGCGTCAATGCGCACAGGGATGTGCTGGAAGCGGCCATTACCAGTACTGGCACTATTGCCAGTTCTCCTACGGCCGTTTCCCTGACAGTTGGAGACTGTGGCTATTGTAATGCCGCTTTTTTGGACATATGTACATAGACACAAAATAGAATACATTGTGGCATACAATTTAGGCAGTTTAACTTATTTTAATCCAATCTTTTGGTATGTCTGGTCAGCGATATTCACCTTTTTTGAATTGGGCAGCATTTTCATTTGGCTTTAAGGCTTTGATGAAGAGGGCACACTCCTTGAAATGCGTTAGCCATTAGCACTCGGGTGTTAGGGAGTACTCTATCATGTCATATTTATGCTTCTTCTTGGAAGGGGTTTAACTGATAATGTATGAAGCTTCTTAACTATGCCAGTGTGCTCAGTGTTTTATTAGTAAGAGGTTTCTTCTCTGACCTGTATCTTGGACCTGCTGAGTGGATTGCCAATCCAGGACTAAGTGAGTGCACTGAGTGAAGAGTAAATGCGTTCATTACATTTGTATTTGGGCTTGCTTGATTCCCCCTCAATTATTTTTTTCATCCATGGGTGCTGTACATACTGCTGTTTTTAAGCTGCTTCCAAACTGCTCCGTTTATGTTCATTTTTTGGGAAAAAAAATAGTTTTTGTTTATACTTTTGTCGACTAGTTTCTTCAAAAATGAAAAAAACTGAAAAAAAACTGATGTAAACTGAATTTATTAAACTGAAGATTGAGGTGCAAACTGATATAAATTGATGAACCTGAATCAGTTTTTTTTCTTAGCAAAAAAGGTGACTGAACTGATGACGCCTGTATGAAAGGACCCTGAGGATCCTCTTGCATGTTTCCACTCCTCTCCATTCTGCAGGGGATTCGTAAGCAGATCTCCTGCCAGGGCTGGACTGGGACCAAAATTTGGCCCTGGGCTTCATCCAGACCGGCCCACTCTAATTTTGCAAACACGCGCAAAAACAGTATCCTTTGCACTTGCACGAGAGTGACGTCATCACGGCCCAGCTATCCACACAGCAGGAGCATGCAAACCTAGAAGAAAGACCGGGTGAAGAGGGAAGCCCCCAGAAGCAGTGATAGCACACTGCTGGAGGGCTTTGCTTCAAAGATAAGTTTGTCATGTGACAATAAAATCTTGCCCACACTGCAAGGGCTTGTTTAGGTCAAGGCAGCATGAAAAAGGAAGAATTGCTTATTTGATCCTCCATCCTGCTAGACTGGTCCTCAGAGAGTCTTCTCCACTATGCTGCAGCGGTCTAAGGTCTTCTGATGTCATCAAGACACCATGCAGAAACCATAACCCCTATTCTTTCCATTGGAGCCCCCTTCATTCTATAGGGTCCTTCTTCTAGGCCCCCTACATTCCATACAACCCCCTACATTCCATAGGGTCCTTCTTCCCATTGGGGGCCCCTACATCTCAAACACCCCCTTCATTCCTTAGTGCCCCTTCTTCCCACAGGAGCCTCTTCATTCCCTGGGCCCCCTGGTTGTCTTGTATGTTTCCAGCCCCCCTCTCCCCCTGGTGTCCCCCTGTCACCTTCCCCCTAGGCCCGAAGTCTGGATCTGCATTATATATTTTAAAATAAACAACTAATGTGCACACCTATTTTTGATCAACCGCAGTAGTGAGCAGTAGTGCCAACACCAACCAGGTTACCACAAACCCACAGATAAATTGAATATATAGCAAAGGATTTGGCGCTAACTAAAATAACATCAAAAATCCATTTGGTGCAAATAAAGGACATAGTTTGGATATAATGGTTTCGATTATAAGCATGGTTTATGTATGAATTTTTTTCTGAAAATATTTTTATGCACATTTCAATATTAATAGACACTTTTGATGAACTTTTAGCTACGTTGGATTTTGCATATTGTTTGAATCATTAATTGCACCGAATGGATTTTTTATGTTATTTTAGTTAGTGCCACTTCCTTTGCTATATACAGTATTCAATGGCTGTACCGGGCCGGATGGTTACCTGGACGGGTTCCTGCAGCACCATCATTCTCCGGCCTCCCTCGTCTGCTCCGGGGACCTCACTGCCTGTTGTATCAGCAGCTCTCAGGACGTCACATGGGCTCCGGCTCATTTAAACTCACAGCCACCGCTACCATGGGGGGCGCCAGAGATAGCCGAGTTTTGTGGTACGAAGCCAAAGAGCTGTCAGAGAGGGGGGGGGGCAGAGGATGAAGAGCGATAATGGAAAAGGACGAGTGCAGACCGGAGGCGGCCGAAGATTTGTGCAGTGTTCGGAAAGAGCCAAGCGGTGGCGGAAAGCGCCGAAGTGCGCCGGGCTGCCTCCGGAAGCTCGATACCTAGCAAGTACAGCGGTGCTCATATTAATGGTTGCGCGAGTAGCGCAGCCATTAATTTGACATGCAGTCACTGAAACCGTGCCACTAAGCCATCGGCCCACCGGGAAACTTCCGGTAGTCCCGATGGCTAGTACATGCCTGACTCTTGCTGAATCAGAACTGAATGGGATGGATGTCAGTTTTGTGATATCCAGACCTGTGACGGCTCTACTGGCAGCCAAATGTAGATGGACTTGTGTCTGTTTACAGTACATCAGGCTACCTCTGATCCATCATGTCTATCATGTTTAGGTCCGGAAAAAAGGAGAGAGACGCAGTCCTTCTTTTTCTTTGACTTGGATGGACTCGTAGGTAGGTGATATGAACGGCACAAGTTTGTTTATATCAATCTGCCCATAGAGCTGAACTGAGATTCCAGTCAACTCTGCCTTGAAAAAAATGACTTACACAGCTGATCGAAAAGCCTGTGAGAACTGAGCCTTACTTGAATGGGCACAAATTCACACAAAGACACTCCAAAATGTAAAGCTTTCATTGTAGAATGGAAGTTGGAAAAGTCGTAAAGGGATTGGAGGGACAACTCTATATTAATGCCCTTGGTTTTGGAACGAGGTGCCCAACAAGCACATATACTGTAAGTGTAATGATCAGGTGTTCACAAACTTTTGCCCATATAGTAGACTTCCAGTCTGTGGATTAACTGCTTTTACGACTGCCCACCGCAGATATACTGCGGCAGGGGGACCACTCTGTGCTGGATCACGTACTCGGCCATGGATTGGTCGCCGGCACCCGACAATCGGCTCCAGACATTACTGAAGAGAGCTTTGTGAAGGTAAACAAACACAGGGCTCTCTTCTGACAGCAGCAATGTGTCAGCACACAGTGCACACAGTACACAGTAACACATGTTGGCCACACATTTAACCTCTTAATCACCCTAGATGTTAACCCCTTCTTTTCCAGTGTTATTAGTACAGTGACAGTGCATATTTTTAGCACTGATCACTGTATTGGTGTCACTGGTTCCCAAAAAAGAGTCAAAAGTGTCAGTTAGGTGTCCGATTTGTTCGCCTCAATTCGCAGTCCCTCTATAAGTTGCTGATTGCCACCATTACTAGTAAAAAAAAATCCAAAAATCTATCCCATAGATTGTAGACATATAACTTTTGCGCAAACCAATCAATATACGTCTATTGCGATTTTTATTTACCAAAAATATGTAGCAGAATACACATTTTCCTAATTTGATGAAGAAATTGGATTTTTTACATTTTTTATTGGATGTGTTTTATAGCAGAAAGTAAAAAATATAGTTGTTTTTTTTCAAAATTGTCGGCCTTTTTTTGTTTTGTTTTTAGCGCAAAAAATAAAAACCGCAGAGGTGATCAAATACCATCAAAAGAAAGCTCTATTTGTGAGAAAAAAAAGTACATACATTTTATTTGGGTACAGTGTCGCACGACCGCGCAATTGTAAGTTAAATGCAGTGGCGGACTACAAACAAGGTGAGTATACACCGATCCAGGCAGTTATACCATGATTACACCTCCCCAGGTGCTGGTTTTGCAAGCAACATCAAAGAACAAGAGAAAGCTGGACAGCTACACTCTGATGCAACACCTTTATTAAAGTCCAATAAAATACATACAGTCACAGAGGTACAGGAACAAAATAACTAACGCGTTTTACACCACCAATGGGTGCTTAATCACTATGATTAAGCACCCATTGGTGATGTGAAACGCGTTAGCTGTTTCCCACAGAATATTATAGAAGCCTATGGCTCAGTGTAGCTAACCCACAGGAAAGCCACAGGTGGACGCAGGTGGACTGAGCTGCACCTGTGGATCAGTGTGAAAGCAGCCTAATAACCCTTTTTTATAAGTACTAATATGCCCAGTGCAAAAGTGCAGTGTATGTGATATTTAATACACTGACCTTTTCCTTTTTCAGCTTCTGCTGGCATCGCTCTCCAGGCTGCTAGAAAGGTCCCAGGCTAGGTACGGCAGGATCCGGCGCTACAGAGGAAGCATCAGCTTATGCGGCTCCTGCTCTCTCCACTGCTGGCGCCGGCTCAATGCTCTCTTATGCTCTAGGATGGCTGGTCAGCAACCCGTTGATTGCGATCAGGGCTTGCCGACATGCCATTCCAGAGCATGGGCATGCACTTTCCTGGTCCTGGTTTGAGCACCACTGTCTTACACTATCAAGAACCCAATGCAAAATGTATATAGATGTAGCACCCTCTTAGGTAAGTGCTAGAGAGAGTATAGTTTTTCTGTTTCCCTGCCTAACCGGGGGCTGTTAGGTAAATTTAGATGCTTTCTGCCTACCAGGGAGCAGTAATCCATTGATAGGGTCTTCTCAGTGTGCTCAGATGCTGCTCATGTTGTCTGCCTGTTTCACACTGGTCCAGTAGGATGAGGCGTATTGGACAGTGGGGGGAAACCTGATAAATGGGAGCATAGGCTTACAGCCCTGGCCATTGGCAGAAGAAGGTGCCTCAAGGCATGCTGGGTGACTGTATATATGCCTAGGGCACATGTGCTCAGGGTCTTAGACTGGAGAGCGTGGTCTCGAAAGGAGGGGGGCTGCTGCCCCTCCTCTGTACAGGCCATGCAGCCTCAGGTAGTCTACAGAAGCTTCAACCCAAATGTCCTTCAGAGTTGACTAGAAAGGAGATGTGTTTAGGAGGATCTGTTTCTGGCTACGGTGAGTACAGATCTACATCTAGGGGCCTGTCCTGTGAGGGTCATCCCTTCCGGCTAGTGAAGTCAATGGACGGGTGTCAGCCAAAGAGGATACTTATGAGTGTCCTGAAGAAGAGTAGAGCATTGAGTCTGCTGCCAGAGCAAGCAAAGGACTTATTCTCCCAAACATCTATTGTGTGGTCCAGCAGGGAATCTGCTATCCAATTCAATTGAATGGGGCCAAGTGAGAGTTGTCCTCATCTCTGCATAGTTCAAGTTGGAGTATCCCACCAATCCCTTCTCCTATTCAAGTTCTACCAACAAATACAAAAAAAACGAATTCCCTAGACGGATCATTGAGCGGAAGAGTGTGCGGGTGATAGTGTGAAAATACCCAAGTGTCTGACTGCAGGATAATCAGAGGGAGGACCAAGAAAGACTATACTCTGCAACCCCAACGGGGGCAGTGCTACATAAATAAACAGGGGGAAAAAAGGAATACATACAGGGCTTCAACATACTGGAAATGGAAAGCTCCAAGGTTTACAGTGCAGGCATTAGACTCTCAATTACACCGCAGTAAGCTTGTCAGTTTAACTGAGCATGTGTAAGTTACTGTCTGACAGGTATGCAGACAGTGTAATAATAACAACCTATGATGGTACGTATGAGACGGAGAAGGGAGGGCGCACATTTTTAGGATGTTCTCTGCCCTTGTACTCTTTAATTAGGTTCTCAGACCTGCATAACCCACCCATTTTAATAAGGTATCGTTATGAGAAAAATTTACATAAGCCAGTTTTATTTTAAATAATGGTAATTATATGCTGAGAATAAAAATAAAACATTTACGTACTTTTCCAGTGGTTAGTTGGATTGCTTGCTCATATTTGCCACATGATGAGAGACTTGGTAGATACCTGCTTATAATTTTAGTGAATATATTGCATATATATTTAGCTTAAAGGAAAATTCCACACTGGAAAAAAAATGTTATACAATATTAGTGCTAATGATGAAAACTTATTTTTATTAAATATATATTTTTTCAATTTATATCCAGATTTGAATTTATGTAACCGAGTATTATCACAATTGTCTGGTTGTTGCCCATGTTTTATAATGAGTGAACATTTGTTACCCACATATTGCCCAAATTGTTAGTATGTTGCCTGCATATTGGCATATACTGATCAGCCATAACTTTATTACCACTGAGAGGTAAATTGAATAACATTGTTTATTTCATTACAAAGTTGGTGGGATATATTTGGTAGACAGTAAATATGTTGTCCCTGAAGTTGATGTTTTGAAAGCAGAAAAAATGGGCATTGCAGTTTGTTGTGTATAGGGCTGCGTAGTTGTAGACCGGTCAGGGCAACCACGCTAAACCGTGTCCACACCCAAAAAGGCCTACAATGACCACATACACATTAAAACGGTACCACAGAGCAATAGAAGGAGTTGGCCTGGTCTGATAAATCATGTTTTCATTTACATCATATGGATGCCATGGTGAGTCGCCTACCTGGGGAAGAAATGGCACCAGGATGCAGGATGTGAAGAAGGCAAGCCAGCGGAGGTAGTGTGATGCTTTGGGCAATGTTCTGCAGAGAAACCTTGGGTTCTGCCATTCATGTAGATCAGGGGTCTCCAAACTGCGGCCCTGGGGCCGAATGTGGCCCTTTGCTCGCCTTTATCTGGCCCTTGGGGAACTTTTCTTTCCTCTGATACATGACACTATTCCTCCCTCTAAAACCAATAATGGGGCATTATTGCTTCCATTGACCCTAATGATGAGGCGCTATTCCTCCTATTGACACCAATGATATGGCTCTATTCCTCAAACTGACACCAACAATAGGGCACTATTAATCCCACTGACACCAGCAATAGGACGCTATCTCACCCCTAATATCAAAGATGCATTGTTTATTCCCACTGATGCCAGGATAATTTTTACTCCTGGTGACCACAGTTCGGCCCTCCTAAAGTCTGGAGGATATTAAACTGGCCCTTTATTTAGAAAGTTTGGAGACCCCTGATGTAGATGTTACTTGACACTAGTGATGAGCCGAACACCCCCGGGTTCGGTTCGCACCAGAACCCGCGAACGGACCGAAAGTTCGTACGAACATTAGAACCCTATTAAATACAATGGATGCGAACGTTCGAATTCTAAAGTGCTAATTATAACAACTATTATGCATGTTATTGTCCTAAAAAGGGTTTGGGAACCCGGGTTGTGCACCAGGGGACATGTATCAATGCAAAAAGAAGTTTTAAAAACGGTCGTTTTTCGGGAGCAGTCATTTTAATGATGCATAAAGTGAAAAAAAAAAAGTCAAATATTCCTTTAAATATCGTACCTGGGGGGTGTCTAAAGTATGCCTGTGAAGTGCCACGTGTTTCCCGTGTTTAGAACTGTCCCTGCACAAAATGACACTTCTAAAGGAAAAAAAAGCCATTTAAAACTGCTTGCGGCTTTAATGTAATGTCTGGTCCCGGTAATATGGATGAAAATCTTTAAGAAAAATGGCATAGCTACCCCATGACCCCCCCCCCCCTACCCCAGCCCATTACCAGCCCCTTTGGGTCTTGTATGGATATTAAGGGGAACCCCGCACATAAAATAAAAAAGGCCCTATATACTCTGAACAGCCGTATACAGGCGGTGCATACAAGACAGGGACTGTAGGTTTGTTCTTATGTAGAATCTGTTTGTAATTTTGAACAGGTACATTGTTGAAGTGTAGCTCCAGCCCAAAAATCAATTTTTAAACTTTTTGGAAAACATAGGTAAGGGTTATCACCCCTGTAACATTTGTTTTGCTGTCTGTGCCCCTGTTCAGAACATTTCACCTCACTTTCCGTCCCAATGACAACTGTTTTTGAAATGTGGTGTTTTTCTTGAAACAAGGATTGCTGATAAAGCATCAGTACAGAGGAGACACCTTTCTCCCATATTAATTCTTACAGGAGAGAATTTTCCTTCCAAGGGGTAGATTTCCTCTCACTTCCTGTTGTCTTCTTGCGTTTGCAAGTAGGAGTCGTTTGTAAGTTGGATGTTTGAAAGTAGGGACCTGCCGTATATACTCTGCAGAAATAAGCCCCTTAGTTGTTGGTGTTGGCACAACACTGTAAGCACTCACAGTTACTCTTGGTTGGTGCTGGAACGCCCTGCTGTCAACTATTATATCAGGAATTGTAATTACATATAATTGTTGAACAGTGGTAGTAAAAATTGGGCCTTTGATGGTGGTGCTGGTGCCACAACACTGTAAGCCCTGACAGTTACTCTTGGTGGGTGCAGGAATGGGCCCTGCTGTGAATTATTAGATCAAGAATTGTAATTACATGCCCCTTTTGAACAGGGGCTGAAAAATTGGGCCTTTCGTGGTGGTGGTGGCGTTGCCACAACACTGTAAGCCCTCAGAGTTACTCTTGGTGGGTGCAGGAATGGGCCCTGCTGTGAATTATTAGATCAAGAATTGTAATTACATGCCCCTTTTGAACAGGGGCTGAAAAATTGGGCCTTTCGTGGTGGTGGTGGTGGTGGCGTTGCCACAACACTGTAAGACCTCAGAGTTACTCTTGGTGGGTGCAGCAATGGGCCCTGCTGTGAATTATTAGATCAAGAATTGTAATTACATGCCCCTGTTGAACAGGGGCTGAAAAATTGGGCCTTAGGCACTGGTGGCACAACACTACAACCCCTCACAGATACTGTACTTGGAGCACAGCAATGAGCCCTGTTGCAAAGTATTGCTTCAAAAATTGTAATGACACGCCCCTGTTAAACAGGGGCTGAAAAATTGGGCCTTAGGCACTGGTGCCACAACACTCCAACCCCTCACAGATACTGTACTTGGAGCACAGCAATGAGCCCTATGGCAAATTATTGCTAAAAAATTGTAATTACACGCCCCTGTAAAACAGGGGCTGAAAAATTGGGCCTTAGCCACTGGTGGCGGCACCCATAAACAAAAATGATCTTCCAAGCTATCATCATCAATCGTATCATTGAGGACTCGGAGGAGGAGGATAGCCAGTCAACATAACAGCACAGGCACTCAGCATCAGCATCAGTCTTGAAGGGATGTGACATGTTAAAATCAATTAGTCTGTTATATCAGCATCAGGTGTGTGGTAGCTGGTGGTGATCCAAGACTGGTTCATCTTGATGAAAGTCAGTCGATCAACCGAGTCGGTGGACAGGCGCACCCTGTGATCCGTGACAAATCCTCCAGCAGCACTGAATGTGCGTTCCGAAAGAACGCTGGATGCAGGACAGGCCAGTAGCTCAATTGCATACTGTGCAAGCTCTGCCCAGTGATCCATCCTCAAGACCCAGTAAGCCAGAGGATTTTCGGTGGGGAAGGTATCCAAGTCTGACCTTGCCCCTAGATATTCCTGCACCATGTTTATCAGACGCTGGCGATGGTTGCTGGAACCGATCATACTTTGGGGCTGCGGACTAAAGAATTGTCTGAACGCATCGGTCAGACGGCCACCTTCCCCACCGCTCCTTCTTTGACTGGCCGAAGCCTCAGCAACTCGTTGTCCAGGACCAGGAGTTTGTAACCTCCCAGTCTCTGGGAACGCGTTGCACAGACCTTTCTGCAAGGCCTCCCGGAGTTGTCTCATCCTCTGCTCCCTCTGCGACGGTAACATAAGGTCCGCAACCTTACCCTTGTACCGTGGATCAAGGAGAGTGGCCAGCCAGTAATGGTCCCTCTCCTTGATCCGAAGAATACGAGGATCCTTCCGCAGACTTTGCAGGATCAGTGAGGCCATGCAGCGTAGGTTTGCTGAGGCATTCGCTCCGGAGTCCTCTGGGTCACTAAGGACGACATGATCCGCAGCCACCTCCTCCCAGCCACGTACAAGTCCACTGGTTTCTTGGGACTGTAAATCATCCCTAAAAGACTGCTGCTGATGATGCTGAGTGCCAGCCTCCACCTCCATGCTGACACAATCCTCCTCCTCCTCCTCCTCCTCCTCCTCTTCCTGTGCGATGGGTGGGACAGAAGGAACACTGTCTGGGTAAAGGGGGCCTTGAGAGGCAAGGAAGTCCTCCTCTTCCTGCCTCTGTTCTGCCTCAAGTGCCCTGTCCATTATTCCATGCAGCGTGTGCTCCAACAGGTGGACAAGAGGTACAGTGTCACTGATGCATGCACTGTCACTGCTCACCATCCTCGTGGCCTCCTCAAATGGTGCCAGGACAGTGCATGCATCCCTGATCATGCCCCACTGGCGTGGAGAAAAAAAACCAAGCTCCCCTGACCCTGTCCTGGTGCCGTAGTCGCACAGGTACTCATTGATGGCCCTCTGCTGCGTGTGCAGCCGCTGCAGCATGGCCAACGTTGAGTTCCACCTGGTGGGCATGTCACATATAAGGCGGTTCTTGGGCAGGTTCAACTCCTTTTGCAGCTCAGCCAGGCGAGCACTGGCATTATAAGATCTGCGGAAATGCACACAGACTTTCCTGGCCTGCCTCAGGACATCCTGTAAGCCCGGGTACCTGCCCAAGAACCGCTGCACCACCAGGTTAAGGACGTGAGCCACACAGGGCACATGGGTCAGTTGTCCCTGTCGGAGGGCGGAGAGGAGGTTGGTGCCATTGTCGCAAACCACCATTCCTGGCTTAAGCTGGCGTGGCGTCAACCACCTCTCGGCCTGGCCCTGCAGAGCAGACAGGACCTCTGCCCCAGTGTGGCTTCTGTCCCCCAAACACACCAGCGCAAGCACGGCATGGCATCTTTTTGCCTGCGTACTTGCGTAGCCCCTTGAACGGCTACGGAGCACCGCTGGTTCAGAGGACAAACCACAGGAAGAGGCCATGGAGGAAGAAGAAGAGGAGGGGGTGGAGGAGAGAGGTGTGTCACAACCAGTAGTAGCATTTTGGAGGCGTGGCGGTGGAACAACCTCCAACACTACTGCACCTTGTCCTGCATCCTTCCCAGCTGCCAAAAGAGTGACCCAATGGGCCGTGAAAGAAAGGTAACGTCCCTGTCCATGCCTGCTGGACCATGAGTCAGCGGTAATATGCACCTTACCGCTGACCGCCCTGTCCAGCGAGGCCAAGACATTGCCTTCCACATGTCGGTAGAGAGCCGGAATAGCCTTCCGTGAGAAAAAGTGGCGTTTGGGAACCTGCCACTGAGGAACCGCACATTGCACAAACTCACGGAAGGGGGCCGAGTCTACCAACTGAAAAGGCAGCAGTTGAAGCGCTAGCAATTAAGCCAAGCTAGCATTCAACCGCTGGGCATGTGGATGGCTGGGAGTGAACTTCTTTCGACGGTCCAGCAGCTGGGGCAGGGAAATTTGCCTGCTAGAATCGGACGTCCGTGTACTGCTAGCAGAGTGGCCGCAAGTACTTGGCTGTGACACACCTAATTCTACACCTTCATTCCTCTCAGTGCATGTTTCAGAGAGGACTGAAGTTATAGTGGGGTTGGAGATCCCAGCTGATGCGGTGCAAGGAGAGGTCCGCTTTGTTCTTTGGTGTGGGTCTTTGAGGTAGGCTTGCCAACGAGCTGCATGGCAGGTCAACATATGTCTGGTCAGGCATGTGGTACCCAAGCGGCTGATGTTTTGGCCACGCGATATACGCTTGAGACATATGTTGCAAACAGCAGCTGTGCGATCTGATGCACTAGCCTCAAAAAAGGCCCACACCAAAGAACTTTTTGAATGACGGGCAGAGGCAGCGCCCTGCACAGGCGGAGCTCTGCGGTGTGATTCCGTCGGTGTACTGCCCTTACGCTGGCCACCAAAGGGCATCCTGCCTCGTTGGAGATGTGCCTCCTCCTCATCCTCCTCCTCCTCCTCTCTCCTATTAGGCACCCACGTGGAGTCAGTGACCTCATCATCCCCTCCCTCCTCATCACTGGAGCCAATCTGGCAGTATGCTGCAGCTGCTGGAACATGACTGCCAGATTGGTGTCCTTCTTGAGCATCCCCTCTGTCTGCTCTCACGCTACTGCCTTCCTTTAGCTGGGTTTCATCATCAGACCCTTCGAAACGCTGGGCATCCTCCTGGAGCATGTACCCAACACTGTGCTCAAACAGTTCGGGGGACTCCTCAGGAGGAGGACATGGTGGGTCTAGGGAAGGAGTGACTGATGATGAGTCTGACATTGATACCAGGGAAGAGGACGCTTTGGCAGCTGCTTTGCCAGTACCCTGAGCCTGGGTGAGAGAGGATGAGGAGGAGGAGGAGGGCTTGGTCCTCCACTCTACCAAGTCTTCGGCATGATGTGGCTCAACATGTCCAGCTGCCGAAAAGAAGGACAAGCGTGTCCCATGGCCATGTGCTGATGACAATGCACCGCGTCCACGACCAGCACTGTTGTCCCCAGACACAGAGCCTGCTTGCCCTCTTTTATTGCCTCCTGACTGTCTGCCTCTCCTTGTTTGCCTTCCAGACATTCTAATAGATGGCCTGCAGGGAGATGGGAAAAAAGCAATAAGGGCTACCTTCAGGTGTCCTTCTCTGTCCCTTTACTTAAGGATTTCTAAATATGGTTGAGGATGATTGCTTTTGCACAGAATAGCACAACGACAATTTCCCTGACTGTCCAAAAAACAAGGATTTCAAAGATGGTTGATGAGGAATGCTTTAGCACACTATAGCACAAGGAGAATTTCCCTCACTGTCCTTCCCTGTCCCTAGAAACAAGGATTATCACAGTGAAAGAAACTGACACTCTTCCTACCTATAGTTTTCTGTCCCTAGAAAAAATGTTTTTTTAAAGCACACTATAGCACAAGGAGAATTTCCCTCACTGTCCTTCCCTGTCCCTAGAAACAAGGATTATCACAGTGAAAGAAACTGACACTCTTCCTACCTATAGTTTTCTGTCCCTAGAAAAAATGTTTTTTTAAAGCACACTATAGCACAAGGAGAATTTCCCTCACTGTCCTTCCCTGTCCCTAGAAACAAGGATTCGCACAGTAAAACACACTGACACTCTTCCTACCTATAGTTTTCTGTCCCTAGAAAAAATGTTTTTTTAAAGCACACTATAGCACAAGGAGAATTTCCCTCACTGTCCTTCCCTGTCCCTAGAAACAAGGATTCGCACAGTAAAACACACTGACACTCTCCCTACCTATAGTTTTCTGTCCCTAGAAAAAATGTTTTTTTAAAGCACACTATAGCACAAGGAGAATTCCCTCACTGTCCTTCCCTGTCCCTAGAAACAAGGATTCGCACAGTAAAACACACTGACACTCTCCCTACCTATCCTTCTCTTTCCCTAAACTAAAGGAATCCAGGTTAAGCAAGAAAAAATAAATGTCACTGTCCCTGCCTATGCTTCTCTTTCCCTGCTCCGGAACACACTACACTAGGCCGCCATGCTGGCGGCCTTTTATAGTGTGGGGCGTGTACTAAACACCCTCAGCAATAATTGGCCACAGGCATCCTGCCTGTGGCCAATCATTGCTCTCCTCGCTGCCGGCGCTGTGATTGGCCAAGCATGCGGGGTCACAGTGCATGCTTGGCCAATCACAGCGCCTGGATGACACTGCGATGGCGTAGTGCATTGTGGGCCGTTCGCGTCACTCGAATTAGGCGTGAACGGCCCAAATCGTTCGATCTTCGTCGAACGATCGAACAGCCGATGTTCGAGTCGAACGTATGTTCGACTCGAACACCGAGCTCATCCCTACTTGACACATAAATCTACCTAAATATTGTTGCTGACCAAGTGCATCCCTTTGTGGAAATAGTATACCCTGATAGCAGTGGCCTCTTTCAGCAGGATAATGCACCCTGGCACACTGAAAAAATGGTTTAAGGAACACAACAATGAGTTTAAGGTGTTGACTTGGCCTTGAAATACTCCAGGTCTCAATCCAATCAAGCATCTGCGGGGCTTGCTGGAAAAACAAGTTTGATCCATGGAGGCCCCGCCTCACAATTTACAGGACTTAAAGCGGAGCTCCACCCTAAAGTGGAACTTCCGCTGATCGGAACCCTCCCCCCCTCCGGTGTCACAATTGACACCTTTCAGAGGGGAGGGGGGTGGAGATACCTGTCTAAGACAGGTATTTGCACCCACTTCCGGGAGTCCTCTCTGCGGGAAATCTGCGGGAAGCACGTCACTTCCCGCAGATTCCCCGTTGTGTTCTGGGAGACACTCGGCTCCCAGAACACACGGGGACCATTCAGAACGGCGCAGCACGACTCGCGCATGCGCCGTAGGGAACCGGGCATGAAGCCGCAAGACTTCACTTCCTGGTTCCCTCACCGAGGATGGCGGTGGGGGCAGCAGAGTGACGAGCGATTGCTTGTCCTCTGCTATGGACGTCGCTGGACTCCAGGACAGGTAAGTGTCCTAATATTAAAAGTCAGCAGCTGCTGTATTTGTAGCTGCTGGCTTTTAATATTTATTTTTTCCGCGGCACCTCAGCTTTAAAGGATCTGCTAATGACGGTTTGGTGTTAGATACCACAGCATACCTTCTGAGATCTAGTGGCCAGGGCCACCATCAGGGGGGTACAGGCAGTACACCTGTAAGGGGCCCGGATGGCCCCCCCCCCTTTTTTTTTTTTTTACATTTTTTTTTTGTAAGGTGCCCAGAGGTCCCCAGGGGCCCGGAGTTCCCCAGGGCCCCGAATGTCAACCCCCTTTTTTTGTATTTTTTTTTATAATTTTTTTTATTATTAATTTTTTTATAAAAATGTTTTTATTTATTTATTTTAATTTTTTTATAAAATTTTTTGTAAGGAGCCCAGAGGTCCCCAGAGGCCCGGAGGTCCCCAGGGCCCCGGATGGAAACCTCCCTTTTTTATTTATTTTTTATAAAAATAAATTATTATATATTTTTTTATTATTATTTTTTTTATTTTTTTTATTTTATTTTATTTATTTTTTGTAAGGGGCCCAGAGGTCCCCAGAGGCCCGGAGGTCCCCATGGCCCCGGATGGAAACCTCCCCCTTTTTTTTTATAAAAATGATTATTATTTTTTTTTTTATAATTATTATTTTTTTTGTAAGGGGCCCAGGAGTTCCCCAGGGCTCTGGATGGCAACCCCCCTATTTTCTTTTTGTGTTCGTCAGCACCCAAACCCCCTGCTTCTCAATTCGTGGCACCCCCCCCCCGCTTCTCAATTTGATCCAGGGGGGGCCCCATGTCTGAAGCTGTGTAAGGGGCCCCAAAATTCCTCCTGATGGCGGCCCTGCTAGTGGCAACCATGCCTCAATGGGCCGGGGCTGTTTTGGCGGCAAAAGGGGGACCTATGCAATTGTACTTGGGTGGTCATAAAGTTTTGGCTGATCTGTGTATTTTCCTATGTATTAACACAGTTTAGCGCTATAGTACCTTGTGTGTGCAGGACCTGTTAGTTTTGAGAAGCATATATCAAGCCTGTCTCTTTCAAACCATTCCCACTAAATTTGATTAACCACTTGCTGACCATATCACTTAGATATACAGTGGCAAGGCGGCTCTGCCAGATTACATACTAGGTACAGAACAGCCTGCCCTGAATCTGGACTGTCACTGACCACTCTGCCGGTCTGCCAAATGCGCAAGTACCTGTTTGCTGTGCACAGTTCAAGTACCTGTTCGCTGTGCTAAGTAGCCAGGCACTATAGCATTGTGTATAAGACCTGAGGGCAACCGAGTACCGGTATGCTCGCTTGCCATTTGGGAAAGTGGGCTGCTATGAGCGAAGAACACAGAAGCCAGCTATAGTACCTGACCACCTATGTTAGGGGTAGGGGTGACATATCTGCCCAATCAGTTTTTTGGTGAAGGTAAACTACCGTATTTATCGGCATATAACACGCACCCTAACTTTAAGAGGGAAGTTTCAGGATAGAAACTTTCCACAGCCCCCTGCGTATAACACGCAGGCACAGTTTACACTCTATTTTCAGGATAAAAAAGTGAGTGTTATACGCCAATAAATACAGTAATCCTTTATAGTGAAACTCTAGCCAAAACGCATGTTTCCAGGATTGACTTTTATATCCAAGCTGACTGACACTCTTAACGTGGATTACTTGGATGGAAGCAGGTCATATGATCAACCTTGGTTTCCTTGTTTTGCATTTTGGTTAGTGTAGGGAAGAGTTAGGACTAGAGACAAGCTTTGCTTTAGCTTGGGTTTGGTTAAAACCCATGTTCAGCTGAAAGTTAGCCGTCAGTGTTGGGCTTTTCAGCTGCAGGTAAAGCATTTCCAACTCTTCAACTGCACGTAAACAATAGGGCAAACCCAAGCCGAGCCCAAGTTCATGCCTAGTTAGGACTTTTTTTCTAGGTTGCTGTTGGTGGCCAACTAGGGTGACCACATTTCCAAACTACCATTCAGGGACACCCTCCCTTCCAAAAAATCAGCTTGTGCTGTAACGAATCACAGCACAGTGTTTGGACACAAGAGGCGGAATTTATGATTTCTCCAATCACAAGCAGGGGGCGGGGACTGTGCTCCTCCAGGCATTCCCGGCAAGGACAAGTACTGTCAGTGAGTAAAGCGGTGATGTGGTGGCCTTTTTTGGGGCATCAGATTGGCCCGGGGGGTGGCTGTGTCTGTTTCATTCCGGGACACTGTATTGTCCTGGAATGAAGGTGCCCGGGACAGACCTGCAAAATCCGGGACTGTCCCGGGCAATCCGGGACACGTGGTCACCCTATGGACAACTATTGCTGTTGGTGGATGGTGGCCAACTGGAGGAGATTTCCCTAGACATGCTGTACCAGAGACATGATAAGTATACAATAGATGACCTCCAACACTGATCCAAGCCTGCTAGAACATCCCCCTTAACCCAAACTATACAATAAAGAAACACAACAAGATTTGGAGTCAAAATGGCCATCACAGCCTATTAACAAAATAAATAAATTCAAGTAAAATAACATAACATTCCTTAAAACAGAAACAGAGAAATAAAGCTTGGTGGTCTTTGAGGGCAACAAAACACAACCTATATTCACTGCGGAAAACCTTTGCTTAAAGGGGTTGCTCCACCGGAAAAAAAAAATTAAAAGCCAGCAGCTACAGCTACAGCAGCTGCTGGCTTTTAATATTTGGACACTTACCTGTCCTGGAGTCCAGCGACGTCCGCAGCAGAGGACGAGCGACCGCTCGTCGCTCTGCTGCTCCCTCTGCCATCCTCGCTGAGGGAACCAGGAAGTGAAGCCCTGCGGCTTCATGCCCGGTTCCCTACGGCGCATGCGCGAGTCGCGCTGCGCCGTTCTGATTGGTGCTCCTGTGTTCTGGGAGCCGAGTGTCTCCCAGAACACCAAGGGAAGTCTGCGGGAAGTGACGTAACTCCCGCAGATTTCCGGAGACAGGACTCCCGGATGTGGGTGAAAATACCTGTCTTAGACAGGTATCTTCACCCCCCCTCCCCCCTGAAAGGTGTCAATTGTGACACCGGAGGGGGGGAGGGTTCCAAATAGCAAAAGTTGCTATTTAGGGTGGAGCTCCACTTTAACTCCTTAAAGCGGAAGTAAACCCATCAATTTAACAATTTCAAAAAACAGTTACATTCCCGGCATGCCGGGAATGCTAACTGACACATTGGTTGTGCTCTCAACCAAACTGTCAAACCATCCAATGGCTGGTGCCATAACTGATCACATGTGCAGCATCATGGCAGTTAAAGATTAAACAGAGGCCAAGATGGCAGCTTCCTTGGCAGAAAACAATAGGAGGGTTTAATTCCACTTTAATGACCGCTCACGGCATATATACGTCGGCAGAATGGCTCGTACAGGCACAATCACGTACCTGTACGTGGCCCTTCATTTTTCTCGGCTCATCGGAGTGTTTTACATCACCGCGTTTGGAACGGTCGGTTTTTTGACTGATGGTGTGTAGGCAAGACTGATGGAAGTCAGCTTCATCGGTTTTCCGATGGAAAAATCCATCGGTTTAAAAACCATAGGAAATCCGATCGTGTGTGTAGGCAAGACTTCCATCAGTCTTGCCTATACACCATCAGTCAAAAAACTGACTGTTCCAAACGCAGTGACGTAAAACACTCCGATGAGCCGAGAAAAATGAATTCAATGCTTCTGAGCATGCGTCGGCTTGATTTTGAGCATGCGTGGGTTTTTTATCCGATGGAGTTCCCCACAGACGATTGTAATTTGCTATGGGTTTTTTAACCATCGGATAAATTTAAAACATGTTCTATTTTTAAACACCGATGGAAAAAAGACAGATGGGGCCCATACACGATCGGTTTGTCCGATGAAAAAAGTCAATCGGACTGTTTTCATTGGTAAAACCTATCGTGTGTACACGGCTTAAGACTTGACAGGCTGTGAAGTGGGCGGCGACGGGCAGAGAGTCGCTGATTGCCGCCATTACTAGTAAAAAAATAAATATGTCCCCGGATTTAATTAAAAAAATCTGGTCACCTTACCTTTAACTGCCTGCCGTGTGGTCGCCGTGTGGTCGCAACCCTGCAGTCATCCCCGTGAAATGGACCGCGGGTCCCGTGGACTCAATCGCCACGGGGATCCCCGCGATCGTCTCACAGAGGGATGGAGCGGGGAGATGTTAGTGTAAACACAACATCTCCCCGCTCGCCTACTGACACTGTCACCGATCTCCGCTCTGTGTAATCAGAGCGGAGATCGGTGACGTGTCACTCGTAGCCACGCCCCCTAACAGTGAGAATCACTCCCTAAGGCCCCTTTCACACGGAGGGTCCGTTCAGGTCCGCCTGTCAGTTTTTTAGGCGGACCTGGACGAACGCTCCATGTAGCCCTATGGAGCCACGGATGTCAGTGGTGACATGTCCGCTTACATCCGCTCCGCCAAAGTGTGACGGAGGAAAACCCTATTTTTCCTTCCGTCGGCGGAGCGGATCGGATGAACACGGACAGACGGTCCGTGTTCATTCGATCTCCCCATAGGGGAGAGCAGCGCTCTGACAGGGCGGTCCCTGCACAGTGTGCGGGGACCACCCAGTCATCCGCCGGCTCAGCGGGGATCTACTGAGCGATCCCCGCAGAGCAAGCGGAGCTTCACGGGGCGGATCATGACTGATCCGTCCCGTGTGAAAGAGCCCTTAGGCATACTTAACCCCTTCAGCGCCCCTAGTGGTTAACCCCTTCAATGCCAGTGTCATTTTTACAGTAACCAATGCATTTTTATTGCACTGATCGCTGTAAAAATGACAATGGTCCCAAAAATGTGCCAAAAGTGTCCGATGTGTCCGCCATAATGTCGCAGTCATGAAAAAAATCGCTGATCGCCGCCATTACTAGTAAAAAAATAATAGTTAATAATTAAAATAATTAATAAAAATTTCAAAAAATTACCACCTATTTTGTAAACGCTATAACTTTTGTGCATACCAATCAATAAACGCAGATTGCGATTTTTTTTACCAAAAATATGTAGAAGAATACGTATCGGCCTAAACTGAGGAAAAATATTTTTTTTTTATATATTTTTTGGGGATATTTGTTATAGCAAAAAGTAAAAAATATTGCATTTTTTTCAAAATTGTCACTCTATTTTTGTTTATAGCGCAAAAAATAAAAACCGCAGAGGTGATCGAATACCACCAAAAGAAAGCTCTATTTGTGGGAAAAAAAGGAAGTCAATTTTGGGAGCCACGTCGCACGACCGTGCAATTGTCAGTTAAAGCGACGCATTGCCGAATCGCAAAAAGGGGCCTGGTCTTTATGCTGCATATTGGTCCGGGGCTTAAGTGGTTAAACTTAGGCCCCCAGCCGCAACACACCGACTGTGAGACAATCCTCACTATCCACAGTGACCTCCATTTACATATTCTGCATGGGCGTAGCATAAGGGGTTGCAGGGGTCACAATCGCAACCCCGCCCCTAGCTCCAGGGGGCCCCAGCAGCCTCCTTGTCATATTATCATATCCTCCACAAAGTCCAGCTTCGATCTGCCCTAGGGCCCCACAGCCATTCTCCAGTACTTGGCTTCTACTTTGCCTTCCACAGTCCACACCCCTTCAATCTCATTGGCTGGGGAGAAGCTGTGAGGCATTTCCTGAATGGAGAGGAGCACGAAGTGAGAACAGCCCAGGATGGGGGAAGTGTTTGTGCTGTGTGCTGGCAACATGGAATGGTAACCATGCTTAGCGAGGCAAGAGGAAGAGAGTGCCATCCTATAGCCATGATGGGACCAATGTTGCTGGTGAGGTAAGACACCGCTCAGTGCCTCCTAGTCACCAGCTGGGATTCTCTGTACCCCCCCCACCCGGGGATGTCCGCTTACCCCACTTCCCTGACAACTGGGGAAAAGACACACACCTCCGGGAGGTGACCTTCCCCCAACACCTGCCAACACTGACAGAGAAACCTTCAGAAATTGCTAAAACAAATACCTTAACACCTCCTCAGGGGGCCCCTGAAGGGCTGCAGGCTCCAGATTTTGTGTCACATGGCTTGTACCTGCTTACCTGCAGTAAGCAGGTCACAGGGTGTACCTGCTTACTGCAACTACACTGCCGTTCTGACCAGTGAATTTTACAGGTCAGAAGGGCAACATAAAAGCCAGAAACAGCCTGTGAAGACTGACAGACTGTGCGTAAAGGAATGTGATTTCAGCCCTGTGTAGTGTGGGGGGAGGAGCTGTATACAGTGCTGGGATGGGAAAGAAGCTCTGCCAAGTGACCTGCCAGGGGTGATCCCTGTCCTCTGATTCTCCAGCGGTGATCCCTGTCCTCTGATTCTCCAGCGGTGATCCCTGTCCTCTGATTCTCCAGCGGTGATCCCTGTCCTCTGATTCTCCAGCGGTGATCCCTGTCCTCTGATTCTCCAGCGGTGATCCCTGTCCTCTGATTCTCCAGCGGTGATCCCTGTCCTCTGATTCTCCAGCGGTGATCCCTGTCCTCTGATTCTCCAGCGGTGATCCCTGTCCTCTGATGTAAAGAGGAACTCTGTGAACTCAAAACCCTTAAGCCACTTTGAGTATCTTGGCGTACTTTGAATGTATCTGCACGAACGGTGGAAGTGGTGGGTGGTAATGGGGGGGCCCAGGTTATCTTTTGCATCGGGGCCCACAAGCTTCAAGCTACGCCTCTGATATTCCGAATTAACTTCTCGTTAACAGGAATGTACCCGAGGACCCCATACCACCGATCTGTCCCGAACCATTCTATTATCCAGAATTTTTCCTCCTCCAAAGACCAACCACCACTAGGCTGCCATGACAACCAACACAGTAACGATGGGGAGGGAGGGTGGGAAGTTTCCTGTCTTCTGTGATGTTGACGACTGAACTTTTGTGAATCACCACTCCCCCCTTTACTTCCTGGGACCCCTCCCAGCTACAGACCACTACCAATCAGGAAAGAACCAATCATTTTTAAAACAAAACTAACTTTTTAACCCTTTCCACCTTGTCCTCACTATTCATCCTGTCATGCCTGTCCCTATGTTTATTTTTATTTGATTTTTTGCTCCAGGACTACCTCAAAGGTAAGTGAGTGGAACTTTCCTCAAATTGCAAAGAAATCTGGTGTATGAGAGTTGTTTCCGGAACAGGTGTCATCATTGCGAAAATTCCCCTTAACCTCTTGTTCTTGTTCACCCAAGCCTAAGGCTGCATTCACACCTGAGCGTTTTGTAGCCTGAAGCCTTAAGCTAAAAAAACGCTAGAGGGGAAAAAATCCATTATTCTCTATGGAGATGGTTCACATCTCCACTCTAAAACGCCTGAAGCCGAACGCCTGAAGCTCAAACGAGTTCCGGACCCTTTTTTGTCGCGGGAATCGGGCAGATTTGGGCGTTTTAGGAGTCATAGAATGTAATGGAACCGCTCGATTCAAGCGTCTAGAGCGACAACGAGCGTTTCTACGGGCGCAAATTCGCGCGACAAAACGTCGGTAAAAACGCTCGAAGCGCTACGCTCAGGTGTGAATGCAGTCTAAATGCCAAAATCCATGTCAAAGGTGACACGGAAGCAAGCAATGGAAATGTAGCAGTCTAATCCTTCCTTACACTATCCAAAAACAATTTAACTGGGGTTCAGTGGAGGCTGGTGCTCAAAATTTTTGGGGGCGCAAACAAACTGAAAAAAAAAACATCAATTGCAGCCACTGTGCCCATCAAACGCACCTACTGTGCCCATCAATTGCCGCCACTGTGCCATCAAATGCAGTCACTGTGCCCATAAATTGCCGCCAGTTTGCCCCATCAAATGATACCAGTTTTCCCCATCAGATGCCGCCAGTTTGCCCCATCAAATGATGCCAGTTTGCCCCATCAAATGATGCCAGTTTGCCCCATCAAAGGCCGCCAGTTTGCCCCATCAAAGGCCGCCAGTTTGCCCCATCAAATGATGCCAGTTTGCCCCATCAAATGATGCCAGTTTGCCCCATCAAATGCAGCCAGTTTGCCCCATCAATTGCAGCCAGTTTGCCCCATCAAATGCCGCCAGTTTGCCCCATCAAATGCCGCCAGTTTGCCCCATCAAATGCCGCCAGTTTGCCCCATCAAAGACCGCCAATTTGCCCCATCAAATGCTGTCAGTTTGCCCCATCAAATGCAGCGTTTGCCCCATCAAATGCAGCCAGTTTGCCCCCCCCCCCCCGGCACTTACCTTTTTCGGGTCAGCGCCGTCCTCCACACTCCCTCCGAGTCCTTGATGTCTTCTCCCGTCCTCTTCATGTCATCTCTGCTATGATTGGATGATAGGCATCCAATCACAGCGCATGTCGCTTTAGCCAATCAGGTGACCGGTAACCAGACCCGGTACACCTGATTGGCTGAGAGGCGGGTCAGTGTTAAGGAAGCGATTCCCTAACACAGCACTACGTAAGCAGCGAACGCACAGCAGTTCGCCCGCTGCTTAACAATTTGTAAGCCTATTAGAGCCCACAGGCTCTAATCAGGAAGCCTATTAGAGCCTATGGCTCTAATTAGGCACTTCCAAAACACCCCCACCGCTGTAATTCAGATGGTCGGCGCTCGTCAAGAAGCCGGACACCTGAATAGTGGGCAGCAGTGGCGACACTAGATAGATTCATGCAATGCAGGAATCTATCTATTGTTGATTGACGGGTGCAGGAGAGAGGTGGGCGGCACTCCTGCGCCCACTATGGACGCACCGCCACTGCTGGGGTTCCTCTTTAAAAAGCTCAGATAATACTAATCAGAATATGCCTTGTGTTAATATGTTTTTGTATGATTAGCGGTCGATAGCGTAGCAGTGAGCACTGGCCTAGCATACATGTAGGACTCAGCCTCATGTCTCGCACTTACTCTGCTAGCTCCGTTTATTCTACTCAAGGCCAGAATAGTGGACAGCTCGGTGATAAAATAGCTCGTCAGATGTTGAATTAGATGTTAAATCTTTTGCCAGCACTTGGGGGTGATGTGGGGGGAGAGATAGGAGATGGCATGAGAGAGGGGTGTATAAAAGAGAGGAGGAGGAGGAGGAGGTGTGAAGAGGAGATCTTTTTCTTCTGGATTTATAATGTGTCATTTCCTCTCCAGATAAACCCAAAGGAGAAGATTTGTTATACTTCTTGCTTGAAACTGCTGTTTCAGACTTGCAGAGGCTGCCAAAACTCTGATGGAATATGGGCACTTTTCATTAACCATTTGAATGCTCTCAGCAGTAGCTACTGACTAAGACCAAAGGGGGAAAGTAATATGATTTTAAAAGTTATAAGGACTAGAAGACAGGTTTGAATAGACTGTTATACTGACTACAGACATGAAAAGGGTTGGTGGAGAAGCGAATGGTAGTTTTGGGGCACCTGATCGTGTTTGGCACAATGCTTGAATATTACAGCATATTCAAACAAACTTTTCAGTAGAATTGCAAATATTTATGTTTGCTGGGGCGGAATCCACGGGGCGGAATTTATCCAAGCGGATACATCTGATTAAAGTTTTAACATTCTTTTTTTATTTTCCAAAGCTGCTACAGCCTGGACATTTGCTCTCTGAGGAGAAGCAGTGGTCTCTCTGCAGTGGTCTGACGCTCCCCCTACTGAGTCAGACTTTTGGCTCTGCAGTCAGCAAAACTCATGCTCACTGCTGATTGAAGAGCTCTGGCTCACCAGGGCGTGTGTCAGGCCCCTGCAATTAAAACACTTGTGGGGAGGTGCAGAAAAAAGAACTGTATTGAAATTGAAGTTCAGCCATGCACAACTAGCCCGGCGGGAAGACAAGCCGAACAGGCACACTATTAGAATGTACAGCGGTGGGTAGTAGCATATAGACAAAGGAAAACTGCACTAAGAATTAAAATAAACCTAAACAAAGGCAGCAATAATAGTGGCATAAACACAAGCAAAAATTTAACATAAAAAACTGTGCCAATGTTAAGCACCACTAGTATCCAGGGGCTGATTAGTGTAAAGCACGCACAATACACCAATCCCAGCCTCTGGAAAGACAAGTATTAAAGTCTAAAATGTATTATTATTTGAATCAATCCAAATCGAACTTCAAAAACAGTCCTATGGTGGGTTAAACTTTAAAGGACATCCATTAGAGGGATTTGAACACACAACGGTAGATGACTCCAACACCCGGTGATCCTATTGGACAGACAGTGCCCTCCACCACACAGATTGGCAGCTTACCAAAGACAAGCCCACGATAAGCAGTCGACTGTACTAGCCCAGTTACGGCTTTGCCTGGATGGACCCACAGAATCTGGAAATAGCACACAGCATACAGCACCGCAAATCACTCTTCCCCCGATCCTCCCGATCATGGGTCAAATAACAGGACCGGTGAAAGGAAAAGGACATAGACCATAGGGTGATAACGTACAATCCGATTTACTAATTTAAAAGATAAAACAGTTACATGAAGAAAGTGATTAAAAGCATAGAATTAAGCCGGCCGGCTTACAAACGAACACCCTTTCCTTGTATCAGCGTGGTGACGTCAGCACGTCGCTCCCATACGCGTTTCGTCACGATAGGACTTTGTCAATGGGGATCCTATCCCCATTGACAACGTCCTATCGTGACGAAACGCGTATGGGAGCGACGTGCTGATGTCACCACGCTGATACAAGGCAAGGGTGTTCACGGGTAGTAGCAGTAGGTCTCAGGTAAGCCAACAGCGTTTGTCTCGAGGCGGAATTTGGCCTGGCCGGTCTGTACCCAAGTGGGGAGGCTTCCAGGAAGGATAGTGTGTCCCTGCACTTTCCATACTCATCTGGAATAGGGTGACCACGTGTCCCGGATTGCCCGGGACTGTCCCGCATTTTGCAGATCTGTCCCGGGCACCTTCATTCCAGGACAATACAGTGTCCCGGAATGAAACTGACACAGCCACCCCCCGGGCCAATCTGATGCCCCCAAAAAAAGGCTGCCATATCACCGCTTTACTCACTGACAGTACTTGTCTTGGCCGGGAATGCCTGAGGGAGCACAATCCCGCCCCCTGCTTGTGATTGGAGAAATCATAAATTCCACCTCTTGTGTCCAATCACTGTGCTGTGATTCGTTACAGCACAAGATGATTTTTGGGAAGGGGGGGTGTCCCTGAATGATAGTTTAAAAATGTGGTCACCCTAATCTGGAACCTCTCCCTGACACTAAGCACTGTCCCTGATGGATGACCTGTCCCTACTCACACGTGAAATCCATGCCAAACCCGGGAGCCAGGGTCTTAAATAGACTCTGCCTGACCAAAGATGGGATCCAATTGGATGCTGCCTCTTTGTGACACAGGAGATCATAGAGGAACAAGGCTTCTCTCGACTTCCTCCTCCACCTGCATTGCCGTTATGGATGAGTGCCACCTGCAGTGGAGAAAATAGACTGCACCTGGCTACACACTGCTTCAGTTGGGATTTAAAATGATTACGTTTCCTCTCTTGTTTGTGTCTGGTGCCAGCTTTGGGCTGTATATTTGTACACACACCAAGCTTGCAGACGTCAGAGAAGATGATCAGACCCAGGAACTCAAGTGCAACAATCTCAGTCTGGTGGTTTACTTTTCCAGCATCTCCCAAACACTGAAATATCTTAAATGATCCGTTAATTTTGGGGTATGCTCTGGCACTCTAGTCTTATAACGTTTTCTACAATGCCACTTAGTAAAATATTCCGTCTACTATGTAAATCATATTGCAGGATATTTTGCAACTTTTCTTACCTCCTGGGGATATTTAGTCTGGGAAGCGGCATGCTACTGGGCCACGCTCATTGTGTGTACAATCCTGCTCACACGTCTACCCCTCAGCCCCCCTCCTGGGCATGTGGAAGTCATGTTGAGAAGCATTTATTTATTGGGAAGGATTTATTTGTCTTAGCGATGCCACTGGGGGGTTAAGACTTACCTTGGCTCGGGGCCCATCAACCTTGATACCAGATGTATCCATGGAGAGTACCTAGGCTCACTGCCAGGTACCACAGAGAAGGAAGCCAAACTGGCCTCGAGCCTAAGATGAGTGACTCCAGTAGAGTGAGGCCCAGTCTTGTTTTCCCTTAATCTCTTGCAGCCAACAAGGTTTATTGTCCTTACAGCTGGGAACCCGGCATGAGTTTCCTCCACAGCTATTCTGTATTTGACCTAAGAGCACTCAGTAGATGGACAGCACACGTGGTTACGTTTCAGGGACAAAGCATGGGAAAAATGTAACTGATGGAGACAAGTGTTAAAATTAGTCTTTTGCTCAATAGGCCGAAGTAAGCTTGAGTGCTTTGGAAAATGGTTTAGTACCATCTATAGCCAGCTTGAGGCTTTTAGGCAATCACTGGTATGTACTGAATGTACAGTATGTATCAATAATAAACAGGAAAAAAAAAAAAAAAAAATATATATATATATATATATATATATATATATATATATATATATATATATATTATATTATACAGTATATGTACATATATATATGTAGCGCCCTTCCCAAATGGTTGGGACGCTATGTGTAAATTTAGGGGTATGTCTGAGCCATAGTTGGGCTCAGATCAGTTGATTATTCAAAATTGCTTCTGCTCTAGGTGTGACACTGCCTGGCAGTAGTGTTCCCTGTTTGCCTGTAGGTGGCACTGTCACCACCGGCCCAGGTTGAACTACAGGGGGTATCACAACACATTGGGTATCCTTTCTCGGCAGCCATGCAGTGGGCGTGGTTGACCCGCTGTGCATGCTGGGAGAGGGTACATAAGGGGCAGACACCATAGATTTTCGTTCGTTCCTGGAGGCTTATTGGGCCTGTTCCTGTGTGCGCGCCTCGTGTGCCGCATGGCACGGGGTGCATGTGTGTTCTAGCCCCGGGCACCTTCAGCCCGAGGCTACATCGATATCTGGTAGGCCCCGCTCTGCTGGCTGGGGCCTATATCTTTGGAGGGGGTCCCAGGCTACCCACCTGCGGGAAGCCTGCTCTTAGGAAAGGAGGCCAAGGGAGGATCTGCCCCAATGGAGACTGGCGACGGTACTGCTGTCTCGGGAAGAGGCCTGGAAACTCACCCAAGGAGGGATCCATTGCTTTAAGCCCTGCAATACGCCAATCTGGCCTAATGGTTCTCTCTTTATTGCTTGGCTGAGAGGTTCGTGACTTTGACAATCCTGTGGCAGAGGATTCCTGATCGCATTCATACGTTTTCTCAGATTACATTGATCCGTGCTTCATCCCGGCTGCTAGGACCAGTGAAAGGGACTATCCGGGTGAGCAATACCCACTCAGGCTTGAGTGGCGACGTTGTGTTTTTAGTGCTGCGTGCCTGAACCTTCCCCTGTTCTTCTCTTGTTTCCTACTTTCCTCTAAAGTTCCCTCAGCAAAGTAAATAAAGCCTTATTGTTGGGTTTGGGTTTGGGTCTGTGTGGACATCGGCCTTTCTGGAGACTTTTTATACCCTGACAACAGAAGCCTTGGAGGTAGTTTGCATGACCCAAAACAAAACCAGCAGCCCGGTCTCAGAGAGAGGGGGGTATCGCTAGATATAAATTACACTATATATAGAGTGTGAGGGGGTTAGCTCGGCAGCGGGTGTGGGTGACCCCCGGGATGGGCTCCCCACACAAAAACAGGCCCAGCAAACGGAGGTTGTGGTTTTCAAAATCAAAAAGGTGCGGTTTATTTTCTATTTACAGTGACAAAACACAGCAAAGCAAAAGAAACATAAACAAAATAAATCCTGGTCAATTTGACCTCTAACTAAACATACAGGTTTCCTAACTAACAACTGGGATCAGCCTAGTGCTGTCCTAGTCCCTAAGTCCCTGGTTTTAAATGTCCAAGCAAATAGCCACACAGGCTTTGTCTCGCCGCACAGGGATTCACTCTCCCTAGACAGTCCACACAGGTCTGGTTCCAGGCATGAGCTAACACCTAATGAATCTGGGAGTTTTTATAGAGGCCTTAAACGAACTGACAGGCTTCAGCTGGTCTACTCAACTCCCTGTCTGCACGACGCCCAGCACTCTCCCTAGAGGTATGAGTCATCCATGAGCCCACTAGCCTTAGCTGGGCTTATACAACTCTCCGCCTAGTTGTATAAGTCGGCGTAAAGCCTGAATCTGGGCGAAATATATCTACCCCCCTGGATGCAACCAGGTGACTTTACCTTCCTGCTGTCACATACCCCCCCCTCTTGTTTTAACCTCGGGGTTGGAACACCAGCAATCAGGCATTCATGTACTCGAGACAAAGCATCCACATTCCCCATTTGAACGCCAGGGCGATGCTTTACTGTGAAGTTGAATTCCTGGAGGGCCAGGAACCACCTATTCACTCTTCTATTTGTTTCCTTGTTTTCAGCCATCCACTTTAACGGAGCGTGATCCGTAACCAAGTCAAAGTGCCTACCTAGCAGGTAGTACCGAAGGGAATCTAGAGCCCACTTCACCGCTAAACACTCCTTTTCAACGGTGGCGTAATTTACCTCATGGGACTTCAACTTCCTGCTGAGGTAAATGACTGGGTGCTCTTCCCCGTTCCAGACCTGGGACAATACTGCTCCTAACCCCACATCTGACGCATCACTTTGTACGACAAAGTCTTTAGAGAAGTCGGGTGAGTACAACACTGGCTGGCTACATAAGGCTTGTTTCAAGAATTGGAATGCTGCCTCAGCCTCGGGGGTCCATTTAATCATGACCGACCCTTTCCCCTTCGTCAGGTTGGTTAGGGGCACAGCCTTAGAAGCAAAGTGGGGAATGAATCGCCGATAATACCCAGCGATTCCCAGAAAGGCTCGTACCTGCTTCTTGCTGTTGGGACGTGGCCAACTCTGGATGGCCTCGACTTTGTTGAGTTGGGGTTTTATTACTCCCCTCCCAATGGTGTACCCAAGATATTTGGCCTCTTCCTGCCCAATGGTACACTTCTTGGGGTTAGCCGTAAACCCCGCTTCCCGAACAGAGTCCAGGACTGCTTGCACTTTTGGCAGATGTGAGGCCCAATCTGTGCTATGGACAATTACGTCATCCAGGTAAGCCGCAGCATACTTCCGATGGGGCCTCAGCATCTGGTCCATTTTCCGCTGGAATGTGGCCGGCGCATTCTGTAACCCGAACGGCATTCTTTTATATTGGAACGCCCCGTCTGGGGTTACAAATGCGGTTTTCTCTTTGGCCGACTTGGCCAGGGGGATTTGCCAATACCCTTTTGTGAGGTCAAGAGTCGTCATGTATCGGGCTGTTCCCAGCCGGTCGATCAACTCATCTATACGTGGCATGGGGTAGGTGTCAAATTTTGTAACTTTGTTCAACTGACGAAAATCGTTACAAAATCGCCAGCTCCCATCCGGTTTAGGCACCAACACAATGGGACTAGACCAATCACTTTGGGACTCCTCTATCACCCCTAAGTTCAGCATTTTCTGTACTTCCTCCCGTATTGCCTCCCGTCGGGCCTCTGGGATCCGATAGGGTTTTAACTTCACCCTTTCACCGGGCGGGGTAATGATGTCATGCTCTACCCCAGATGTTTGTCCCGGCAGCTCAGAGAATACCTCCTTGTTGCGAAGCACAAACTCCTTAACCTCCTGTTGTTGGGGTTGTGACAAGGTGGCTGCTATTCCAACCTCAGGAATCACGCAACCAGTTTGAGCTGGTGACCAAGTGTCTGCGACTAGGGACTCTCTATCCCTCCAGGCTTTCAACAGATTAACGTGATAGATCTGTTCGGGCTTTCGCCTTCCTGGTTGTCTGACCTTGTAATTCACTTCGCTCACTTTTTCCATTATCTCGTAGGGGCCTTGCCATTTGGCAAGGAATTTACTTTCAACCGTAGGGACAAGTACCAGTATCCTATCCCCCCGGGGAAAAGGTACGGGTCTTGGCTCCACGGTTGTACACTCTCTGCTGTGCTAACTGCGCTTGGGCCAAATGTTCCTTCACGATGGGCATTACCTGTGCAATTCGGTCTTGCATCAGGGCGACATGCTCAATCACACTCCTGTGGGGAGAACTCTCACTTTCCCAAGTTTCCTTGGCAATATCCAACAGCCCTCTTGGGTGTCTCCCATACAGTAACTCAAAGGGGGAGAATCCCGTAGAGGATTGGGGCACCTCCCTAATAGCAAACATCAGATAAGGAAGTAGACAGTCCCAATCCTTTCCATCTCTATCCACCACTTTCTTCAACATTTGTTTTAGGGTTTTGTTGAATCTTTCAACCAGCCCATCGGTTTGGGGGTGATACACAGATGTACGTAATTGCGTCACTTTGAACAATTTACACAGCTCCTTCATAACCCAGGACATAAAGGGTGTACCTTGGTCCGTAAGCAGTTCTTTACAAATACCCACCCGGCTAAACACAAGAGATAGCTCTTTGGCTATGGTTTTGGCCGAGGTATTTCGGAGAGGGATCGCTTCTGGATAACGGGTGGCATAGTCCATTATAACTAATATGTACTGGTGCCCCCTAGCGGACTTGATTATAGGACCTACCAAATCCATGGCGATCCTCTCAAACGGGACCTCAATGATGGGTAGAGGGACCAGCGGGCTACGGAAATGTGGCATCGGGGCCGACCTCTGACACACAGAGCAGGAGGAACAATAATTTTCTATGTCCTTCATCACCCCCGGCCAATAGAATCTCTGTAATACCCTCTCTCGGGTTTTCTCTGTCCCCAGATGACCTCCAAGAATGTGCCCATGGGCCAACTCCAACACCAACTTCCTGTAAGGTTTGGGCACCACAAGCTGCTCAACGGTTTCTTCTGCCCTTTTTGCCACCCGATACAGTAGGTCCTTCTCTACGCTGAAGTATGGGTAAGTGCAGGTATTATCTGGGTTCACTAACTCGCCATCTATTTTCACTACGTTTTCCCGTGCCTTTATTAGGGCGGGGTCTTTCAACTGTTCTGTGGCAAAGTTTTCCCTGTGAACCTCAAGATCAGAAAACTCCACAGACGGTAGGTTTTCGTCTGAGGAGGTGGGCTCCTCTCCAGTTTCTTGAGTCTCCCCTGCCAATACTGATAAGGGAAATTCCGGAGAGTCCTCACCACTCTCAGGGGAGTTCTGGCTATCACATTCCTGGTACATAGGGCACCAGTGGGGGGCTCAGGATCATCCCACAGTTCCCAGAACTTCGGAAAATCCCTTCCCACAATGGCGTCATGCGGTAACTGAGATACTAAGCCCACTGGATGAAAGAGGGTACCTTTGGGGGTCTCGAAACACACTGTAGTCACTGGATACTCTCGGGTGTCCCCATGCACACAAATAACAGCTACCTTGCTATTCCCAGAGACCTCTGTTTTAACTAACTCAGCCTTTATCAGGGTCACAAGGCTACCTGAATCCAGCAATACCACAACATTTCTACCATTAACACACATTTTGCATAAATGTTTCTCAGTTCCTCGAATGGCAGTGCATGCGACTGTCGCACACAGCGACTGACGTCTGCCCGTCAGAAAGTCACACTGCATGGGTTCCTCCACAACCGGGCAATTGGCTGCAATATGTCCCGCTTGCCGGCAGCGGTAGCAAACGATCCTTCTTGCCGCCTCTTGAGCCGCTGATTTCCCAGGCTGTTCTCGCCAAACTTGGGGTAGAGCTCCCACCCTCTCACTCTCTCCACCCTCACCCCTTGGAATCCTCTTATCCGCCCCTGGGGATGGTCTGGTCTTAGGGTGGAAAGTCCGAGTGTCTCTGGAAGAGGCCGTCAGGTTCTCTGTAGCCAAGTATTTCTCCACACGATCCACAAGACCATCGGCCGTCTCTGGGTCTCCATGGCTTACCCACTTTTGGATGGCAGTAGGAAGAGCTCTCAAAAACCGATCCATTACAACACGTTCCACAATCTTTGGTGCGGACAAAGTCTCTGGCTGTAGCCACTTTCTGCTCAGGTGAATGAGATCATACATTTGAGACCTGGGGGGTTTTCCAAGCTGGAAAGTCCAGTTATGCACACGCTGAGCCCGGACAGCCAGGGTGACACCCAGCCTTGCCAATATTTCAGCTTTTAGCATCACATAGTCTTTTGCTTGGTTAGGCTCTAGGTCATAGTAAGCTTTCTGCGATTCACCAGTTAACAGAGGAGCCACCAGTCCAGCCCACTGCTCCTCAGGCCACTTTTCTCTTTCAGCGGTCCTTTCAAATGTGGTCAAAAATACCTCTGGATCATCCTCTCCAGTCATTTTTGTCAATAAACGACTGACCCCAAAGGACGCGGTATTAGTGGGACGGCTTTCCTCACTGGTCTGCGGACGTTGCTGCATTACTGCTTCCATCTGTTGTTGTAGTCTCTGCTCTTGCTTCTGCAACAGGTCTATGAAGCGGGCCTCAGATTGCTGCTGGGCTTGTTGCTGAGCCTCCAGACTCTGTTGCAAAGTTGCGTTTGTCTGCTGCTGGGCTGCAAGGCTCTGTTGATGAGCTTGCTGCTGGGCTGCAAGGCTCTGTTGATGAGCTTGCTGCTGGGCTGCAAGGCTCTTTTGCAAACCTGCATTTGTCTGCTGTTGATTGGCATTTGCTAGAGCCAGCTGTTTCAGTATCTCCTCCATGCTGGCTTAAAAAAAAACTGCCACTGGTTCTCCACCAACTGTGAGGGGGTTAGCTCGGCAGCGGGTGTGGGTGACCCCCGGGATGGGCTCCCCACACAAAAACAGGCCCAGCAAACGGAGGTTGTGGTTTTCAAAATCAAAAAGGTGCGGTTTATTTTCTATTTACAGTGACAAAACACAGCAAAGCAAAAGAAACATAAACAAAATAAATCCTGGTCAATTTGACCTCTAACTAAACATACAGGTTTCCTAACTAACAACTGGGATCAGCCTAGTGCTGTCCTAGTCCCTAAGTCCCTGGTTTTAAATGTCCAAGCAAATAGCCACACAGGCTTTGTCTCACCGCACAGGGTTTCACTCTCCCTAGACAGTCCACACAGGTCTGGTTCCAGGCATGAGCTAACACCTAATGAATCTGGGAGTTTTTATAGAGGCCTTAAACGAACTGACAGGCTTCAGCTGGTCTACTCAACTCCCTGTCTGCACGACGCCCAGCACTCTCCCTAGAGGTATGAGTCATCCATGAGCCCACTAGCCTTAGCTGGGCTTATACAACTCTCCGCCTAGTTGTATAAGTCGGCGTAAAGCCTGAATCTGGGCGAAATATATCTACCCCCCTGGATGCAACCAGGTGACTTTACCTTCCTGCTGTCACAAGAGGTATGTTTTTTTTTGTGTTTATTATGTCTATTGCTGAAAAAAAAACATCTTAAAGTAGAACTATGGGCAAAACTTTTTTATTTTTTAATTTGGAGTAATGCCGTGTACACACGATCGGAAATTCCGACAAGAAACCCGTGGATTTTTTTCAGACAGAATGTTGGCTCAAATTTGTGTTGCATACACACGGTCACACAAAATTCCAACCGTCAAGAACGCGGTGACGTACAACACTACGACTAGCCGAGAAAAATGAAGTTCAATAAGCAGCGCGGCTCTTCTGCTTGATTCAGAGCATGCATGGATTTTTGTGCGTCAGAATTGCATACAGACGATCGGATTTTCCGACAAGAACACACTGTCCCTGCCTGCCTATCTAGCTTAGAGAACAGCAGATGCAGATGCCTGAAAAAAGAACAGAACATAGAACACACTGTCCCTGCCTATGTATCTCTTTCCCTGCACGCCGGAACACACTGCACAAGACCGCCGCGCTGGAGGCCTTTTATAGTGTGGGGCGTGTACTAAACCCCCCTGAGCTATGATTGGCCACAGGCATCTTGCCTGTGGCCATTTATGGCGCTCCTCGCTGCCGGCGCTGTGATTGGCCAAGCATGCGGGGTCACAGTGCATGCTTGGCCAATCACAGCGCCGGGATTGCACTGCGATGGCGCAGTGTATTGTGGGCCGTTCGCGTCACTCGAATTTGGCGCGAACGGCCCATAACGTTCGATCTTCGTCGAACGATTGAACAGCCGATGTTCGAGTCGAACGTGTGTTCGACTCAAACACGAAGCTCATCCCTAGTTATGACTATATGTTTTCAAAAACATTGTTTATACATAATATGTAAATTCTTCTCTATAAATTGTTCATTATCTAATCTAGATTGATTCATATACTCCTGAAGAAGCTGTACAAATATTTGCCGAAACATGTCGAGTGGCAGCGTCAATTTCATGGGCAAGACCAAAGAGCTGTCAAAGGACATCAGGGACAAGGCTGGAAAGAGCTACAAGACCATCAGCAAGAAGCTTGGTGAGAACGAGACAACTGTTATTCACAAATGAAAGAATACAAAAAAAACATCAATCGCTCTTGATCTGGGGCTCCATGCAAGATTTCGCCTCATGGGGTAAAGATGATCATGAGAAAAGTGAGGGATCAGCCCAGAGCTACACGGATGGAGCTTGTGAATGATCTCAAGGCAGTTGAGACCACAGTCACCAAACAAACCATTGGTAACACAATACACCGCCGTGGATTGAAATCCTGCAGCGCCCGCAAGGTCCCCCTCCTCAAGAAGACACATGTAAAGGCCCATCTGAAGTTTGCCAATGAACAGCTAAATGATCCAGAGAAGGATTGGGAGAAAGTGCTGTGGTCAAATGAGACCAAAATGAAGCTCTTTGGCATTAACTCGACTTGCCGTGTTTGGAGGAAGAAACATGCTAACTACGACCCTAAAAACACCATCCCTACAGTCAAACATGGAGGTGGAAACAATATGCTTCGACACTGTTTCTCTGCTAAAGGTACAGGCTGACTTTGCTGTATTGAGGGGCCGATGGACTGGGTCGTGAATTGTAAAATCTTGGATGAGAAATTGAGAACCTTTTCCCCTCAGCCAGAACACTGACAATGGGTTGTGGATGGGTCTTCCAGCATGACAATGACCCAAAACATACTGCCAAGTCAACAAAGGAGTGGCTCAAATAGAAGCACGTAAAGGTCATGGAGTGGCCTAGCCAGTCTCCAGACCTTAATCCTATAGAAAATGTATGGAGGGAGCTGAAACTTCGAGAAGCTTTGCCAAGCGACACAGAAGAAACCATAAGGATTTAAAAAAGATCTGTAAAGAAGAGTGGACCAAAATCCCTCCTGATATGTGTGCAAACCTGGTAACCAACTACAAGAAACGTCTTACCTCTGTGCTTGCCAACAAGGGTTTTTCCACCAACTACTAAGTCGTGTTTTGCTTGGGGATCAAATACTTATTTTACTCACTAAACTGCAACTCAATTTATAACATTTGTATCGTGTGTTTTTCTGGATTTTTGGTTGATATTCTGTCTCTATCATTTAAAATACACCTATGATAAAAATTATAGACCATTCATTTATTTGTAAGCGGGAAAACTTACAAAATCTGCAGGGGATCAAATAATGATTTTCCCCACTGTACGTAGACATGAAATGGATGCAAATAGGTGACAGAAAGTCAGCATTACAGAGATGAAAAATAGTATTATATAAAAAAAGGTGAAAGCATGTACTTTATAAGAAGAATAAAAGGAATGTTTATGATATTGATAGAGAAGAATCATGTGTCTGTGAAATGTATCATATTATCTATGATAATCTGTCTAATCTGCGTATTACACAATTAAATGTCACTCATTTAGAGTGTACATCCACTTTAAGGGCCCATTTCCATTTGTACGGTGTAATAATGCACATGCACTGTATTAATGCAGCCTGTGGAAATCAGTGGGCTTCCAAAGAACAACTGTCCCAATTATTGGTGTTACCACGCATGTGCATTGCCTTAGAGCTTTGTGATACTATTTAAAATGAATGGCATTTCAATGAGTCAATGCATGTAATATGCATTAGTGTGCATTAACCCAACATTGTCTCAAGGAATAGATGTAAAATGATCCTTAACCGGTTCCCGAACGGCTCACGTCTATTAACGGGGGCAGAATGGCTCCTCTGCGCGAAACCCTGTACCCATACGGGGTTTCCTTTTAAGCGACGCCGGAGGGCGGCGGCGCAAAAGCGCGTGCCCGCTGCACGGCGGGCACCCAATGTGTGCGGCCGGCGGTCGTGTGCGACCGCGTGCACGAGCGCCAGCACAAGGATTTGTGTGTGTAAACATGTAGTTTGTTCCTAGTAAGTAGGAACAGCGATATGTCTCCTCTCCTACTCAGTCCAATCCCCATACAGTTAGAACACACTGAGGGAACACACATTTATCCCCTTGATTGCCCCCTAGTGTTAACCCCTTCCCTACCAGTGACGTTTACACAGTAATCAGTACATTTTTATAGCACTGATCGCTGTATAAATGTCAATGGTCCCAAAAATGTGTCAAAGGTGTCCGATCTGTCCGTCACAATACTGCTAAAAATCGCAAACCACCGCTTACCATTACTAGTAAAAAAATAAATAAAAATGCCATAAATCTTTCCCATAGTTTGTAGACGCTATAACTTTTGCACAAACCAATCAATATACGCTTATTGTGATTTCTTTTTACCAAAAATATGTATAGAAGAATACGCTTGGCCTTTAATGGCCCAGCTACGTTATAATATAATTTTACCTTTATTTTTTGACATATTGTTTCATTAATCAATACCCCTTTTCCATATATTCTTTCTTTTTCCCATTTTTTCAGATCAGTGAATAGCAATCTTTATGGGTGCTGTTCACTGGGTCTGCTTCTGTGCATCCTGGGCTGCATCATCGGCCTTGTTGGTTGCGTGGCCCCGCCTCCTTTTCACCAGCTGTGTTGTGCGGCATGGCTTTCTCTGACGCGGGACGGGTGATGTGCCATTCCTGCCCATCTATGTCATGCCGCCGATGTAGGGCGCGACCACGCCCCTTTGGCACGCCACCCATGGCGTTCCGCTCCATGCTGGCAGGCACCCTGGGAAGTTGATCAGGCGCTAATCGCCAGACGGCTGAGCCGCCCAGGTGAAAGAGCGTTCTCCTCTCTTTGGTTGTTCTTGCCTGCGTGACGTAGGGGGATCTGTCTGCGGCGGCACACCTATATAGGCACTTTTTTTCCGCTCACCTTGGATCACTCACACTTACATGGATCCTGGCTTTCCTCAGGACAGCACAGGTACCTCTTCACCCTCACTTTATCATTCTTCCATCCCCCTTCTCCTTATCTAAGTTATTGCTGCTTTTGTCTTTGTTCCCCTTGTTTTGTTTTTGGCCTTTGTTTTCATTTTTTTCTTTTTCTCACCTCCTATACTTCCTTTTTATCTTTCCCTCTCCCACACTCCCACCTGCTATTTTTCCCATCTCTCCACTTTTCATGCATTCACATCCTACACACCTCACTTCTCTCCACCCTCACACCCCACACACATTAATGTATTCACTTTATTTAGGTCCCCCACAGGATACATTTCCCTTACCCGTGTCTAGGGTATCTATCAACACTCACCTGCCTGGGATCTGCCTCTATTTGTTGTTGCTGCCTCTCAGACCTCCACAGCGCCTGGGAATGGGGCTCTGACATGCACTGGCGATTGTCGATGGCGCACTAGGGCTGCGCGGCATGCAGACGTAAGTTCTTTCACTGAAATACCCCCCTCCCTCCCCCCAACTTTTTAAGTATTAATATTTATTATCATCAATATTTTTCATTTTCTACTTTTTAAGTTAAAATAGCCAACATTACTTAGACATGCATTTTTTCATTTTAGACTAAAATTCCATGGTTTATGCTCCTGATGAGCGGCTATAAGGCCGCGAAACGCGTAGAGACAGTTTATTATCACCACCATTCCTTACCATGGACCCTATTATACTCTGTTTGATCAAATTCAGAATTTTTCTTTTAATTTTTTTAATTTATAATTTTAACTGTAAACCAGATTAATCATGGTATTCCCTTTTTTCTTTATTTCTGTATTCAAATGTATATCAGATTGTGGATTACTATGTATTTTGTGCTGAAAATATTCAAATGCTTATTGCTTAGAGGCTTACGCCCAATATATGCTTTATGTGAATGTACAATACAAAATAAACATATTTTTTCTACTCGCTTGACTTCCCATTTTACTGCTGTGTGCTTCATCTAAAGTACTGCAAATGCTCTCCCCCTTTTAAACAAAATATGATAGGGACGGAGGCAGTTACCCCTTTGGTTCTGCCTCATTTAAAGTCCAAAACTCCCCTTTTCCTTTTCCAATTATACTAGAAGAATATAAATTGGCCTAAACTGATGAAGAAATTATTATTTTTTTTTTTTTATGTTTAGGGATATTATAGCAAAAAGTAAAAAATATAGTTTTCTTTTCAAAATGGTTGCTATTTTTTTGTTTATAGCGTAAAAAATTAGGTGATCAAATAGCAAGAAAAGAAAGCACTATTTATGGGGAAAAAAAGGACGCAAATTTTGTACAGCATTGCATGACGGCGCAGTTACCAGTTAAAGCGAGGCAATGCCAAATTGTAAAAAGTGCTCTGGTTAGGAAGGGGGTAAAACCTTCCGGGGCTGAAGTGGTTAAAGTATCACTTTTTTTTTTTTTAGTTTTGAATAGAGTGGAGAGGGATTAGAACCCTTTTAAGTTTTTTATGGCTGTCTTTGTCCCCATTATGCCCTGTACACACGATCGGATTTCCGATGGAATAAAATCCGATGGAATTTTCCGTCGGAATTCCGATGAAGCTGACTTTCATCAGTCTTGCCTACACACCATCAGCCAAAATTCCGACCGTACAAAACGCGGTGATGTAAAACACTCGGACGAGCCGAGAAAAATGAAGTTCAATGCCTCTGAGCATGCGTCAACTTGATTCTGAGCATGCGTGGGTTTTTTCTCCGTTGGAGTTCCACACAGACGATCTGAATTCCCTATAGTTGAAAAATTTAAAACATGTTCTATTTTTTAACACCATTAGAAAAACCGATCGTGTGTACAGGGCATAAGAGAGATTCACCCTCTCTATTTGTCCTGTTTACCATTGTCATTGAAAGTGTAAGTAAAATAAATTCCCAAATTTTGGGCTGTCCCCAGAAAGGAATAGAGGGGAAATCTTCCAATGGGGACACTAGTTCTGATGACCTGGGGGTCCCAAGGGATTTCCTTATTTTTCAGAAATTTCCTCTCACTTCCTGTTTTGGCTATGGGACAGGAAGTGAAGTGAAATCTCCACAATGGGACACAGATGGCAAAAAAATAAAAAAAATAAAAATTGGCAGGGGTTCTAACCGTCCCGTACTCTACCCCCCCCCCCCAAAAAAAAAAGTTTTGCCTATAGTTCTACTTTAAGGTAGTGCTAGGCAGTATTAGGAGGTCCATTATACTCTGCAAACTAAATAATAAATGGGGCACATACACTGTTTTAAAATGCGTAAAATATGTAAAACAACGGTTTTATAGAAGCAATGAAAAGCATATATAACCGATCAGTTCATAAATGTATAAACATTTACAAAAATGAAAAGAGCATTGGCCAAAAGCCGTTCTAGCTCCCCTTTAATATTCCTGTGCAAATATATTCCATGATATTTCTGTTTATTTTATCCCTTTTAAAAGCACTGCAATTTCCTGGTTCATAAATCCGCCTCTCACAAGCTTGTTTAATAGGGCACAGAGCTGTAGACCTAATATTTCCGTGTGTTAATTGCTATTAACCAAAGAAAAGTAGAATGTAGTTGTTATAGGTCACTGCACCATACACAGGACTATTGCACTTAGCACTGTCCTAATGCACAAAGCACTTCATGTCTGCACTGTGTTAATATGCAACAGCCAAGGAAAGGAGCATAGTGTAATTTACATGATTTTCATAAAGTGCCAATGAAGTACCGGAGGAAACATTTCCAATAAGCAGGGCCGCCATCAGGAATTTTGGGGCCCCTTACACAGCTTCAGGCATGAGGTCAGGGGGTTGCCATCCGGGCTCTTGGGGACCTCTGGGCCCCTTACAAAAAATAAAACAAATATAAATAATAATAATAAAAAAAAGAAATAAAATAAAAAAATATATATTTATTTTTTTATAAAAAAATAAAAAAAAGGGGGGTTGCCATCCGGGGCCCTGGGGACCTCAGGGCCCCTGGGCCCCTTACAAAAAATAAATAAAATGTATTTTTATTTTTTTTAAA
Source organism: Rana muscosa (assembly GCA_029206835.1). Taxonomy (NCBI): domain Eukaryota; kingdom Metazoa; phylum Chordata; class Amphibia; order Anura; family Ranidae; genus Rana; species Rana muscosa. The sequence continues at coordinate 64,004,718 of CM055128.1, forward strand.
AGGGGGGTTGCCATCTGGGCCCCTGGGGACCTCCAGGCCTCTGGGGACCTCTGCGCCCCTTACAAAAAAAATAAAAATAAAAAAGAAATAATAAAAAATAAAATTATTATTTTTTTTATAAAAAAAAAGGGGGGGTTGCCACCCGGGGACCTCCGGGCCCCTTAAGGTGTACTGCCTGTACCCCCCTGATGGTGGCCCTGCCAATAAGGGTAATCAATCCTAAACCCTAAACCCTGGATACTGCACCAATGTCACCCAGAGGGCATTCCTAACAGTCCTGCTGCAGGGAGCAATTCAGATCAAAGCATATCTACACTAAAATACAAAATGCTTTTTTTTTTTTTTTCTTTTTTTTTAGACTAAATTGATCTTGCCAGACATACAATGTCCATATCTCTTGGGTAACCTTTATAAGAACATTTGCATAGCTAAGGTATGCTTAGCTCCCAACTGTAAACAAAACCAAAATCTCCTGCGCTCTCGGTGTATCCTCAAAACATAGGTGGCGTGGTTCTGTCTAATGGCAAAGTCTATAATCTTGCAGCCCTCCTCAGAACAATAGGTGTTCATATGGCTAAAAAAAGAAAGAAAACAGGAGGGCGCACCGTCCTAGTGCATTACCACTTGCAGGTTTATTAAAATATAATTAAAAATCAATAGTCCTACTCACAGACAGAGCTTATATACAAGCTTATCGGAAACAATAGCTGGAGATCTTAGCATTCACCGACAGGACTTGATGACAGAGAGGGTCAAACGATACCCCAAAACATCCAGATGGCTGACGCGTTTCAGGGGCGCGCCCCTTTCCTCAGAGCCTAAGTGGTTCATACCACTGTCGGTGAATGCTAAGATCTCCAGCCATTGTTTCCGATAAGCTTGTATATAAGCCTTGTCTGTAAGTAGGACTATTGCTTTTTATTTATATTTTAATAAACCTGCAAGTGGTAATGCACTAGGTCGGCGCGCCCTCCTGTTTTCTTTCTTTTTTTAGCTCCCAACTGTCCCTGATTTCTAGGGACTGTCCCCGATTTGGAGCAATGTCCCTCTGTCCCACTTTCCTCCTCATTTGTCACTCATTTTGGTCTGATCTATATAGTTGTATGAAAAATGCACTTTTTATTGTTCAAATAGTGTTTCCCAGTGCTAAACCTTTCATTCAATTTCTAAATTGCTACATTTGTTCATTTTCAAAGCCAATATAAAGAAATATTAGTAATAAAAAAGGCCCTTGTGGACTTGATTAATCTTTTTTTTGGTTAATTCTCCTTTAAGGGGGCGTGTCCTATGCCTACATACATTTGCTAGTAGGTGTCCCTCATTCCCATCTCAAAATGTTGGGAGGTATGTGTATATGTCCAGGGAAACATTTGTTTTTGGCACAGTTGTTTTGTGTGAATGGGGCAAAATTTTCTTTTTACAGGTCAAATAATAATTGTTCATGAAAAATAGTAGTTTGTAAAAATACTGCAGCATGGCCACTAGATAGAGCTGAGAATCATAGGAAATAAATGCTTGTTTCCTGTGTTCTGTGAAAACACACTGAGGGCCCAATTGTATGAATAAGGCCAGTACAAAATACATCCATGCCAATAAATAAATGCTCCCAGCACAACTTGTATAGCACTTAGAAACAAAATTTACAGCGCTAATAATAATTATACGGTTAGTGCCAGTGGTGGCCCGTCCATTAGGGGCACAGGACACATAATTCACCGCCGCGCCAGCCCCCTAATCCATGCGCCCGGCACATGAAGCACATGATTAGAGCCTGAGGCTCTAATTGGCTTAAAAAAAAGGTGGGCTTGGGGCGCACTGTGCCCCGAGCCCATCCAGTTGTGTGACAATAACAAATTAATATTCGCTATTGTCTACCTGATTCTCCTCCCAGCCAATAAGGAATCAGGGGTCCCGAGACACGATTGGCCAAGAGGAGAAGCAATCATATTGGCCGTCGCGCAGAGAGAAGGGGGAGGGAAGCTGCCGATGAGGAAGCCGCCATGATGCCCGAAACACAGAGGAGGAGGAGATGCGGGAAGGAACCGAAGCTGCCTGTGACCTAGATGGGGTAAGTGCAGGGCCGACCGAGCGCGTAGGGGGGGGGGGTGGCTGTCGTGCTCAGATAAATTGAATGTCCAATAATAATATAATATAATAATACGTGTAATTGTAATAGTGGTTCCGGTCCTAGGAATAGTCATTGGCTGTCTGGAGTCGGGAAATAGATCTTCACCGCCGAATCCATTATTAAATGGTGCATAAGGAAGGGTCGTATTGAATACCTTGTGACATGGAAAGCCTGGACTATCGAAAGGTTTCTGGATTATATATGATTCCCTGAGGTTTGGCACATGTGGATACATCATTCTAGACGCATTTGACTCTGTAGAGTCCATTGGCTTTGGTAAGGGTCCATCTTCCATTGGTGGTGAATCACGTGGTTGAGTTGGATCATTAATATTTCTAGGACTGGAACCACTATCATAATTACACATATTATTATTGGACTTTTTGATCTTTCACCTTCAATATATTCAGAGCACTAATTGTAAAAATATTATTAGCGCTGCAAAAAAAAATTCTACGTTTTATTGAACAGTATATCTGATGCCGCGTACACACAATCGTTTTTAATGTCATTTTCAAAAACAATGTTTTTTTCTTGACGTGATTTTTCTTGTTTCCTCTCAAGCCTGTCTTGCGTACACACGTTCATTAAAAAAAACGCTCGAGCAAAGCGCGGTGACATACAACACGTACGACGGCACTATAAAGGGGAAGTTCAGTTCGAATGGCGCCACCCTTCATGTTAGTAAAGTTTGTTGAGCGACGATTCGCGCTTTTCAGCCTTGTGCTTTTCAGTCCGTTACAGCGTGACGAATGTGCTATCTCCATTACGAACGCTAGTTTTACCAGAACGAGCGCTCCCGTCTCATACTTGATTCTGAGCATGCGCGTTTTTTTTCCCCTCGTAAAAGCATACACACTACCGTTTGTCACGTCATTAAAAAAAACAACGTGAAAAATGACGTGAAAAAATAGAGCAGGTTCTCATTTTTTTTTAGGCACTTTTTCACGTCGTTAAAAATGCTCTGGAGCCTACACATGATCGTTTTTAATGCCCAATTTAAAAAATGGCATTTTTAACGACGTGAAAAACGATTGTGTGTATGCGGCATGACTGTTTTTGCTAGTGGCTTTATTACTGCTGCCAGCGCATTTTCTGCTTTTGTTTACAACTTGTATAGCACGCTGTCTGTAAAAAATCTGTTTACATCCAAAAACACTCAATACCTGGTTTACAAACTAGTCATCTCTCATAAAGACAATCTGATGTTGAAATAGTCATAGATCACAGTCTCAGCAAGTATCTACTTTTAACATTACTGATACATAACAAGCATGTTCCAGAAGTTCTGTTTCCCTCACAAAAAAAATCATGTAAATCATTTAAAGTGATTGAAAACTTATTTTTTTTTAATAACAAATATGGTATTCTTACCTACGCTGTGCAATGGTTTGGCACATAGCAGCCCCAATCCTCCTTTTTTGGGGTCCCCCGCCAGTGCTGCAGGCTACTCCTCTTTTTGGTGTGCCACCATAGGAAGCCACCTTTTATTGTGACGCACCTGTGGGCTTGATCCTGAACTGTGCCGCCTTTGTACATACCAGTGGCGGCCCGTCCACCCCCCTAATCCATGCGCCCGGCCCCTAATCTACATGGACGCATGGATTTCAATGGAGTTTTATAAAAAAAAAAAAATGAAGCACATTTAAAAATGCAATCTATGCATTAAGATAAAAAAAACTTTTGTGTGTAGCAGCCGCCCCAGCACCCCCTAACACTTACCCTGAGCCCCATCTCTATCCAGTGATGTCCACGATTCCCTCGGCTGTCTGGGACTCTCCTCCGGATTGGCTGGGGCACAGCCTTGGCACCATTGGCTCCCAGTCAGTTAGCCAATCAGGGAAGAGAGGGGGCGGGTCCCGAAAGGCAGCTGCGTGTCTGAACGTACACACAGAGCTGAAGTTCGGCTTGGGTGCCCCTATAGGAAGCTGGGCTGTGGGGGCACTCGTCAGGAGGGAGGGGCCAGGAGCAGCGAAGAGGGACCCAATAAGAGCAGGAACCGGGCTGCTCTGTGAAAATCCACTGCAACAGAGCATGTAATTTACGTATAACATGTTATTAAAGAAAAAAAAAAAGACTTTACAATCACTTTAAAGTGAATAACTCAACACCAAATTGCCCCTGTACAAGTCTTCAGTAAGGTCAGCAATCATCGTATGGGTTTCCGAATGCCTAATTTTTGTCACATGGAGGAAGGGGGGAGCATACAGCTTGCTGAGCACTAAAACCTTCTCCAAAATCTTGGGACGCTGTGGCCCCCGGGCCCCTGGGGGAAGTACAAGAAAGGTAAATACAGGAACCTTATGGTACTGGTTTTGTAGCAAACTTGTTACTTTGTCTAGTATGAGCAACGTATGGTGGCATGGATTCAATTAGCTTTTCCATTATAATATAAATCCTGTCCCCCCAAAATCTTTTTGTTTATTAAGGATGGCGTATTCAGCCGTAGTGAGATGGATAGTTGCAATGTGCGTAACGTCAGTAACAGAAGCGCTGTATATATTTATTTATATTTAGCTAAGGTTACTGACTTTCTCGGAACTTTGGCAACATCCGTTGAGTGAAAAGATAACACTAATAAATCATCTTCCGAGTGAACAGACCTCCTGTCACAGTCGACAGAAGCAAGGTAGTACAGTTCAGCCTATAGGAATATTAAATGGTAATATCATGAAAACTCTTGCAGCAATTTCAAATTGTGGTGCCTTTATGATGTATATGTTTGTAGTAAATGGGACAAGCCAGATTCTATGAAAATGTCACATAATATGCAACCGTTAGACTAAATAAAAATGCAGTTATTTATATTGTATACAATTTTTCGGTATATCTCATAACAGTATTTATTTAACTGCTTGCCGACCAGCCGCCGTCATTATACTGCGGCAGGTTGGCATGATCCCGCAAACTGTCGTAGCTGTACGTCGGCTCCTTTAAGCGGGATAGCAGGCACGCCGCTGCACTGCGGCGGTTGCCGATGCGTGTGACCGGACGTCGCGATGACCTCTGACCACACGCGTTTGCGGGCACGAGAGCCAGATCAAGGTCGTGGGTGTGTAAATACACAAATCCCTTTTCTGTGAGGAGAGGAGAGACAGATCGTGAGTTCCTACTAGCTAGGAACAGCGATCTGTCATCTCCTCTAGTCAGTCCCCTCCTCCCTACAGCTAGAACACACACCAGGGAACACAGTTAACCCCTTGATCGCCCCCTAGTGTTAACCCCTTTTCTGCCAGTGACATTTACACAGTAATCAGTGCATTTTTATAGCACTGATCACTATATAATTGTCAATGGTCCCAAAAATGTGTCCAAAGTGTCCGATCTCTCAGTCATAATGTCTCAGTCCCGATAAAAATCGCTGATCACCGCCATTACTAGTAAAAAAAATAATAATAATAAAAATGCCATAAATCTTTCACCTATTTTGTAGACGCTATAACTTTTGCGCAAACCAATCAATATACGCTTATTGCGATTTTTATTACCAAAAATATGTAGAAGAATGCATATCGGCCTAAACTGAGAAAAACATTTTCTTTTAAAAAAAAAAAATTGTGGATATTTATTATAGCAAAAAGTATTGTGTTTTTTTTTTCAAAATTGTCGCTCTTTTTTTGTTTATAGCGCAAAAAATAAAAACCACAGAGATGATCAAATACCACCGATAGAAAGCTCTATTTGTGGGAAAATAAGGACGTCAATTTTGTTTGGGTACATCGTTGCACGACCACGCAATTGCCAATTAAAGAGACGCAGTGCCGTATCACAAAAAATGGCCTGGTCATTGAGCAGCCAAATCTTCCGGGGCTGAAGTGGTTAATGAAGACTTCTATTTAATCAGACATCACATTTACATCAATGAAGGAAGTCTTGAGAAAGTCCTACAAATTGAAGTGAAAACCACAATTAGTGACGGGTTCAGTAGTGAGTAAATATTGTTTGTTTTCTGCTGCTGGTTTAAAAGAAATGTATATCAATAGAAATATGTAGACATCCATTGCTAACCTCCTTCTGAAAATTAATAATTTATTTCGGAGCTGATCTTGGCACAGGGACTGTAAAGTTTTGGCACCTGTACATAAAGCGGAGTTCCACCCTAAAAATGAACTTTCTATTAACAGCTTGTGATAAAAAAAAAAAAAAAAATATTTTTTATTTTTTACTCACTTCTATCTGGCTGTTACTAGGCAGATTTCGTAATCTGCCTAGTTCCTAGTCCTAGGTGGTTCAACTTCCTGTCCTAAGACCCCATTGCCTACTGGGAAATTATGACACTCATTTCCCAGGAGTCTCTGGGCATTACTGTGCCTAAAAATCGCCCAGCATGCACCTCTCCCTGAAAACCAGGAAGAAAAAGAAACTGGGCTTCACATGCCCACAGATATGATGGATACGGCCACAACATGAGCTGGAGGATATTAGGCAAGTTTTTGCAATGATTTCTGGAACGATTGGGGAGCTATTAATATGTTTTAGGGACTATTTAATGTGATTCATTTTAGCTTGCAAAAAAAAAAATTATGTCCGGAACCCCGCTTTAAGGTGCAAATAAAGAAAGCATCCAGTTCGGCTCCAGAGCAATATTTTTTCTTTGTCGCATACATGTAAAAATCCTACATGTAAAAATGACATAAACCCCTAGAACATTATATATTTTCTGAAAGCAGAGGCCCTGTAGAATTGCAAATTTTGGTTTCATGTGATATTTGCGCAACTGTTTATTAAACGCAAAAATATAGTAAAATTAGTTTTAGTGCAAAACCACAGCATATAATACCCATTTTTTGGTTAAAATATAAAAGATGAGGTTGCATCGAGTACATAAATACCTAATATTCCATGTTTTAAAATTGCGCACACCCGTGCTATCGCCAAAAACGATGGTGCCCAAAAAATCGCCATAGGTGTTTCTTTAAAGCCGACACAGCTCATTAATTTTGAGTTATCTAGGAGCTCTTGTGCTAGAATGATTGTTCTCACTCTGATATTCGCGGCGATATGACATATGCACCCTGGGCTTGCGTTTTACGTTGGCGCAGGTGTGTGGGGCAATTAGGGTTTTGGCAATTTTTTTTATACATTTTGATATATTTTATTATAGTTTTAATGCCGGACAGGTGGCAACCCTACACCCAAGAGAAGAAACCTGCTCGGTGCTTCCATGGCTGTCTTCCCCACTCTGAACAATGCAAGATTCCCCGCTGAGAGAAGAGGAGATCAGCTGAGCACCAAGCAGCGCTGCACCGAACTGGTGCTTATTTTCGGGGTAGGGCTTATATTGCAGCCCTCCTCTAAAATAGCGCTAGGTCTTATCATCAGGGTAGGTCTTATTTTCAAGGGAAACACTATTATTATTTTTTGTTGTAGGAGCCTGTAAAGCATTGCACCAGTGATCAGCAGACCTGTCAGTGTATCTGCTTGCTCGTACCTTGTATGGGCATGCATTGCCGATACACTCTGACAGGAAGAATCCATGAATCATTGAGAACTACAAGCCGACAGCCACTAATACTGTAAATGAGGGACGAGGCCGAGCGTTTTTTTTTACATTTTGACAGCTAGAAAAGGAGAAGATCCCCTTCTAGTTGTCAGAGCGAGGGATCAGGGGGAGCGGGGAGCAGTCCTTTCATAACATGTTACATGTTACATGTTACACCCTAATATATAGGTGTAACATGTTATGAAAGGTGAACTTATCCTTTAACCCTTTTAATAGATTAAGTATAAAACTTATATTAAACATTAAAAATCAATGCCAATTAGATACTAACAAACCAATGGTTTGGTCTGGGTCTAGCAGGCGGCACAGAAAACCCTTAACCCATTTATTCATATCACATATTGCAGGTGCTGGGCCTCCTTCCTCCCATTTCGGGGTTCGAACGTGACTCCTTGTAAGCCCAGTGGATTGGGACCTTGCCTGAGGGGTATTGAGGGACCACACTGAGTCCTTCTTGGACCACTGAATACACTTGCTTTTAATTTCTGGTTGGATACATTTATCTCTATCAATCAAATGGTAAATATACTTGCAATGATAATGAAGATACTTCCTATTCAAAAGGAATATATAGATATATATAAATCGTGATTAATAATATATCGCTTGAAATATCTATATAGGTAAATAGGTAAAAAACATTCTTCTCTGATACGTTCCTTAGAGCAACAAAAACCTCCTGATGAAGACCATGAATGTAGGGGTCGAAATGCATTGGGTTACACATGTAATGCAATAACCAATTTTTGCAATGTGAATTTTATCATTGATGGATGTTCTTGTTTGATATTCCAACTGGAGCTCATATTTTACAATTTTGTAAAAATTCTTTGCATCATGCACTTTGTGCTAATAAAATATTAAAAATAATTACCTATTACAATCATGCGTGATTTAAGTCCACAGGAGAGGTTCCATCCAGGTCTACCAGCATATAATCCCTGTCAAGCTACAAGCTGGGTCAGTCTATCATTAGGGGTCACCCTAACAGATTACCATTGTGTGGCTCGAGCAAGTGCTCCTGACTGACACACCCCTCTACAGTATTGTCTGGCCTGTTATACCTGGATTTACGTTCCCTACCTATCAGTAGCCTGTGCATAGTTACTTTTTTACTTAAATCACGCATGATTGTTTACCACGAATGTGTTTATATAATACTGGCACCCTGTGATACACGGATTGCCAGGTAAAAATACCTAGGCTGGTTTCACTACTTAACACGGCCTTGTTCAATATTATGCTCCCGACGAAGCGTTTTGGAACGCGAAACTAGTCGAGCGAAAGCAAGATCTTTATCTTTGAATTTACCGGACCCATCAATAAGACCAGCCATCTCTCGTGCATACCATCCAACTCCTCATTTGTGTTTGTTGGCTATACAATATCCTATTCTACTTTGTGTACTTTACATGTCAATGTAATTCCTGGGAGATGTGTCGAGTCTTGTAAATGGGACCCTATACCAACTATTGATAACTGTTACATAATGTCAGTGTCTTGTATTAATGTACTTTTTACCTAAATTCAATTATATTTTTCTACCAACAATAAAACCCTTAGAATTTTTACAATATCTATCTGTGTGCCGTTTAAAGTCCACCTTTAGTTTAAACATACATTCTCCCATTGAATATCGGGACGTTGGCGCATTTATACTAGGTGCATCCACAGTGTCACCCTGTGGTGATGCACAATTTAGCAATTTCCTTCTAAACTGATACCATACCACTGATACTTATGCTCAGCAATGGTCTCCCCCACCACCCCAGATAAAAATGCGTAAACTTTGATGCTCTCAGACACGGCCATTTTCATGTGCAATGACTCTGCAGAATTCCTAAGGAATTGGTGTTCTTATATGTATCTGGATCCAAACTCCAAATTTACAGCTTATGCCGACGAAAGAATTAAAAACAAACTGATATTTTAATGTACATGCTCCAAACTCTTTGAGCAGTGGACTAAACATAAAACAATTAGATTCATATATGCTGGCTATCTATTCCTTTGTTCATGGAGGAATGGTTGGCCAATGTCCAGCCAAGATCATCTCTGAGGTCAGTGAGTAAAAGCAGACAGGAGATGGTGGCTGGATTCCAGCTCTTATGGAACAACAGAATAACTTGCATTTCTTATCCTGCAGAAAAGATAGACGGAACAGGATGCAGAAGACAAAAAAAGAAGTAGAGGGAGTCTTGTGCCGGGGCTGCCATGTTTGACACATAAATGTGACATGTTATTTAGTTAATGTGTAGCGGGGTTGCAGGGATCTCCCACTTTGTGTATTTCCCTACCGTCGGGGGACGTGACAAGACACAGAGAGGTCTCCGCAGCCTGCCAGACATTGGCTGGCGCTGGGTGATGGTTTTGTGTAATGTAGATGTCTTGCAAGTCAAGCGCTGCCAGAATTAGCAGGGAAATACATCTGAGTGTTTGTTGGCAGCTGAAAGCTTTATTTCCACCCAGAGGCTGTTTGCTGTTTAACCCTTTACTAATAAAAACTGGCAGATAAAATATTTTAAAGAATTATGTTCAGTTGACTTCAGTTTAATTCAACTAAATACACTCCAGGTGCATCACCACAAAAGAAGTCTTGCAGTTTGTTTTCTTTAGAAAACAGCAAAAGCCTGAGTAGAAAAGACTGTGCCTTGTCAGCATGCTGCAAAGGAGGACCTTTGATTTGGAAGCAGTGATCTCCAGGGCAGGGCAGCCTCACCAGTGTCCATCAGTGCAGCCTCACTGGTGTCCATCAGTGCAGCCTCACCATTGTCCATCAATGCAGTTTTACCAGCGCCCTTTAATGCAGCCTCACCAGCGCCCATCAATGCAGCCTCACCAGTGTCCATCAGAGCAGCCTCACCAGTTTCCATCAATGCAGCCTCACTGGTGTCCATCAATGCAGCCTCACCAGTGTCCATCAATGCAGCCTCACCAGTGTCCATCAATGCAGCCTCACCAGTGTCCATCAATGCAGCCTCACCAGTGTCCATCAATTGCAGCCTACCAGCGCCCATCAATGCAGCCTCACCAGTGCCCATCAATTGCAGCCTGCCAGCGCCCATCAATGCAGCCTCACCAGTGTCCATCAGTGCAGCCTCACTGGTATCCATCAGTGCAGCCTCACCAGTGTCCATCATTGCAGCCTACCAGCGCCCATCAATGCAGCCTCACCAGTGCCCATCAATTGCAGCCTACCAGCGCCCATCAATGCAGCCTCACCAGTGTCCATTAGAGCAGCCTCACCGGTGTCCATCAGTGCAGCCTCACTTGTGTCCATCAATGCAGCTTCACCAGTGTCCATCAGTGCAGCCTCACCAGTGTCCATCAGTGCAGCCTCACCAGTGCCCATCAATGCAGCCTCACTAGCGCCCATCAATGCAGCCTCACCAGTGCCCATCAATGCAGCCTCACCAGTGTCAATCAATGCAGCCTCACCAGTGTCTATCAAATGCAGCCTCACCATTGTCCATCAATGCAGCCTCACCAGCGCCCATCAATGCAGCCTCACCAGTGTCCATCAATGCAGCCTCACCAGTGTCCATCAATGCAGCCCCACCAGCACCCATCAATGCAGTCTCACCAGAGTCCATCAAATGCAGCCTCACCAGTGTCCATCAATGCAGCCCCACCATAGCCCATCTGTCATGGATATGCAGTAATGTTTGTCTGCCTTTTTTCTTCCTCCTCTTGTGTTCACCTTAGAGGCCAGACTTTCCTCACCTGGCTGCTTTTATAATCTCTCCTCCCAGCCTGGCTCCACCCCAGGCCCTATCACAGAACTCTATATTAACCTGTGCATTGCAAGTCTGCCTTGCTGATCAACGTGTTTGTCAAGCATTGTGTGTTTGGGTTCCTGCCTGCGTGTGCTTCGTCTGTCTCTGTGTTACGATATTGGCTTGTTCCCGACTATCCCTGTCTGCTAGTGACCTTGACCTTCGGCTTGTCCTTCGGTTATCCGTGTCTGCTTGTTGCTCTGACCTTGGCTATTCCCATCACTATTCTTGTATCCTGTGCTGCTGCTTCCCTTCTATGTTCTTTACCCTACGGAGCGTGAGCTAGGGGACTCTGGTGAAAACCTGCTGGGTCTTAGACTCCACGAGCTGGGGAATCTTGGGCTCTAGCTCCCTGTGGATCCCTGTTGTGCTCCACTGGTCCCGCTTTCCACAACCACCCAGTGTCCCATCCGCAGCAGTCAGCCATAGGGTTCACTACCTTGTGGTGCACTCCTGACCCCCAACGGTGTGCATCTGTCATCTGGCCACAGGTGACCTGACAGTGTGATCAGCCATGGACCCGGCTGACGCGTCGCTTCCCGCAGATGATCCTTTGCAGGGCATAGTCCACAGACTTGAGACCCAGGAATCGAATCAGACTCAGGTGATGCAATTCCTCCAGGATCTGGCTTCCCGCTTCGAGCAGCTCCAGGCCTCCTTGGGAACCCCGAATCTGCAACCTCAGGTACAACCAGCGGCTGCACCTATCGCACCAGTCGCAGCCACACACTCACTACAACTGCCAGATCCGTTCTGTTTCTCTGGGGACTCCAAGGCCTGCAGGGGGTTTCTCAGCCAATGCACGATTCATTTTGAGCTTCAGCCTCAAAACTTCCTGTCTGATCGGGCTAAGGTAGCCTATATAATTTCCCTCCTCTCTGATGAAGCTTTAGCCTGGGCTGCCCTCCTGTGGGAGAAGAATGATCCGGTGGTTTCCAGCCTGTCCGACTTCTTGAAGCTCTTTCGTAACAACTTCGATGAGCCGGCTCTGGCTTCTTCAGTGGCTAGTGCTCTCTTACGTCTTTGCCAAGAATCTTGTTCAGTGGGACAATATGCTCTTCAGTTCCATATCCACACAGCTGAATTGAGCTGGAACAATGAGGCCCTGGTCGCTACCTTTTTACATGGCCTCTCTGACCGAGTGAAAGACGAATTAGCGGGAAGAGCCATCCCCGTCGGTCTGGACGATGTAATTTCTTTGTACAATCAGATCGACATTCGTTTTCAGGAGAGGTCCCTAGAAAAGGGACGCCAGGACTCCCTGGGCCCTAGCCAGTCTGAGCTCCCCTCCCTATGTCCCGCGGAGCATCTTCTGCCTGCTGAGGAACCTATGCAGCTGGGCCGGACCAGACTAACCCCCGAAGAACGTGCTAGGCGCAGAACTCTGGGCTTGCTTCGTCCGGGAAACGCTTGGGTCTAATACATTTGGAAGGTGGAGTATTGGACTCAGAAACATCACCTTCTGGTCTTCTCCTGCCGGTGTTCCTTCATGTAGGCACTTCTCCTCAATCAACCCTTGCATATCTGGATTCCGGGGCTGCCGGCAATTTTATGGATTGGAGAACTGCTTCTTCTATGAAGCTTACCCTTTCACCTCTCACTACGCCATTGGTAGTCTCGGCAATTGATGGCACTGTTCTCCCAATGGGCCCTATTCGCTTCCAGACGCTACCTATTAGGATGTCGATAGGATATCCACTCCTGGTGGAGAATCCCTTTCTCATTCTACCCAAGGCCTCTATCCACATTGTATTGGGCCTTCCTTGGCTACAGTTCCACTCTCCACATGTGAACTGGGTCTCTGGTTAGATCCTGGCTTGGGGTCCCTCATGTTTCTCATCATGTCTTCTCAAGGTGGCCACCAAGGAGAGACTTCCGGTTGTTACCACTTCTGTATCTTCAGATCTTCCCGCTGCATACAGCGATTACCAGGATGTGTTCTGTAAGAAATCAGCTGAGGTGCTTCATCCCCACAGGTCTTTTGACTGTGCTATTGACCTTGTCCCCGGAGCAACTCTGCCCAGGGGTCGTACCTACCCTCTGTCCATCCCAGAGACCCAGGCCATGTCTGAGTATGTCGCAGAAAATCTAGAGAGAGGTTTCATCCGGAAATCCTCATCGCCTGCAGGGGCAGGATTCTTTTTCATTGCCAAAAAGGATGGTACCTTAAGACCCTGCATCGACTATTGAGGTTTAAACGCGGTTACTATCAAAAATCGATACCCCTTACCCTTAATATCTAAGCTATTCGATAGGTTGAAGGGTGCCTCCATTTTCACCAAGTTGGATCTCAGAGGCACGTAAATCTCATTCAAATACGGGAGGGTGATGAATGGAAGACTGCATTTAACACTAGAGACGGGCATTACGAGTACCTGGTTATGCCTTTTGGTTTGTGTAATGCCCCAGCCGTGTTTCAAAACTTTGTCAATGAAATCTTCAGGGATCTGCTGTACCAGTTTGTTGTCATCTATCTGGATGACATTCTGATCTTTTCGGAAAATCTCCTCGTCCACAGAAACCATGTCCGCACTGTACTTCAGCGTCTTAGAGAGAATAATCTCTATGCCAAGCTGGAGAAATGTTCCTTTGAATGTTCTGAGGTCCTGTTTCTAGGGTGCTTTGTCTCAAGTTTGGGTCTTCGTATGGATCCTGGGAAGGTCTTGGCTATTACCAACTGGCCCCTTCCTGCTAGCCTCAAGGCCACACAGAGCTTTCTTGGCTTCACAAAATTATTATAGGCAGTTCATAAGGAATTACTCTTCCATTGCCGCTTTGCCCAAGAAGGGTGCGAATGCCAAAGTCCGGCCTCCCGAAGCTGTCTCTGCGTTTCACGACCTGAAACTAGCCTTTGTTTCTGGACCTCTCTTGAGGAGACCAAATCCTGGGGATGCATTTTTTATTGAAGTGGACGCCTTCTCAATGGGGGTGGGAGCTGTGCTTCTTCAATCCTTTGAGAAGAGACATCAACCATGTGCGTTTTTCTCCCAAAAAAATTCTCAGGCAGAGAGGAATTATGCCATCGGTGATCGGGAACTTCTCGCAATTAAATTGGCGTTAGAGGAGTGGCGTCATCTCTTGGAAGGTTCCCCTCACTCAATAACGATCTTTACTGATCACAAGAATTTACAGTATCTACAGAATGCTAAACGTCTGAATCCCAGACAGGCCAGGTGGAGTCTCTTCTTTTCCCGTTTTAATTTCACGATTACGTACAAACCTGGTTCCTGCAACGGTCGGGCTGATGCGCTCTCTAGGTCATTTTGACACTTTGGACGAGGAGTCCACCCCTGAACCTGAGCCGATCATTCCAACCTTGTGCATTATTGCCCATTCTACCACCCTGAAGTAAAAAATTCCTCCTGGAAAGACCTTTGTCCCCACTGAGCTAAGAGCTAAGATCCTTCGTTGGGGACATGACTCCAAGGTGGCAGGTCATTCTGGATTCCTCCGGTCCTTCTTACTCATCAGTCGTCACTACTGGTGGCCTAATCTCCGCTCAGATGTCAAAGACTACGTTAAGGCTTGTCATGTTTGTGCTCTGTCTAAATCCTCCACACAAGCTCCTACTGGTCTCCTCATGCCCTTGCCCATTCCTAAGGAGCCCTGGGCTCACATTGCCATGTATTTTATCACCAATCTCCCACTGTCTGAGAATAATACGGTCATTTGGGTGGTAACCGATCGGTTCTCCAAGATGGCTCATTTTGTTCCTCTTCCAGGCCTTCCTACTGCTCCTGCCTTGGTTCCCATTTTTATTTGATAAATTTTCCGCCTCCATGGGGTTCCTTCTCATATTGTTTCCGACAGGGGTGTTCAATTTATGTCTCGTTTTTGGAGAGCCTTTTGAAAATCCCTTAATATTGTCTTGGATTTTTCCTCTTCTTACCATCCTCAATCCAATGGACAGACTGAGAGGGTTAATCAGAAGTTAGAGGTCTTTCTTCGCACCTTAGTGTCTGCTCATCATGACGATTGGTCCTCTCTACTAGTGATGAGCCGAACACCCCCGGGTTCAGTTCGCACCAGAACCTGCGAACGGACCGAAAGTTCGCACGAACATTAGAACACTATTAAATACAATGGATGCGAACGTTCGAATTCTAAAGTGCTAATTATAACGACTATTATCCATGTTATTGTCCTAAACAGAGTTTGGGAACCCGGGTTCTGCACCAGGGGACATGTATCAATGCAAAAAGAAGTTTTAAAAACGGCCGTTTTTCGGGAGCAGTCATTTTAATGATGCATAAAGTGAAAAAAAAAAGTCAAATATTCCTTTAAATATTGTACCTGGGGGGTGTCTAAAGTATGCCTGTGAAGTGCCACGTGTTTCCCGTGTTTAGAACTGTCCCTGCACAAAATTACATTTCTAAAGGAAAAAAAAGCAATTTAAAACGGCTTGCGGCTTTAATGTAATGTCTGGTCCCGGTAATATGGATGAAAATCTTTAAGAAAAATGGCATAGCTACCCCATCACCCCCCCCCCCCCTACCCCAGCCCATTACCAGCCCCTTTGGGTCTTGTATGGATATTAAGGGGAACCCCGCACACAAAATAAAAAAGGCCCTATATACTCTGAACAGCTGTATACAGGCGGTGCATACAAGACAGGGACTGTAGGTTTGTTCTTATGTAGAATCTGTTTGTAATTTTGAACAGGTACATTGTTTAAGTGTAGCTCCAGCCAAAAAATCTATTTTTAAGCTTTTTGGAAAACATAGGGAAGGGTTATCACCCCTGTAACATTTGTTTTGCTGTCTGTGCCCCTGTTCAGAACATTTCACCTCACTTTGCATCCCAATGACAACTGTTTTTGAAATGTGGTGTTTTTATTGAAACAAGGATTGGTGATAAAGCATCAGTAGAGAGGAGACACCTTTCTCCCATATTAATTCTTACAGGAGAGAATTTTCCTTCCAAGGGGTAGATTTCCTCTCACTTCCTGTTGTCTTCTTCCGTTTGCAAGTAGTAGTCGTTTGTAAGTTGGATGTTTGAAAGGAGGGACCTGCCGTATATACTCTGCAGAAATTGGCCCCTTAGGTGTTGGTGTTGGCACAACACTGTAAGCACTGACAGTTACTCTTGGTGGGTGCTGGAATGCCCTGCTGTCAACTATTATATCAGGAATTGTAATAACATATAATTGTTGAACAGTGGTAGTAAAAATTGGGCCTTTGATGGTGGTGCTGGTGCCACAACACTGTAAGGCCTGACAGTTACTCTTGGTTGGCGCAGCAATGGGCCCTGCTGTGAATTATTAGATCAATAATTATAATTGCATGCCCCTGTTGAACAGGGGCTGAAAAATTGGGCCTTTGGTGGTGGTGGTGGTGGTGGTGTTGACACAACACTGTAAGGCCTGACAGTTACTCTTGGTGGGCGCAGCAATGGGCCCTGCTGTGAATTATTAGATCAATAATTATAATTGCATGCCCCTGTTGAACAGGGGCTGAAAAATTGGGCCTTAGGCACTGGTGGCACAACACTGCAACCCCTCACAGGTACTGTACTTGGAGCACAGCAATGAGGCCTGTTGCAAAGTATTGCATCAAAAATTGTAATTACACGCCCGTTAAACAGGGGCTGAAAAATTGGGCCTTAGCCACTGGTGGCGTCACCCATAAACTAAAATGATCTTCCAAGCTATCATCATTAATCGTATCATTGAGGAGGAGGAGGAGGATAGCCAGTCAACATAACAGCACAGGCACTCAGCATCAGCATCAGTCTTGAAGGGATGTGACATTTTAAAATCAATTAGTCTGTTATATCAGCATCAGGTGTGTGGTAGCTGGTGGTGATCCAAGACTGGTTCATCTTGATGAAAGTCAGTCGATCAACCGAGTCGGTGGACAGGCGCACCCTGTGATCCGTGACAAATCCTCCAGCAGCACTGAATGTGCGTTCTGAAAGAACGCTGGATGCAGGACAGGCCAGTAGCTCAATTGCATACTGTGCAAGCTCTGGCCAGTGATCCATCCTCAAGACCCAGTAAGCCAGAGGATTTTCGGTGGGGAAGGTGTCCAAGTCTGACCTTGCCCCTAGGTATTCCTGCACCATGTATATCAGACGCTGGCGATGGTTGCTGGAACCGATCATACTTTGGGGCTGCGGACTAAAGAATTGTCTGAACGCATCGGTCAGACGGCCACCTTCCCCACCGCTCCTTCTTTGACTGCCCGAAGCCTCAGCAACTCGTTGTCCAGGACCAGGAGTTTGTAACCTCCCAGTCTCTGGGAACGCGTTGCACAGACCTTTCTGCAAGGCCTCCCGGAGTTGTCTCATCCTCTGCTTCCTCTGCGACGGTAACATAAGGTCCGCAACCTTACCCTTGTACCGTGGATCAAGGAGAGTGGCCAGCCAGTAATGGTCCCTCTCCTTGATCCGAAGAATACGAGGATCCTTCCGCAGACTTTGCAGGATCAGGGAGGCCATGCAGCGTAGGTTAGCTGAGGCATTCAGTCCGGAGTCCTCTGGGTCACTAAGGACGACATGATCCGCAGCTACCTCCTCCCAGCCACGTACAAGTCCACTGGTTTCTTGGGACTGTAAATCATCCCTAAAAGACTGCTGCTGATGATGCTGAGTGCCAGCCTCCACCTCCATGCTGACACAATCCTCCTCCTCCTCCTCCTCTTCCTGTGCGATGGGTGGGACAGAAGGAACACTGTCTGGGTAAAGGGGGCCTTGAGAGGCAAGGAAGTCCTCCTCTTCCTGCCTCTGTTCTGCCTCAAGTGCCCTGTCCATTATTCCACGCAGCGTGTGCTCCAACAGGTGGACAAGAGGTACAGTGTCACTGATGCATGCACTGTCACTGCTCACCATCCTCGTGGCCTCCTCAAATGGTGCCAGGACAGTGCATGCATCCCTGATCATGCCCCACTGGCGTGGTGAAAAAAACCAGAGCTCCCCTGACCCTGTCCTGGTGCCGTAGTCGCACAGGTACTCATTGATGGCCCTCTGCTGCGTGTGCAGCCGCTGCAGCATGGCCAACGTTGAGTTCCACCTGGTGGGCATGTCACATATAAGGCGGTTCTTGGGCAGGTTCAACTCCTTTTGCAGCTCAGCCAGGCGAGCACTGGCATTATAAGATCTGTGGAAATGCACACAGACTTTCCTGGCCTGCCTCAGGACATCCTGTAAGCCCGGGTACCTGCCCAAGAACCGCTGCACCACCAGGTTAAGGACGTGAGCCATACAGGGCACATGGGTCAGTTGTCCCTGTCGGAGGGCGGAGAGGAGGTTGGTGCCATTGTCGCAAACCACCATTCCTGGCTTAAGCTGGCGTGGCGTCAACCACCTCTCGGCCTGCCCCTGCAGAGCAGACAGGACCTCTGCCCCAGTGTGGCTCCTGTCCCCCAAACACACCAGCGCAAGCACGGCATGGCATCTTTTTGCCTGCGTACTTGCGTAGCCCCTTGAACGCCTACGGAGCACCGCTGGTTCCGAGGACAAACCACAGGAAGAGGCCATGGAGGAAGAAAAATAGGAGGGGGTGGAGGAGGGAGGTGTGTCACAACCAGTAGTAGCATTTTGGAGGCGTGGCGGCGGAACAACCTCCAACACTACTGCACCTTGTCCTGCATCCTTCCCAGCTGCCAAAAGAGTGACCCAATGGGCCGTGAAAGAAAGGTAACGTCCCTGTCCATGCCTGCTGGACCATGAGTCAGCGGTAATATGCACCTTACCGCTGACCGCCCTGTCCAGCGAGGCCAAGACATTGCCTTCCACATGCCTGTAGAGAGCCGGAATCGCCTTCCGTGAGAAAAAGTGGCGTTTGGGAACCTGCCACTGAGGAACCGCACATTGCACAAACTCACGGAAGGGGGCCGAGTCTACCAACTGAAAAGGCAGCAGTTGAAGCGCTAGCAATTTAGCCAAGCTAGCATTCAACCGCTGGGCATGTGGATGGCTGGGAGTGAACTTCTTTCGACGGTCCAGCAGCTGGGGCAGGGAAATTTGCCTGCTAGAATCGGACGTCGGTGTACTGCTAGCAGAGTGGCCGCAAGTACTTGGCTGTGACACACCTAATTCTACACCTTCATTCCTCTTAGTGCAGGTTTCAGAGAGGACTGAAGGTATACTGGGGTTGGAGATCCCAGCTGATGCGGTGCAAGGAGAGGTCCGCTTTGTTCTTTGGTGTGGGTCTTTAAGGTAGGCTTGCCAACGAGCTGCATGGCAGGTCAACATATGTCTGATCAAGCATGTGGTGCCCAAGCGGCTGATGTTTTTGCCACGCGATATACGCTTGAGACATATGTTGCAAACAGCAGCTGTGCGATCTGATGCACTCGCCTCAAAAAAGGCCCACACCAAATAACTTTTTGAATGACGGGCAGAGGCAGCGCCCTGCACAGGCGGAGCTCTGCGGTGTGATTCCGTCGGTGTGCTGCCCATACGCTGGCCACCCAAGGGCATCCTGCCTCGTTGGAGATGTGCCTCCTCCTCATCATCCCCTCCCTCCTCATCACTGGAGCCAATCTGGCAGTATGCTGCAGCTGCTGGAGCATGACTGCCAGATTGGTGTCCTTCTTGAGCATCCCCTCTCTCAGCTCTCACGCTACTGCCTTCCTCTAGCTGGGTATCATCATCAGATCCTTCGAAACGCTGGGCATCCTCCTGGAGCATGTACCCAACACTGTGCTCAAACAGTTCGGGGGACTCCTCAGGAGGAGGACATGGTGGGTCTAGGGAAGGAGTGACTAATGATGACATTGATACCAGAGAAGAGGACGCTTTGGCAGCTGCTTTGCCAGTACCCTGAGCCTGGGTGAGAGAGGATGAGGAGGATGAGGTGGGCTTGGTCATCCACTCTACCAAGTCTTCGGCATGATGTGGCTCAACATGTCCAGCTGCCGAAAAGAAGGACAAGCGTGTCCCATGGCCATGTGCTGATGACAATGCACCGCGTCCACGACCAGCACTGTTTCCCCCAGACACAGAGCCTGCTTTCCCTCTTTTTTTGCCTCCTGACTGTCTGCCTCTCCTTGTTTGCCTTCCAGACATTTTAATGGATGGCCTGCAGGGAGATGGGACAAACAGCAATAAGGGCTACCTTCAGGTGTATACTGTGCAGGAGGCTTAGCAACAAAGACACTGACACTGTCCCCTGCCTATCCTTCTCTGTCCCTAAACACAAGGATTTGCAATATGGTTCAGCAAGATTGGTTTAGCACAGAATAGCACACTGATAGTTTCCCTCACTGTCCTTCTCTGTCCCTACAAACAAGATTTAGCACAGAATAGCACACTGATAGTTTCCCCGAGTGTCCTTCTCTGTCCCTAAACTCAAGGATTTCAAATATGGTTCAGCAAGATTGGTTTAGAACAGAATAGCACACTGACAGTTTCCCCGAGTGTCCTTCTCTGTCCCTAAACTCAAGGATTTCAAGTATGGTTCAGCAAGATTGGTTTAGAACAGAATAGCACACTGACAGTTTCCCCGAGTGTCCTTCTCTGTCCCTACAAACAAGATTTAGCACAGAATAGCACACTGATAGTTTCCACGAGTGTCCTTCTCTGTCCCTAAACTCAAGGATTTCAAATATGGTTCAGCAAGATTGGTTTAGAACAGAATAGCACACTGACAGTTTCCCTCACTGTCCTTCTCTGTCCCTACAAACAAGGATTAGCACAGAATAGCACACTGATAGTTTCCACGAGTGTCCTTCTCTGTCCCTAAACTCAAGGATTTCAAATATGGTTCAGCAAGATTGGTTTAGGACAGAATAGCACACTGACACTTTCCCTCACTGTCCTTCTCTGTCCCTACAAACAAGATTTAGCACAGAATAGCACACTGATAGTTTCCACGAGTGTCCTTCTCTGTCCCTAAACTCAAGGATTTCAAATATGGTTCAGCAAGATTGGTTTAGGACAGAATAGCACACTGACACTTTCCCTCACTGTCCTTCTCTGTCCCTACAAACAAGATTTAGCACAGAATAGCACACTGACAGTTTCCCTCACTGTCCTTCTCTGTCCCTACAAACAAGGATTAGCACAGAATAGCACACTGATAGTTTCCACGAGTGTCCTTCTCTGTCCCTAAACTCAAGGATTTCAAATATGGTTCAGCAAGATTGGTTTAGGACAGAATAGCACACTGACACTTTCCCTCACTGTCCTTCTCTGTCCCTACAAACAAGGATTAGCACAGAATAGCACACTGACACTTTCCCTCACTGTTCTTCTCTGTCCCTACAAACAAGATTTAGCACAGAATAGCACACTGACAGTTTCCCTCACTGTCCTCTGTCCCTACAAACAAGGTTTAGCACAGAATGACACACTGACACTCTCCCTACCTATCCTTCTCTGTCCCTAAACACAAGGAATCCAGGATTAGTAAAGGAAAAAAATGACACTGTCCCTGCCTATGCTTCTCTTTCCCTGCTCCGGAACACACTACACAAGGCCGCCGCGCTGGCGGCCTTTTATAGTGTGGGGCGTGTACTAAACCCCCTCAGCAATAATTGGCCACAGGCATCCTGCCTGTGGCCAATCATTGCTCTCCTCGCTGCCGGCGCTGTGATTGGCCAAGCATGTGGGGTCACAGTGCATGCTTGGCCAATCACAGCGCCTGGATGACACTGCGATGGCGTAGTGCATTGTGGGCCGTTCGCGTCACTCGAATTTGGCGCGAACGGCCCAAATCGTTCGCTCTTCGCCGAACGATCGAACAGCCGATGTTCGAGTCGAACGTATGTTCGACTCGAACACGAAGCTCATCCCTACTCTCTACTCCCGTGGGCAGAATTCTGCGAACTGGTATTTACATGATTGTTATGAGAGAAGACACCCTTTTTCACAGTTTATGGAAAACACCCTCAACTTCCTGTTCCCTTGACCTGTTCTCCAGATATTCCAGCTTTAGCTTTGGTTCAAGAGTCTCTCACTTCTGTTTGGGGTGACGTTCATGATTCCCTCCGGGCAGCTGCTGAAAAATTCAAAGGCTTTGCTGACCGCCGCAGGCGTAAACCGCCTTCTCTTCAGCCAGGGGACAAAGTCTGGCTCTCCACCAGGAACATCAAGCTCCGAGTTCCTTCTCTGAAGTTTGCTCCAAGATTCATTGGTCCGTACACTATAACTACTAAACTGAATCCGGTTTGTTTCAAACTCCAGATTCCTAAAATCCTAAAAATCGCTAACTCCTTCCATGTTGCCCTTAGTCCTCAATAAGTTCTCTCGTCCTCTCCCTACCGTGGCACCTGTCTCTGAGGATAATCAGGAGTACGAGGTCAGTCAATTTCTGGACTCCCGCCTCTGTAGAGGCGTTCTTTAGTACCTCGTTCATTGGAAAGGGTTTGGTCCTGAGGAGAGGTCTTGGATCACTGCATCTGAGGTCTCGGCACCTCGTCTGTTAAAGAAGTTTCATCTGAAGTTTCCCTCTATACCTGGGCCCAGGCGGGGAAGGGGGAGGCCTCGTAAGAGGGAGGGTACTGTCATGGATATGCAGTAATGTTTGTCTGCCATCTTACCTTCCTCCTCATGTGTTCACCTTAGAGGCCAGACTCTCCTCACCTGGCTGCTTTTATAATCTCTCCTCCCAGCCTGGCTCCACCCCAGGCCCTATCACAGTATAAGCATATTTCTGGGGGAAGCAATAGCAGGGGGGCTCAATAGCCACAGGGGTTCTTTCGCAAAGTGGGTTTTTTCGATAAGTGGACGCACTTCTGACTCTGCACTTATCTGAAGATATATTCTTTGTCTCTTTGCAGGTATGTTTCTGCTGTGAGCAATCCACCCTGAATTGAAACTGGAAAGTGTTTTGCCTAGTTTAAATTTGATATGGTATGTTTCTGCTGTGAGCAATCCACCCTGAATTGAAACTGGAAAGTGTTTTGCCTAGTTTAAATTTGATATGGTATGTTTCTGCTGTGAGCAATCCACCCTGAATTGAAACTGGAAAGTGTTTTGCCTAGTTTAAATTTGATATGGTATGTTTCTGCTGTGAGCAATCCACCCTGAATTGAAACTGGAAAGTGTTTTGCCTAGTTTAAATTTGATATGGTATGTTTCTGCTGTGAGCAATCCACCCTGAATTGAAACTGGAAAGTGTTTTGCCTAGTTTAAATTTGATATGGTATGTTGTTTGCTTAGCCCTCTATAGACCTGTCCACATTTCAATGCTTTATCTGCCTTGTCTTACCCAAAAAATTATGGCCCAGTGTCTTTTAGTGCCCTCTTTCCAATCTGTCTCTGTAGTAAGAATTTTGGCCTGTTGACCAGCAAACCTTTATTACCTCCTGATTAGATAATTGAAAAGCACCCACCCCCTATCCCCATCAGTATAAATATAAGCATCTTTCTGGGGGAAGCAATAGCAGGGGGGCTCAATAGCCACAGGGGTTCTTTCGCAAAGTGGGTTTTTTCGATAAGTGGACGCACTTCTGACTCTGCACTTCAGTGAATGCACAAAGCGGGGGAAAACAAAACACCTTAGAAATTGCAAAACAGGTAAATTTAAAAAAAAATCAGCTTTTCCTTCCCCTTTAAAAATGCACTGTCTACCACTCCTTCTGACAGCTGTGTCGTCTATCCTTAAACTGTCCTTCCTACATCCCCCTTCTCCACCCCACACCTTATACATATCATCCTCACTTCTGTCCTCTCCCTATTACTGCACTCACCAAATCTGGCTAATTGTATATTCACACCCCCAATATTCCAAACCACTGAGGCATGTCCCCCCACATAAATCACATTCCCACATCACCTCCCTCACCCTTCTGCTTCTCCTAGCCTCTGGTGATGTATCCCCAAACCCTGGGCCTCCTTCATCTAACTGTGCTCAATGTACCCATTACCCTACATCCTCTGGCTGCAGCCGCAATGCACACAATCTAGTTCACATTCCTCTCCTTCCCAAGACCAGACTCCCTCTCTCGTGTGCCCTTTGGAACGCTCGCTCTGTCTGTAATAAACTCACCTCCCTCCACGATCTCTTTATCGCTAACTCATTTAATCTACTCGCCGTCACCGAAACCTGGCTTCACGAATCCGACACTGCGTCTTCTGCTGCTCTATCCCATGGCGGTCTTCTCTGGACTCACTCCCCCAGGTCCAGTGGACGCAAAGGTGGGGGTGTTGGAATCCTTTTAGCCCCACATAGCACCTTTCAGGTACTTCACCCACCTCCCTCTCTGTCACTCTCCACATTTGAGGCACATTGCATTCGTCTCTTCTCCCCAGTTTCCCTAAGAATAGCTGTGATCTACCGGCCCCCCGGTCCACTATCTTCCTTTCTTGATGACTTCTCCGCCTGGTTACCCTACTTTCTCTCTTCTGAAATCCCCACAATCATTCTTGGGGACTTCAACATCCCTATTAATAATAACTCTCCTGCAACTTCCAAACTTCTCAGTCTAACCTCCTCCTTTGATCTGAAGCAATGGATACATGCACCTACTCACTCTGAAGGCAACACCCTTGACCTTGTCTTTTCCCACCTATGCACTCCATGCAACCTCTCCAACTATCCTTACCCTCTCTCTGATCACCACCTTATTAATTTCACTCTCTCCCTCTCCTCTGCCTCCTCTCCCCCCAAACGCCTAACGGTTACTCGTAGAAACCTTCACAATATCAACCCTTCTCTTCTATGCTCTGCAACTGACCACCTCTATGACAAAATCGCGCCCCTGTCCTGCACCCACCTAGCCACTTCTGTCTACAACACTACACTTCTAGCATCACTGGACAGACTGGCCCCCCTCACTACATGCAGAATAAGGCCCCGCCCCCTACAACCCTGGCAAACAGATGATACTAGAAGTCTGAAAAAGCACAGCCGTGCTCTCGAGCGCCTATGGCGTAAGACTAAGTCCCAGAAAGATTTCGGCCAGTATAAATCTGCCCTCCAAATATACAATTCCAGCCTCCTCACTGCCAAGCAGACCTATTTCATCACCCTCATTAAAAACTTATCATCCCGTCCCCGTCTACTCTTCTCTACCTTCAACTCGCTCCTTCGTCCCCCACTGCCTCCGCCCACTAACTCACTCACTGCCCAGGAGATTGCCAATCACTTCAAACAGAAGATTGCTAGAATTCGCGAGGAAATCTGTACGGTTCAGATGCCCCCTATGCTATACACCTCATGCCCACAGGTACAATCTTTACTTCCCTCTTTCAATCCCACCACTATAGACGAAGTTGCTAAATTACTTGCTAATGTCCATCTTACCACCAGCGCTCTGGATCCTGTTCCCTCGCAAATGCTACGTTCACCCTCTGGCTCTATTCTACGCTCTATAACCCACATCTTCAATCTCTCCCTCTCTTCTGGCATCTTCCCTAACTCTTTGAAACATGCACTAGTCAGCCCCATACTTAAAAAGCCCTCTCTGGACCCATCCAATCTTGACAACCTGCGCCCTATCTCCTTGCTCCCCTTTTTATCCAAACTCCTTGAACGTCTAGTTTACAACCGATTGAGCGTCCACCTTGCTGATAATAACCTTCTTGATCCCCTTCAGTCTGGATTTCGTCCTCAACATTCCACAGAAACTGCCCTCCTAAAACTTACAAATGATATAGTAACGGCCAAAACTAAGGGACACTATTCCGTACTCCTACTCCTGGACCTCTCCGCTGCCTTCGATACGGTTGACCACCCCCTCTTCCTCAAAAAACTCCATGCCTTTGGTCTCCGCGACTGTACTCTTCGCTGGTTCTCTACCTACTTATCCAACCCCACCTTTAGCGTTACTTACAACTCTACTTCCTCCTCTCCCCTTCCTTTCTCAATTGGGGTCCCACAAGGTTCTGTTCTTGAACCTCTCCTATTTTCAATCTACACCTCCTCCCTGGGTCAGCTGATAGCCTCCCACGGCTTCCAATACCACCTCTACGCTGACGACACTCAAATCTATTTCTCTGCCCCTCAACTCACTTCTTCATTCGCCTCACGTATCTCTAATTTACTATCAGATATATCAGTTTGGATGTCACACCACTTCCTCAAACTTAATCTATCCAAAACTGAACTGGTCATTTTTCCTCCCCCTCGTGCCTCCTCCCCCGATCTCTCTGTTAAAATTGATGGCACAACTATCAGCCCATCCCCACACGCCAAGGTCCTAGGAGTAGTTCTAGACTCTGAACTCTCCTTTAATCCTCACATCCAATCACTGTCCAAATCTTGCCGCATCAACCTCCGCAACATCTCCAAAATACGCCCCTTTTTAACCAAAGACACAACAAAGCTCCTTATCCACTCCCTGGTCATTTCTCGCCTCGATTACTGCAACTCCCTCCTCATTGGCTTACCTCAGAAAACTTTAACCCCCCTTCAGTCCATCATGAATGCTGCTGCCAGACTCATCCACCTTACCAACTACTCTGTGTCTCCTTCCCCTCTCTGTCAATCCCTCCACTGGCTTCCACTCACCCAACGAATTAAATTCAAAATACTAACGACCACCTACAAAGCCATCCACAACACTGCCCCCAGCTACATCACTGACCTAGTCTCTAAATACCAACCTAATCGTTCTCTTCGTTCTTCTCAAGACCTCCTGCTCTCTAGCTCGCTCATCACCTCCTCCCATGCTCGACTCCAGGACTTTTCCAGAGTCTCCCCAAGCCTATGGAACTCCTTACCCCAATCGGTCCGTCTATCTCCTTCTCTATTAGCTTTTAGAGGATCCCTAAAAACCCTCCTCTTCAGAGAAGCCTATCCCACCCACACCTAATAACTATATTTCCATTCTGTCCACCTGATCATCCCCCACAGCCAATACCCTTTGTTTCACGTGACCCTCCCTTCTAGACTGTAAGCTCTATCGAGCAGGGCCCTCTGATCCCTCTGTATTGAATTGTATTGTGATTGTACTGTCTTCCCTGATGTTGTAAAGCGCTGCGCAAACTGTTGGCGCTATATAAATCCTGTATAATAATAATAATAATAATAATATTAACCTGTGCACTGCAAGTCTGCCATGCTGATGTTTGTTAAGCATTGTGTGTTTGGGTTCCTGCCTGCCGTGTGCTTCGTCTGTCTCTGTGTTATGATATTGGCTTGTTCCCGACTATCCCTGTCTGCTAGTGACCTTGACCTTCGGCTTGTCCTTTGGTTATCCGTGTCTGCTTGTTTCCCTGACCTTGGCTATTCCCCCTCACTATTCTTGTATCCTGTGCTGCTGCTTCCCTTATATCCTCTTTACCCTACAGAGCGTGAGCTAGGGGACTCTGGGGGCCGCGACCTGGATCCAGCTGCAGCGTAGGCCATCCTTACCACTAGAGGCTCTGGTGAAAACCTGCTGGGTCTTAGACTCCGCGCCCTGGGGAATCTTGGGCTCTAGCTCCCTGTGGATCC
Source organism: Rana muscosa (assembly GCA_029206835.1). Classification (NCBI taxonomy): domain Eukaryota; kingdom Metazoa; phylum Chordata; class Amphibia; order Anura; family Ranidae; genus Rana; species Rana muscosa. The sequence goes on from CM055128.1 coordinate 64,032,449, forward strand.
CTGTTGTGCTCCACTGGTCCCGCTTTCCACAACCACCCATCTGCAGCAGTCAGCCATAGGGTTCACTACCTTGTGGTGCACTCCTGACCCCCAACGGTGTGCACCTGTCATCTGGCCACAGGTGACCTGACACCATCAATGCAGCCTCACCAGTGTCCATCAAATGCAGCCTCACCAGTGTCCATCAATGCAGCTCCACCATAGCCCATCAATGCAGCCTCACCAGTGCCCATCAATGCAGCCTCACCAGTGCCCATCAATTGCAGCCTACCAGCGCCCATCAATGCAGCCTCACCAGTGTCCATCAATGCAGCCCCACCAGCGCCCATCAATGCAGCCTCACCAGTGCCCATCAATGCAGCCTCGCCAGCACCCATCAATGCAGCCCCACCAGCGCCCATCAATGAAGCCTCACCAGTGTCCATCAATGCAGCCTCACCAGCACCCATCAATGCAGCCTCACCAGTGCCCATCAATGCAGCCTACCAGCGCCCATCAATGCAGCCTCACCAGTGTCCATCAATGCAGCCCCACCAGCACCCATCAATGCAGCCTACCAGTGTCCATCAATGAATGTTTGCTTGCTACCATTCAGTCAGGAGTCAGGTCACAGACACAGTCCTCTGCTGCCGCTGCTACTATGTGCAAACTGAGTGGTGGCTGCCTGCTGATGCTGAGACTTAGTTGCTTGCTGCAGGGAGAAGAGAGTAGGAACACCAGTGGCCGGGTGCTCTAGGCAGCAGTGCGCCTTAGGCGGCTGCCTAGTTTGCCTAGTGGCAGCACCGGCCCTGCTCCTGGGCCTGCAGAGGTCTGACACACCTCCTGCTGAGTCAGACCTATAACTCTGCAATCAGCAAAGATTACACTCCCTGCTGATTGGAGAACTTTCCTCTGACTCAGCATGAAAGGGTGTGTCAGACCTCTACAAGAAAACCACTGTTTCCACACATAAACTATGGGGGGGGGGGGGGGGGGGGGGATTTACTAAAACTAGGGCACTTAGAATCTGATGCAGCTGTGCATAGTAGTCAATCAGCTTCTAACTTCAGCTTTTTCAAAAAATCTTTGGCAATAAAACCTGGAAGCTGATTGGTTTCTATGCAGAGCTGCGCCAGGTTTTGCACTCTCCAGCTTTAGTAAATAACCCCCTATGGGTCCTTTTCTATAGCGTTCTGACAGAGGACAGGCTTTTATACTCAGGCTGTAGCTGATTTCTGAAGAAACCCAACTGAAAGACTTTGCACACTTTTTGTTTTGATGCATCTAAATAGCTGATTTAAACTGAAAGTTCATTTGGGCTTTAAAAATGCACTATATGGATAGCAGCACAGTAGTGTATAGGATTCTAAAGTGTGAAAATTTGAAAATTCGAAAACCCGAAAATAAGAATGAAAATCTAAAAATTCAAAAGAACGAAAATCCGAAAATAAGAACGAAAATCCGAAAAGCCGAAAATTTGATAATCCAAAATAATAACTAACTAATAATAATAACTATTACTAACGATTAAATTATAAGTATTGAAAATTCCTTTCAAATTTGGCTGTTAGTGAACGTAACAAATACATATTTATCTGAAGTTCCGAATTATCCAAAATAACGATTGCCGCATCTAAATGAATGGAAGTAACAAATTAATAATAATAAGTAATAATAATAAAAACTTTTATTGTTATTATTATTTATTATTGTTAATTCAGTACGTTCCATTCGTTTGGATGCGGCATTCGTTATTTTTGATAATTTGTAACTTTAGATGAATTTGTTAAGTTCACTAACAGCCCAATTTGAAAGGAAATTCCAATACCTATGATTTTATAGTTAGTTATTATTAGTAAGTTAGTTATTATTTCGGATTTTTTAAATTTCGGATTTTCGGATCTTCTGATTTCCGTTCCTATTTTCGGATTTTAAAATGTTTGGATTTTTGAATTTCTGAATTTTCCGATTTTTGGATTTTCTAATTTTTTAACCTTCGTATTTTCAAATTTTCGGATTTCTGTATTTTTATACTTTCAAATTTCCGTATTTTCGAATTTATGATTTTTTGAACTATAGATTTTCGTTCTTATTTTCGTATTTTTGAAATTTTCGAATTTTAAAATTTCCCAATTTTTCGAATTTTCATATTTTCAAATTTTAGAATTTCTGAATTTTCGATTTTCCCGAATTATCGAAATAAAGAATACCGCATCTAAACGAATGGAACATAACAAATTCTAATTTTTACGAATTTACGATCATAACGAATGACCCAAAAAAGAAAAAAAATAGCAAATGAAACGAAAACGAAAATGAACTAATTTTTCGCGCTTTGGATGGTCAGAATTTTGTCTGACAGTGTGTATGCAAGTATGATGGAAGATAGCTTGAACGGAATTCTGACAGAAAATTCCATCAGATTTTAGCCCATAAGAAATTCCTATAGTGTGTACAGGGCATTAGGTTAAATAATTTTTTGTTGGATTTTCGTTCTTTCGGTTTTTTGTATTTTTGTATTTTCGTTCTTTCGGTTTTTTGTATGTTTGGATTTTCGTTCTTTCGGATTTTTGTATTTTCGGTTTTTATTTTTTTCGGCTTTTTGTTCTTTCGGATTTTCGTTCCTTCTGACAATTTGTTTTTGTGTGCATTTGTCAAAAAAGTCTTTCATTAATTCGGATGTTTCCGAATGAACTAATATTGCGAATTTTGTCCGAAAACAATTTCGGAATGAAATTAATTGCACATGTCTAGTGTAGGTTGCAGGAGCCCGGGTGGTAGGCACCTGAGAGGGAAGACACGGCACACACAGTGGTTGGATTTGTAGGAATTGTATTGTCAAAAACATTCCTGTGTACAGAGTGCGGAGGCTCAGACTGACAACAACACTCACCAAAAGTGACACGGAACTCACAGAGAGCGCTGCACAGAGCCCGGCAGCGCCTCTCGTGGGCGGAGGCTGTTATCACAGTGCGGCAAAGCACTAGTAGCAGAAGTTCACCTCAGTGGCTCTTGCGATAGTCCCTAATCTGTCCCTTCTTCTCTAGAACCTCTCCCAACACTAGGCACACGCTCGCTATCAATTGGGCTCCTGTCCCTGTCACTGACCTAGCCACACTCAAAATGCGTAACAACTACAGTGAGCCAGAGTTTTTTTAAGCACTGCCCTCACTAAAGATGGCTGCTGGGGTCATTCGGGTGACAGCATTCAATTGGACAGCAGCCCACCCAATGACACATATGGAGGAATCTGCATTCCTCCTGTCCCCCACTCCCAATGCGGGGTGGCTGCAACAGCGCCACCTGCCTACACCTGCCTACACCTGCCTACTTGAGCACCAGGACCTGAAGCTGGGGCAGCACTACAGTGAAGATTTCTACAGAATCCAGTTGCCTACACATAATGTGACATATATCATTACAGCTACGTAATGTAGCGCACCCAACGTAGGAGCCGCTGGTGAATAGGTATCCCCCACCCTGTACAGCCAGGCACACCAAATTTTCACAGGCACACTTAGAGTTAGTGAACAGTCCAGCACCTTTTTTTTTTGGGGGGGGGGGGTTTATTGAGGGGGAAAAAACCTGGATAGAGATTAGGGAAATTAGGGGATACCCACTTGACTTTAGAACTCTTCAGGGATGACTTTCCTATCTACAGCTATATTCACCTCTCTTCCGCCAGCACTAAACTTGCTTGCAGAATTCCAGCTGGCACACTGATGGTTAATCTGACAAGGCAACAGTCAAATTTTTAAGCAAAAGCCCTTTACAGGCAGGGACCTTGGGCCCCTTGGGGTGTGTAGCAAAATAGGGTGTCCAGCTTACATCCCTGCGTCTACTGATCCCAGCACCACCTCTTCAGGCACTGCCAGCCTACCTGGCTGCAGTTGCCCCTTTCACTAGCCCACCTGGCTACTTCTCCACAGTCCTCCCAGACTGCACACTCACTAACCCAACTGTCTTCACCTGGAGAACTTCTGGACGTGCTAACTCTCTCCCACTGTCCTCACACCTGTTCCCATGCATCCAGGACATGACTCCTCTGTGTGCTGTAGAGGACCCCTCCAGCACCCAAGCTCCCAGGTCCGAGGTCACCCCCCCAGACTAGGGGGCACTCTCAAGGGCCACCGACAGCCTCCTCAGCACTCCTCCATCTTCCACCGACTCCCCCTTGCTGGCATGGCCCAGAGTATTTAAGAGGTGCCCACCCTCTGCCAGCCCACTTGCTGGGGATTGGCTGGGACACTCCTCAATACTCCAGGCAGCTCCTCCTAACCTCCCACCTTTTCTTCTGGAAGCTTCTCCAATGTTCCAGCAAGTAGTGGGATGCACCAGAGATGCTGCCTGATGAGTCATCCAGCCTCCCTAAGACACTCACCCTGACCCAGATTCAGGTCAGGCTTGGCTGCCAGCAAAGTCAAACAATTTACCTATTCCAACAACTATATACACTTTCTAGCACACTAGCGGGTGATAAAGTAATGTAACTAAGGCCTCTTTCACAGGGGCGTACTGCAGAGCAAACATGGTCCTCATACATTTGCACGCTGCAGTACCCGTGTGAATGAGGCCTAAATCTGTAGGAAAAAAATAGTGTTTTTTTTAACTAATCTTCAGCTTAAGAGTAACAAAACATTTTCTGTTGAAGTCCTTTGATATGTCAGCCCCATGCGTGTCATGTTAACAAGCAAAGGCAGATAAGTTTTGTGGAATTCAATTTTTTTCCTTCTTCTTCGTACACTTATTTCTCTTACCACGTCTTTTGGGTGTGCCTGCTATGAGAGCTAGGTGCTTTTATTTGTGCAGTGATATGATCTGAAGTTCTGAATTTCTGTAGGCAAAGTAAATTCACTTGAGACAGACTGAAATACTGGTATGAGTGGACAAGGATCAAACAAGCCCTGAGGTTTCACAGCCGCTAGGAAATGGGCAGAGAGGGTGGGACAAGTGGGTTTCAGCTTAATATCTGGCAGTTTAATATTAGCAATCCTACTTTATTTTTTTTCAAAACACATTAATCACCCATGTCAATTACAGTACAAAGTGGCCTAGGAGGTGTCACTTGGGTGACAGTTTATCTCCAGCAGATGCCAAGCGTTTGAAGATCAAAGCTTAATATGAACTTGGTGCCAGGAATGACTTCAGCAGACCTCAGTTCCCACACGTGGGTGCGGTGTGGTGGTTGCAGGGTGCAGAGACGCTATGCAGCCTCTGGGATTTGTAACCTAAGGTAAGGGGTGGGCAGGTGCAGATGGCACCAGAGCTGCTATAAAGACACTGCATTCTGAAATGTCCGTTTCCCACCCATGTTCGATAGACTATTCAAAGATCACTTAACTAAAATTATTAACATTTCATAAAATATGGGTAAACATTCCCATCTGTTGATATAAATTAAAATGCTCATGTTGCTTTTTTAATTGTAACTTTGCAACTCAAAATAAGAATTTTAAGCTTAAAGATATTCTAAAGGTAATATTGTTTCATGCCTACCTGCTCTGTGAAGTGGTTTTGCACAGATCAGCCCTGATCCTCTTTTTTTTGGGTCCCCCGCCAGCAGTCCTGGCTCCTCTCCCCTGCCGAGTGCCCCCAATAGCAAGTCGCTTCAGAGCCACGCTCCTGTGAATGGACATTGTCTATTCACACACATAACGCAGTTCAGCCCCACCCCCACTCTCCTCATTGGCCCACTGGCTTTTATTAACAGCAGGGAGAGACAATGGCTCCCACTGCTGTGTGAGCCAATGAGGAGAGAGAGAGACCTGGCAGAGCCGCTGCTCTCATGCACATGCCTGGATCAAGATGGGGGCTTAGCAAGTATAAGGGGGGGGGGGGGCTGCACCTAGAAGGTTTTTTACCTTAATGCATTAAAACGGAGGTCTGCCAAATTTAGTTTTTTCTTAAAGTCAGTAGATACTGCAGCTGCTGACTTTTAAAATAAGGACACTTATCTGTCCAGGGTGCCCGCAATGTCAGCACCCGAAGCCGACCCGTCCCTCGGCCCTCGGATGCTGCCGCCGCCATCTTCGGTAAGGGAATCAGGAAGTGAAGCCTTGCGGCTTCACTTCCTGGTTCCCTACTGCGCATGCGCAAGTCGCGCTGCGTGATCCGAATGGTCCCTCCTGTCCCAGAAGATAGCGGGGGGGGGGGGACGGGAAGTGGCTTAGATACCCGCAAATAATGTGGCTATCTATGCCCGGAAGAGGGTGCAAATATCTGTATTAGACCAGTATCTGCTCCCCCCCTCCCCCCTGAAAGGTGCCAAATGTGACACCGGAGGGGGGGAGGTTCCGAAAAGCGAAAGTTCAATTTTTGGGTGGAACTCCGCTTTAAGGTAAAAAAAACTTCTGTCTTTAGAGACACTTTAAAGAGGAGCCTCATACTTTATCTTGATTGTAATGAGGTAATACACCCCCCGCTGATATTGCTTTTGGCAAATATTGTTTAAGAGGATCACCCACTGACTTATTAAATGTGTAAGTTCACCATTTCACCTTTTCAGAAAGGAAACTGTCAATTCCCACTCAACTGGTGCAGCAGTCCAGTAATGTTAAATCCCTGCTCTTCTTTCTGTAGGATGCCTGGGACGGATCACAGCGATTCAGATTGGTCCGCGCCGCCACAGAGCATTGCTCTGATCTGTCCTGGAAGCTCTGCACAGAGAAGAGGGAGAAGAGCGGGGATTTAAAATCCCCAAACCTCTGCGCCAGCTGTGTGGGCACTGACAGCTCATCACCCAGGGAGGTAAGTACAGCAGAGACCAGGGGTGGGGAGGATGTATGGTGTTCACCTTTTTTCTGAATAGGTGAACTAACCCAATAACCGCTTCCTTAATGTGGGAGGGCATATACACTATATTGCCAAAAGTATTGAGATGCCTGCCTTAACACGCACATGAACTTTAATAGCATCCCAGTGTTGGTCCGTAGAGTTCAATATTAAGTTGCTCACCCTTTACAGCTATAACAGCTTCAGCTCTTCTAGGAAGGCTGTCTGCAAGGTTTAGGAGTGTGTCTATGGGAATGTTTGACCTCATTTGTGAGGTCAGGCACTGATGTTGGATGAGAAGGCCTGGATCACAGTCTCCACTCTAATTCATCCCCAAGGTGTTCTATCGGGTTGAGGTCAGGACTCTATGCAGGTCAGTCAAGTTCCTCCACCCCAAACTCGCTCATCCATGTCTTTATGGGCCTTGCTTTGTGCACTGGTCCAAATCATTTGGTGGAGGGGGGATTATGGTGTGGGGTTGTTTTTCAGGGGTTGGGCATTGCCTCTTAGTTCCAGTGAAGGGAACTCTTAAGGTGTCAGCATACCAATACATTTTGGACAATTTCATGCTTCCAACTTTGTGGGAATAGTTTTGGAGATGGCCCCTTCCTGTTCCAACATGACTGAACACCAGTGCACAAAGCAAGGTCCATAAAGACATGAATGAGCGAGTTTGGGGTGGAGGAACTTGACTGGCCTGCGCAAAGTCCTCAACCCATCAGAACATCTTTGGGATGAATTAGAGCGGAGACTGTGAGCCAGGCCTTTTCGTCCACTTCAGTGCCTGACCTCTCAAATGCGCATCTGGAAGAATGGTCAAACATTCCCATAGACACACTCCTAAACCTTGTGAACAGCCTTCCCTCAAGAGTTGAAGCTGTTATAGCTGTATTGAACCCTACGGACTACTTTTGGTAATATAGTGTGTATACTCATTAACCCCCCCCCCCCCCCCGCATACTTTAACCAGTTCCCACACAGGCCAATTCTGACATTTGTCTACATGTAAAAATCAGTATTTTTTTGCTATAAATTGCTCAAAACTTCCGAACATTATATATGTTTTTTTTAGCAGAGACCCTAGAGAATAAAATGGTCATTATTGCCATTAGGGATGAGCTTGATGTTCGAATCGAACGGAAGTTTGACTCAAACATCGGGTGTTCTCCCGCTTGCCGAACAGCAAATATGATGGGGCGTTCGCGGGAAATTCGAGCTCCGCGAAACGCTCCATGATGCACTGCGAGATCGCAGTGCATTGCTGTATGATGATTGGCCAAAGCATGCACCTGACCTGCATGCTTTGGCCAATCCCAGCACCCTCTGATAAGAGAGCCATAATTGGCCAAAGGCAGGGTGCTTTTGGCTAATAATGGCTCAGGGGGACTAAGTCCACGCCCCACACTATATAAGGCTGCTTACACGGCAGTCCTGTGTAGTGTTTTTGGTATGGACAGAGAGATAGCTTGATGTAGATTAAGGTTATTCAGTTAGTGGCAGTGTATTTGATATATACAGTCAGGTCCATGAATATTGGGACATTGACACAATTCCAATATTGTTGGCCCTATACACCACCACAATGGATTTGAAATGAAACGAACAAGATGTGCTTTAACTGCAGACTTTCAGCTTTAATTTGAGGGTATTTACATCCAAATCAGGTGAACGGTGTAGGAATTACAACAGTTTGTATATGTGCCTCCCACTTTTTAAGGGACCAAAAGTAATGGGACAGATTAACAATCATCAATCAAACTTTCACTTTTTAATACTTGGTTGCAAATCCTTTGCAGTTAATTACAGCCTGAAGTCTGGAACGCATAGACATCACCAGACGCTGGGTTTCATCCCTGGTGATGCTCTGCCAGGCCTCTACTGCAACTGTCTTCAGTTCCTGCTTGTTCTTGGGGCATTTTCCCTTCAGCTTTGTCTTCAGCAAGTGAAATGCATGCTCAATCGGATTCAGGTCAGGTGATTGACTTGGCCATTGCTTAACATTCCACTTCTTTCCCTTAAAAAACTCTTTGGTTGCTTTTGCGGTATGCTTCGGGTCATTGTCCATCTGCACTGTGAAGCGTGATCCAATGAGTTCTGAAGCATTTGGCTGAATATGAGCATATAATATTGCCCGAAACACTTCAGAATTCATCCTGCTGCTTTTGTCAGCAGTCACATCATCAATAAATACAAGAGAACCAGTTCCATTGGCAGCCATACATGCCCACGCCATGACACTACCACCACCATGCTTCACTGATGAGGTGGAATGCTTTGGATCATGAGCAGTTCCTTTCCTTCTCCATACTCTTCTCTTCCCATCACTCTGGTACAAGTTGATCTTGGTCTCATCTGTCCATAGGATGTTGTTCCAGAACTGTGAAGGCTTTTTAAGATGTTGTTTGGCAAACTCTAATCTGGCCTTCCTGTTTTTAAGGCTCACCAATGGTTTCCATCTTGTGGTGAACCCTCTGTATTCACGCTGGTGAAGTCTTCTCTTGATTGTTGACTTTGACACACATACACCTACCTCCTGGAGAGTGTTCTTGATCTGGCCAACTGTTGTGAAGGATGTTTTCTTCACCAGGGAAAGAATTCTTCGGTCATCCACCACAGTCGTTTTCTGTGGTCTTTTAGTTCTTTTGGTGTTGCTGAGCTCACCGGTGCGTTCTTTCTTTTTAAGGATGTTCCAAATAGTTGATTTGGCCACACCTAATGTTTTTGCTATCTCTCTGATGGGTTTGTTTTGTTTTTTCAGCCTAATGATGGCTTTCTTCACTGATAGTGACAGCTCTTTGGATCTTATATTGAGAGTTGACAGCAACAGATTCCAAATGCAAATAGCACACTTGAAATGAACTCTGGACCTTTTATCTGCTCCTTGTAAATTGGATAATGAGGGAATAACACACACCTGGCCATGGAACAGCTGAGAAGCCAATTGTCCCATTACTTTTGGTCCCTTAAAAAGCGGGAGGCACATATACAAACTGTTGTAATTTCTACACCGTTCACCTGATTTGGATGTAAATACCCTCAAATTAAACCTGAAAGTCTGCAGTTAAAGCACATCTTGTTAGTTTCATTTCAAATCCATTGTGATGGTGTATGGAGCCTAAAAGATTAGAATTGTGTCGATGTCCCAATATTTATGGACCTGACTGTATATACAGTGGGTACGGAAAGTATTCAGAACCCTATTAAAATTTTCACTCTTTGTTATATTGCAGCCATTTGCTAAAATCATTTATGTTCATTTTTTTCCGCATTAATGTACACACAGCACCCCATATTGACAGAAAAACACAGAATTGTTGAAATTTTTGCAGATTTATTAAAAAAGAAAAACAGAAATATCACATGGTCCTAAGTATTCAGACCCTTTGCTGTGACACTCATATATTTAACTCAGGTGCTGTCCATTTCTCCTGATCATCCTTGAGATGGTTCTACACCTTCATTTGAGTCCAGCTGTGTTTGATTATACTGATTGGATTTGATTAGGAAAGCCACAAACCTGTCTATATAAGACCTTACAACTCACAGTGCATGTCAGAGCAAATGAGAATCATGAGGTCAAAGGAACTGCCTGAAAAGCTCAGAGACAGAATTGTGGCAAAGCACAGATCTGGCCAAGGTTACAAAAAAAAATCTGCTGCCCTTAAGGTTCCTAAGAGCACAGTGGCCTCCATTATCCTTAAATGGAAGACCTTTGGGGCGACTAGAACCCTTCCTAGAGCTGGCCGTCCGGCCAAACTGAGGTATCCGGGAGAAGAGCCTTGGTGAGAGAGGTAAAGAAGAAACCAAAGATCACTTTGGCTGAGATCCAGAGATACAGTCGGGAGATGGGAGAAAGTTGTAGAAAGTCAACCATCACTGCAGCCCTCCACCAGTCGGGGCTTTATGGCAGAGTGGCCCAACGGAAGCCTCTCCTCAGTGCAAGACACATGAAAGCCTGCATGGAGTTTGCTAAAAAAAACACCTGAAGGACTCCAGGATGGTGAGAAATAAGATTCTCTGGTCTGATGAGACCAAGATAGAACTTTTTGGCCTTAATTCTAAGCGGTATGTGTGGAGAAAACCAGGCACTGCTCATCACCTGTCCAATACAGTCCCAACAGTGAAGCATGGTGGTGGCAGCATCATGCTGTGGGGGTGTTTTTGAGCTGCAGGGACAGGTTGCAATCAAGGGAAAGATGAATGCGGCCAAGTACAGGGATATCCTGGATGAAAACCTTCTCCAGAGTGCTCAGGACCTCAGACTGGGCCGAAGGTTTACCTTCCAACAAGACAATGACCCTAAGCACACAGCTAAAATAATGAAGGAGTGGCTTCACAACAACTCAGAGACTGTTCTTGAATGGCCCAGCCAGAGCCCTGACTTAAATCCAATTGAGCATCTCTGGAGAGACCTAAAAATGGCTGTCCACCAACGTTTACCATCCAACCTGACAGAACTGGAGAGGATCTGCAAGGAGGAATGGCAGAGGATCCCCAAATCCAGGTGTGAAAAACTTGTTGCATCTTTCCCAAAAAGACTCATGGCTGTATTAGATCAAAAGGGTGCAAATACTAAATACTGAGCAAAGGGTCTGAATACTTAGGACCATGTGATATTTCAGTTTTTCTTTTTTAATAAATCTGCAAAAATCTCAACAATTCTGTGTTTTTCTGTCAATATGGGGTGCTGTGTGTACATTTATGAGGAAAAAAAATGAACTTAAATGATTTTAGCAAATGGCTGCAATATAACAAAGCGTGAAACATTTAAGGGGGTCTGAATATTTTCCGTACCCACTGTATATATATACAGTCAGTCTAGTACAGGCTTTCTCAACCTTTTAACCCTAGAGGAACCCCAAAAATTATTTTCATGTCTCGAGGAACCCTTACTAAAACCAAATCATCAGGGCTCAAGAGGAATAATGCTCCTTATATTGGTGGTCAATAGGAAGAATGTCTCCCATAAAGTGGTTTTCAGAATGCCACCCTTAAAGACAGCTAAAGAGATATTTGGTGTCATGCTGCTGGCTTTGCCAAGTGGTGCTGAACTTTGAACTCTGTAGGCTTCATCAAATAGTCCTTAATTTAGGTCAAATAGGTGGTTCATCAGCCACAGCTCAAGGAACCCCTAGCAACCTCTGGAGGAACCCCAGGGTTCCACGGAACCCTGGTTGAGAATGGCTGGTCTAGTATATATATATATATACTCTGCATCCAGTGTAGCCTTTATCTACATATCTACACTAGGGATGAGCTTCGAGTTTGAGTCAAACTCATGTTCCACTCGAACATTGCCTGTTCGCCCGTTCGCCGAACAGCGAACAAATTGGGGTGTTCGCGGCAAATTCGAAAAATCTATGGGAGAAATCTAAAGTGCTAATTATAAAGGCTTATATGCAAGTTATTGTCCTAAAAAGTGTTTGGGGACCGGGGTCCTGCCCCAGGGGACATGTATCAATGCAAAAAGAAGTTTTAAAAACGGCCGTTTTTTCGGGAGCAGTGATTTTAATAATGCTTAAAATGAAAAAATAAAAGTGAAATATTCCTTTAAATTTCGTACCTGGGGGGTGTGTATGATATGCATGTGAAGTGGCGCATGTTTCCCGTGCTTAGAACTGTCCCTGCAAAAAATGTCATTTTTGAAAGAAAAAAAGTCATTTAAAACTCACTCGCGGCTATTAATGAATTGTCGGCTCCCGGCAATACATACAAAAGTCATTGATAAAAAAAAAAAAAAAGCGTGGGGGTTCCCCAGAATTCAATTACCAGGCCCTTCAGGTCTGGAATGGATATTAAGGGGAACCCCGCCGCAAATTTAAAAAAAAATTGACGTGGGGTTCCCCCAAATATCCATTCCAGGCCCTTCAGATCTGGCATGGATTTTAAGGGGAACTCCACCCCAAATTTTAAAAAAATGGCGTGGAGTCCCCCTAAAAATCCATACCAGACCCCTTATCCGAGCACGCAACCTGGCCGGCCGCAGGGGAAAAGGGGGGGACGAGAGAGCGGCCCCCCTCCCTCCTGAACCGTACCAGGCCACAGGCCCTCAACACGAAGAAAGCGTAAAAAAATGTTTAAAAAAAACACACAAACACCTTGAAAAAGTCCTTTATTTAAAAAAAAAAAAAAAAAAAAACATTCCAGCGGTGAAATCCAGTGTCCCGCGGCGATCCCGATGTCCAGCGCTGTCCTTCATTGGTTGTGCCTGAGCGGACCTGATGGGGAACTCCCTCTCAGTATTTTAAATGTATAGACCCGCCCCTTCTAAAGTTCCCCATCAGGTCCGCTCAGCGGACCAGATGCGGAACATGAGAAGGGGCGGGTCTATACATGTATTGCCAAAGTGAGAGCAGTTCCCCATCAGGTCCGCCCCCTCGGTATGTCGAACCCGCCTACGTCATTGGCTTGAGTGGGGAACTTCCTTCACTATGTAAATTTAAATTACACAGTGAAGGAAGTTCCCCGCTCAAGCCAATGACGTAGGCGGGTCCGACATACCGAGGGAGCGGACCTGATGGGGAACTTTAGAAGGGGCGGGTCTATACATTTAAAATACTGAGAGGGAGTTCCCCATCAGGTCCGCTCAGGCACAACCAATGAAGGACAGCGCTGGACATCGGGATCGCCGCGGGACACTGGATTTCAGCGCTGGAATGTTTTTTTTTTTTTTTATTATTTTAAATAAAGGACTTTTTCAAGGTGTTTGTGTGTTTTTTTTCAACTTTTTTTACGCTTTCTTCGTGAAATGGTAGGGGTACCCCTTACCAATTCACATAGGGGGGGGCCGGGATCTGGGGGTCCCCTTTGTTAAAGGGGTCTTCCAGATTCCGATAAGCCCCCCGCCCGCAGACCCCCACAACCACCGGGCAAGGGTTGTGGGGATGAGGCCCTTGTCCCCATCAACATGGGGACATCCTCCCCATGTTGAGGGCATGTGGCCTGGTACGGTTCAGGAGGGAGGGGGGCCGCTCTCTCGCCCCCCCCTTTTCCCCTGCGGCCGGCCAGGTTGCATGCTCGGATAAGGGGTCTGGTATGGATTTTTAGGGGGACTCCACGCCATTTTTTTTTAAATTTGGGGTGGAGTTCCCCTTAAAATCCATGCCAGATCTGAAGGGCCAGGAATGGATATGTGGGGGAACCCCACGTCAATTTTTTTTTAAATTTGCGGCAGGGTTCCCCTTAATATCCATTCCAGACCTGAAGGGCCTGGTAATTGAATTCTGGGGAACCCCCACGTTTTTTTTTTTTTTTTTATCAATGACTTTTGAATGTATTGCCGGGAGCCGACAATTCATTAATAGCCGCAAGTCAGTTTTAAATGACTTTTTTTCTTTCAAAAATGACACTTTGTGCAGGGACAGTTCTAAGCACGGGAAACATGCGCCACTTCACATGCATATCATACACACCCCCCAGGTACGAAATTTAAAGGAATATTTCACTTTTATTTTTTCATTTTAAGCATTATTAAAATCACTGCTCCCGAAAAAACGTCAGTTTTTAAAAATTTTTTTTGCATTGATACATGTCCCCTGGGGCAGGACCCGGGTCCCCAAACACTTTTTAGGACAATAACTTGCATATCAGCCTTTATACTTAACACTTTAGATTTCGAACGTTCGAGTCCATTGTATTTAATAGGGTTCTAAAGTTTACACGAACATTTTGTCTGTTCGCAGGTTCTGGTGCGAACCGAACAGGGGGGTGTTCGGCTCATCCCTGATCTACACCACTCTGTGGTGTACTGTTCCTAATACACTTCAGGTGGTGTACACAGTATCTAATACAGTGTGTACAGTTTCTATTACACTTCTGGTGGTGTACACAGTACACAATACAGTGCAGCCGTAGTACAGTTGCTAATACAGTGCAGGTGGTGTACACAGTATCTAATACAGTGTGTACAGTTTCTACTACACTTCTGGTGGTGTACGCAGTACACAATACAGTGCAGCCATAGTACAGTTGCTAACACAGTGCAGGCGGTGTACACAGTATCTAATACAGTGTTTTACAGTTTCTACTACACTTCTGGTGGTGTACACAGTACACAATACAGTGCAGCCGTAGTACAGTTGCTAATACAGTGCAGGCGGTGTACACAGTATCTAATACAGTGTGTACAGTTTCTACTACACTTCTGGTGGTGTACACAGTATCTAATACAGTGTAGTGTGGTGTTGAAAAACAAAATATACATCATGTCCGGAAGGCCACCAAGGAGAGGCAGGCCACTAAAAGAGGGCAAGCAGCCTCTGTGTCTACAGTCAGCAGTGCTGGTCGTGGACACGGTGCATCCTCTGCAGGTAGCCGTGGGGCCCGCTTGTCCTTTTTTCTGCTGCTGGCCATGTTATTGAGCCAGAACATGCAGAAGTGTTGGTGGAGTGGATAACAAAGTCATCCTCATCCTCCTCATCCTCTGTCACCCAGACTCAGAGTAGTTTGCCTTCCAATACAGCTGCCAAAGCGGCCTATTCCACCAGCTCCTTGTCCATAATCACTCCTTCCGTAGCCCCACCATCATGCACGGAGGAGTCCCCAGAATTATTTGACCACAGTGTCGGGTACATGCTGCTGGACGATGCACAGCAATTTGAAGGCTCCAATGTTGGTTCCCAGGTTGAGGAAGGGAGTAGCGTGAGCCTAGAGAGAGGGGGTGCCTAAGAAGGACAAGAAACTGGCAGTCATGTTCCCCCATCTGCAGCAGAGGAATGAAGGTATAGCAATAGGTGTCCCAAGTACTTGCAGCCAATCTGCTAGCAGTACACCACCATCAGATTTTAGCAGGCAAATTTCCCTACCCCAGATGCTGAACTGTAAAAAGAAATTCGGTCCCAGCCATCCACATACTCAGCGCCTAAATGCTAGCTTGGCCAAATTGGCCACTGTAACTGCTGTCTTTTCAGCTGGTAGACTCTGCCCATTTTCGTGATTTTGTGGAATGTGCTGTACCTCAGTGGCAGGTTCCAAAATGCCATTTCTGTTCACGGAAGGCCATTTTGGCCTTGTTGGACAGGGCAGTCAGCATTAAGGTGCATATTACCGCTGATTCACGGTCCAGCAAGCATGGGCAGGGACGTTACCTTTCATTCACGGCACACTGGGTAACTCTGCTGGAAGCTGGGAAGGATGCAGGACAGAATTCAATATTGTTGGAGCTTGTTCCGCCACCACGCCTCCAAAATGCTAGTGGTGATTCTGCCACAGCTCTCTCCTCCACCCCCTCCTCTTCTTCTTCCTCTACGGCCTCTTCTGCAGATTTGTCCTCTAAACCAGCGATGCTCCGTAAGCGTTCTAGGGGCTACGCAAGCACTCAGGCAAAAAGATGCCATGCGGTGCTTGAGTTGGTCTGCTTAGGGGACAGGAGCCACACTGGGGCAGAGATTCTGTCAGCTCTGCAGGGGCAGGTTCAGAGGTGGTTGACGTCACGCCAGCTTCAGCCAGGAATGGTTGTATGGGACAATGGCACCGACCTTCTCTCCGCCCTCCGACAGGGACACTTGACCCATGTTCCATGTTTGGCACACGTCCTGAATTTGGTGGTGCAGCGGTTCCTGAGCAGGTACCCAGGCTTACAGGATCTCCTGAGACAGGCCAGAAAAGTCTGTGGTCATTTCTGCCGGTCAAACAATGCCAGTGCTCGGCTGGCTGACATTCAAAGGGAATGCAACCTGCCCACCAACCGCCTCATTTGTGACATGCCCACCAGGTGGAACTCAACGTTGGCAATGCTGCAGAGGCTGCACACACAGCAGAGGGCCATCAATGAGTACCTGTGCGAGTATGGCACCAGGACAGGGTCAGGGGAGCTTACTGTAGCTTCTTTTTTACCATGCCAGTGGCTACTGATCAAGGATGCATGCACTGTCCTGTCACCATTTGAGGAGGCCACAAGGATGGTGAGCAGCGACAATGCATGCATCAGTGACACTGTCCCTCTAGTCTTCCTGTTGGAGCACACGCTTCGTGGAATCATGGACAGGGCACTTGAGGCAGAACAGCGGGAGGAAGAGGAGGACTTCCTTACCTCTCAAGGCCCCCTTTATCTAGATAGCATGCCTGCGGGCCCGCCAAACACACAGAAAGTAAAGGAGGAGGAGGAGGATTGTGTCAGCATGGATGTAGAGGATAACACTCAGCAGCAGTCTTCAAGGGATGGTTTTCAGTCCCCAGAAACCCAAGGAGTTGAACGTGGCTGGGAGGAGGTAGTTACAGATCATGTGATCCTTAGTGACCCAAAGGACTCAGAATTGAATGCCTCTGAAAACTTACGCTGCATGGCCTCCCTGATTCTGCAAAGCCTGCGAAAGGACCCTAGGATTCGTGGTATCAAGGAGAGGGATCATTACTGGCTGGCAACCCTTCTTGATCCACGTTACAAGGGCAAGGTTGCAGAATTCACCCTGCCTTCGCAGAGGTAGCAGAGGATGAAACATCTTCAGGAGGCCTTGAAGAAAGGTTTGTGCAATGCATTTCCAGACCCTGGGAGGTTACAATTTCCTGGTGTTGGACAACACATTGCTGAGGCTTTGTTCAGTCAGAGAAAGAGCGGTGGAGAAGGTAGCCGGCTGACCAATGCCTTTAAACAATTTTTCAGTCCTCAGCGCCAAGGTCTGATCGATTCAAGCAACCATCACCAGCATCTGCATTACATGGTGCAAGAATATCTAGGGGCAAGAGCAGACTTGGAGACCTTTCCAACAGAGCATCCACTGGGTTACTGGGTTTTGAGGATGGGCCACTGGCCAGAACTTGCTCTATATGCAATTGAGCTACTGGCCTGTCCTGCATCCAGCGTGTGTTCTGAATGCACATTCAATGCTCCTGGAGGGTTTGTAATGGATCAAAGAGTGCGCCTGTCCACAGACTCCGTTGATAGGCTCACATTCATAAATATGAACCAGTCAGTCATCTGCAGCTATCAAGCACCTGATGCTGATATAACTGATTGAATTTGCTATGGATGTGGGATCCCTTGAAGACTGCCTATTGATGACTATCATATTCCTCCTCAATCTTGATGATGCTAGCTTCAAACAATATTTTTGGTTTAGGGCACCACCACCAAAGGCCCAATTTTTCTGCCCCTGTTAAACAGGGGTATGTAATTAAAATGTTTGATCTAATATCCCAACGCAGGACCCGTTCCTGTGCCCAACAAGAGTATCTGTGAAGGGTTACAGTGTTGTGGCACCACCACCACCACCCAAGGCACAATTTTTCTGCCCCTGTTTAACAGGGCCATGTAAATACAATTCTTGATATAATATTTCACAGCAAGGCCCGTTCCTGCACCCAACAAGAGTAACTGTGAGGGCTTACAGTGTTGTGGCCCCACCACCACCACCACCAAAGGCCCAATTTTTCTGCCCCTGTTTAACAGGGGCATGTAATTACAGTTTTTGATATAGTATTTCACAGCAGGGCCCGTTCCTGCACTCACCAAGAGTAACTGTGAGGGCTTACAGTGTTCTGGTACCACCAACACTTAAGGCACAATTTTCTACAGAGTATATAGGGCAGGCCGTATTGTATATATACTGCTGTCCAGAGTATATAGTGCCTGGGGAACCCCCACGCCATTTCTTTTGTATTTGGGTGTGGGGTTCCCCTTAATATCCATACCAGACCCCCCAAAAAAACTGCAGTTTTTTTCAATGATTTTCATCTATATTGCCGGGACCCGACAATACATTACAGCCGCGAGTAGTTTTAAATTAAATTTTTTCCTTTAGAGATGTAATTTTGCAGTGGTATTGCTCTAAACATGGGGAAAATGCGCTACTTTACAGGCATACTATTGACACCCCCCAGGCACGATATTTAAAGGAATATTTCATTTTTATTGTTTGACTTTAAGCATTATTAAAATCACTGCTCCCGAAAAAACGTCAGTTTTTAAAACTTTTTTTTGCATTGATACATATCCCCTGAGGCAGGACCCGGGTCCCCAAACACTTTTTATGGCAATATCTTATATATAAGTCTTTAAAATGAGCACTTTTGATTTTTCACATTCGTGTCCCATAGACTTTAATGCCCTGTACACACAATAGGATTTTCCGTCAAAAAAAGTTGGATGTGAGCTTTTGGTCGGATATTCTGACCGTGTATATGCTCCTTCCAACATTTTCTGTCAGAATTTCCACCAGCAAAAGATTGAGAGCAGGTTCTCTATTTTTCAGACGGAATAAGTTCTTGTCGGAAATTCCGCTCATCTGTATGCAATTCCGACGTGCAAAAAAACACGCATGCTCAGAATCAAGCAGAAGAACCAAACTGCCTATTGAACTTCATTGATCTCGGCTCGTCGTACGTCTTGTACATCACCGCGTTCTTAACGGTCGGAATTTCAGACAAGATTTGTATGACCGTGTGTATGCAACACAAGTTTGAGCCAACATTCTGTTTTTCTTGTCGGAATTTCCGATCGTGTGTACGGGGCATAACAGTGTTCGCATGTTCAAAAAATTTTTTTGCGGGGGGTGTTCGGCTCATCCCTAGTAAGGATGTGTGTGTGACCGTGGCCACGATCAGCTTAGAAAGGAGGCTATGGGGGACCAGTCAAACCACTGGAGGAATCCTGCTTGAGCGAGAGAAAAAAGATAAGTAACACATCCTCTTCTGCAACCCATTAGACATAAACTTGCACTATACATACCTCTACTACAGCAATGCTTTGTCCTGGAGCTTCCCTCATTGCCATCTTCTTCCAGGTTCCTGATTTGTGGCTGTTTTTATTGGCTGGGCCAAGGTGATGTCACTCCTGTACATGCGCAGGGATTAATTTATCTTGCCAAAATTGTACACTAAGCTGCATGTGTCTTTTCTGCATTAAAAATCCTGCCCGTTCACCATTTTTTATTTACCTAAATTCCACATTTAATCCTTGCAGTGCGTGGGTGTGGGGGGTATTTATTTTTTTGTGTCTGGATAAGTCAATGTAACTGACTTATAAGAAAACAATGAAGACAGAGCAATGCGTTTCTGCATTATTGGCAGTTCATCTGTATCACACAAGGTAGTGTGAATTTATGCTGTACACACGAAGTGTCAGCTGTGGGAGTTGTACTCAGGTCAGTATGAGGAGTGCTGTTCCCTGTCATGCTTGTGGTCTGGTTTCCTGTCTCACATACAGAGCTGTGTGCTCAGCAGGGGATCTTTTGACCATCTCTCCTGATTTAGTTTTCCTGGTACCCTCTCCATAACCTCTTCGAAAGATGACTGACCACCTCACCTGGGATGAAAGGCCTGACTCACCGCTCTGGTTGGTCTCCTGAGGGCATGCTATAAACCCACAGCCTTGGCAGAGCAAGGAAAACCACAAGAAAGTTTGGGAATGCAAACCTTTAAAAATACCCTGCGAGTCAGTGACCTTCTCACCAGATGACTGATCCACCCTGGCAGAGAGGTGCCTGGCAGGCACTGCTCACCTCTAAAGGAAGTGGAACATGTAGCAAGCTTCCATGTATTTGTAAGAATTTAAAATTAAGAGGAAGAGAAGCAGATCTTGCTAAGAAAGCAAAGAGTTTCTACAAGATCATGCTGTGAATTGGAGGGTGGCAACATCCTTCACTTCTGCTGTGGTTGGGTGGTGGGCAAAAGCTTCTAGCACACGCAAGCACTCTTGTTTTATATTTTCCTGCAGATGCTTCATTTGTTCAGTAGGAAAATCTGCATTGGATAGATACAAATTGGAAGAAAAATGCTTTGCAAACATAATTTTTCAGGGTAGTCCCTTATAAATGTTTTCGGTTTTAAAGACAAATCACAAACATATTTAACGTTTTCACTGGCAGAGCTGTTTTTGTGCTTTTTGCACACATTTTGCAAAAATCATTTTAGGCCATAAACATAGTTAAACCCCCAAACGTTGTATACCTTCTGAAAGCAGAAACATTGGAGTAAAAAATACACTAACGTTAATTTTAGGGCAGACAAACTATTTTACCCTTTAAAATATGTAGAGCTACCCCCGCAGGGGCTGCTGGTAATAGCTGGTTCTTCCCTAATAGTACAGAGGCTTCCCACCACAAGCACCAGTCCACACAGTCCAATAACTCAGCCTAGGGCAGGGGTCTCCAAACTGCGGCCCTTTGCTTGCCTTAATGCGGCCCTTGGGGCACTATTCCATCCAACTCCAATGGGGCATAATTCTTGTTGCTGACACCAATGGGGAACTATTCCTCCTACTGACACCATCAATTCTTTCCATTGACACCAACGATGGGGCACTAGTCCTCCCACTGTCACCAAAGATATGGTATTATTTACTCCCACTGGACACTTTCTACTCCCAATGGCCCTAGTCTGGCCCCCTAAAGTCTGAAGGACCGTAAACTGGCCCTTTGTTTAGAAAGTTTGGAGACCCCTGGTCTACGGGATGCCTTTTTGAAATGTATTGCTTGAAGAACTTTAAACAGGAGGGGGGTTAGGGCATGAGATGCTCCAAAATGATCAGAAAATAACTATTAGAGGACAATCTTCTCCCAAGGTAATTGTGGTTATTATTAGACAGTCTAAGGTCTCACAGCTGAAGATCATGAAAGCAAGTCTCTTTGGCATCTGGTTACCCTGCACCACAGCACAAATATTGGTAGCCCGTGCGATTTCTAGAACACTGTACGGGGATCAATTTAGGGTCTTTACTCACAAGTTCTCAGGACAGTTGCCACCTTCCAGCTTCCTCTGAACATGGTCCAGTGAGTGAGACAGTCCTTCTCTAGACCAGCTTCTAGGAGGACCTGTCCAGGCCCTCAGCCCTGACACTGCTGAGGCCTCCAGAACAGCTACACAGTCCATGGTCTGCATAAGGGCAGCAGCCCCTCAGGCTCTGGAACCCTCCTGGGAAGGAGGCCAGGTCTCCAGTGCTTCAGACTGATTATCACCTCTCCAGCTCCCTTCTGGACACTCCTCTCCAGGGATAGGCTGGAGCATGATAAATATTCAGGTTGGTTTTTTAATCTCCCTTTAAGCTCTGGAAGCGTCATCCAAAGTTGAAGGGAGCAATCAAACTCCCATGCTGTGAAGCCCTGAACAGACCAGGACAAACAAGCACTGCTCCCTTGATTACAGAATGAGGCAAAATAATTTTACATACTATACTGAGCTTGGTACTACAAATATGAAACATGAGGTTGTGCTGAGTAAATGGAGGCCCAACATGTCAAGCCTTAAAATTGCTCATGCCTGTAAAATGATGGTTAACTTCAGTACCCCAAATTTTCCATAGGTGACCTTTTAGGTCATCAGTAGGGATGAGCCGAGCACCCCCCGGTTCGGTTCGCATCCAGAACATGCAAACAGATCAAAAGTTCACACGAACATTCGAACACCGTTAAAGTCTATGGGACTCGACCGTGAGAAATCAAAAGTGCAAATTTTAAAGGCTAATATGCAAGTTATTGTCCTAAAAAGTGTTTGGGGACCCAGGTCCTGCCCCAGGGTACATGTATCAATGCAAAAAAAAGTTTTAAAAACTGCAGTTTTTTCGGGAGCAGTGATTTTAAAAATGCTTAAAGTGGAACAATAAAAGTGAAATATTCCTTTAAATTTCGTACCTGGGGGGTGTCTATAGTATGCCTGTAAAGTGGCACGTGTTTCCCGTGCTTAGAACTGTCCTTGCACAAAATGTAATTTTTGAAGGAAAAAAAGTCATCTAAAACTACTCGTGGCTATGAATGAATTGTCGGGTCCCGGCAATACAGATAAAAGTCATTGAAAAAAACGTCAGGGGTTCCCCCCCCCCAGTCCATTGCCAGGCCCTTTGGGTCTGGTATGAATATTAAGGAGAACCCCAACCTTTTTTTTTTTTTTTATTTGGTGCGGGGTTCCCCTTAAAATCCATACCAGACCTGAAGGGTCTGGTATGGATTTTGAGGGGGACCCCCACGCCATTTTTTTTTTTTACATTTGGTGCAGGGTTCCCCTTAATATCCAAACCAGACCTGAAGGGCCTGGTAATGGAATTTTGGGGGAACCCCCACGCATTTTTTTTTAAATTGTGGTTCCCTGTACAAAATGTCATTTTTTTGAAGAAAAAAAGTCATTTAAAACTACTCGCGGCTATTAATGAATTGTCGGGTCCTGGCAATACAGATAAAAGTCATTGAAAAAAATGTCAGGGGTTCCCCTTAATAATCATACCAGACCCAAAGGGCCTAGTAATGGACTGGGGGGGGGAACCCCTGCCGTTTTTTTCAATGACTTTGATCTGTATTGCCGGGACCGACAATTCATTAATAGCCGCGAGTAGTTTTAAATGACTTTTTTTCCTTCAAAAATGACATTTTGTGCAGGGACAGTTCTGAACACGGGAAACACGCGCCACTTAACAGGCATACTATAGACACCCACCAGGTACGAAATTAAAGGAATATTTCACTTTTATTGTTTCACTTTAAGCATTATTAAAATCACTGCTCCTGAAAAAACTGACGTTTTTAAAACTTTTTTTGCATTGATACATGTTCCCTGGGGCAGGACCCGGGTCCCCAAACACTTTTTATGACAATAACTTGCATATTAACCTTTAAAATTAACACTTTTGATTTCACCCATAGACTTTTAAAGGGTGTTTCGCGGCTTTTCTAATTTGCCGCGAACACCCCAAATTGTTCGCTGTTCGCCGAAAGGGGCGAACAGCCAATGCTCGAGTCAAACTCATGTTCGACTCAAACATAAAGCTCATCCCTAGTCATCAGTGTAGAAGTAACTATGAATAATAGCCTTAGAACTATTGCGCTCACTCTGGTGTGCACTGTGCTATGTAACCTGTAGAACATGTCAGCTGTCAAAATACTGAATTAGCTGCTGTATCTGATTGGATGCATCTGATTTTCAGTCAACATTTTTCTGTCCAGACTCTTTCAGTTTTTCAACTGAAGTGGCTAGCGGGGCCACCCACTAAGCATATTTCAGCTGCTTCCTCAGGAATTGGACAAAATTTGTACAGTGTATGGCCAGCTTTGCACCTCACACGTCAGCTTTATACTATTGTTGCCTCTACTGTGTGCCTCTCTGATAATTGTTCCATTTGATACTTGGAGCTTGTTTCCCTGATTTCTGGGCTAACCTGCATCAGTTGTCAACCCTTTTCCATTAAGTGTGCCCTTATTTGCCACTGAGGTTCCACCATCCAAAAGAGGCATGGCAGTTGATGGGGTTTGGTCCTTATGGGAGTTTAGCACCTGGTAACAAATTGAAACCAGCATCTGAATTGCACACAGAAGAGGTTTGCTGGCTAACAAGTTAATAGGTGAGACCTTCTGGTGATTGCTCCTAAAGAGGATCTGTACTTTGGAAGCTGTGCCCAAAAAAGGCAAACAGAGGATGAAGGACTAGTCACCAGTATCAATGTAGGCTCCCTGCAGCTGATCTTTTCCCCAATTTTGACTTATCATGCCTTGTACTACTGGGATTGATTCAGTAATGGAAAAGGGACTATTTACTGTACTTTGCAAAGGAAGTTGCACATTGCAAGGGAATTATCCCCAGAGCTTAATGAATTAGATGAAGTTCTGCTGACTTCTATCATCTAATCATGTGCAAGAAAAAATAGGATTTTTATAACAGCTTACCTGTAAAATCCTTTTCTAAGGAGTACATCACGGGACACAGAGCGACATAGTCATTACTAATGGGTTATATAGATACCGTCAGGTGCTGGCACTGGCAACTTCCAAAACCGGAAGTACCCTCCCCTATATAAGCCCCTCCCATCCGGGAGCACCTCAGTTTTGTAGCAAAGCAATAAGTGTCCCCAAAGAGGGGCGGGAGCTCTGTGTCCCGTGATGTACTCCTAAGAAAAGGATTTTACAGGTAAGCTGTTATAAAAATCCTATTTTCTTTCTCGTACATCACGGGACACAGAGCGACATAGTCATTACTAATGGGATGTCCTAAAGCAATGCCCAATGAGGGGGGGGATACACCATATATAAGCTGAGCGCTATCAGACATGAGGATCTTTTGCGGCCTGCAACACACTGCGCCCAAAGGCGACATCCTCCTGACTTCTAACGTCCACCTGGTAGAACCTAGTAAACGTGTGAACTGAAGACCATGTTGCGGCCTTACAGATTTGAGCCAGGGAGGCCTGGTGATGCACTGCCCATGAAGTTCCAACTGCTCTCGTGGAGTGCGCTCTAACTTTGAACGGAGGCGGTCTCCTTCTCAAGCCATAGGCTTGTATTATGACCTGTCGAATCCACTCGCTAAAGTAGATTTTGACGCTGCCTGACCCTTTCTGGGGCCTTCCGGCAGAATAAACAAAGTATCCGTTCTGCGAATCTGAGCAGTGGCTTTTAGATAAGCTTTAACTGCTCTTACTACATCCAAAGAATGCAATAACTTTTCCTCTACCGAAGTAGGTTTGGGGAAAAAAGAAGGAAGAACCACATCTTGGTTCAAATGAAACCTCGATACCACCTTAGGAAGAAAGGCTGGATGAGGGCGTAACACTACTCTATCCTTATGGATAACCAGATATGGCTCCTTACAGGACATAGCTGCTAATTCCGACACTCTTTTAGCCGAACAAACGGCTACTAGAAAAATCAATTTCCTGGTGAGAAGAACCAAAGAAATATGCTGTAATGGTTCAAATGGTTGTTTCTGTAGAACCGACAGAACCAAGTTTAGATCCCATGGACATATGGGAATATTAACCGGAGGACTAATACGCATCACTCCTTGTATAAAGGCTTTGACTAGTGAATGCGAAGCCAAGGGCCTTTGAAAAAATATTGACAAGGCCGAAATTTGACCCTTGATAGTACTCAAGGCAAGCCTCCTATCTACAGCCCATTGTAGGAAGTCCAGAATCCTACCTATTACGTATTTACGTGGATGCCATTTCTTGGCCTCACACCAGGCGATGTACGCCTTCCAGATTCTATAGTAGATCTGCCTGGATACCGGCTTCCTGGCATTGATCATGGTAGATACCACAGAATTAGAGAGCCCTCTCTTTTTTAGAATGTGGGCTTCAATAGCCAGGCCGTCAAACCTAGGGCTGGTAAGGAAGGGTGGTATATCGGTTCTTGCGAAAGCAGGTCCGGACGATGTGGGAGAGTCCAAGGACTTTCCACTGACATTTTACAATCTCCACGTACCACGCTCTTCGGGGCCATGCTGGAGCCACCAGAATCACTGGTTTCTTTTCTACCCTGATTCTGCGGAGTAATCGAGGTAACCATTGTGGCGGTGTGAATGCATATATCAGCTTGAACTGATCCCAAGGGAACACTAGGGCATCCGAGCCGCAAGCTAGGGGATCCCTTGTCCGAGAGACAAACCTGTCCACCTTTGCGTTGAATCTGGATGCTAGAAGATCTACATCCGATGTTCCCCACCGCTGACATATTGTCCAGAAAACCTCGGGGTGAAGGGACCCTTCCTCTGGGCATAATTGCTGGCGACTTAGAAAGTCCGCCTTCCAATTCTCCACTCCTGGAATGAATACCGCAGATATGGCTGGGAAATATCTTTCTGCCCATTTCAGGATGTAATTTACTTCCCTCTGGGCTGCACGACTCCTGGTGCCCCCCTGATGATTGATATATGCCACTGCTGTGGCATTGTCTGATTGAATTCTGACAGGGGACCCTTGGAGTTTGGATGTCCATGCTACTAGGGCATACCGGGCTGCTTGTATCTCTAAGAGATTGATGGGCAGGGCCTTTTCTGCATCCGACCATCTGCCCTGGAGAGACTATTGCTCCAGTACTGCTCCCCAGCCTATAAGGCTGGCATCTGTAGTGACCACCTTCCAAGAAATCGGACTGAAGGATTTCCTTTTTTCCAGATTCTGGGGAACCAACCACCAACGGAGGCTCTTGCGAACGGAAGGGGACAAGGACATTGTAAGTCTAGGGCCTGAACTTTTTTGTTCCAGGCCGACAGTATGGCCCCTTGCAAATTCCTTGAATGGAATTGACCGTAGGGTACTGCTTCGAATGATGCCACCATTTTTCCCAGCAGCCTCATGCACAGGCATATGGACGGCTGTCTTTTTTGTACCCACTAAGTGGATCAAATCTTTCAAAGACAACACCTTTCCTCGAGGCAAGAATATTTTTCTCTGGCCTGAATCCAACCTTAGCCCCAAGTATTCCAGACTTTTGACTGTTTTTTAGGGCTGACTTGTCTCGGTTGATAATCCAACCGTGAGATTCCAGATACTTGATTGTCTTGTGAACGACCACGTCTAGTTTTTTCACTGAGTGGTCTATCAGCAACAAGTCATCTAGATATGCCATTATCATTACACCTTGTGTTCTTAGATTGGCCAATAAAGGGCCAGAATTTTTGTAAACACTCGTGGTGCTGTGGCCAAACCGAAGGGTAAGGCTCTGAACTGAAAATGGCGCCCTTCTACTGCAAAGCGTAGAAATTTTTGGTGGACTGGAAAGATGGGAATGTGCAAATAAGCATCTTTGATGTCGATCGCGGCTAACCAATCCTCCCCCTTGTAGGGCAGTGGCCACCGATCGGATCGACTCCATCGGAAAGTCCTGATATACAGGAATTTGTATAGCCCTTTTTAGAATTAATATGGGCCTCCCGTCCGCGTTTGCTTCGGGACTGTAAAGAGGTTTGAGTAAAACCCGAACCCTCATTCTTCCAGGGGAACCTCCATAATTACTCCTTGGAGCAATAGTTGTTCTAGTGCCAACAGGAGGGACTCTCTCTTCCGGGGATCCCTTGGCACGTTTGACCTCAAAAATGGGAAGGAGGAGAGTCTTTTAACTCCAAACTGTATCCCAAACATACTGCGGAGAGCACCTATCTGTCTTGATCGTGTCCCGCCAGGTCTCTTGCGAACAACTGGAGTCCTCCCCCCACCCGACTGAGTGGGGGCAACCCTTCAATGAATTTAACTTTGGGGGAGGTTTTGTACCTCCCCTGACCCAGGGTTTCTCATTACCCTGCTATTGTCCCTGTTTTTTTACCCCCGGGAATTGACCGAGGAGGCCGTTGGAACTGTTACACAGCCGATGCCCCAGGGACTGGAGAAGCAGGCCTCTTAAAGAGGGACCTCTAACTCTGTTTTTAACCGGCAAGAGCGTATTTTTACCGCTGGAAATTTTCTGGATATATTTGTCCAGGTTTTCCCTGAATAAGCGTTCACCATGAAATGGGACGCTAACCAGCCATTCTTTACAGGGAGCTTCAGCAGACCAGTTTTTGAGCCATAGAAGCCTACGCATATGTACTATAGACAGCGTAAGGCGGGAGGCCTGATGGACTGAATCCTTTATGGCGTCAACCGCAAAGCCTAAGGCTCTAGGTAGATCAGCTAGGGCAAAGCCTGCTGATCTGTCAAGTCCCTCAAGACCTGTTTCAACTGATCCTTCACTGCTTAGCAGACCCCAATAGCTGGTACTGCTGGTTGTGTCACCAAGCTTGCTGTAGAAAGAAGCAGACTTTCATAAGGACTCCAATCTTTTATCTATTGGGTTCTTGAACATTTGGACATTATCCACTGGACATGTCAGTGATTTATACATACAAGAGATGGCTGCGTCCACTGTAGGGACCTTCCATTTTTTTTTTTTTTTTTTTTTTTGATGAACTTATCCTCCATGGGATAGACCACCGGAAATCTCTTGGGGGAATAAATATTTTCTCAGGACGTTCCCAATCCTGGTAAATAAGCCCTTTCAGTAAAGGGTGAAGTGGAAAAGAACAGACAGTCTGGGGGCTTCTAGCGACCCCAACGAGGATACAGTAGTGGTTGATGGTTCCGCAAGGTGCATTTTTAAATGCTGATCGGACCATGTTAGTCAGAGACTGAACCCATAATCTTTCAGCTTGAGATGCTGAGAAAAAGGTTCCCCCACTGTTGACTCCTCTATAACAGAATCAACCTTATCCTGATCCCCTTCAGGCAGGTCGATCCCTGTATGGGACTGTTGCTCTGCTAACAGGCACTTTGAAGGAGGAGATGGAGATCGGGCGTGCTTTCCCTGACAGGGAGGCAGTGATCAATGTTGACAATCTCTCTCTAATCCTCCCAAAGCTGAGGAAAAAACCTCCTCTGTTACATACACAGGAGCAGGTGAACTGAGGACAGCCACAGTACCAAGTACCCCTGCGGGGTCTCTACGGTCACTTACCTCTGAACTTCAGGGGAGACTGGTGCAGCAGAAGTATGCCCAAGATCCTCAGAGCCCGATGAGACCCCCTTCGCTTCCTGGAAGATTCAGTTCCGTAGCTTCTGGACGGCATATTCCTAAGCCTAAAGCTGAGGTATTCCAGCCGTAATACACCACTTTTACTGAGAATAGTCTAGCACAATTGCTGCTATATCACAGTTGGTGTCTACTAAAGTGCCTTTCTAGGGGATGCCTGCATCAACCGCCTCTATGTGCCTTTATATTGTTGCTAGCTCTGTCTATGCACTTCAACAGCCAGCTATAATGTGCTTTAAAACACGCTGGACGCCCGCACATGCGCAGTAGCGCCGCGGCGCACACCTGAGCGTCATCCACCCGCTCCGCCCCTTTTTCCAGATCGCCTCTATGAATAGAGGCACGCGCACGGGCACGTGCGCCTTTGGCGCCTTTTTTGAAAACAACAAGGAGCTAGATGGGAGCCAGGGTCCCTTTGCCGCAGGGCCCGGGGATGGATGAGCGCAGCAACAGGGCAGAGGAGACAGCTTCCCAGGAGAGAACATACCAACTGCCTGGATTTGATTCTGGAAGAAAAAAATCCACATTACAAGAAAAAGAACCATAGCGGCCTCTAGTGTCTAACACAGGTACCGCGGTCTTACATTTTTTTTTTTTTTTTTCTTGCCTACTATTAAAATTTTTACATTTTCTCAGTAGTAACAGGCATACACAGAATATTAGCGGGAATACCGTTAGGTAACAGACAGAAAGACAAATTAGGCTTGGGGGTCCCCCAATAGAACCAAGTTCCTGGGGGCCCCCACTTACCTGTTCCCCGCCGCAGGACTTTGTTTGGTCCACAAAAGCCCAAACTTCACCTATCACGGCAGGCATTGTAATCAAACCTTCAGGGACCGGGTTCCCAAGGATTCCACTCCCCTGGACCTGTATAGCACCCTGCACAGAAAACATCTTGGTCGTGGGTATGACCAGAGCTCTGGATCCCAGGGTCCAGCTCTCCTAAGAGAAGCATTACAGGCAAAACCTTGCTCTTCTCTGCAAGGCCCGGGTACCGACCGTTTAGCTATGAAGCTTTTTTGGTCGGATCCGGAATAGCTTACTGAGGCCCAAAAGAACCTGTACGCAAGCTCAGTAAAAAACACATGTTTCTTCTTGGCCAACACCTTAGACACTGGCAAAAAACTGAGGTGCTCCCGGATGGGAGGGGCTTATATAGGGGAGGGTACTTCCGGTTTTGGAAGTTGCCAGTGCCAGCACCTGACGGTATCTATATAACCCATTAGTAATGACTATGTCGCTCTGTGTCCCGTGATGTACGAGAAAGAAAATGCAGTTTTTTTTTGTAGTGCTTTCCCTACAGGAGCAGCTGGTAATTTGGGCCTATTTCTCCCACTCACAGCATGCACAGCCAGGCACATGGTGTTTTCAGCATTCTTCCACTGGCTGCGATGGGAGCATGGGATACCCTGAACTGTTGAACTCTAGAACTTGTGGACTGCTAGGTTTCTGGCTGCTCTGTACAAGTTGCAAGCTATATTGCACAACTTTAGGCTGAACTATACTCTCCTGCTTAATTAGTACAACTCCTGGCTGTCTTACATGACTCCTGGCTGCACTAAACACTTTAACAATATGGCAAACTCCAGCTGCACCAAGCACTGGCTTGTAAGATGAATAAACCCACAGTCACTTCTCCACTGTGCAGCAGGATCAAGTACTCACTCAGTCCCAGACTAGTTGAGCTTTCTCACTCTTGCCCTCCTGGCTCTTATTCAGACTCTGACTCAGGCTTTCTATCTCTCTTAGGGGGCCCTAAGCTAAGCCTAGCTGGGACTGTGATGTCTTCCAAAAATAAGGAATCCTGAGGCTTCTCCTCTGTTTCTCTGCCCCAGGGGCAGAGCCTCCAGAACAGGGGTCTCCTCCAGCAGGCTGGACCCTGGAACTCTGCACACTGGCTGCCAGGCCTCAACATATTTATAGGCTCTTCAACCACCTACTGGACACACCCCTCCAAGGATTGGCCAGAGATTCATAAATATTCAGGCTGCCTGTTCTGCTCTCCCTCCCATTATACTTCCAGAACTCTCCATAAAACAGGGGGAAGCAGCAGAACAGCAGTTTGTGAGGCACCGAACAGCACCAAGCAATCGACTCCTGCTCCGCTGCTTACAGAGGTGCTAACTAAATTTACCTAGCAGCCTACTCTAAACTTGGAGGGTGCTACGTCTTTATTTTCCTCACACCTGATTTTATATTCTTTGCAAATTAAGTTTTACCCCTTAACTAAGGTAGAGGACAGCGCTTTGCTTCCTATTGTTAGAGCTGGCCCTGTCAGCAGTCAGCAGAAGATGTTCAGAAAGCACAGAATAAATTAAACAAAAACTGGGAGATCTTTGCATTGCAGAACCATATAGTGTAAAATCTGTAAAATCAGTCTGTATATGCAGGAAAGCATATTACTTGGTATACTCATTGTGGAACCTTCTGTAAAAAGGCTGTTTGATTCTGTCTTCTCTGATCCTCCCCTTATTCCACTGTCCCTAATCCATCTCCTGATAGTACAGCGTTTTGCAGAGTTACAGAGACTTTTTCTTGGGAGGGTGCATGTGATCAGCACAGGGCCAATCAGCACTGTCCAGGCAAAGGGTCAGGGGTCCTGCAGCCCCAGAGGACAACCAGAGTAGAATGAAAACTCCTCCTACAAGCTTTAACCAGACATTGATAGTAGTTACAAAACTGATATATATTGCTGATGAGAAAAGATAATTAAAAGTGCTCATTAAAGTGCCCGAAAGCCCCTGCTGATTTTGTATGTTTGTCCACTGAAAAATGATCAGTCTATAATTTTAATGGTAGGTTTATTTTAACCACTTCCCTACCCAGCCATAGACAAATGACGTCCACAGATGGGATCTCCCATCCTGGGTGGACGTCATATGACTTTGTAGGGGGATATCTGAATGATGCCTGCAGCTAGAGACATCATTCAGATATCCTTTTGAAGTGCCAGCGATTCTGTGCACCATAAGAACGATCATAGCGGCGGTTCCGCCGCTTGATCGTTCTTATAGGCGGCGGGAGGGGACACCCCCCCCTCCCGCCGCCATCCGGTGCTTCTCCGGGCTCCCCCGTGCGATCGGGGACCCGGAGCGAATCTTCCGGCATCGTTGGTGGAGTCACGTGATGAGCATAGAGATGACTGGTGACCAGATGGTCACCAGTCATCTCTATGATCGTCGGAGGCCCGGGCGCGATGTGATGACGTCACGCCCGGGTCTCAAAAATGTAAACAAAGCCGCCGTTGCGGCTGTAAGTATGAAATCAGTGAAAAAATTTTCACTGATCTCATGCTTTCCAGCCTGGAGGAGAGATGTGGAGTCTTATTGACCCCGCATCTCTCAATAAAGAGAACCTGTCACACACATTCCTATTACAAGGGATGTTTACATTCCTTGTAATAGGAATAAAAGTGATCAAAAAAAAAAAAAAAGTAAAATCATTGTAAAAAATAAATAAATAAGTAAGTTAAATAAATAAATAATAAAAAAAAAATATTAAAACGCCCCTGTCCCCCGGTAGCTCGCGATCAGAAGCGAATGCACACGTAAGTCGCCCACATATGTAAACGCCGTTCAAACCACGCATGTGAGGTATCGCCGCGTGCGTTAGAGCGCGTGCAACAATTCTAGCACTAGACCTCCTCTGTAATTCTAACCTGGTAACCTGTAAAAAAAATTTAAGCGTCGCCTATGGAGATTTTTAAGTACCGAAGTTTGGCGCCATTCCATGAGTGTGCGCAATTTTAAAGCGTGACATCTTAGGTATCTATTTACTCGGCGTAACATTATCTTTCATATGTTCCCAAAAAATTGGGCTAACTTTACTGTTTTGTTATTTTTTAATTCATGAAACCATTTTTTTTTTAAAAAAAAAGGCGTTTGAAAAATTATTGCGCAAATATTGTGCAAGAAAAAATGTTGCAATGACCGTCATTTTATTCCCTAGGGTGTCTGCTAAAAAAACATATATAATGTTTGGGGGTTCTGAGTAATTTTCTAGCAAAAGAATGATGATTTGTACATGTAGGAGAGAAGTGCCAAAATAGGCCCGGTATTGAATAGGTACAAAAAGCCCTGTATTGAAGTGGTTAACAGTGAGAGACAGAATAACAACACAAATATTCAGAAAAACACATTTCGAAAAAGTTATACATTCATTTGCATTTTAATGAGTGAAATAAGTAATTTATCCCCTATCAATCAGCAAGATTTATGGCTCCCAGGTGTCTTTTATACAGGTAACAAGCTGAGATTTTGAGCACTCTCTTATATGTGACGAACATGGGTATCTGATCCCTGCCCTCCTCACTAACTCGTGATAAAGGACTGGTCAATCTCTCTCAACTGCACCCGACACAAGGATTTTCCAGCTTGTGGGACCACAATCTAGGTGCCAGCAGCCTGAAAGTGATTGTCACTGGGCTACTCAAACAATTACCGTATTTATCGGCGTATAACACGCACCGGCGTATAACACGCACCCCAAGTTTAGGAGGAAATTTTAGGGAAAAAAACTTTTAGCAGGGAAGTTTAAGGAAAAATAACTTACATTTAAATGCAGCCTTGTCAGTGTCCATTGCAGCCTTGTCACAGTGCAGCCTTGTCAGTGTCCATTGCAGCCTTGTCACAGTGCAGCCTTGTCAGTGTCCATTGCAGCCTTGCCCCAGAGTCCATTTCAGCCTTGCCCCAGAGTCGCCGTGCAGCCTTGCCCCAGAGTCGCCGTGCAGCCTTGCCCCCAGTGTCGCCGTGCAGCCTTGCCCCCAGTGTCGCCGTGCAGCCTTGCCCCCAGTGTCGCCGTGCATCATTTTAAAATTGCCGCCGAGACTGTGCGAACGCCGGGGACGCAGGGGACGCAGGGACTGGGCGGAGCCGCCGCCGAGATACACATAGCCGAGTGTACTCGGCTATACTCGGCTTTTCTCGGCTCCGCTCACAGTCACGCCGAGTCCCGCCCTATGATGGACATAACACAGGTCCAATGGCGGGACTGGGCGTGACTGTGAGCGGAGCCGAGAAAAGCCGAGTATAGCCGAGTACATTCGGCTATGTGTATCTCGCTCCGCTCCGCTCACAGTCAGCGGAGACAGCTCAGGGATGACAGTATCGGCGTATAACACGCACCCACGATTTTCCCCTGATTTTCAGGGGAAAAAAGTGCGTGTTATACGCCGATAAATACGGTAAGCCTTTTACTGCCACCACTGACTAATAATGAAGAGTCAGAACTTCCACCAATTTAGCATTACAATTATGATTTTTGAATAATCGCCTGTAACACACACTGTCACCACAGACAGGTACGTTTAGAGGATTTACAGTATCCTATACAGTATCACTCTCCAAGAGACAGGTTATTTTTTAGCTTGCATTAAGAGTTTAGAGACAAGGTTAACATTTTTCAAAATAAAGGTTTAATAATGAAAAAGGTCAAGATTGGTGTAAACAAAATATTTACAGAAAAATAAATAAACTGTTGGCGCTATATAAATCGTGTATAATAATAATAATAATAAAGGGAGTGCTCCTAATCTCAGCTTGTTACTTGTATAAAAGACACCTGTCCAGAGAAGCAATCAATCAGATTCCAATCTCTCCACCATGGCCAAGACCAAAGAACTGTCCAAGGATGTCAGGGAAAAGATTGTAGACCCAAACAAGGCTGGAATGGGCTACAAGACCATCGCCAAGCAGCTTGGTGAGAGGGTGACAACAGTTGGTGTGATTATTCGCAAATGGAAGAAACACAAAATAACTGTCAATCTCACTCAGTCTGGGGCTCCATGCAAGATCTCCCCTTGTGGAATTTCAATGATCATGAGAACGGTGAGGAATCGGCCCAGAACTACACAGGAGAATCTTGTCCATGATCTCTTGGCAGCAGGTTATCAAGAAAACAATTGGTAACACACTACGCCGTGAAAGACTGAAATCCTGCAGCGCCCCCAAGGTCCCCCTGCTGAAGAAAGCACATGTACAGCCCGTCTGAAGTTTGCTAATGAACATCTGAATGATTCAGAGGAGAACTGGGTGAAAGTGTTGTGGTCAGATGAGACCAAAATCTAGCTCTTTGGCATCAACTCAACTCTCTGTGTTTGGAGGAGGAGGAATTCTGCCTATGCTAAGGGGACAGGAAAAGTTCACTGCATCAAAGGTACGATGGACGGGGCCATGTACCGTCAAATCTTGGGTGAGAACCTCCTTCCCTCAGCCAGGGCATTGAAAATGGGTCGTGGATGGGTATTCCAGCATGACATGGACCCAAAACACACGGCCAAGGCAACAAAGAGTGGCTCAAGAAGAAGCACATTAACCACTTCCCTACTGTGCACGAAAACCCCCTTCCTGCCCAAGCCATTTTTCAGCTTTCAGCGCTGTCACAATTTGAATGACAATTGTGCGATCGTGCGACGTGGCTCCCAAACGAAATTTGCGTCCTTTTTTTCCCACAAATAGAGCTTTCTTTTGGTGGTATTTGATCACCTCTGCGTTTTTTTTTTTTTTTTTTGCGCTATAAACAAAAGAAGAGCGTCCAGTTTGGAAAAAAAAACAATATTTTTTACTTTTTGCTATAATAAATACCCATTTTTTTTTTTTTCAATTAAAATGTTCCTCAGTTTAGGCCGATACGTATTCTTCTACATATTTTTGGTAAAAAAAAAATCGCAATAAGCGCGTATTGATTGGTTTGCGCAAAAGTTATAGCGTCTACAAAATAGGGGATAGATTTATAGCATTTTTTTTTTTAATTAGTAATGGCGGCGATCTGTGATTTTTATTGTGACTGCGATATTGCGGCGGACACATCGGACACTTTTGACACATTTTTGGGACCATTCACATTTATACAGCGATCCCTGCTATAAAAATGCATTGATTACTGTATAAATGTGACTGGCAGGGAAGGGGTTAACCACTAGGGGGCAGGAAGGGGTTAAATATGTTCCCTCAATGTGTTCTAACTGTGGGGGGAGGGGACTGACTGGGGGAGGTGACCGATGGTTGTCCCTATGTACAAGGGACACACCATCGGTCCCCTCTCCCTCACAGGACGTGGATCTCTGTGTTTACACACACAGATCCACTTTCCTGCTCGGTTCCCGGGCAATCGTGGGTGCCCGGCGGCAATCGCGGCCGCCGGGCACGCGCATCGGGTCCCTAGCAACGCGGCGGGCGCGCGCGCCCCCTAGCTCGTTTTAAAGGCAGGACGTCATATGACGTCCTGTCAGAACGGAAGTGTCCTCCGCCCGCCGTCAATTGACGGTGGGCGGTGGACAAGTGGTTAAGGTCCTGGAGTGGCCTAGCCAGTCTCCAGACTTTAATCTCATAGAAAATATGTGGAGGGAGCTGAAAGTTCGAGTTACCAAACGTCAGCTTCAAAACCTTAATGACTTGGAGAGGAGATGTGTGCAAACCTGGTGGCCAACTACAAGAAACGTCTTACCTCTGTGATTGCCAACAAGGGATTTGACACCAAGTACTAAGTCATGTTCTGCGAAGGGGTTAAATACTTATTTCACTCATTAAAATGCAAATCAATTTATAACTTTTTTGAAATGCATTTTTCTGGATATTTTTGTTATTCTGTCTCTCACTGATAAAATAAACCTACCATTAAAATTATAGACTGATCATCTCTTTGTCAGTGGGCAAACGTACAAAATCAGCAGGGGATCAAATACTTTTTTCCCTCGCTGCACATATTTTAGTCTACTGCTTAGGCACAATAATATTTCTAAATGTTTTCTATAGGATAGCAAGGATCACTTTAATAAAGGACTTTTACGTTTGTACGGGGGTCCCCAAATTTAACCTAAATTTAGGGGTGACCAGAGCAATAGTTGGCTTGGGTCTCTTAGTTGTTTGGACTCTGCCTTACTGCTGTTTTACCTGGTGTGCAGTTCCCCTTTGGGCGTATGGGTGGTGCTGTCACCTATACCTGGGGTGGAACCACAGGTGATGGAGTGGGTATTGGATGTCCTCTCTCGGCTGCCGTTGGTGGGCGGTTCTGGTCTGCTGTGCATGCCGGGAGAGGATATATAAGGGGCAGACGCCATTACACGGAGAGCAATTTCCCGGGGCCCATGCCCGGAGGGAAGCAATTTCCCGGGGACCATGCCCGGAGGAGAGCAAATTCCCGGGGCCCATGATCGGAGGAGAGCAATTTCCTGGGGCCCATGCCCGGAGGAAAGCAATTTCCCGGGGCCCATGCCCGGAGGGAGCTACCCCTCAGATCCCATCTTGATCGAGGCGTCTCGGGCACCTTTAGCCCGAGGCTACAGAGTTCCAGGTAGGCCCAGTACCTTTGACTGGGTCTACAACCGAAGAGGAGTCCCAGGGAACCCGCGTGAGGGTAACCGCTCTGACACAGAGGAAGCCAGGGGAGGATCGATCCCATAACAAGAGGGCGAGTAATTCAAGTATTACTGACTCGGGAAAGGCCTGGTGACCTGTCAGAGGGAAGGATTCCTCGCTTCGCAGACTGCCTCTGCGGAGTGTTGAAGTATCAGGAGGGATCTCCTTGACTTTGGTCCTTGGAGGGGACTGAGTCATTGTTCCAGCATCACGCCGGCTGCTAGTTCTATTGAGTGACTATCCGGGTGAGCTGTACCCACTCGGGACCGAGTGGCGACGAAGCCAAGAGTGTGCCTGAATCCACTTCTATCTGCTAACCTTTTCTCACTTCAACTCTCTGGTTCCTGAAAGCAAGATAAAATAAACTCATGTTGGAGTTGATATGTTGTGTGGACATTGACCTCATTTGGGAAAGATAAAGACTTGCCTCTATAAACATAGAGGGGAGAACCAGAAGAAGGAAGCAACTCGCTGCGGGACCCAAGTATGTAACACCGCCTGACCTTTATAATCTAGAGCAGTGTTTCTCAACTCCAGTCCTCAAGGCGCCCCAACAGGTCATGTTTTCAGGCTTTCCATTATTTTGCACAGGTGATTTGATCAGTTTCA
Source organism: Rana muscosa (assembly GCA_029206835.1). Classification (NCBI taxonomy): domain Eukaryota; kingdom Metazoa; phylum Chordata; class Amphibia; order Anura; family Ranidae; genus Rana; species Rana muscosa. Next base: position 64,070,361 of record CM055128.1, read on the forward strand.
CTGCCTTAGTAATTACCACAGCCGTTTTCTCTGAGGGAAATCCTGAAAACATGACCTGTTGGTGCGCCTTGAGGACTGGAGTTGAGAAACACTGATCTAGAGGACACGGGCATGTGGCATGGTGTGTCTTATCCCCCCCTGCTTGAGAAGGTAAGAGGGGGAAAAGGATCCGTGTGCTACACGTTCATAAGTTCAAAATGACAAGTTTGCTTCAAATGAGCCGCTGTGAATAATGGCCAGTTGTGGCTATAACAAAATAAGAAGCGTGTTGCATGCCGGTTTCTGTTACATTTCTAAACCTTTGTGTTACTTGTTTATTTGTTGACATGTGTCAATTGTGGGAGCTACTTACTGATGGTTGAATTGTATTTTCATTTTTGAACCTCATGGGAACAGGGCCATGTGGTTGTTGAATTGGCATCATCTGTTGCAAGGCGCTTCCAGCGTCTTTTTGTTTTCTTTGTTTTCGTATAACTTTCATGCCCTGAAATGTGTTTCATTTGACATTTCAACTTACACGCCATGCATGCATCATATATACAATGTGTGTGATCAAATGTGAAGGAGTAAGAGGCGTAGCACACTTCTGCCTCCAGCATTGAAGTGCAGGTGTTTTCTTCTGGCATGGCCAAACTTTGTTTTGTTCCTTTGAAATTAGTGGTTGTGATGAGGAACCATGTTAGCTCATCATTTTTACCAGCTTACAAGATGTCCTGTGAAGCTGTAGGGAACCAGAGAGGTTTGGGACCGTAATTATTTTCTCTCCTTGATAAGCCACATCAAAGTTGTGAAAATCCCTCAGGGGATGTGTAGCCTGAATAAGACTAACCTGATGTGTGTTTCTAGGGTGCTGTCATCCTTGTGCACATGACCCAGTCCTCTGCAATAACAATAGATTTGTTGTTAGAAGTTACAACTCATAAAACCCGCTGATAACATACAGGTAGTCAAAGCAGTCTCAGACTCTTTAAGTGTATCTAAAACCAAAAACAAACATTTTAATATTTTGCAGGTTATCAGTCCTTAGATGAGGTTTAGAAGTTTTCCTTCTTCAGGCTTTAAAGCGGAGCTCCGCCGTTAAAAAAATATTAAAGGCCAGCAGCTACAAATACTGCAGCTGCTGACTTTTAATATATGGACACTTACCTGTCCTGGAGTCCAGCGACGTCTGCAGCAGAAGACGAGCAATCGTTCGTCTATCTGCTGCCCCCACCGCCATCTTCGGTGAGGGAATCAGGAAGTGAAGTGTTCCAGCTTCACTGCCCGGTTCCCTACGGCGCATGCGAGTCGCGCAGTGCCGTCCTCACTGGTCCCTGTTGTGTTCTGGAAGCCGAGTGTTTCCCAGAACACAACGGGCGGGGGGCGGGAAGTGACGCACTACCCGCAGAATACCCGCAGAGAGGACTCCCGGAAGTGGGTGCAAATAACTGTCTTAGACAGGTATCTGCACCCCCCTCCCCCCTGAAAGGTGCCAAATGTGACACCGGAGGGGGGGGGAGAGTTCCGATGAGCGGAAGTTCCACTTTAGGGTGGAGCTCCGCTTTAATTTCTCATTTTCACCCAGTAATGCTTTCCACTTTTTGTCCCTGGCTGTTGTGCTAGCTCCTCCATTATATTTATGGAGGGAACCATGGTTGCCATTCAGGCTGAACTACAATAATATCTACCTTTGTTCTTCTTCATTATATGTTGTTACTTATGTAGCGCCCTGCTCCTATTGAGTAGGCGCTATATGTAAATTTAAGTTATCTGAGCTGTAGTTTGGCTCAGAATGATTGTGTTAAATTGTCGGTTTCTGTTCCAGTTCAGCTGTGTTGCGCATTTTCCACTTGAATGTAGGTGTCGCTGTCACCACAGGTCAAGGTTGGAGATGCAGCAGGCTGGGTGTGTTGAGTATTCTTTTCCCAGAAGCAGCCCAGTGGGAGTGGTTTGCTGCCGCTGTGCATTCTGGGAGAGGGTACTTAAGGGACAGACACCGTTTTTTCGGGGTCTTCCGATCCTGACCTGATGGCCCTCCTGGCCTCAGGCATGTCGTAGCAGTTTCCTGCCTCGGGGCCTGCTGGCCCGAGGCTCCGTTACTGATAGTAGGCCCAGGAGCTTCTGGGGCCTACTGGTCCAGGGGTGGTCCCGTGCTGTCTTGCCTGTGGGAAGAAGCCGAGCAATTGGAGAAACCAGGGGAGGACTTTTCTCAGAGAGGTCCGAGCGAAAGGGCTGGTATCTCAAGAAGAGCCTGGAGACTCAATTGGTGTACGCATCCTGACCAATCTACCTCACAATGCTGCCGGCTGGCTGAAAGAAACTGGTACTGTGCAGCTGTGTCTTTTGAACTGTGCAAAGTGTGTGGTTGTGTCGTCCTGTGGCAGAGGACTGTACAACGACTCCATTACATTCATCAAGTCTGTGGCAGAGACTTTTGACCAAGTTTCACACCGGCTGCTAGGTCATTGAGAGAGGCCTATCCAAGGGTTGCTAAATCCAGTGTGGAAACTGTTTGTCCTCTGGATCAAAGAAGTACCCGTGATCCGCAAAGCAAGGTACCTGAATCTTCCCTAACCCTCCATCCCTCTAATTGATAATAAAACCATTGGAAAAAAGAGACTAAGTGTTTGGTACAGACATCTGTGAACAACTCTCCAATGGGCTAAGTGTTTGGTACAGACATCTGTGAACAACTCTCCAATGGGACCCCTATGGCGGATATGGTAAACAGACAGGTAACGGCAAGACCCAAAAATCAAACCAGCAGCTCCTACGGGGGTAGTGCTACACTTACATAGGTGTGCGCAGCCTATTGCATTAGGGTGTGCACCCCAAAGCTCAAACACACATGAATGCCACCCGCTGTCTCAGAGAGGAGGCTCTGGTAGTGGGAGACAGTTGATTGGGAGCATATTAAATACAAATTTAATGTGTTCCCAAGGTTTATTGCATAAAAAGTATACAAGGTACTCACATTCAAACAGTAAACAAAACATGTGTATCCACGAGCGCCAAGCTCGCCTGCGCCACTACATCCCTACATGTATCGTCAGCGATCACGTGACTTCATCAGGGGAATCATGTCTTGTTTACTGTTTGAATGTGAGTAACTTGTATACTTTTTATGCAATAACCGCAATTGTAGTTAAAACATACTACACTATCCTGGGATTCCTTTTACCTTCCCTGCTATCATATATGCACGGCATCCGGAGACCCCTTGCACCACGGACGTAACAGCCACTCCCCACAACCAGGGACCACATCCAGGAATTACCCAAGGCACCATCCAGGCAGGCTGGATTACGCTGGATATACTCAGGCTTTTCTTATATGCTGTAACCTCACAGCAGTGCCAGTGAGGTAAGGGGCCATCCATTTACCTTAGCAGAAGATCACAAGACAATTGTACACAATTCATTGTGTAATATTGTGTTGATCAATGTGATCACATGGTACAGACAGGACCAATCACAGCCCATCTGTACCATGTAGTTAGCTGTGGCCAATCATAGCTATTTTATTTATCTATTATTTATCTATTTTTTATTTTATTTTTTTTATTTTTTATTTTATTTATCTATTTTTATTTATTTTTTACGGTTGAACAATAGTAAACACTAAATGAATCCATTTCATTCAGTAAAAATGGTTGTTTATAATAGTGATATTCACTGTTAGTTGTGAGTAGTACAATGTTACTATTTTAACACTGTTCTGGTCACAGTATGCAAAAATATTGTAAAAAAGAAAATAAAGTTATAAAAAAGAAAAAAATATATAAAAAAAAAAATATAAGAAATATATTTTTATTTTTTTAACATACTGTCACCAGTCAGGGTCCCTGATCACGGCCACACCAGTTACACTATATTGCCAAAAGTATTGGGACTGCGCTCTTATATCATAAATAACATAAATCAGCATAGTGAATAAATGTCCTCAGTGAGTATAGGGAAGGTTCCTTTCCACCCACATGCAGACACACAATGCACTCACCAGACTTTACTATTACAGGGAGTCAAATTGCGCACATGGGAAAATCCAAGATGTCATACATGAGGTCACAGGAATGAATGCTGTCATCCATTCAGTATATATATAGATAGCGTATTCAAAGCTCCACTGTTTCCATATAGAGAGAGAGAGAGAAAAGGATACTCTCATCAAGAAGATAGGGATCAGCATGTATTGTATAGGAATCGCAGGTTAGCGCTCCACCTGCGTTCCAGCTGACCAGAAATGACATATCTCAAACACTACCCTACTACTTTTTTCATGTTCTAGGTGTTTTTTTTTTTTCATTTTACAACACGCAACTCTTTGATGTGGTTTGTTTGTTTGTTTTTTGGTTACTGGTTTGTGCAGGTTTGGAACCTATTGATTCCTATATTTTCTTTCAAAAGTATTGGGACGCCTGCCTTTACACACACATGAACTAAATTTAATGACATCCCAGTCTTAGTCCATAGGGAGCAATATTGGGTTGGTCCACCCATTGCCGCTATAACAGCTTCAACTCTTCTGGGAAGGCTGTCCACAAGGTTTAGGAGTGTGTCTATGGGAATGTTTGACCATTCTTCCAGAAGCGCCCGTCAAGTTCCTCCGCCCCAAACACGCTCATCCGTGTCTTTGTGGACCTTGCTTTGTGCACTGGTCCAAATCATTTGGTGGAGGGGGGATTATGGTGTGGGGTTGTTTTTCAGGGGTTGAGCTTGGCGCCTTAGTTCCAGTGAAGGTAACTCCTAAGGCATCAGCATACCAAGACATTTTGGACAATTTCATGCTCCCAACTTTGTGGGAACAGTTCCAACATGACTGCGCACCATTGCACAAAGCAAGGTCCATAAAGACATGGATGAGTGAGTTTGGGGTGGAGGAACTTGAGTCCTGACTAGTGTTGAGCGGACCCGAACTGTAAAGTTCGGGTCCGTACCGAATTTTGGCGTTTTCCCGACCCCGGACCCGGACCCGGATTTTGCGCTAAAGTCCGGGTTCGGGTTCGGATTCGGGAATTTAATGGCGCAGTTAGAAATGCTTCAGGGGCCAGCCAATCACCATTTGATTAGCTGGTGTGCCCTTAGAAGCCATCATAGCCATGCCTACTAATGGCATGGCTGTGATTGGTCAGTGCAACATGTGACCCAGCATGTGACCAGCTTCTATATAAGCAAGAGGCACACAGCACAGATCGTCACTCTGCTTTTAGACAGTGTAGGGAAAGGATCCTGGCTGCTGTTGCTGTGAGGGAGAGAATTATATGATAGAAGTTAGTCCTGATTCTGCAATCTACTGATAGAAAAGATAGAGAAACAGTGTAGTGTAGTGTAGGGGCAGGATCCTGTTTGTGCTTTCAGGGAGAGAGATTTAGATAGGAGTCCAGATTGAGAGATATAATAGCTCAGCGATCTGCATAGGTTTATCTGTTTGTGTTGCAAGCTCAGTGCACCAGCACTGCATTACGTTGAGTGATACACCTATTCCATACTGTGGCTGTATTGTGCTCTTGCTAAAAGACCCATTTCGGGCAGAAAAAAAAAAAAAAAAGGCACTTTATTGTGCTTTTGCTAAAAAGACCCATTTTTGGGCCCCAAAAAAAAAAAAAGGCACTTTATTGTGCTGTTGCAAAAAAAAAAAAGGCACTTTGTTGTGCGCAAAAAAGACCTATTTTTGGGCAAAAAAAATATTTTGCAGTGTATATCTCTAGTTGTGTGAAATAACCAATTTCTATATATTTTTCTTGTACTATGCTATACTAAAAAAAAAAAAACAACTTTTTTTTGAATAGCATTCTCTGCAGCTGTGCGATTCAGCGGTTATATACTGTTGGGGTTGTTGTGCTCTTGCAAAAAACGCCATTTAGGGCCACAGAAAATATTTTGCAGTGTGAAATACACATCTGGAGGTGTGTGAAAAAAACAATTTCTATATATTGTACAGTGCTATACTAAAAAAAACAACATTTTTTTTGAATAGCATTCTCTGCACTTCTATAGCTGTGCGATTCAGTGGTTAAATACTGTGGTTGTGTTGTGCTCTTCCAAAAAACGCCATTTAGGGCCACTGAAAATAAATTGCAGTGTGAAATACACATGTGGAGGTGTGTAAAATAAACAATTTCTATATATTGTACAGTGCTATACTAAAAAAAAAAACATTTTTTTTGAATAGCATTCTCTGCACTTCTATAGCTGTGCGATTCAGTGGTTAAATACTGTGGTTGTGTTGTGCTCTTCCAAAAAACGCCATTTAGGGCCACAGAAAATATTTTGCAGTGTGAAATACACATCTGGAGGTGTGTGAAAAAACAACATTATTTTTAAAAAGCATTCTCTGGCCTCTGCAGCTGTGCGATTCAGCGGTTATATACTGTTGAGGTTGTTGTGCTCTTGCAAAAAACGCCATTTAGGGCCACAGAAAATATTTTGCAGTGTGAAATACACATCTGGAGGTGTGTGAAAAAAACAATTTCTATATATTGTACAGTGCTATACTAAAAAAAACAACATTTTTTTTGAATAGCATTCTCTGCACTTCTATAGCTGTGCGATTCAGTGGTTAAATACTGTGGTTGTGTTGTGCTCTTCCAAAAAACGCCATTTAGGGCCACTGAAAATAAATTGCAGTGTGAAATACACATGTGGAGGTGTGTAAAATAAACAATTTCTATATATTGTACAGTGCTATACTAAAAAAAACAACATTTTTTTTTGAATAGCATTCTCTGCACTTCTATAGCTGTGCGATTCAGTGGTTAAATACTGTGGTTGTGTTGTGCTCTTCCAAAAAACGCCATTTAGGGCCACAGAAAATATTTTGCAGTGTGAAATACACATCTGGAGGTGTGTGAAAAAACAACATTATTTTTAAAAAGCATTCTCTGGCCTCTGCAGCTGTGCGATTCAGCGGTTATATACTGTTGGGGTTGTTGTGCTCTTGCAAAAAACGCCATTTAGGGCCACAGAAAATATTTTGCAGTGTGAAATACACATCTGGAGGTGTGTGAAAAAACAACATTATTTTTGAATAGCATTCTCTGGCCTCTGCAGCTGTGCGATTCAGCCGTTATATACTGTTGGGGTTGTTGTGCTCTTCCAAAAAACGCCATTTAGGGCCACAGAAAAAAAATTGCAGTGTGAAATACACATGTGGAGGTGTGTAAAATAAACAATTTCAATATATTGTACAGTGCTATACTAAAAAAAACAAAATTTTTTTTGAATAGCATTCTCTGCACTTCTATAGCTGTGCGATTCAGTGGTTAAATACTGTGGTTGTGTTGTGCTCTTCCAAAAAACGCCATTTAGGGCCACAGAAAATATTTTGCAGTGTGAAATACACATCTGGAGGTGTGTGAAATAAACAATTTCTATATATTGTACAGTGATATACTAAAAAAAACAAAATTTTTTTTGAATAGCATTCTCTGCACTTCTATAGCTGTGCGATTCAGTGGTTAAATACTGTGGTTGTGTTGTGCTCTTCCAAAAAACGCCATTTAGGGCCACAGAAAAAAAATTGCAGTGTGAAATACACATGTGGAGGTGTGTGAAATAAACAATTTCTATATATTCTTCTTGTACTGTGCTATACTAAAAAAAACAACCTTTTTTTTTGAATAGCATTTTCTGTAGCTGTGCGATTCAGCGGTTACGTGCTGTGGGTGTGTTGTGGTCTGGCAAAAAACGCCATTTAGGGCCACAGAAAATATTTTGCAGTGTGAAATACACATCTGGAGGTGTGTGAAAAAACAACATTATTTTTGAATAGCATTCTCTGGCCTCTGCAGCTGTGCGATTCAGCGGTTATATACTGTTGGGGTTGTTGTGCTCTTCCAAAAAACGCCATTTAGGGCCACAGCAAAAAAATTGCAGTGTGAAATACACATGTGGAGGTGTGTAAAATAAACAATTTCTATATATTGTACAGTGCTATACTAAAAAAAACAAAATTTTTTTTGAATAGCATTCTCTGCACTTCTATAGCTGTCCGATTCAGTGGTTAAATACTGTGGTTGTGTTGTGCTCTTCCAAAAAACGCCATTTAGGGCCACAGAAAAAAAATTGCAGTGTGAAATACACATGTGGAGGTGTGTGAAATAAACAATTTCTATATATTCTTCTTGTACAGTGCTATACTAAAAAAAACAACCTTTTTTTTTGAATAGCATTTTCTGTAGCTGTGCGATTCAGCGGTTACGTGCTGTGGGTGTGTTGTGGTCTGTCAAAAAACGCCATTTAGGGCCACAGAAAATATTTTGCAGTGTGAAATACACATGTGGAGGTGTGTAAAATAAACAATTTCTATATATTGTACAGTGCTATACTAAAAAAACCAAAATTTTTTTTGAATAGCATTCTCTGCACTTCTATAGCTGTCCGATTCAGTGGTTAAATACTGTGGTTGTGTTGTGCTCTTCCAAAAAACGCCATTTAGGGCCACAGAAAAAAAATTGCAGTGTGAAATACACATGTGGAGGTGTGTGAAATAAACAATTTCTATATATTCTTCTTGTACAGTGCTATACTAAAAAAAACAACCTTTTTTTTTGAATAGCATTTTCTGTAGCTGTGCGATTCAGCGGTTACGTGCTGTGGGTGTGTTGTGGTCTGTCAAAAAACGCCATTTAGGGCCACAGAAAATATTTTGCAGTGTGAAATACACATGTGGAGGTGTGTAAAATAAACAATTTCTATATATTGTACAGTGCTATACTAAAAAAACCAAAATTTTTTTTGAATAGCATTCTCTGCACTTCTATAGCTGTGCGATTCAGTGGTTAAATACTGTGGTTGTGTTGTGCTCTTCCAAAAAACGCCATTTAGGGCCACAGAAAATATTTTGCAGTGTGAAATACACATCTGGAGGTGTGTGAAATAAACAATTTCTATATATTTTCCTTGTACTGTGCTATACTAAAAAAAAAAACATTTTTTTTGGATAGCATTCTCTGCACTTCTATAGCTCTGCGATTCAGTGGTTAAATACTGTGGTTGTGTTGTGCTCTTCCAAAAAACGCCATTTAGGGCCACAGAAAATATTTTGCAGTGTGAAATACACATCTGGAGGTGTGTAAAATAAACAATTTCTATATATTCTTCTTGTACAGTGCTATACTAAAAAAAACAACCTTTTTTTTGAATAGCATTTTCTGTAGCTGTGCGATTCAGCGGTTACGTGCTGTGGGTGTGTTGTGGTCTGGCAAAAAACGCCATTTAGGGCCACAGAAAATATTTTGCAGTGTGAAATACACATCTGGAGGTGTGTGAAATAAACAATTTCTATATATTTTCCTTGTACTGTGCTATACTAAAAAAAACAACCTTTTTTTTTTGTATAGCATTTTCTGCAGTTCTGTAGCTGTGCGTTTCAGCCATTACGTACTGTGGGTGTGTTGTGGTCTTCCAAAAAACGCCATTTAGGGCAAGATCCTAAATTTGGAAAATATGAGGGGAAGGTCAAAGGGACGTGGTGGCCCCGGTCATGGTGCTGCTGGTGGAGCTCCTGTTGCAGGGAGAGGACGTGGTGGATCTGTGCCAGCTACACGCACAAGTGAAACACCTTCCTCAGGTGCGAGTAGGCGACCGAGCCTGCGGCGGTATTTTGTCGCGCCTAATGAGGCTGTACCAATGTTTAGGCCAGGACAAGTACAGGCGATAGTAGATTGGGTTGCTGACAGTGCCTCGGGTTCCTTCACATTGTCTCCCACCCACACTTCTGATGAAAGATCAGAGTTGGCACCTGAAGCCCATGTCCATCAGTCTTTCACCTCACCCCCTTGCAAATCAGCCAAGCAGTCTGAGCCCCAAATCATGCAGCAGTCTCTTCTGCTTTTCGATGACTCTGTTAGCAGGGTTTCCCAGGGCCATCCACCTAGCCCTGCCCCAGAAGTGGAAGAGATTGAGTGCACCGATGCCCAACCACTTATGTTTCATGATGGGTACATGGGAGGACCATCGCAGCACGTCTGGGATGATGACGAAACACAGGTGCCAACTGCTGCTGCTTTCGCAATTGTGCAGACAGACATGGAGGGCAGGGGTGAAGACTGGGTGGAAGATGATGTGGAGGACGATGAGGTCCTCGACCCCACATGGAATCAACGTTATGCAGGTGACCAGTGTAGTTCGGAGGAAGAGGCGGTGGTCGCACAGAGCCACCAGCACAGCAGAAGAGGGAGCAGGGTGCAAAAACGGAGCATTCGTCCCCTAGACAGTACATCTGCTACTGACCAACGCAGCAAGGGACCGAGCACACCAAAGCCAGGTCCAAGGACTTCCCTAGCGTGGCAGTTCTTCACACAGTGTGTTGATGACAAGACACGAGTGGTTTGCACGCTGTGCAATCAGAGCCTGAAGCGAGGCATAAACGTTCTCAACCTGAGCACAAGCTGCATGACCAGGCATCTAAGTGCAAAGCACGAGCTGCAGTGGAGTAGACACCTCAAAAACCAAGAAAGGTCTCTGGCTCCTCCTGCTTCCTCTTCTGCTGCAGTCTCGGCCTCTTCATCCACCTCTGTAGTGACAGTGGCACCTGTCACCCCGCAAACAGAGGATCTGCCAGCAACACTACCACCTGGGTCACCAACCATCTCCACAATGTCCCATGGAAGCGTTCAGCTCTCTATCTCCCAAACATTGGAGCGGAAGAGGAAGTACCCCCCTAGCCACCCGCGATCCCTGGCCCTGAATGCCAGCATTTCAAAATTCCTGGCCTTTGAAATGCTGTCATTCCGTCTGGTGGAGACGCAGAGTTTTAAAAGCCTGATGGCATTGGCTGTCCCGCAGTACGTCGTGCCCAGCCGCCACTACTTTTCCAGGCGAGCCATCCCTTCCCTGCACAACCAGGTGGGGGACAAAATCAGGTGTGCACTGCGCAACGCCATCTGTGGCAAGGTCCACCTAACTACGGATGCGTGGACCAGTAAGCACGGTCAGGGACGTTATATCTCCCTAACAGCACACTGGGTAAATGCAGTGGCGGCTGGGCCTGAGGCAGATAGCGGTTTGGCGCATGTCCTTCCACCACCGAGGATTGCAGGGCGCTTCAGTTTGCCTCCTGTTGCTAACTCCTCCTTCTTCGCTTCCTCATCCTCTACCGCCTCCTCATCCATTCAGCGTAACACCTTCACCACCAACTTCAGCACAGCCAGGGGTAAACGACAGCAGGCAGTTTTAAAACTTTCCTGTTTGGGGGAAAATCCCCACACCGCGCAGGAGTTGTGGAGGGACATGGAACAACAGACCGATGAGTGGTTGCTGTCAGTGAGCCTCAAGCCCGGCCTGGTGGTGTGCGATAATGGGCGAAATCTCGTAGCAGCTCTGGGTCTAGCCGGTTTGACGCACATCCCTTGCCTGGCGCATGTGCTGAACTTGGTGGTCCAGAGGTTCCTTAAAAATTACCCCAATATGCCAGAGCTGCTGCAGAAAGTGCGGGCTGTGTGTGCGCACTTTCGGCGTTCTCACCCTGCTGCTGCTCGCCTGTCAGCGCTGCAGCGTAACTTCGGCCTTCCCGCTCACTGCCTCATATGTGACGTGCCCACAAGGTGGAACTCCACCTTGCACATGCTGGCCAGACTGTGCGAGCAGCAGCAGGCAATAGTGGAATTTCAGCTGCAGCAATCACGCGTGAGTCGCTCTGCGGAACAGCACCACTTCACCACTAATAACTGGGCCTCCATGCGAGACCTGTGTGCCTTGTTGCGCTGTTTCGAGTACTCCACCAACATGGCCAGTGCCAATGACGCCGTTCTCAGCGTTACTATCCCAGTTCTATGCCTCCTTGAAAAAACGCTTCGTGCGATGATGGAAGAGGATGTGGCACAGGAGGATGAGGAGGAGGAGGAGGAAGCGGGATCATTTCAAAGGCTTTCAGGGCAGTCTTTCACAAGTGGCTACGAGGGTGGGTTCCTGCACCAACAAACGCCAGGTACACAATTATCCGGCAGAAAGGGCACAGTTCTGGAGGATGACGAGGTGGAGGAGGAGATGGAGGAGGAGGAGGAGGAGGAGGAGCCATGTTCACAGCAGGGTGGCACTCAGACCAGCTCGTGGCCATTACTGGTGCGTGGCTGGGGGGATACAGAGGACACAGACGATACACCTCCCACAGAGGACAGCTTTTCTTTGCCTCTGGGCAGCCTGGCACACATGAGCGATTACATGCTGCAGTGTTTCCGCAACGACAGCCGAGTTGCCCACATTTTAACTGGTGCTGATTACTGGGTGGCCACCCTGCTGGATCCCCGTTACAAGGACAACGTACCGTCCTTAATTCCCTCACTGGAGCGGGATCGTAAGATGCGCGAGTACAAGCGCACGCTGGTAGACGCGCTGCTGGTGGCATTCCCACCTGACAGCGGGCGTACGGTGGAAGCACAAGGCGAAGGCAGAGGAGGAGGAAGAGGTCGCCAACGCAGCCGGGGCACCGGCAGCACCTCAGAAGGCAGGGTTAGCATGGCCGAAATGTGGAAAAGCTTTGTCAGCACGCCACAACAACCAGCACCACCAGCTGAGATGGAACGTCTTAGCAGGAGGCAGCATTTCACCAACATGGTTGAGCAGTATGTGTCCACAGGCCTACACGTACTGGATGACGGGTCTGCCCCCTTTAACTTCTGGGTCTCCAAATTGGGCACATGGCCTGAGCTTGCCGTTTATGCCTTGGAGGTGCTGGCCTGCCCTGCAGCCAGTGTATTATCTGAACGTGTATTTAGCACGGCAGGGGGCGTTATCACAGACAAGCGCAGCCGCCTGTCCAGAGCCAATGTGGACAAGCTCACGTTCATTAAAATGAACCAGGCATGGATCCCACAGGACTTGTCCGTACCTTGTGCAGAATAGACATGTATACCGGTGTTGTGACAAAAACTGTCCGGCCATCGGATTGTGCCCGGCCCGTACTGCGCAGGCGCAGCGCTTGCGCAGTACAGAGGACAAGGAGATTCACAAAATCTCCGAAGATGAACGGCGCCTGCGCTGTGAGTGCAGGTTCAAGCCCCACCATCCAAGAGGACATACGGTAGCACATAGTAACAGGGCCCCTCACGGGCTCGCTTCGATCGCGGCCTTGCTTGGCTCGGCTTGAACCACGGATGGTGTGGCCTTCACCTGAACTCAACACGCAGGCGCCGTTAGTCTTGGGAGATTTTTGAAATCCCCTTGTCCTACATACTCAGCAAGCGCAGTACAGGGCGGACACTATTCGACAGGGGACAGAATTCGACACATCACCGGCCTTACCCAGCCATTGTTGTATTTTTGAACCAGTGTTGGCTACCTCGTCCTCCTCCACCGCCGCTTCCACCTACACAGCCACATCCACCGCCACCTCAACCTCCTACTCCATATGGACCTCGTCCTGCTAGGCCAAGATTAAAATTTTTATTTTATTTTTTTGTAGCGCACAGATCCTTTCCCCCTTACCTGCCTTTATGTTGTTGGCTCTTCGCAGGAGGGAGAAAGGCACACCGCACTACCAGCCCGTATCCTCCTATATAAAGAGGTTGAGCGGTGTACTTGACGGGCCGTGTCCACAGCCGGAGTCAAAACTCCTCCAGAGGATGATTCTCACCTCTACTGTAGGTAGAGGCAAGTCCTTTAATTGCCAGTAAAGTCAATGTCCACACCAGCTGAAACTCCAACTCTTATTCTCTCATGGCAAAATAAACTGTACTCAGATAGAAAAGGTTAGAGCAAAGAAACAGGACAGCTTAAGGTGTGGAGGAGGTCCAGGCACAAACGTAGCACATTCACTTCACTGCTTAGGTTTCTCAAACAGTTTTTGGCGCACGGTCTCTGCCACAGACATTGAGGTTGGTCTCTGCCACAGACCGGGTGTACAAGGCCCCTGCCACGGGCCTGGAGAACTTTGGTCTCAGCCACAGACCAGGGTGTATAAGGCCCCTGCCACGGGCCGGTTGAATAAGGCCTCTGATACAGTCAAGGTGACCTTGAGCTTCTCCTTCTACGAACCTAGCCCATATCAAGGGGAAGACATCTCTCCAGGGAGTCAACAGACCATTCCTTCACCGTGACTCCCGCATCGGTCCATCAGAATGATCCTCCCTTCCCTGGAACAGGGTCCCCTACACGAGGCGGCTCTGGACTCCAGGCTTTACTCCCGCCCCTAGGCCTCCATACCCAGGGCAGCAAGAACTCCAGGATAGTACTTCACCCCGGGCTAAAGGTGCCCGAGATGGAACAGAAACACATGCACCCAGGCTGAAGGCACCTGGGCGCGGACCCCACTGGACATCAGCCCCCAGGCCAAAGGTCTGCCCCTTTTATATGCTCTCCCGGCATGCACAGCAGGTTCCCCGCCCCGCTGTACTACTGCCAAGAGGGGACACAAAAGGCGCCACCTGTAGGCCGCAGGGAACTGCACACCAATACTGTCCCCCGAGGACAAAATGGTCCATGAATCCTACAGAATTAGGGTATTTGAGCCTATTTACCACTCAAACACTTTCCTTAAATTTAGCACCCCGCTACATTTTTATTTCAAAGTATTTTATTTTCCCACTAGCTTATCCATTAAATTAAATAATTTATTCCAGAAAGGGCGTATTCTGGGGCATTCCCACCATATGTGTGGCATCGTGCCGTTGAGTTTCTGAGGTTCTTAATGACTTCCTGTACCTCTTCTGCTGAAAAGGGGGCCTCCAGCATATTTTTTTATTTTTTAATTTTTTTTATGTTCTTTTAAGTTATTTCCTATCCACATTTGTTTGCAGAGCACTTGCCACGTTCTTAACAACATTTTGCTGCCATTTGCAGCCCTCTAGCCCTTTCCATTACTTTTTTAGAGCCTTTTTAGTCGTCAGAAGTCCGGGTCCCCATTGACTTCAATGGGGTCCGGGTCCGGGTCCGGGTTCGGGCTAAAGTTCGGTCCCGAATCCGAACTTTTTTCCGAAGTTCGGCCGAACCCGCCGGACCCGAATATCCAGCTACCCGCTCAACTCTAGTCCTGACCCCAACCCGATAGAACACCTCTAGGATGAATTAGAGCGGAGACTGCGAGCCAAGTCTTCTCGTCCAACATCAGTGTTTGATCTCACAAATGTGCTTCTAGAAGAATGGTCAAACATTCCCATAGACACACTCCTAATACTTGTGGACAGCCTTCCCAGAAGAGTTGAAGCCGTTATAGCTGCAAAGGATGGGCCAACTCAATATTGAACTCTACGGACTAAGGGAAGCCATTGAAGTTCATGTGCGTTTAAAGGCAGGCGTCCCAATACTTTTTGCAATATAGTATATATGCTGATGCTGTAACGCACTGGTAAAAGTATGTAAAAAAATAAATAAAAATAAATTGTGAAAAAAAACATTTTTTTTCATTTGTTCATTTTCCCCCAAAAATAGACAAAAAATGACAACTTCAAAAAACTCGCCATGCCTCTTACTAATTACTTTGGACTGTCTACTTTCCAAAAGAGGGGCATTTTGGGGATATTTGTACTGTCCTGGCATTTTTGGGATTGATGGATTTTCAGATATACCGTATAGACTCGAGTACAAGCCGACCCCAATATAAGCCGAGGCACCTAATTTTACCACAAAAAACTGGGAAAACGTATTGACTTGAGTATAAGCCAAGGGTGTCCATGTGCATGCCTCACTGTGTCCATGTGCATGCCTCACTGTGTCCATGCCTCACTGTGCCCATGCCTCACTGTGCCCATGCCTCACTGTGCCTGTGCCTGTGCCTCATTGTGCCCGTGCCTCACTGTGTCCATGCCTCACTGTGCCCATGCCTAACTGTGCCCATGCCTCACTGTGCCCATGACTAGACTGACGTTTAACATGGGAGTCTATTGAAGGGGTGCCCGGCTTTGAAAAATGGGTTCTCCCCGGCAGTATGTCCCCCAGACAACAAACTTTGCACACTTGTAGAGGAGAAATGGGGCTACATGTGTGCCAAGTGTCGAATCCAGGGGACCTACGACCGGCCGGTACCGGGTCCCCAAATTCACCAGAGAAATGACCGTTTAACATGGGAGTCTATGGAAGGGGTGCCCGGATTTGAAAAATCAGTGCTCCCTGGCCATAGGTCCCCCAGACAAAAAACTTTGCACACTTGTAGAGGAAGAGTGGGGCTATATGTGTGCCAAGTTTTCCGGTCTTGGGTCCCCAAAGTCCGGGAGATCAGGCGCAAAAAATTGACTTGCGTATAAGCCGAGGGGGGCATTGTCAGCACAAAAAAATGTGCTGAAAAACTCGGCTTATACTCGAGTATATACGGTATTTACCATAGTTTGCGGACTCTATAACTTTCCTACAGACTAAATAATATTCACTGATTTGGGTTATTTTCACCAAAGAAATATAGCAGAATACATTTTGCCCGAAATTTATGAAGGACGATTATTTATTTTTTCAAACTTTTCTTTTTTTTCTTTCATTTATTTAGCAAAAAAATAAATAAAAAACCCAGCAGTGATTTATTACCAGCAAAAGAAAGCTCTATTTGAGTGGAAAAAAAAAATGTGTTTGGGTAGAGTGTTGCATGACCGCGCAATTGGTATTCAAAGTGCGACAGCGCTGAAAGCTGAAAATTGACCTGGGCAGGAAGGGGGTCAAATTGCCCGGTATTGAAGTGGTTAAAGGACATGAGTATTATTAAAAGAATAACACGAAAGTTGTAAAAAAAAAAAAACATTACTTAGGTAAACAATAATATTATTTGCTCACTAAGAATACATTATACCTTCCTGTCTAAGATAACCCTATGCTTTAAGAGATACAGTACCTATAAATGTAAGTGAAGTCTCATTAATTGTGCCACTCTCTATAACCTTGTATGTTGTAACCTTCTGGACAGCTCTTTTTTATTTCCAAGTTAGTTTCTGCATGCTTTTAATTAACACAGTTAATTACCTAGGCCGAGCACCGGGCTACATGGATCGAAATGCTTGAGGCCCATAAGACACACTGAAATGTTTTAATTAAGATATATCTAAACCCAAGAACAAAAATGTGATATATTGCAGATTGCAAGTCCTTAGATGTAGTGGCTGCATTTGTTTTATTTTTTACAGCTAAGTACATTTTCTGCAAGTACAGAAAAGCAATTATATTATTGGCAGAATCAACAAGTGAAAATTAAGTGGAAATTTTTTTTAAAAAGGAAACTAATACAATAATCACATCTATTGACTGGTAAGATGCAATATATCAATTGTTTGTTTTTAGGTTTAGATACACTTTAAAGTGTTACTAAACCTAGGCCACTGCATTCACTATATCTGATCTCCCACAGTACACAGAACATGGAAATGCAATTATTTTAGTAAATATAAACTGCTAAATACCTTTTCCCATCAGCAGTATATAGCAGTCTTGTGATTTCTATCAGTTCCTGGCAAAGCTTGTAGGAGGAGTTTCCATACTGCACGGAGCTGTCCTATGAGGCTGCAGGGATACTGACCCTCTGTCTGGACATGCCTGGACAATGTTGATTGGCCCTGTGCTGATCACATGAACTCTCCCAGGAAAAAAAAAAAAAAACACTCTCTAGCAATACACACCAAACCTGAGCATGTGCAGCCTGACTCCAAAGGCCCTCTCTTTCCTGGACTTGTCCAGGGGGACAGTGCAGGAGGGGAGGATCTGCGCATACAAGATCAAACAGCCTTTTTACACAATGCAGAGGAACCCCTTAGGTTCTACAGTGAGTATAGGAAGCATGCTTTACTGCATATACAGACTGATTTTACTGTTGTGGGTTTAGTAACACTTTAACTTTTTTCTGCTAGTGCCTGGCCTTAAAGTGTTACTATTTCTAAGTGCATTTTATGAAAAATAGCTGTTGATCCTATAGGAAATCCAGTGACCTTGTAATTTTCTGTGCACTGAACAGCAATCTCATCCAAGTTATAATTTTTTTGTGAACTACAGATTTGTAGTCCAATTCAGGAGATCACCACAGGGTGACAATGCTGATCCTTCATACTGTAAATACAGTATAGTGAGTGAGAGTTGTCACTCTAGGACAGGAATTGCTACTTGCAGTATTGCTAGATAAAAATAAAAATGAATAAAAACAGCTACAGTATAATACATTTTTTGTTCTTGGCCATTTTTTAGATTCTGCTTATTTTAGGTTGTCCAAGTGATAGTTTGCAAGTCAAGTTTTTGGGCATTAATATAACTGCTTCCCGACTGCCCACCACAGATATACTGTGGCTTGGGGGCCGCTGTGTGCCAGATCACGTACCCGGGTCTGAAGCACACATGCACGCCGCTGGCGATGCACTCCCGCTGTGTGTGATCACACACAGCGAGAGCCCAGCGGCGGGTACCACGGACTCGATGTCTGCCGGAACCCGCCGATTATACAGTACACCCTCAGAACGACGATCTGCGTATGTAAACAAGGCAGATTGACGTTCTGTCAGTAGGGAAGGTATTGATGTTCCTGTAAAGCAGGAACATGGATCAATGCCTTCCCATAGTAAAAGCACCTCCCCCACAGTGAGAAAACACAGGCTAGGCACACCGGTAACCCTTTGATCGCCTGTGATGTGAACCCCTTTCCAGCCACTGTCAATAGTACAGTGACAGTGCATATTTTTTAGCACTGATCACTGTATTAGTGTCACTGGTCCCCAAAAAGTGTCAAAAGTGTCAGTAAAGCCCTGTACACACAATCGGATTTCCTATGGATTCTAATCCGATGGATTTTTCCATCGGAAATCCGATGAAGCTAACTTCCATCAGTCTTGCCTACACACTATCAGTCAAAAAAACGATCGTCCCAAACGCTGTGACGTACGACGGCACTATAAAGGGGAAGTTCAAATCCAATGGCGCCACCCTTTGGTCCGCTTTTGCTGATTTCATGTTACCGCGTGTTAGTAAAAGTTTGGTGAGAGCCGATTCGCGCTTTTCAGTCTCCGTGCTTTTCAGTCCGTTACAGCATGACGAATGTGCTATCTCCATTTGGAACGCTAGTTTTACCAGAACGAGCGCTCCCGTCTCATAATTCAGTCTAAGCATGCGTGGGTTTTTTATCCGATGGAGTTCCACACAGACGATCGGATTTTGCTATGGTTTTTTTTCCCATCGGAAAAATGTAAAACATGTTCTATTTTTTCACACAGATGGAAAAAAGACCAATGGGGCCCATACACGATCGGTTTGTCCGATGAAAACAGTCCATCGGACTGTTTTTATCGGTGAAACCGATCGTGTGTACACGGCTTTATGTCCAATTTGTCCGCTGAAATATAGTAGTCCCGCTATAAGCCGCTGATCGCCGCTGATCGCCGCCATTACTAGTAAAAAATAAATTAAAAAAAATATCCAATAGTTTGTAGACGCTATAACTTTTGCACAAACCAATCAATATACGCTTATTGGGATTTTCTTTTACTAAAAATATGTAGCAGAATACATACTGCCCGAAATTGATGAAGACATTTTTTTTTTTTATTGGATATGTTTTATAGCAGAAAGTAAAAAACATATATATATTTTTTAAATTGTCTGGGTTTTTTTGTTCATAGCACCAAAAATTAAAAACCGTAGAGGTGATCAAATACCACCAAAAGAAAGCTCTATTTGTGGGGGGAAAAAAATAACATTTTATTTGGGTACAGCGTCGCACCACCGCTCAATTGTTTGCGATACGGCACGGCTTTACTTTAGTAAAGCCGTGCCGTATTTCAAAAAAATGGCCTGGTCAGAAAAAGGGGTAAATATTCCGGAGGTCAAGTGGTTAAAGAGTCAAGGAGAACTACATATTGTCTGTTTTTACATACTTTTTATAGAACTGGGCATTTAATGTGTCTGGCTTGCTATCGATATTATAGCAAGTGATCATTTTCTCCCAAAGTGGTAATGTATTACCACATTAAGTTTTGGTTGAGTGCAACCTTATATTTCACCAGTGTGGGCGGAAGTGTGATTAATGTCTCTACTGTATTGGTAAAACACCTGATCTCAGCGATGTCTCTATATGACCCAAGCTCTAGTGGTCTCCTTGCATGCTTGACTGGTGTTATTTTTCAGTTACTTAGCTGGAAATGTCTCTTGTTTTGTGCTACAGTGTCCCGGATTTTATCTGAATCTCTCAAAGCTGTGGATGAAAAGATGACTGTGCCAAACACTTTAGGAGTTAATGTGTTTGGCTGGTAAATGTATCTGTCTTTGGTCATGGGAGAGAGACGGAGACACCGGTAATATTTCATGGGGGCTGCTAAAGCTTACCTCTTCACCTATTCAGCTCCACTTCTCGCAGGACAACAATCAGTGCTATTGTTTCATAAGTAGCTCTTCTACTTCAAAATAATAATGATGATTATTGATTATTATGGTATTTTATCACTATCCCTACCTTGTGTGGCATCAGTGCTGTACAGGCAAATTTATTTCCCAACCACCAGTTTCTGCCCTAGTAGATGCTAAAGCCAACATATATGGAGATCTTTGGCTCGTCACTAGGTAATTATCTGATCACTGACAGATTTTTTTTTTTAAATCAGTAATTTTTTAATTTGTTTTCTTTACAAAAATACAGACTGAAACATTTCACATTAATAAATTCCGGATACAGTTAATTATACATGTAGCGCCCTGCTCCTGTTGGGTAGGCGCTATGTGTTAAATGTAGTTGTCTGAGCTGTAGTTTAGCACAGAAGGATTACGCTAAATTGTTGGCTCTGTGTCAGTCCAGCTGGGTTGCATGTTTTTCCACTTGACAGTAGGTGTCACTGTCACCACAGGTCAAGATTGGAAATGCAGCAGGCTGGATGTATTGGGTATTCCTTTCCCAGAAGTGGTTCAGGGGGCGTGGTCAACCCAATGTGCATTCCGGGAAGAGGTACTTAAGGGACAGAGACCGCGCTATCGGGGTTCAGTTTGTCGGATCCTGACATGAGGGCCCTCCTGGCCTCAGAGCCATTCTTGGCCTCGGGGGCCTGCTGGCCCGAGGCTCCGCAAGTGAGAGTAGGCCCAGGAGTTTCTGGGGCCTACTAGTCCAGGGATGGTCCTACGCGGTCTTGCCTGCGGGAAGAAGCGGAACAATTGGGGACTCAATTGAAGGACGCATCCTGGCCAATTTACCTCACGGTGCTGCCGGCTGGCTGAAATATCCTGGCACCGTGAGCTGTGTACTTTCTGAAGGAACTTTTGCAAAGTGCCAGTGTGGTTGCACGATCTTGTGGCAGAAGATTGTGAAACGACTCTCATCAAGTCTGTGGCAGAGACTTTGAACGAGCTTCGCACCGGTTGCTAGGCCAGTGAGAGTAGGCCTATCCGGTGGTTGCTGAATCCAGTGTGGAACCGATTTGTCCTCTGGATCTAAGATTGTGCCTGATCCCTAAAGCAAGGTACCTGAACCTCCCCTATCCCTCTACCCCTCTGTTGGAACTGTTTAATAAAACTCTTGAAGAAAAAGAAACCAAGTGTTGGTGTGGACATTCATGAAAGTTCTTCAAGAGGGACCCCTAAGACAAGTGTGGTGAACAGAAAGGTAACGGCAGGCCCACATTTTAAACCAGCGGCCCCTTCGGGGGTATTGCTACATACACATACTACAACTTTCAATATCCCCCCCCCATCAAAACAACATAAAAAAATAAAAAAAAGATCATTGACAGAATTACTGCACTTTAGTAGTAAAGTGGATGCTTCAGGGCTGAATCCTTTACAGACAGCCTGGGTCATGTTGTAGGGTGGCAGGCCAAATGTATAACAAAAACTTATGTTTATAATAAGATCATTTAAAGTTAGAATGGATGCTTTGCAAAGGTACTTTGAGGTGGCTGCGTGGCTTCATATCTGTTTCCAAATATGTACAACAAAAACATTTGTCTTTAACCCAAAATTTTGAATCCAGCATTTTGTGCTGACTAACATGCTGAGGATTTTTTTGTATTCGGTGGATTACCCCAGCGCTGTGTCTTGGCCTAGGCCGACTAGGCCTAGGGCGGCACTTTGCGGGGGGCGGCAAAAAAGCCTGCACGAAAAAAAAGGCCCCCACCTCTTCCCGAGTCCCGACGGCCGCACAAATACAGTCTCCCATAAAGCGCTATTGAAGTGACTGACAGGGGCGGTCTCCGCTTGGCTGGGCTCGGGCGGGGGGGTTGGTCTCAGCTCACTACGGCTGGACTCGACTGTGCTCGGACGGGGGGGGTGGTCTCAACTCACCTTGGCTGTACTCGGGCAGGGGGGGGGCAGTCTCAGCTCACCTAGGCTGGGCTCAGGCGGGGGGGCAGTATTGGCTCATCTCAGCTGGGCTCAGCTATGCTCAGGGGGGGTGCTCTCAGCTCACCTCGGCTGGGCTCGACTTTGCTCAGGCAGGGGAGCCGTCTCAGCTCACCTCGGCTGTGCTCGGGCAGGGGGGTGGTCTCAGCTCACCTTGGCTGGGCTTGGCTGTGCTCGGGCAGGGGGGCGGTCTCAGCTCACTTCGGCTGTGCTTGGGCAGGGGGGTGACCTCAGCTCACCTCAGCTCAGCTGTGCTCGGGCGGGGGAGTGGGTGGTCTTAACTCCGCAGCCTCTGACCATGTCCGCAGTCTCTGGCCATGTCCGCAGCCTCTGACCATATCCGCAGTCTCTGACCATGTCCGCAGCCTCTGATCATGTCCGCAGCCTCTGGCCATGTCCTCAGCCCCTGACCATGTCCGCAGCCTCTGATTATCTCCTGTATCATGTCTGCAGCCTCTAATTATCTCTTGTATCATGTCTGCAGCCTCTGACTAACTCTTGTATCATGTCCTCAGTTTCTGATCATGTTTGCAGTCTCTAACCATCTCTTGTATCATTTTGGCGTTTGGCGTGATGACGCGCACGGCATGTATTTGCAAACGAGGCTTGGCTTCCTCGTGGGGAGAGATGCGCGCGCATCCGCTGCTTTTGCTGTTTGGTGGATACGACAGCGAGGCGTGGCTACCTCGCTGCGCGAGGTGCGCGCGCGCGCCTTCCCTCGGGCTGGACCCTTGAGTTCTTGTGTTCCCTATAAAGAGGGGGTGACGCAGCCCATCGCCCGTGCCCCGAGACGACGTGAATTTTCACGAAACGCGTAGGGCAGGATACGAGCTTTGTGCTGACGTCACCCTCCACTGCTCGACTTCCACGGACGTATGTGTGTGACTAGCGCCTTTGACCGGTCGGCGCTGTCACATTTTTAAGGCTGTTTTTTAAACTGCATTTTTGTAAGTATGTTTTCTTCTTTTAAATAAATATCCACCAAGGATTTTACACTATGTAGTGTCCTCCCTTCCTTCCATGTTCCGTATCGAGTACTGCATGATGGTATATGAGCATTTTGGCTATCAAAACAATTGAGGCTCAGCATACACTGAAGTCTGGAGTCCTACTGATTACCATTTGAGGCTGTTTGGGGTCCTCCGTCATAGGGGACCATCGCTTTTTGGTAAGCAGGAATTCTTACTGGTGGTGGTGAAAGTCACGAATATAAGAAGATTTGGAATCGTCTTTGTTTTGTTTTGTTTTGCTTTTTTCATTTTTCTTTTTTCATTTAACATGGACACTTGATCACGGGTGCTTCTTTGTATGGACTTTGGATTTGATTATTTAAGGCCCTATGCAAGCATGTATTAATATCATTAATTAAGTTTGTATTATTATTCCATATGCTTTGTTTATATATTTTTTATTTATTGTTCTTCACTGAGCACTTACATAATTCTTCACTGTGATGATTTGAAGATAATTTTTTCAATCATTCAGTGGTGGGCTTATGTTTATATCTATAAGTTAGCGCGACTATATATATTTTTTCTTATCTCTTGTATCATGTCTGCAGTCTCTGACCAACTCCTGAGGTGTGGCCCAAAGAGGAAGGGTGGAGTTTACAGATGGAGGGGTGGATCTTAAACAGGAAGGGGTGTGGCAAATTTAGATGGGGGCGCCCAATTTTAGTCTTGCCTAGGGCAGCACAAAACCAAAAGACACCACTGGATTACCCTGCCCATGTGCAACTTTACTTTTCCTAATTATAACCTCTGAACGGATGTCATTTTTGCTTTCTTCCGAGGCAGGTCTTCCAGGGTGACTACCCACCCACCTACTACCTACTATCGCCCACCCAAACATTATGTTGCTTTCCGAAGCGATGACTACTTTTTATGGGGCAGATGAATAACACTTTTCAAAAAAACATAAAAACATAACTTTTGTGTTGCTAAAATTATTCTAATTTGTATTCTCAAATTAGTCCACACAGTAAACCATGCTCAATATTTAAAGATTTGTCAAAGTTCTGTCAAGGTTGTATTCTTTTAGTATCTTTGGTTTAAAAATGTGGCTCACTTACACTCAATCGCCATTTTATTAGGTACCCCTTTCTAGTACCGAGTTGGACCCCCTTTTGCCTTCAGAAATGCCTTAATTCTTCATGGCATAGATTCAACAAGGTGTTGGAAACATTCCTCAGAGATTTTGGTCCATAGTGACATGATAGCATCACGCAGTAGCGGCAGATATGTCAGCTGCACATCCATGATGCAAATAGAATGTATTTAGATAAAAAACCTTCTGACTTTGTAACCCCTTTAATTTAATTATTTCTGGTCACCTTTATCAGTTTGTGTTTATTATAGCGCAACACTTTTTTTTTTCCAATAAAATTTTGGACTGTCCATCGCTTTCAGTCATGGCAACAGCGGTCGCTCAGCAAAATAGAGAGAGTGGATCTTCCCAGTGGGAGCACTGAAAGTAACGAAAACCTGATAGATGTTCTAACCCCTTATGATTCCATCTGAAAGTAAAGTTTTGGCTTTAGATATACTTTGACTAACTCCACTTAAAACTGGCCCTCATGCATGCACATGTGTATACACCAACGTCTATTCCAGGGGTCACCAAACTTTCTAAACAAAGGGCCAGTTTACTGTCCTTCAGACATTCGGGGGGCCGAACTATGGCCATTGGGAGGAGAAAAGGTCCCAATGTTAGTGGGAAAAAACAATGCCCTATCATTGGTGTCAGTGGGGAATTGCATCCCATCATTGGTACCATTGGGCCCCATCATTAGTGTCATTGGGAGGAATTTTACTCAATCATTGGAGTCATTGGGCCTCATTGTTGGTGTCATTGGGAGAAATTGTGCCCCATCATTGGTGTCATTGGGAGGAATTGTGTCCCATCATTGGTGTCATTGGGTCCCATTGTTGGTGTCATTGGGAGAAATTGTGCCCTATCATTGGTGTCATTGGGAGGAATTGTGCCCTATCGTTGTTGTCATTGGGAGGAATTTTGCCCCTTCATTGGGGTCAGTGGGGGGGAATATGGCCCATTGTTCCATTGTATGTATCAGTGGATGAAATAGTCCTTCAATGGCCAGATAAAAGCAGGCAAAGGGCTGCATCTGACCCCTGGGCTGCAGTTTGGAGACCACTGGTCTAGTCTATTCTTCAATGAGCCTGAGTGTCAGTAAGGGTATTCTGACTCAACAAGAGGAAGGAAGTTGATAAAGCTTAGCCACAAAGTCGGAAAAAGTCAGGTCTCATTAACACAGTTTAATTAAGCCAGAGAGGGGCGCAGACGAGACTTTTCTAGGAAATAATGGTGATAAGACATCCTGTGGTGACTGATTTTTGGCAAGACTTTTAAAAGTTGAAAATTGAGGCATCTTTTTTTTTTTATATCAATTTAATAAAATAAAACAAAATCTGCATGTAAATCATGAAAAGGGGCTTTTAGGTTCAGGGTCTTGGCCTGTAAACAAAAGTCATCATTGTAAGGTTTACACTCTGCCTTTCCTGATTACAAATATTCAGTGCAAAGCCTACTAATTAACTATTAAACAAGTTTTAATGTTTTCATGTACAAGCACCGCTTTCTCCTGTTCAGTTATCTGTACACCGCAGAAGGTAATTAGAAGAAAATACATTATTAATGGAAAGCGGAGGAAAAGAAAACACTCAGATGTGGGCCTGGAACAAATGCTTAGGAATGAACTTGTTCAGAAAGCTGAGCTCAGACACTCATGCTTATGCCGCGTACACACGATCAGAAATTTCGAAAAGAAAAGTTCGATGCAAGATTTTGGTCGGAAATTCCGACCGTGTGTAGGCTCCATCGAACATTTTCTGTTGGAATTTCCAACAACAAAAATTTGAGAGCTGGTTCTCAAATTTTCCATCCAGAAAAGTTCTTGTCGGAAATTCAGATCGTTTTGTATGCAATTCCGAATCAATGCGACGCATGCTCGGAATCATTGGACTTCATTTTTCTCGGCTCATCGTAGTGTTTGTTGTACGTCACCGCGTTCTTGGCGGTCGGAATTTCCGACAAGATCTGTGTGACCGTGTGTATGCAAGACAAGTTTGAGCCAACATTTCGTCGGAAAAAAAATCCACGGTTTTCTTGTCGGAATTTCCGATCGTGTGTACACGCCATTAGGCCTGACATCTATTGCCACCTTTTAAAAGCATGATCATGAACAACTCTTGCAACGACACCCCAAGTATGAAAGGGGTTAACGTCGTTTAGGGCATTCAATTTCCGAACACCAAGGCAGCTACCGACACTCCAGTCAGGCGAACAAGACCCATAAGAATAATTCTCCCTCAATAACGAGGCTAAGCTCTGTCTCAAGGCTTAAGCAGGACTGACAACCTTTATTGAAAAAAACACAAGTTTTATACACAGTTAAAAGAGGTGCATAATATTTCTCTGGAAATACACCTGTGACCAGACCTAATTAACATGCTAATTACCTAAGTCCTTTAAGCAGCCTGGCTGTCTCAGAGTTTCCTAGCCTGGCTGTCTCCTAAACTCCAATACACATTATCACAGGAATCCTTTCATACAATACAGGGTCTAAAAGCCCAATCCACAAAAAGAAGATCCTTAGAAGTTAGCCTGGATTCATTAACATTACAACAGGCAGACAGGTGGTTGGAGGTGATGATATTAGCATCTTTCAACTAACATGTTGAGTTCAGAATCAAACAACCAGTAAATAGTCTTTTACAGATATCCTGGATAAATATTACTGTTCCATTCCAAGTAATCCAAGACATATTCTTAATGTCCATTATTTTCTTGCTCACCCTATGCCCTTAATGGACATAGGGTGATTTAGACATAAGAGGTGCATCTGAAGCAAGGGTATCCCATACTTTCTAAGGGATTCTGGGTTCTCCGAGCCCTCCTGTTACAACTACAATCTATGCATTTCTCATTACATCACATCTAGGGTTGCCACTTTTTCTTCAAGTCAAACCCGAACACTTTAGTGGCGCACAACATTCTTTTTTTAGCATACACTATAGGATTATAACAAAACTTGCACACCTTTGGGCCCTCCAAAGAGAATAGTATTGTGGCGTGCATAGTGCCCCCTCACCCTCTTGTCAGGCCCTGTTCCGAGCCACATTCCTGTCTGAATAATATGTCCGTGTTTCGGGCAGACTGAAACCCGGACACATGACCCAAAACCCAGACTGTCCGGGTGAATTCCAAACAAGTGGCAACCCTAATCACATCTGCTAATTTTTCAATCATCTTCAGCCTCATTCAGGTAAAGATCACAAAGAGATAAAACAACCTAGCAGACTGCTAAAACTTTGAGTCTGGGTTCACACTTATGCGATGCAAATGGGTACGATTCTCATGCAGATTTTTCCTGGAGTTCAGTGCAATTTTGTGTTGCGATTTGTGCTAATGACAGTGTGATTGTAATACAAATTTAATGCATTTTCGGAGGGAATTGGGCTGAGCTGCGATTTCTACAAGAGGGGAAATATGTAAAAATCTACACAGAAAAATAAATACTCACACACATCTGAACACAAAATGCGATTTTAGTGCGGTGGAGAGGAAAATTGCACCGCAACACAGTAAACTCTCACAGGACCCTTTTTGTTGCCGCATCGCATTCGCATAGCAATCGCAACGCATAGATGTGAACAACTGTCATTAACCACTTACGGACCGCCTGCTGCAGGAATACGTTGGCTGTTTGTAGAGGAATACCGTTGTTATGGCAGCAGCTAGCTACCATAACCCCAGTATCTTCTTCTTCAGCGGGCGGTCCGCTACAAGATAAAAGTGATCTCTACGGCGGATACGCCACAAGATCACTTTTATCGGCGGCGGGAGAGGGCCTCCCGCCTCTCTCCAGTGCTCTCCGCCGCTGACCGGAGGCGTCGGCAGTGGCGGAGGCGATCCGGTCCTGCCCCTTGCTTTGTATGGAGATGAGTGAGGGGAAGATGGCCCCCACCCATCTCCATATCACTGCAGGGCAGAAGCGAAGTCAAAACGTCACTTCTGCCAATAGCTCCTAAAGGGACATTTTTGTTTTTTTAGAATGACATAAAAAAAATTTGTCAAAATAAAGAAAATAATGTAAAATAAACAAGAAATTTATTTTTTATTTTTTAAAGTGCCCCATCCCGATGAGCTCGCGCGCAGAAGCGAACGCATACTAGAGCAGCACCCGCATATGAAGACAGTGTCCAAACCACACATGTGAGGTATCACCACGATCGTTAGAGCGAGAGCAATAATTCTAGCACTAGACCTCCTCTGTAACTCAAAATGTAAGCTCTAACGAGCAGGGACCCCTGATCCCTCTGTATTGAATTGTATTGTGATTGTACTGTCTTCCCTGATGTTGTAAAGCGCTGCGCAAACTGTTGACGCTATATAAATCCTGTATAATAATAATAATAATAATAACAATAATACAAATAATATGCAACCTGTAGAATTTTTTAAACGTCGCCTATGGAGGGTATTAAGGGTAAAAGTTTGTCGCGATTCCACGAGCGGGCACAACTTTGAAGCGTGACATGTTGTGGTTATCAATTTACTTGGCGTAACATTATCTTTCACAATATAAAAAAAATGGACTAACGTGCTCTTGTAAGACCGCTGCGCAAATACGGTGTGACAAAAAGTATTGCAACGACCGCCATTTTATTCTCTAGGGTGTTATTAATAAAATATATATAATGTTTGGTGGTTCTAAGTAATTTTCTAGCAAATTTTTTTTTTTTAACTTGTAAACACCAAATCTCAGAAAGAGGCTCGGTCCTTAAGTGGTTAAACACACTGGGGTTATTTACTAAAGACAAATAGTCTGTGCACTGCAAGTGCAGTTGCTCTAGATCTAAAGGCAACAGTCTAGTTTCATAGAGATGGTAAAAGAGACAATGGGGTTGATTTACTAAAGGAACATCCACTTTGCACTACAAGTGCACTGCAAGTGCACTTGAAAGTGCACTTGTAAGTGCAGTCGCTGTAGATCGCTGTAGATCTGAGAGTGTTATGGAGATCTTTCTAACCTCGCTTAAATGCTTAAAATAAGGGATTAAAAACCTTTTGTCTATATAAAATGAAATCAAACGATAGCGTCGGGAAAAGAGAAAACAATGACATTTATTTATACAGAACTGGTACCACCTAATAGCAAGGTGATACCAATGTTACACGATACATAATAGGAATATTGCTATGACAAACATGATACCAATGTTACATGATAATAGGAACAAGAGAGCAAACGCAAAGTAATATTAATCTTAAACATGGGGGAGAGAGAGAGAGAGAGAGAGAGGGAGAGAGGCAGAGAGGCCGAGCGAGAGGGAGAGAGAGAGAGAGAGAGAGAGAGAGAGAGGGAGAGAGAGGGAGAGAGAGGGAGAGAGAGGGAGAGAGAGAGAGAGAGGGAGGGAGAGAGGGAGAGACAGAGAGAGAGAGAGCTATTACGTCACCATGTCGTCTGCGTCAGATCTTCATTCGCAAGGGCCTCATCATGGCTCTGGCTGACTAATTTATACCCCTTCCATGCCAGAATCCAAAATCCGGTGGTCTCATTGGTTCAAAGCTGACCACCTGATTGGTTGAAATCTCAAGTCTCTTTACCTAGCCTGCCTCTCTCTCTAAAGCTGAAATACTGGTTGCTTTATCAGCAGTGTAACCAGTTCCCGCATTAGCATGCAAAGGGCCCCTGCGGTGTAGACAAAAGATATCTGAGTATCACCTGAAACCTCCCTTATATTCTCAGTAGGCAGTAAAAACTGTCCTTTAGGAACATAACTTGGCATTATATCACAAAATATATATATATATATATTCCTGTAACATTATATACGGTTACACCCATCCCCCTACATATACATCCATTGGGGCATGGTGCTGTATTTAGTATATGAAATGTTCAAAATCTCCACCACAAGAGGAAGCTCTGAAATGAGGGGAAGCTCTGCTTATTTTATCATCCAATCATGTGTAGCGACCTCACCCCTCTCACCCCTTCTCATTCTCGGCTTGTCTTTCTTTGTCTAGGGGTGTTAGTGCTGGGGAGAGGGATGAGATACACTACGGCCCATGTCCTCCATAGTGACGAGGTGAAGACCAGAAAGATCGGGCTTTGTGTAGGTGTCCTAGAGTCAAGTCCAGTACTTCGTCCCTGACTCCTTTGCTCCTAGTAACCAGAGTTCCACACAGTGAATAGGTCTAACACAGTTTTATTCTTCTCAGCGAATAAACACACAGCATGGTTAAGTTGGATTCTTTTGCAACAACTTAGTCTCAATGGGGTTAGGTCGAGGCACAGTCCTTTCCCTTTTCTTGCCAACGACTGTGGTATCACCAGTGGCGAATAGTCACTGCCACTGACTATGTGAAATAGAACGTGAATTACCTTCGCTAACACGGCCCCTGTCAGGGGAAGGATATCCATCCAAGGGAGATACCGGAGGCCTCTCTGTCACCAGCGATGCTGCGCCGGACTCTCCAATGAAGTTCCGCACACCAGTCCTCACAAACTCAGACACGGGCACCCAAGGAGTTAGGGCCCCCTCGGATTCCTCCACCCTCGCGGAACTCAGTCGAAGGTACTGAGCCCCAGGCATCCGCCATAGTACCTCACCCTAGGCTAAAGGTGCCTGAGATGGACTCCATCTCCGCTCCGGCCAGGTCAAAGACACCTGGGCCCGGAACACCGGAACGCCAGCACCCAAGCTGAAGGTGCCTGGGTGCGGCCACGTCCTCCGACTCTGCACTCTGAACCCTGTGGTAAGGGCGTCCACCCCTTTTATCTCCTCTCCCTTCGCGCCACAGCGGTTCCCCGCCCCGCTGTACCAGCTCCAGGGGAGGACAAAAAGGCACAGTCCTGCGGTGTGAGTTCACCTCCGGCCCCCGGCAACAACGCCACCTATAGGCCCAGGGAACCTCACACCACCAGAGTCCTCCAAGAACCACAAAAGGGTCTCAGATTCCCTAGCAATCAGTGCATTTGGGTTACACTACCACTCAGATGCTTCCCCTAAATTCAAATACCCGCTACACATGTACAAGCAAAAATTTTGTTTTTTATTTTCCTTGCATGTCCCCCTCAGATCTACAATGACTGCACTTCCAATTGCACTTACAGTGTACTTGTAGTGCAAAGTGGATTTGCCTTTAGTAAATAATCCCCAATGTATTAACAACCATTGCGCCAGTTCCCACTGTTTGTAAGCATGTGTCAGAGCTGGGGCTTGGCGATCCCGACACTGTCACATGGGGGCAGGAAGAGGATGTTCAACTTTGTGTAAGGTCAAAGTCATGACTTGGGGCTTACAAAGGGCTAACTCCCCTCTTCATTGCAAAATGGAGCATTGCAGGGTACGTCAATATGTGCAGCTGGCAGGGCCTGCAGTACAGTGAACCTGTTACTTTGCCTTGCATGGACTTCCTTACAAAAGACAATTTTTGCAAGCGCAATTTCCCCCACTCTAATTTTCAAAATTTTATTGCATGCTACTATAGGTCCAAAGGACAATTGGAACATGCTATGTGAAAACAATAGCTTGATCAATGAAAGATGATTGGCAATTAGCTGTTCTGGGTTACTGCTTTGCTGCATATTGCTTTATGCCTTATTAAGAAGCCAATCTTTCCAAAAATGATAATTAATTATAGGTGAAGCCTGGTGGGCTGAGTCAATCCCTGGCTTGTGATATGTCTAATCAGAGAATTGAATTACCCATTTCTAAAGTAAAGAATTAAACTGCTGCAGTTTTGCCATGCATTTTTTTTATAAATAGTTTCTTGTTCAAATGTCATTTGCTTTAAAGATAAGCACGCTGTATGGTCCACCCATTGACTATGGTATAAGCAAATCTCTTTGGGGAGTCTTCATAATCTTTTAGATGAGTAAAACAGAGATATTTTTATTCTGCATCTAAAGGTGGTAGTTTTTTGTCCCTTATAGTGTCAACCACTTGAATTCTCTCTTAGGAAATGTGAAGAATTAGATGGCTGGATCAATAATTATAAGGGCATAGGCAGTCACAGCTGGGGTCATTATTATTGCAGGAGAAGAGGTGACACTTCTGGCTGGTATTGTTAAATACCCCATAAAATATTCTTTTAGCCAATCAAAAATATTGCTTGCCTGTTATATTTTCTTATTTTCGTTCATTTTCTTTGCCTGAACAGATTATCTTTCTGGACAAAAGGCTTGTTTTTTCTTGTTCCTGTTCCTGGATTTAGCCTTTGCTTCCTGAGCATCCCAAGTATCCTCCTGCTTTGACCTCAGACTGTTCCTGATTATGTTTCATTGCCACTTGCCCCTGACCTTTGACCTGTCTTTGGTTTTTCACAATGTTTTGTGTATTGGTACTTCACTTATTTGTCTGTCTGCAACCTCCTGATAAGACTGCTTGAAGGGATGTAACCTACAGTCAAAAAGCGGTGGTTTTCAAAGCTGTTTCCATGGTTTTCTGGTAGGAATCAAGGCAACCTTTTAAAACTCTGGACTATAGTCCGTAGACCTATGCTAAATATTTTATGATTGGCAATTCAAGAATATTAAATTAGTAAAAAATGTTGTATGTTAGAAGTGAAGTAACAAAGAATTATAAATGTAGTTGCAGGAAAGAAGAGAAATTGGGACTTTGAATGAGGCCCGCCATATCAAATAAAATGGAGTAAAAACATATATGTAAATATAAATGAATTCATGTGTTTATTGTAATCTCAAATGCTTAAATAGGTATTGCATTAAATAAATTGGTAGTCACATGACTTACACTTAAAGTGGATGTAAACCTGAAATTTTTTATTTATTTTTTTTGCTGTCACAATGTAGTGTATAAGATTTCCTATCATTTGTGCCAGGTCTTGCCACAAAGAGTTAATCCAGCTCTGAGCAATCCTCTTTTATTGTTCAGTGAGATAAAACGGACAAACAGAGTTACCTTTGTCCGGTCCGCCCCCTTGCTTTGAGTGACAGGTTATTTACATATCTCATGCACTAGCTTTAGACAGGCATTATTTTTTAATTCCCACCTCCACTCCTTTTCTGAAGTCATGTGGTTACTTTTCTGGATTTTGATTGGATGTTAGTGATCATAGCAAAAGGAATACACAGGATAAAATGCGTGTAGACAAGGGGAGTGTAGAGGTGGGCGGGGAGTCTACAGACATCACGACACCACCCACGGAGCTCCAGACAACAGATCCACCCACAGAATCTGCAGTTTTTCAGTTCTTATAACAGACAGAGGGGAGACATTTGACAGATAAGGATACATGCAGGAGGCATCTATATCCTTATAGATCAGCACTATGGCAGTAGTTTAGAAAGGATGAGAGTGGGTTTACATCCACTTTAATTTATACTGCTCATAGCATGAAATACAAAAATTTGTTGACATGATAACATAAACAATAAATTGGATACATAAACATATATGCATAAAGGAACCAGCTGTGTCTTGATATATAATAGCACTCAACGCTATTATATATCAAGACACAGCTGGTTCCTTTATATGTTACTGTAGCGGGGTCTCCTTTAAGGCCCTATGGACTACGTTACCCAGAACCCCGTCTGGCACCCAGGGTGCATTTGGCCACCGCTGAGACTCATGGTTGGGGCTATAAAGGGAAGGGGCGAGGCTAAGCTCGGTCTCTTTGGACACCGCGCTGCAATCAATAGGACTCCCTGTGCGGATCTACTGCAGTGCAAGGCCTGAGGCCTGGGCCTTGCGCACCTTCCAAAGAGCCTTCCACCCCACTGCTGAGCCTAGGTGGCACCTGATTTCTTTCGAGTTTGCTGACATCAGTTGGACCGGGGACCCGGCCGTTGCAGACCCTGTGTGCGGAGACACAGTGGTGGAAGTCCCGGACTGGGATCGCGTCCGGAGGGGTGAGCGAGCACCTGTTCACGTCATTAACTTGTACTTTGATTAGGCCTAGTGACTGCCTTGGCCCACTGTGCTATATTTACTGTCCCGCCGGAGACTAGTGGCGGAACTGAGTTTTGTAGTCTCCGGTGAAGTGTTCTTTCTTTATTAACCATAATTGGATTACAAATACTGTTCCTGAATGTGCACCACCGTTCATCTTGCATGCGAAGAATTGTTCTCACAGAGACTGAGTTTATCTGAGTCAGGCCTGACCAGGGATTAGGATTTTGTTGGTGCGCCACATTGCGCAAAGAGAAGATAGCTGCACGTGGCGTGTGATCACTCTGCACTATCGCTGATTAGTATGTTTCCTACTGCAGGACTCTGCATGTATGTTATGTGACAAGTTTATCATTTACCTTTATACCAAAGTAAATCATTTACGGTTTATCACTCCGGTATCAGTGTTCATTATTGCATATATTAACTGCTCATATTACTGTTAGATTGTGCATAACCAAATATAGAAAGTTATATTACTAGAACATCCCCTGGACTAACTGTGCCAAAGGAGGGTCGAGTATATTGCCGGGGGTTGGCGGTGCTGTGTACAGGGCCCAAAACAGAACCAGCGGGGGGGGGGGGGGGGAACTGGGGGGTATCGCTACATTACATATATGTTTTTATTCCATTTTATTTGATATGGCGGGCCTCATTCAAAGTCCCAATTTCTCTCCTTTCCTGCGACCTATATCAGGGATGGAGGCCTGCCATTCAGCTTTGCCAGGTCACACCCCCTTCAATTATTTATAATTGTAGTTGTTATTCTTACCAGGACATCTTCTTTACTGATATATCTGGATGTCTTCTAATTTTATTAGAAGGCTTGAAACAGAATACAGAGAGCAAGTCAATATTAAAAAAAAACAACAGTACTATCTCTGTATGTCTTGTAGCAGCCACCTCTAACGGGAACTTTAACTTTAACGGGACCTTTGTGTTGTACAAATGCATGGTAAAATGCATGTAATTTTATATGGTACTATACAGTGCCACTTGTTTTTTATGGTACCTCAGTGTACATATACAGTAGATGCCAATGAACCTACGCAGTAGTGCACCAAAATGCAGGGAATTCATTTTTTTTGGTAGTTGCAGTGTTGGCAGCTTATTCTAAAGGGGTGTGGTGCCTTAATGCATAGTACATTACCACACGTGTGGTAATGCACAGCCAGGAACCATGAAGGTCTGCAGTAAGCCTAAACTGACTTTCAAGATGAATGGAACTAATGTAAGTCCCTTTAACTGTCCAACACTCAAAATGGAGGAAAGAGGAGTAACACTAGGAGCTAATTAGGCTTTGCTGCAGTGCACATGTTCTGTCAGTTTACAGTACATGCTGGCTGGAGAGGACAGCACAGTGAGTAGAGGGATGATCTTATCAGTAAGCTGCTTCTCCCTCTGCTGCCCAACTGCAAGCTGAGGGTTTGTTCCACTTCCCGTTGAACTATGCGGTTGAGGTCCTAGACATGGCTGTGCTATGTATCAGAGGCTATTAAATATTTAGCTATTTGCTCGAAATGCTGCCCAAATCAACATTGTCATGGCAACCCTCCTCCCCTCAGCTCTGTTCACTTGCAGGAATAAAGAGAACATCTCTGTGTAAGCTCCAAATCAGTTCTTATGCATAGTTATGGGCTCTCTCTTGATCCCAAAAAGTGACAGCTTGGTGTTAATTTACTAAAACTGGAGAGTGCAAACTCTGGTGCAGCTGTGCATGGTAATCAATCAACTTCTAACTTTATCTTGTTCGATTTGACAAAAAAGCCTGGAAGCTGATTGGTTTCTATGTAGAGCTGCACCAGTTTTGATAAAAAGTTGGAAGAGTATTATGTAAGCCTCATAGAAAGGCAGGTGCCTACGAAGAAGGAGGTTTTTCCTTCCATTGATAAAAATTTCCCTTTGTCAATAGAGCAGACCCCCAAAAGGACACCACTTACATGTGTATGTGCACTGAACTAGCTTATTAATTTGTGCTGTGGCCTTCCTTCTTTGAGATCTTAGGTTCAGTTCCCACAAGGTCCCTAAAATAATAGACCTGGCTCCCAAACAAAAGCAAAGAGGTCAAACATTAAGAGCCCATTCACACAGGGGCGACTTTGGATCCGACTTGAAGTCGCCCCAAGTCGCCTCAAGTTATATGAGAAAATCAATGTAAGTGATTGAGAGCCGTCCGTCTTAATGCACACTACTGAAGTGAGACTTCAAAAAAGGTTCCTGTACTACTTCAATCCGACTTCTAGGCGACTTGTACCCATAGATTTCAATGGAAGTTGCCTCCAAGTCGGATCTCCTGTCTTAACTGAAGCAACTTTCCAGGAAGTAAAAATTGTTTTCCAGGCAAACCCCTCCCTCCCACAGAGCTGATTATTGTTGATTGACCACTGGAAAGTAGCCTGTCCTGGAGGCAACTTGAAGTTGCCTTGTAAGTTGCCTGGAGTTGCACTGTGATTCATGCTCAAGTCGTGTCCAAGTTGCCTCCCAAAGTCGTGCTGGAAGTCGTGTTGCCCCTGTGTGAATGGGCTGTTAGGACACAGTCTATGTTTGCTGATTCTCACCATGTTTTTTTCACGGTATTCCAATTTTCACTGACACCCCAATAAAGAAGAGTAATGAGTTACTTGTCTTCTAAAAAAAAGCCCCTAGATGTTTGTGGTATTAGATTGTAGGTGCAGCACCCTCCTAGGTAGGTGTTAGGATAGTTAGATAAGTGTTAGAGTGTTTTTGATAGGTACTGTATGCATGAAGCTGTGATTGTTTAGTTAGGCCTGATCTGTGTGCTCTGCAGCTTTCAGTCTGCCGGATAGCTCCCTCTGTATCCAGGCAACTTGAGAAGTTTCTGGATGATAGGTGTGGAGCTATACAGATAGCATGATGAATGTTGATACATTCCAAGTTTTGCCCAGAGAGGCAGGATCTGAAGGCATGCTGGGACCACACGAAGCTCAGGGTCTTGTCCTATAATGGAGGAGTCCAGCCTGAGGGGGGCACACTGCCCTCACAGGCACAGGCTGCAGTGAGGAGACCTCAGGTGAGCAACCTGAGGGAGGAAAGCAGAGACCCAGGTGCTTGAAAGCAGCTGACTGAGGGGAGCTGTCTGCCATAAACCTGTCTGGTATCACTGGAGGGCATCGCTTGGAAGATTGGAAGGATGCATCCATCTGTCCTTGGGCCTTGTGAGTACAGACATTGCAAGATCTAGGGGACCTGGTGCTTTAGCTACCCCTTTGGTGCCTAGTTATAGTCAGCTGTGGGTCTATTAAAGGGGACACCAGCTGGTGTCCCGAAGAGGTCTATCCAGACACTTTCCTACTTAACCACTTAAGCCTCGGACCATTTCGGGCCATTAGGACCAGGCCTGTTTTTGGGATTCGGCACTGCGCTGCTTTAACTGTAAATTGTGCGGACATGCAATGTTGTACCCAAATGAAATTTGCGTCCTTTTCTTCCCACAAATAGAGCTTTCTTTTAATGGTATTTGATTGCCTCTGCGATTTTTTTTTTTTTTGCGATATAAACAGAAAAAGACCGAAAATTTTGAAAAAAAATTATATTTTCTACTTTTTGTTATAAGAAAAATCGAATAAACTCAATTTTAGTCATACATTTAGGCCAAAATGTATTCAGCCACATGTCTTTAGTAAAAAAATGTCAATAAGCGTATATTTATTGGTTTGCGCAAAAGTTATAGCGTTTACAAACTAGGGTACATTTTCTGAAATTTACACAGCTTTAAATTTATGACTGCCTATCTCATTTCTTGAGGTGCTAAAATGGCAGGGCAGTACAAAACCCCCCCAAATGACCCCATTTTGGAAAGTAGACACCCCAAGGAAATTGCTGAGAGGCATGTTGAGCCCATTGAATATTTTTTTTTTTGTCCCAAGTGATTGAATAATGACAAAAAAAATAAAAAAAATAAAAATTACAAAAAGTTGTCACTAAATGATATATTGCTCACACATGCCATGGTTATATGTGGAATTGCACCCCAAAATACATTCTGCTGCTTCTCCTGAGTACGGGGATACCACATGTGTGGGACTTTTTAGGAGCCTAGCCACGTACGGGACCCCGGAAACCAAGCACCGCCTTCAGGATTTCTAAGGGCGCAAATTTTTGATTTCACTCCTCACTACCTATCACAGTTTCGAAGGCCATAAAATGCCAAAATAGCACAAAACCCCCCCAAATTACCCCATTTTGGAAAGTAGACACCCCAAGCTATTTGCTGAGAGGCATGTTGAGTCCATGGAATATTTTATATTTTGCCACAGGTTGCGGGAATATGACAAACTTTTTTTTTTTTGCACAAAGTTGTCACTAAATGATATATTGCTCACACATGCCATGGGCATATGTGAAATTACACCCCAAAATACATTCTGCTGCTTCTCCTGAGTACGGGGATACCACATGTGTGGGACTTTTTGGGAGCCTAGCCGCGTACGGGACCCCAAAAACCAAGCACCGCCTTCAAGGTTTCTAAGGGCATAAATTTTTGATTTCACTCCTCACTACCTATCACAGTTTTGAAGGCCATAAAATGCCAAGATGGCACAAAACCCCCCCAAATGACCCCATTTTGGAAAGTAGACACCCCAAGCTATTTGCTGAGAGGCATGTTGACCCCATTGAATATTTTTTTTTTGTCCCAAATGATTGAATAATGACAAAAAGAAAAAAAAAATGTACAAAAAGTTGTCACTAAATGATATATTGCTCACACATGCCATGGTTATATGTGGAATTGCACCCCAAAATACATTCTGCTGCTTTTCCTGAGTACGGGGATACCACATGTGTGGGACTTTTTGGGAGCCTAGCCGCGTACAGGGCCCCAAAAACCAAGCACCGCCTTCAGGATTTCTAAGGGCGTAAATTTTTGATTTCACTCCTCACTACCTATCACAGTTTCGAAGGCCATAAAATGCCAAAATAGCACAAAACCCCCCCAAATTACCCCATTTTGGAAAGTAGACACCCCAAGCTATTTGCTGAGAGGCATGTTGAGTCCATGGAATATTTTATATTTTGCCACAGGTTGCGGGAATATGACAAACTTTTTTTTTTTGCACAAAGTTGTCACTAAATGATATATTGCTCACACATGCCATGGGCATATGTGAAATTACACCCCAAAATACATTCTGCTGCTTCTCCTGAGTACGGGGATACCACATGTGTGGGACTTTTTGGGAGCCTAGCCGCGTACGGGACCCCAAAAACCAAGCACCGCCTTCAAGGTTTCTAAGGGCATACATTTTTGATTTCGCTCCTCACTACCTATCACAGTTTTGAAGCCCATAAAATGCCAAGATGGCACAAAACCCCCCCAAATGACCCCATTTTGGAAAGTAGACACCCCAAGCTATTTGCTGAGAGGCATGTTGAGCCCATTGAATATTTTTTTTTTGTCCCAAATGATTGAATAATGACAAAAAGAAAAAAAAAAATTTACAAAAAGTTGTCACTAAATGATATATTGCTCACACATGCCATGGTTATATGTGAAATTACACCCCAAAATACATTCTGCTGCTTCTCCTGAGTACGGGGATACCACATGTGTGGGACTTTTTGGGAGCCTAGCCGCGTACGGGACCCCAAAAACCAAGCACCGCCTTCAAGGTTTCTAAGGGCATAAATTTTTGATTTCACTCCTCACTATCTATCACAGTTTTGAAGGCCATAAAATGTCAAAATAGCCCAAAACCCCCACAAATGACCCCATTTTGGAAAGTAGACACCCCAAGCTATTTGCTGAGAGGCATGGTGAGTATTTTACAGCTCTCATTTTGTTTTTGAAAATTAAGAAAGACATTTTTTTTTCTTTTTTTTTTTCTTTTTTTACATTTTCAAAACTTTGTGACAAAAAGCGAGATCTGCAAAATACTCAACATACCTCTCAGCAAATAGCTTGGGGTGTCTACTTTCCAAAATGGGGTCATTTGGGGGGGTTTTGTGCCATCTGGGCATTCCATGGCCTCCGAAACTGTGATAGGCAGTGAGGAGTGAAATCAAAAATTTACACCCATAGAAATCCTGAAGGCGGTGCTTGGTTTTTGGGGTCCCGTACGCGACTAGGCTCCCAAAAAGTCCCACACATGTGGTATCCCCGTACTCAGGAGAAGCAACAGAATGTATTTTGTGGTGTAATTCCACATATGCCCATGGCATGTTTGAGCAATATATAATTTAGTGACAACTTTTTGTACATTTTTTTTTTTGGTCATTATTCAATAGACATGTGCATTCGTTTTCGTCCGAATGCATTTTCGTCCGAATTTCAGCTATTTTCGTTATCGTTTTAACAAACGAAAACGAAAGCACAGAATCCAAAAACCGAAAGATCCGACATAAACAAATGCTTTATTTTCGTTTTCGTTGCTACAACAGTTCGATATAGATAGGAGATTCGACGTGACGCTGACAATAACAATCTGTGTCTATCGAACCTGTGGTCGAATGTGCCTAACCTTAACTCTATTAGTCCAAGATTATTCTACATAGGAGAGAAAAGATTTGACATTATAGAGAGAAAAGATTCGACATAGGAGAGGAAAGATTCGACATAGGAGAGAAAAGATTCGACATAGGAGAGGAAAGATTCGACATAGGAGAGAAAAGATTCGACATAGGAGAGAAAAGATTCGACATAGGAGAGGAAAGATTCGACATAGGAGAGAAAAGATTCGACATAGGAGAGGAAAGATTCGACATAGGAGAGGAAAGATTCGACATAGGAGAGAAAAGATTTGACATTATAGAGAGAAAAGATTCGACATAGGAGAGAAAAGATTTGACATTATAGAGAGAAAAGATTCGACATAGGAGAGGAAAGATTCGACATAGGAGAGAAAAGATTTGACATTATAGAGAGAAAAGATTCGACATAGGAGAGGAAAGATTCGACATAGGAGAGGAAAGATTCGACATAGGAGAGGAAAGATTCGACATAGGAGAGGAAAGATTCGACATAGGAGAGAAAAGATTCGACATAGGAGAGAAAAGATTTGACATAGGAGAGGAAAGATTCGACATAGGAGAGAAAAGATTCGACATAGGAGAGGAAAGATTCGACATAGGAGAGAAAAGATTCGACATAGGAGAGGAAAGATTCGACATAGGAGAGGAAAGATTCGACATAGGAGAGGAAAGATTCGACATAGGAGAGGAAAGATTCGACATAGGAGAGAAAAGATTCGACATAGGAGAGGAAAGATTCGACATAGGAGAGAAAAGATTCGACATAGGAGAGAAAAGATTTGACATTATAGAGAGAAAAGATTCGACATAGGAGAGAAAAGATTTGACATTATAGAGAGAAAAGATTTGACATTATAGAGAGAAAAGATTTGACATAGGAGAGAAAAGATTCGACATTATAGAGAGAAAAGATTCGACATAGGAGAGAAAAGATTCGACATTATAGAGAGAAAAGATTCGACATAGAGAGAAAAGATCACTGCTTGTAGGCGGAACATTCGACCGGAAATGTATGATTGCAGAGTCGTACAGTTTCACTGCTCCGTCGAATCTTCTTTGAACATTCGACAGACACCATAAGCCTTCAATGACAGATTCGACCTTAATTAATTCAGATTTTCGGACGAATGCAATTTTTAACGAAAAACGAAATAAATAAAAACGAATTTCGGGAGTAACTAAATAAATTTATTTTTTGGACGAAAACGAAATTCCGAAACGAAATATTTCAGTGTGCACATGTCTATTATTCAATCACTTGGGACAAAAAAAAAAAATGTTCAATGGGCTCAACATGCCTCTCAGCAAATAGCTTGAGGTGTCTACTTTACAAAATGGGGTCATTTGGGGGGGTTTTGAACTGTCCTGGCATTTTATGCACAACATTAGGAAGCTTATGTCACACATCATCCACTCTTCTAACCACTTGAAGACAAAGCCCTTTCTGACACTTTTTGTTTACATGAAAAAAAAATTTTTTTTGCAAGAAAATTATGTTGAACCCCCAAACATTATATAT
The DNA here is from genome assembly GCA_029206835.1 of Rana muscosa. Classification (NCBI taxonomy): domain Eukaryota; kingdom Metazoa; phylum Chordata; class Amphibia; order Anura; family Ranidae; genus Rana; species Rana muscosa. The sequence continues at coordinate 64,112,504 of CM055128.1, forward strand.
TTTTTTAAAGCAAAGGCCCTACAGATTAAAATAGTGGGTGTTGCATTTTTTTTTCCACACAGTATTTGCGCAGCGATTTTTCAAACGCATTTTTTGGGGGAAAAACACACTTTTTTTATTTTTAATGCACTAAAAAACACTATATTGCCCAAATGTTTGATGAAATAAATAAGATGATCATAGGCCGAGTACATGGATACCAAACACGACATGCTTTAAAATTGCGCACAAACGCGCAGCGGCGACAAACTACATTCATTTTTAAAAGCATTTAAAAGCCTTTACAGGTTACCACGTTAGATTTACAGAGGAGGTCTACTGCTAAAATGACTGCCCTCGATCTGACCTTCACGGTGATACCTCACATGCATGATGCAATTGCTGTTTACATATGACGCTAGACCGACGCTTGTGTTCGCCTTTGCGCAAGAGCAGGGGGGGACAGCGGTGCTTTTTTTTTTTTTTTTTTTTATTATTTATTTGGCTTTTTTATTTTATTTTTAAACTGTGCCTTCCATATTTTATTTTTTTACCATTTTTATCGTTATCTCAGGGAATGTAAATATCCCCTATGATAGCAATAGGTAGTGACAGGTACTCTTTTTTTGAAAAAAATTGGGGGGTTAGACCCTAGATCTTTCCTCTGCCCTCAAAGCATCTGACCACACCAAGATCGGTGTGATAAAATGCTTTCCCAATTTCCCAATGGCGCTTTTTATATCCGGGGGGGGACATTCCCTCCCACTGCTTGTAAAAGCAGTCTAGAGGCTAATTATCTGCTAGAATTGCTTTTACATGAAAGCCGGCCGCTGGCTGAAAAGAATGATACCAAGATGATACCTAAACCCGCAGGCATCATTCTGGTATAAACATTCAAAGTCCAGCAACATACCAGTACGTTGCTGGTCCTTGTTGGACATGTATTGTAATCTTTTTTTTCATACAGCCTATTGGCTGAACGAAAAAAAGAGATTGATTGGTGGGTATGCCCACCATTAGAATACCTCCCTTCATCCACCCACTTCTAATGATGGGCATATATGCCGAAGCATGGGGGCATCCTCCCGCAAAAAAGTTATGCCGCGTACACACGGTCAAGCCTTCGTCGGAATTTCGACCGTATGTACGCGGCATAAAAGGTTATGCCGCGTACACACGGTCGGACTTTTCCACGGGCAAGCCTCCGTTGGAATTTCGACCGTATATACGCGGCATTAGGAGCAAAATCGCTCCTCCGCCCCTGCTGCCCCCATGCTTCGGCATATATGCTCTTTTTTTTAACTGTGGTGGTGAAATCACCTCCTACAGCGTTGGAGTCACGGCTTTATGTATCGTGGGAGCAAACGCTGTTGCTGTCAAGATAAATAGATCCGCGCTGCAACTGAATGGCGTACCTGCTAAGCAAATGGTGGTTAACATTAAAACAAAGTAACATTACAGTACAACAGTAAGACCTTACCATGCCATACCTGCAAAGCAAATACCAAAACAAAACCTAGTAAAAAATAAAAAAATGTTTTAACGCAACCTGTGCCTAAAATATATATATGCCGAAGCATGGGGGCATCCTCCCGCAAAAAAGTTATGCCGCGTACACACGGTCGGAATTTTCCACGGGCAGGCCTCCGTCGGAATTTCGACCGTATGTACGCGGCATTAGGAGCAAAATCGCTCCTCCGCCCCTGCTGCCCCCATGCTTCGGCATATATGCTCTTTTTTTTAACTGTGGTGGTGAAATCACCTCCTACAGCGTTGGAGTCACGGCTTTATGTATCGTGGGAGCAAACGCTGTTGCTGTCAAGATAAATAGATCCGCGCTGCAACTGAATGGCGTACCTGCTAAGCAAATGGTGGTTAACATTAAAACAAAGTAACATTACAGTACAACAGTAAGACCTTACCATGCCATACCTGCAAAGCAAATACCAAAACAAAACCTAGTAAAAAATAAAAAATGTTTTAACGCAACCTGTGCCTAAAATATATATATGCCGAAGCATGGGGGCATCCTCCCGCAAAAAAGTTATGCCGCGTACACACGGTCGGAATTTTCCACGGGCAGGCCTCCGTCGGAATTTCGACCGTATGTACGCGGCATTAGGAGCAAAATCGCTCCTCCGCCCCTGCTGCCCCCATGCTTCGGCATATATGCTCTTTTTTTTAACTGTGGTGGTGAAATCACCTCCTACAGCGTTGGAGTCACGGCTTTATGTATCGTGGGAGCAAACGCTGTTGCTGTCAAGATAAATAGATCCGCGCTGCAACTGAATGGCGTACCTGCTAAGCAAATGGTGGTTAACATTAAAACAAAGTAACATTACAGTACAACAGTAAGACCTTACCATGCCATACCTGCAAAGCAAATACCAAAACAAAACCTAGTAAAAAATAAAAAATGTTTTAACGCAACCTGTGCCTAAAATATATATATGCCGAAGCATGGGGGCATCCTCCCGCAAAAAAGTTATGCCGCGTACACACGGTCGGAATTTTCCACGGGCAGGCCTCCGTCGGAATTTCGACCGTATGTACGCGGCATTAGGAGCAAAATCGCTCCTCCGCCCCTGCTGCAACCATGCTTCGGCATATATGCTCTTTTTTTTAACTGTGGTGGTGAAATCACCTCCTACAGCGTTGGAGTCACGGCTTTATGTATCGTGGGAGCAAACGCTGTTGCTGTCAAGATAAATAGATCCGCGCTGCAACTGAATGGCGTACCTGCTAAGCAAATGGTGGTTAACATTAAAACAAAGTAACATTACAGTACAACAGTAAGACCTTACCATGCCATACCTGCAAAGCAAATACCAAAACAAAACCTAGTAAAAAATAAAAAAATGTTTTAACGCAACCTGTGCCTAAAATATATATATGCCGAAGCATGGGGGCATCCTCCCGCAAAAAAGTTATGCCGCGTACACACCGTCGGAATTTCGACCGTATGTACGCGGCATTAGGAGCAAAATCGCTCCTCCGCCCCTGCTGCCCCCATGCTTCGGCATATATGCTCTTTTTTTTAACTGTGGTGGTGAAATCACCTCCTACAGCACTGGAGTCACGGCTTTATGTATCGTGGGAGCAAACGCTGTTGCTGTCAAGATAAATAATTCCGCGCTGCAGTTGAATGGCGCACCTCAAAACAAAAAATTACATACCTGAAAAGCAAGCATGATAAAACATTGCAGAATAGAATACAGTAAAAAAGAGCAGAACAATAGAGAGAAAATAGAGAGAGAGAGAACAATAAAACGACAACTATTTTTGGTTTTTTTATTTTATATTTTTTTTGTGTTTTTTTTTTTACGTTTTTTTTTTCTTTTTTACACTTTTTTTTGTAACTTTACAACTGTAATGGTTCGGGTCTCTCAAAATGTAATGGCATCTTGGGAGACCCTGTGTAAGTGTGTCCTTGTCTGTGAAATGCTGTACCCTACGCTAAAACTTCACTTTTGAGTGGTAGCGTTCAAAACATTCACCTTGGCAAAGACCAGGCTTGTCAGGACAGAGTGGACAAAAACTACGGGTGTCACGCCTAAATCCGCGCTTGCTACAGACACGACATCTTTTTTGGGGGTGGCTTTGGGTAGGGGTACTCGGGAGGACATACGAATAATGCCTCTCATGCAGCCGGCTTACTGCATTTGGTAGGGGATGGTGAGGTGCAGAACCGCCTGGATACAGGAGTTCTGTGACTATCTCATTCTGGAATTTTAGAAGAGATAACGTCCCGCCTGAAGCTCTGTATAGCACATGAGCGTTCAGCAAAGCCAATTGGAATAATGATAGAGACACTTTTTTGTACCAGTGTCTCGCCTTACGGTCAATTAGATACGGCGCCATCAACTGGTCGTTGAGGTCCACCCCTCCCATATTTTGGTTATATTCGTGGACACAGAGGGGTTTCTCCACAACACCAGTCGCCGTACGAATTTGGACTGTCGTGTCTGCATGAAGGGAGGTAAGAAGGAAAACATTCTTATTGTCCCTCCACTTCATAGCGAGCAAGTTATTACACTTCAAGCAGGCTCTCTCCCCCAGCCTAAGACGGGCATCTACAAGCCGCTGGGGAAAGCCCCGGCGATTAGGTCGCACGGTGCCACATGCTCCAATCTGATGATCAAACAAGTGACTAAACAGTGGCACGCTCGTGTAATAATTGTCCACATACAAGTGGTACCCCTTTCCGAATAAGGGTGACACCAAGTTCCACACTATCTTGCCAGCGCTCCCTATGTAATCCGGGCAGTTGACCGACTCAATCTGACTGTCTTTTCCCTCATAAACCGTAAAGTTCACTACATAGCCTGTTGCCCTGTCACAGAACTTGTAGAGCTTGACCCCGTATCTGGCACGCTTGCTGGGAAGGTACTGCTTGAAAGACAAGCGGCCAGAAAATGTAATCAGGGACTCATCAACGCAGACAACTTGATCGGGAGTAAACAAGGCTGCAAAACGTTCGTTGAAGTGGTTTATGAGGGGCCGAATTTTATAGAGCCGGTCGTATTCAGGGTCCCCACGTGGACGACAAAGTTCATTGTCGTTGAAGTGCATGAACCGCAAAATCTGCTCGTATCGTGCCCTGGACATGGAGGCAGAGAACACGGGCATGTGGTCAATTGGGTGCGTGGACCAATAAGCACGCAATGACGGAAATTTATGTGTGCCCATGTTGAGGGAAAGGCCCAGAAAGGTCTTAAATTCGAAAACCGTAATTGGTTTCCAATTTCTGGCAATTTTAGGCAACTGAGGGTTAGCGGCGATAAATTGACCAGCATATAAATTACTCTGGTCCACAATAGATCTATAGAGATCTTCCGTGAAAAACAGCGAATAAAAATCAATTGGAATAAAATCAGCTGTTTCCACCTGAATACCGGGTTGGGCAGTGAATGGGGGAAGTACGGGTTCTGCAGAAGTGGTGGGGACCCAATCAGGATAGGCGAATTCTGCAGGAAGGGCAGTATGGGCACGACGGGCCTGCCTTTGTCTTCTTGGTGGCAGCAGGACACTACTTGTGCTTGCCACCTCGCCAGCTTGAACTGCACTTATGGGACTCGCCACGTCACCAAGTGTTACTGCAGTGCTGGATGTACGTCCAGGCTGTACTAGGCCGCTGGTGCTTGCCAGTTCACCAGAAGGAATAGCGGCGCTAGTACTACTCTGCTCCATGATACGAGAGACCTGCGGTTCTTGCTCCTCAACAACCTCAGAAGATCGGGATCGGGTACACCTGACCTTAGCAGGGACCTCAACTTCGTCGTCAGAGCTATCTGACGTGGGGCCGCTGACGTCACTGTCTTCTACGGGAAGATATTCTGAGCCTGAATCTGACAGATACGTGACCTCCTCTTCACTATCTGTCATGCTCAGAATCTCGTAGGCCTCTTTACTAGTGTACCTTCGTCTTGCCATTTTGGGCTCTAAATTTAGGGGTACACTAGTAAGATTCACAGGAAAAAAAGCACCTGACTGTCGTCAGCAAATATATCAAACGCTACAAAAAAACTGTTAGCGATCGCAGGGATCAGGCCTGTCTCTGCGAACGCTGCAGTTATGTGTGTTGTGTTTGGTAAGTGACAGTGATCGATCGATACTGCACTTGGGTGGGCTGGGCTGGGCTGGGCTGGGCGGAGGGGCTAAACGCAGGCGCTAGCAGGTATCTGGGCTGATCCCGCTAACACTGCGTTTTTGGGAACCCTAAACCGCTGGGGATGCTAGTATAGATCTGATCAGATACTATACCACTAAGGGGGGTGTATGCTTTGCGCGTGGGTGTTAGCGTTACTGGCACTAACCTAACACTGCCTGGGGCGACGCAGACCCTCTCTGGCGCTAAAACCTAATTGATCTCACCCGCCGGGCGATCAGGGGGGTTAAACCTTTATTGGGTTATATACGGCGGGTGCCCTGATGCTATAAAAAGCAAACTAATCAACCAGCGTCACCTGTAACCTTTATATGGTGATCACTGGTGAAAGGGTTAACTAGGGGCAATCAGGGGGTTAAAACCTTTATTAGGTTAAATATGGGGGTACCCGACGCTATATAAAAACCTGACGGGTTACCTAAATAACTAGATAACTTACTGGCTAACCAGTGACACCAGTGACGCTTATACGGCGATCACTGGTGAAAGGGTTAACTCTAGGGGCAATCAGGGGGTTAAAATAATATATGGGGGTACCTGACACTAATAAAAACCTGCGGCGAACCTAAAAAAAAATAACTGCCTATCTAAAACACCAGCGACACGAATACAGCGATCGGAAAAACAATCGCTTAGTGACGCTGAAGTTAGGGGGTGAAAGGGTTACCTGGGGGGTGATCAAGGGGTTAAACCTTTATTAGGGGGGGTTAGGGGGCTACCCTGGACCTAAAGGGGCCTAATCCTAACTGCCCTGCAACTTTTTACAATCACAGATGACACTAAATGCAGTGATCAGTAAAATAAATGATCACTGCAATCAGTGACACTGTGATTGGGGGCTTTGGGGTGACCTGGGGGGTGATCTGGGGGTGACTGGGGGGTGATTTGTGTGCCTATGTGTACCTACGTGTCAGTGGACTGTTGGAGCACTAACCTCTGTCTTCTCTCCTCGGCGCCGGGAACGAAAAGACCGCGGCGAGGGAGATGACATCACTTCCTCCAGCCTGTGTTTACATCACATGGCGGAGGAAGCATTTTCATTGGCCGGGAGCGATCGCGAGGGGGGGGGGCGGAATCGAGCGGCCGCCCCCTCATGCCTGATCGCTCCCGAACACTTAACGGCCGCTCACTGCAGTGAAGGGGGGTCCGGATGGACCCCCCAACTGCACAAAGGCGATCACGTAGATCTACGTGATTCTGCCTGTCCGTGCCATTCTGCCGACGTAAATCGGCGGTGGGCGGTCGTTAAGTGGTTAAAGGGACTTTGCCCTAATGGCTCTAATATTACTTAAGCTGAAGTCTACTGTTTGTTACAACTCGGACTTCACTAAAGCTTGCTCAGAAAGGAAATCCAAGTCCTCAGCTGTACATAGTTCTTATTTTTAGAGTAACCCACCACTTCCCTCATCCCTATCCAAGTTCACTAAAAAGAAAAACAAAATCCTCTACAATGGTCTTTGGAGAAAGAGTGAATAAACCTGTTGTGTGCCTGACTGTCAGGCAGAATTTGGAAAGACCCGGAGAGTTATTCCTGAGGTTCCTACAGGAGTAGCGCTACATAAGCTTCTCTAGAAAAGGTTTGATGTGAATGGTTTTGTGTATTTATTAAACTTCAGCATAATGAATCAACAGGAGATCGATTTTGTTTTGTTCTTTAATCTTCTAAACTTCCCTTAGTGGACAATCAGATTTATGAAAACTGCAGTTGATGGCTCCAGAAGTCAAAATGGCTAAATCTTAAGCATTTTTTCAGTGTTGCTGATACGCAAAAGTACAGCCTTATTTGGCAGAGTCTAAATAATAAATACAGAAATGCTGTAATTGTGGCTGTGGAGGCGACATAGGTTTTTGGATTTGAATCTCCCATAATATATGTAAATCTTTCTGTTCATGCAGAAAATAGCCATATATTTCAAGAACTCCACACACTCTGCTCCTTTCCTAACCCCCTCTGGGCGGAGAACCTTATAAATCTCGGAACATCCGACACATTCTATTGGAAATCTTTAATATCTCATTAAGTCATATTCTGTTCTACGGGAAAAGGCTGCACACTGCATTCTTGAAACATGAAATAACAGTTTTGTCCGAAAGTTTTATATTTTATAGGGCCGTTAACAACAGCCTCGTGGCTCCAATTAGACCATGGCATTGGAGTAAATGTTTGGATTTGGCAGATTTTAATTCTGTTTTTTTTTTCTCTACTGGCTCTTGAATTAAGGTGAATTCATGAAGAACATTTACCCAACCTGGCTTAACTCTTCATTATTCAGCACGTTTTAAAACCTGAATCATTTAGTTCTTCAATGGTGAGCTCTTCTCTTGCATTCCTCCAAGACTTTTTTCATGCTGGTAAACTTTTCTGGCATAAATAATGTATCAAAAGTTTTATTTTTTCAAAAATTGACTGACCCCAAGTTTTTTTTGTTTTATTTTTTTAATTGGAGTTTTACCCACTTTGTGGATTCATTCAGAGCTGATGCCTTAAAGCAGTTTAAAGCCTTCGCTGCTCATCACGGTGCATCTTGTTCTCATCCATTATAGTTTTCAGTACAAAAACAGTACATTGCAGAGTTTCAATACAGTGGGTGTCCCATATAGACAGCAGTAATTGGTAGTACAATGGTTGCTATTTCAATACACATTTATCAGTTGCCCTTTTTCCACTAAAGCAGGGGTCACCAAACTTTCTAAACACAGGACCAGTTTACTGTGCTTCATACTTTAGGGGGGCCAGACTGTGGACATTGGGTGTAGAAACTGTCCTGGTGTTAGTGGGGTTAAACAATGCATCTTTGGTATTTATGGAGAAATAGTGCCCCATTGTTGGTGTCAGTGGGAGAAATAGTGCCTCATCGTTGGTCTCAGTGGATGAAATAGTGCCCCATTGTTAGTGTCAGGAGGAGGAATGGTACCCCATTGTTTACCTCAATTGTAGAAATAGTGCCCCATTGGTGATATCAAACAAGAATTATGCCCCAATGTTGGTGTCAGTGGGATGAATAGTGTTTTGTATCAGTGGGAGGAAAAGTGCCCCAATGGCCAGATATAGGCAAGCAAAGGGCCTCATCCAGCCCCTGCCCGCAGTTCGGAGACCCCCGCTCTATAGATAGGCTATTGCCATGCACAGGAAACAAAGTTGAAGTTATTTGTGGAGTTTACTAATTATAAAGGCTAATGCCTCGTACACACGACCGTTTTTTTCGTTGGGATAAACTCCGACAGATTTTTCCGACGGAATTCCGCTCAAGCTGTCTTGCATACACACGGTCACACTAAATTCCGACCGTCAAGAACGCGGTGACGTAAAACACAACGATGAGCCGAGAAAATGCTTCAGAGCATGCATCGAATTGTTTCCGAGCATGCATGTTTTTTTCTCCATCAGAGTTCCATACAGACAAACGGAATTTCTAACTCCGTCGGAATTTCCAACGGAAAAAGACTGATGAGGCATACACACAGTCGGAATATCCGATGAAAAAATTCCGTCTGACTTTTTTCATCGGAAATTCCGACCGTGTGTACGCGGCATAAGAGTTGGGAGAGAAATTGGAGGTCATAGGGATGGAGGTCTGTAGGTGATCTTCATAACCACACATGGGATTATTTCAACATTAAAAAACAGGGAAATGTTCTCAGAAATTAAGGGCTTGGCCATAAGGACAGATTACTGCAGCTTTATCTTTTTATTCGTACGAGGAATTGGATTTTGTTACTGAGGCCACCTTTTCCAATTGTTTTCTTGGTGTGCTGCTGTAGGTCATGCAATCTGTAAAGCATGTTTTGCTTGATAAAGGAAACAAAAAACTGATGTACTCTAGGAAGTGACTTTTTAAACAGTTTTCATAAATGTAATTGAACCCCTGACAGTCAGCACAAACAGATCCTCAACCACTACTGTTGCATTAGCAGCACAGCTTGGTTAAGAATGTACTCCAGCCTGCTGATTGGATGATAAAGCCTCAGCAGCATGCTCTGCTTTTTCCTGCTGTCAGCATGTTTACTGTCAGCACATGTGCAGTGCAGCACAGCCTGATTGTCTCCTAATGGTGCTCTTCCTTCTGAGAGCTGCTGTATAGAAGATCAATACCAGATGCAGTGACTTACACTGCTATTAACTGTAAATTAAAAAAATCATAATAAAACTCATTAATTAGTAAGTTTTTGTGTGTCTGCCTGTAGAAAACCCAACCTCAATCATCACCTTAAGGCCTCAAGCCCACGGACGTTTTCGAACACGAGCTGTAAAGCTAGGTCGGACGTCTGGAAAAGGGGGCATTAAAAACCGCGTTTTTCATTAGCGTTTTTGCGCGTTTTTGCACGTTAGCGTTAGGTAGCGTTTGCAAAGGACTCTTGGGAAATCTAATGTCCAGACAGGAATTTCCTGTGTTTAGAGGTTACACTGTCCAATCATCTTTTTGCAGATAAAAAACGCCGGAGCTCAAAAACACAGCTGCAGCGTTTTTGGGCGTTTTTGAGCGTTCTTAAGCGTTTTTAAGCGTTTTTTAACGATTCGTGTTTTTTCAGCTCTAACGCCAACGCCACGGAACGCCCTGGTCGTGGGTTTTTTTTTTTACAGCTTAAAAACGCCTATGCCTTTGGCAGCTCAAAAACGCCTAGGTGGGCATGAAGCCATAGACTAACATGGACAGGCGTTTTTAAGCTGTAAAAAACGCTCAAAAAAGCGGCTGTAAAAATGTCTGTGGGCATGAGACCTAAATGTAACACTTTACCTCTAGTAATAAATGTTCCTAAATCGGAGGCAATATGTCTCAAATTTAGCACAATAAGGTTACACATTACCTATAAACATATTGCCAATGGTGGCAACCTTGCCTCCTGGTTTCAAATGAAAAGCACAGCAACCTTTATTTCAATGCTACTAAAATATTATTCAGATTCTGAGTGTTCCAAATTTCAAAGGTCATTAATATTGACAACCAGCCATTTAATAAATTAGAAACTCGGTATAGAAAACGGCTTAATTCTTCATCAAAGAGATGCTGTAATAAACATCCTCATTGTTGCGTGAATGGCCAGCATTGTACTAACCATAACCTAACAGTTGGTAGACCCTTTGCAGATCCCTAACTAGAGATGCCTTGCTTCCAGATCAGAACCAAAAGTTTTCTGCTTTGTAGCTAGAAAAATGTATTTGTTTCAACTAACAAAAGAAACTCTAGAGGTGGAAAGGCTCAAAAGTTTCAAGATCTACAATTGTTTGAAGACACATTGGCTCACTTCAGGGGTTTCCGAGTTCTTTCTTTTATTATTTCCCTTTCCTATCATTGTTTTAACACCTTTTATTTCTCATGTTAACATTGTCTTTGTAAATTTCTTGCTTGCCCTCTTAGAGAAAGGGAGAGTAAAGGAAAGGGTTATTAAATGTTCCAGGCTGCCATGTGTAACTTAACACTGGTCGTGCCAGCGGAATAGACCTCAAGAGTGTGAAAGTGGAAAATAAAAATTGTCTCTGGTGTCCTATTCCCCCAATCCCTCTTTTGCCATGGGATGAGGCACAGCATATTATCTCTTGTGATTGGAATGTTCTGCGGTTGTTCTGTTCATATTGGGACCCTGGAATTTTCCAGAGGGATATGGAAGTTTCGACCCGCCACAGGGGAACAGACAGACAGCCATTAAACAAGCTGTGAATCAAAAGTTTACTTAAAGAGCTTCCAAGCAAAGGTGGCGGGATAGTAATAGAATCGCAAAAATTCTGAGCAGAAATCCTGAAGAGACTTTAAAAAGTTCACAAATATCAAGAAAGACTATTAAGCTTCGTACACACGACCGAGTTTCTTCGCCAAAAACGACAAGAAACTTGCTGGCAGAGCTTTCTTGCCGAGTAAATCGGTCGTGTGTATGCGGCTATCAGGTTTCTCGTCAAGAAAACCGACAAGAATCTTGACGAGAAAAATAGAGAACCTGCTCTCTATTTTCTCGTCAGGATTCTCCATTTTGTCGTCGAGATTCTCGTCAGCATGTTTCTCGACGAGAAAAGTGTGTGTGTGTACACTTACCTGTCGCCGTGGAAACCCGCGCATGCTCGAAATTACTTTGACGCATGCACGGTAGCTTCCTAGGCATAGGTAGGGTGTAGCAAGATGGCGGCGACGGCATCGAATGTGACGAGCGCACGCTCGTCGTAGTCGATTACGTCACCGCGTTCGCTCCATTCAAAGAACCGCGGGTTCTTTGAATCGAGTGTGTGTACACTCGGCCGGAACAAGTTTCTTGTCCAAGAATCTCGTCAAGAAAAACGACGAGTTTTTTCCTGACGAGATTCTCGGCCGTGTGTACGAGGCTTTAGTTCACAGAGCAGTGAAAAAAAATAAAAAATGGTGATTGCTTTGCATTAGGCTTCACTCAGAATATATTGTAAGTCAATTCTAAAAAACACATACAGTACAACATTTTTTAAAAATCTAAGAGTTGGCCTTCTCTGCTGTTCAATGGTTGTGGATGGGCCCTCGTGTACAATGCAGAGCAGCTGGTATTGTATTGTAGGCGATGACATCAGCAAGCTTCAACCAGTCGGTTGAAGAGGACCCGTTTCAGGAGACTCTCCTATATCATGGGTTGAGCTTGCAGTAGCATGGAATAAGGTAAGTATACCACCTTTTTCACCATCCCCCTGGGGAAAATGAGCAGTTTATAATTTTTTTCCCTGGAGTTCAGCTTTAAACTGGTTCTAAATCCTTAAGGTTTTTTAGCTTAATGCATTCTATGCATTAAGGTAAAAAAACCTTCTATGCTGCAGGATCCCCCCAGCCCCTTCTTATACTTACCAGACCCTGATCTCGACCCAGGGATGTGTACGAGAGCAACGGCTCTCTCCAATGTCTCCCTTCTCACTGGGCAGATTGATAGCAGAGGGAGGGGTTGGCTCCTGCTGCTGTCAATAAAATGCTGTGATGAGGGAACAGGAACAGGACCAAGCCACCCAATCTGATTAATCGACTCAAACATAACGGCACTCGGGACCGAGCCAGCACAAGTGCCCTCAAAGAAAGCAGCAGAGAAGGAGAAAGAAAGTGCTGGCGGGGGGACCCCAGAAGAATAGGATTGGCGCTGCTCTGTGCAAAATCATTGCACAGAGCAGGTAAGTATAACATGTTTATTTTTTAATATTTTTATTTTATTTAGTTTTAATGTCACTTTAATGTTTATGAATGTGCATTAAACACTTTTCCTGAAGCCTGTAAATCATCATTCAGTTCCAGTCCAATATTGGTAAAGCTAGATAAAGTCTGGATAATGTGTTCTACAGCCACCACACCCATTACTAGATTGTGAACTGATCTTTTAGGTCAAGTTTTCATTGCTTGCTTAAAATGCCATAAAACACAATGGGCTGACATTATCTACGTATAAAATAATGTCGTGGATGGGTCTTCCAGCATGACAATGACCCAAAACATACCGCCAAGGCAACAAAAGAGTGACTCAAGAAGAAGCACATTAAGGTCATGAAGTGGCCTAGCCAGTCTCCAGACCTTAATCCTGTAGAAAATTATGGAGGGAGCTGAAATTTCTAGTTGCCGAGCGACCGCCAAGAAACCTTAAGGATTTAGAGAAGTTCTGTAAAGAAGAGTGGACCAAAATCCCTCTTGAGATGTGTGCAAACCTGGTAACCAACTACAAGAAACGTGTTATCTCTGTGCTTGCCAACAAGGGTTTCTCCACCAAGTACTAAGTCATGTTTTGCTTGGGGATCAAATACTTATTTTACTCACTGAACTGCAACTCAATTTATAACATTTGTATCGGGTGCTTTTTCTGGATTTTTGGTTGATATTCTGTCTCTATGATTTAAAATCCACCTATGATAAAATTTATAGACCCTTCATTTCTTTGTAGGTGGGCAAACTTACAAAATCTGCAGGGGATCAAATAATTATTTTACCTACTGTAGTTAGTCAGGTTAAAAAAAGACACTAGTCCATCTAGTTCAACCAATTAAAAAAAACACACACACACAAATAGAAAGCATCCATATACACAATCATATAATCATAGTTGATCCAGAGGAAGGCAAACAAAAAAAACAACAACAATAAAGCATGGTCCAATTTGCTCCAGTGGGGGAAAAATTCCTTCTTGACCCCCCAGGAGGCAATCAGATATTCTCTAGATAAACTACCCCTGGCATTATTGCCTCTAAAAGTTAGTATCAAGTTATACTTTGTGTATTTAGGAATGCATCTTTTTTAAAACAAAATTACTGAGCTGGCCAGTACCAGTTCTTGGGAGCGTCTATTCCACATTTTCACAGCTCTTACTGTGAAGAAGCCTTTCCGTATGTGAAGGTTAAATCTCTTTTTCTCCAGACGTAAAGAGTGCCCCCTTTTCCTCTGTAATGACCTGAAAGTGAATAACTCCACACCAAGTTCACTATATAGAGCACTTTTGTATTTATACATGTTGATCGTATCCTACCTTCACTGCCTCTTCTAAAGAGAGAAGAAATTCAGTTCAACCAATCTTTCCTCATAGCTAAGCTCCTCCATGCCTCTTATCAGTTTGTAGGCAGGTGCAGTCTACTTTCTATACTGCAGGTGGCGCTCAACTGCAGCGGCCTTGCAGAGGGAGAGGAAGTCAAGAGGAACATGGTTCCTCTGTGGTTTCCTGGGTCACCGGGGGAGCTATCCGATTGGATGCTGGTGCCCCATGTGACTCTGATGGACATCTTGGGTCTGGCAGAGTCTATTTAAGATCCTGGCTCCCAAGCTTGGTACGCATTCCACATGTGGGTAGCGTAGGGACAGGTCACCCATTTGTCAAGAACAGTAATTAGTGGCAGGGAGAGGTTCCAGCTGAGTAGGGAGAGAGCAGGGACACACCATCCTTTCTGGGAGCCTCCCTGTTTAGGTATGGACCAGCCAGGTTGCATTCTGCCCTTCAAGACGGTCCTATTGGTGCACTCGAAACCCACTCTTAACTGCAACATTCTGTGAGTGCACCCAGTGAGGTTGTCTTTTCACCAGATAGTTGTGCTTTATTGAACTTTAACTTCAATGGAGTTCTATTACTGCAACTGGACTCTGAGGGCTGCTGCACTTCCCCACAAGCTTAATTGCCCTTTTCTGCACCTTCTTCAGTTCTCTGATATCCTTTTTGTGATCTGGTGCCCAAAAGTGAACTGCGTATTCCAGATGAGGGTTTACTGATTTGTACAGGGGCAAAGTTATGTCTCTGTTCCCGGAGTCTATACCTCTTTTAATACAGTATTTTGCTTGCTTTAGAAACTGTACCTTGGCATTGCATGCTACTATTAACTCAATGATCTTCCAGAACATCCAGATCCTTCTCCACCGTTGACTCCCCCAGTTGTTCTTCCCTTAGTATGTATGATGCATGCCTGTTTTTAGCCCCCAGGTGCATAACTTTACATTTGTCAACATTAAGCCTAATGCCGCGTACACACAACCATTTTTAATGATGAGAAAAATGCAATTTTTTTAAATGGTCATTAAAAATGATTGTGTGTGGGCTTCAGAGCATTTTTTACGACGTGAAAAATGGCCATGAAAAAATTGGAACATGCTCTAATTTTTCTCGTCGTTTTTCACATCGCCGTTTTTCTCATCATGAAAAACGGCCGCGTGTAGGCTTTAACGACGTGAAAAAAATGCGCATGCTCAGAATCAAGTGTAGCGCTACCCCCAGTTAAGAGAGCCGCTGGTTTGTTTTCTCGGGCCCTGTATACAAGACCGCCAACCCCCGGCAATCTGACTTGACCCACTCTGGCACGGTTAGTCTACGGATAGCTTCCTATCATTCTCAGGTGTATGATACTTAACAGTTCCTAAATAGACAAACAACACTCTGAGGCAGGAATATGAATAAGTAATAGCTTTACTATAAAATGGTGGCATAAAAACATGACATGCAACACTTACATGGGTCTGCAGAAACCCTGTACCAACCAATGCTACAGAGGCAGCACTATAAAATGGCGCCGCGCAGTATCCACCACGCGGAGCTATTATGGCGTGCGCGCCCTAAGACACAGCAACACAAACTTTATAACTTTCCCCACCTATGTCAGGCCTGACAGTGTATGAAATAGTCCCCTTTCCCTGCGGGAGTAATATTTTCGTCACCGGCCAGCTTTCGTTGGTGCACTTGCAGAAATGAACCAATTGTAATCCAAAAAGGGTGGTAACTTGTAACAACAGTATGCAAACAGGGGGGGGTAGGCACTTTAACTATGTCCCAACTACCGGACCCCCAAAGAACACTGGTGAGCGAACAGTGGGCCTAGGCAGTCTATAGGCCTGAATATAACTCAGTCTATGGATATGGGCAGGTGCCCGCTCACCGCTCCAGGCGCGATCCCAGCCTGGGTCTTCCACCGCGTGTGTCCATCGCACACAGCGTCTGCAACCGATCGGATCCCCGATCCAACTGGAGTCCTACACTGACGATCCAGGATCCACCCAGGTTCCGCAGGACGGTGAAAGGCTCTTCGGACTTCGGGTAAGGCCCTAGGCTTTAGGCCTTACCCCACAGCAGATCCGCGCAGGATGACTTGATGCTTGACGCGCGTTGTCCCAAGAGAGCGAGCTTCTCCCCGTCCCTCTCTTAAGTAACCTCTCCCATGAGTCTCTGCGGCGGAACCTCCGCCCTGAGGCCGAATGGGGCTCTGGGTACTGTAGTCCCGGAGCCTTAAAGGAGACCCCGCTACACACTCCCCCCACTTGAACTCTTTGGTCCCCAAAGATAACATAATCTCCAACCACAGATCTCATAACATCCATTAATCCTTCATATGATGTCGGCAGAGGAAATTCCCACCAAAAACGAGGTAGTGAACTCCCCTGCCCACAGGACACACTTATATTAGTATCCTGTCTAACTGTGCCAGAGAGTGAGCTGGGGCTGCCTCCCACCAAATGAACAGCGGGAGGGTCATGGTCTTCCATACTCCTAGCAGTGACTACAGTGTCTTCCGCACTTTCACCCATCTGTGGGTAAGTTAGTCTCCTGGGAGGTTTTATTGCCCTCTGCTTCCTCTGTCCTCTTGGGCTTTCTGTTGGAGCAGACTCTTCTTCTGTTGCTAACTCAGGACTTCCCCCTTCCTCGGGAACATCCGGCTCCGGGGCAGGAAGGTACATGGCTTCTCTTGGATCTTCCTTTACAGATGGTTCACTGGCACTTTCCCAAGCATCCAACCAAGGACAGGAAGGGATAAACTCTGTTGCTTCTGCATTCAGTATGGAGTTCCGTAAGAATGATGGGCACCCGGTTGACTCCTTCACCGGGGCCCGCTGAAGTTTTCCGGCGGCTTGCGGTTGTTCATCTTCCTCTTTTTGGGACTGGTACACACTCTGGCCGCGTGACCAACTCCTCCACAGTTGAAACAGATCATATCCCCCCTATCTTCTAGGGATGCGGGTGCTGAAGTATTTGGAAACAACTCCTTCCTTGGGCTGTTCCTCTCAGGTGCCCTTGACTCCTTTTCCATCAGGGAGGTCAACATTCCCAACACTTGAGACATCTGTGACTTTAAGGTATCCACCTCTGCGTCTCTTTCTAAGGTCGTGGCGGCCCTGACCATCACTGGAGGGGGCTGCACCAGCTCAACTGGTTGGCTCCTTTTCTTCTCCTCCAGCATAGCTTCTTCCTCTCTGACTACTCGGATCAAGTCAGGGTACTCCAGGCTCTTCCCGTCTTGTCTTGTACGTAGCGCCAGTGCGATGGGATCCAGGGGTTGAGATCCTCTCATGACCTGCTGGACCCGGGCCTCATCCACCTTCTTCGGGTCAATCCCCTTCTTTAAGATCATCTTGTGCAGTATTTTATCTAGGCGCATCATAAACTCTGATAGCTTCTCCCCTGCCTTCTGGTAGCAGTGCTCTAGTTGGTAGGTAAGCTCAGTGATCTTTTCTGTTCCTCCAAACACATTCTGCAGAATGTCCAGATAGTCCTGCGCAACACAGTCTTTCTTGCTCATCTTAAGGTTGCGTATGGCCTCTAAGGCAGGCCCCTTTAAGCTCTCAGCAATCCTCTGCTTCTTTCTGTGGTCTGGGACTTCCCACTCCTCTAAGGCTTGAGTAGCGCCGTCTAACCATTCCTCAAACCCCTCTTCACCTGAGGGTACAGGCTTCCTTCCTGAAAACATCCTGAGTTTCCGGTATCCCGACATTTGGTAATATGCAGGATCTTTCTTGCATTGCGCTATGATTTCCCCTAGAACCGCGCATAATTCTGTGCTGAGAGCGCCTTGTGGCGACCCAGGGTTCATCTCTTTCTTGACATCTTTTAAGTCGGGTGGAGCGCGTATTAACTTAAAGATCTGTTTATCCGCCGTTTCTATGCTCGGCTTCTTGAAGTTTTCTGGGATTCCATCTTTCCATTTTAACAGTACATATGTCAAGGGAGGTTCTGTTCTGACATCCACTATATATGCTTTTTGTTGCGGGGACAGCGACATCACTAACTGTTTCACTGCATCTTCTTGCCAGATCCCTGACAGTTCTATGATCACTACTTCATGCGGATCTGTTTTTACTGCTGCGCACCACTTTACTACTTCTAGTGGGTCCATGCTGGTGTCTCTTGGCTGCTATTTGCTGCAACAGGATCCCGGACTCGAGAGCCCCCACGTGTAGCACTACCCCCAGTTAAGAGAGCCGCTGGTTTGTTTTCTCGAGCCCTGTATACAGCACCGCCAACCCCCGGCAATCTGACTCGACCCACTCTGGCACGGTTAGTCTAGGGATAGCTTCCTATCATTCTCAGGTGTATGATACTTAACAGTTCCTAAATAGACAAACAACACTCTGAGGCAGGAATATGAATAAGTAATAGCTTTACTATAAAATGGTGGCATAAAAACATGACATGCAACACTTACATGGGTCTGCAGAAACCCTGTACCAACCAATGCTACAGAGGCAGCACTATAAAATGGCACCGCGCAGTATCCACCACGCGGAGCTATTATGGCGTGCGCGCCCTAAGACACAGCAACACAAACTTTATAACTTTCCACACCTATGTCAGGCCTGACAGTGTATGAAATAGTCCCCTTTCCCTGCGGGAGTAATATTTTCTTCACCGGCCAGCTTTCGTTGGTGCACTTGCAGAAATGAACCAATTGTAATCCAAAAAGGGTGGTAACTTGTAACAACAGTATGAAAACAGGGGGGGGGGTAGGCACTTCAACTATGTCCCAACTACCGGACCCCCAAAGAACACTGGTGAGCTAACAGTGGGCCTAGGCAGTCTATGAGCCTGAATATAACTCAGTCTATGGATATGGGCAGGTGCCCGCTCACCGCTCCAGGCGCGATCCCAGCCTGGGTCTTCCACCGCGTGTGTCCGTCGCACACAGCATCTGCAACCGATCGGGTCCCCGATCCAACTGGAGTCCTACACTGACGATCCAGGATCCACCCAGGTTCCGCAGGACGGTGAAAGGCTCTTCGGACTTCGGGTAAGGCCCTAGGCTTTAGGCCTTACCCCACAGCAGATCCGCGCAGGATGACTTGATGCTTGACGCGCGTTGTCCCAAGAGAGCGAGCTTCTCCCCACCCCTCTCTTAAGTAACCTCTCCCATGAGTCTCTGCTGTGGAACCTCCGCCCTGAGGCCGAATGGGGCTCTGGGTACTGTAGTCCCGGAGCCTTAAAGGAGACCCCGCTACACAAGTATGAGACGGGAGCGCTCGTTCTGGTAAAACTAGCATTCGTAATGGAGATAGCACATTCGTCACGCTGTAACGGACTGAAAAGCATGAGGCTGAAAAGCGTGAATTGTCTCTCAACAAACTTTACTAACATGAAGGGTGGCGCCATCCGAACGGAACTTCCCCTTTATAGTGCCGTCGTAGGTGTTGTACGTCACCGCGCTTAACTCAAGCATTTTTTTCTACGATAGTGTGTAGGCAAGGCAGGCTTGAGAAGAATCACGTTGCGAAAAATGCAGTTTTATTTAATGACATTAAAAACGGTCGTGTGTACGCGTCATTGGATGCAACATAGTTGCCCAATTAAATAGTGCATTTAGGTCGGCTTAAAAGTTGGAGACATCCTGTAAGTACATAATGCCATAATTTGGTGACCTGGTTGCTAGTGCGTGCCATAGAATTTACTTACACTTTGGGGTTCAGTCACTGTGTTACTCAAGCATGGAGTTAGTCTTTTTTACCTAATTTAAGGAGTCTTGATTGGTAAAGTTTAAAGGAACACTACAGGTTTCCGTTTTTTTTTTTTTTTAAATAACAAACATGTTATACTTACCTCCACTGTGCAGCTCGTTTTGCACACAGTGGCCCCGATCCTCCGCTTCTGGGGTCCCTCGGCGGCTGTCTTGGCTCCTTCCCGCAAGGACTCCACACCATAATGCGAGCGAGCTCGCATGGTGTGGAGTTACTGCGGGCGCGCTCCCGTGATACAGCGGCGGCCATAGCCGCTGACTGTATCACTCGGCACCGCCCCCCGACGTGCCGCGTCATTGGATGTGATTGACAGCAGCGCCAGCCAATGGCTGCGCTGCTTTCAATCCATCCACAGTAGCCAATCAACGGCCAGGCACAGGAACTCGGAGGATGACGGGAGCGAGCGCGGGACTTTCGAGGGGCCAGGTAAGTAAAACGGGGGCTGGGGGGGGGGCCGGTATTGTCAAATGTTTTTTCACCTTAATGCATAGGATGCATTAAGGTGAAAAAACATTTACCTTTTCTACTCCTTTAAACAAATTTTGCCTAAGGGGCTCAACAAGCAAAACTGAGAAATTCTGCTTTGGCTAAATTGGTAATTTTTCTGGAGAATTCAGTTTCACCAAAATCATTCTGCTCATGCCTACTCTCAATGTTTTCTGATATTTAATTATAGTGGAAACGTCATGTAAAGTGTTTTTGTTTAATCACTGGGAAGATTGTTGATTTTTCAAAAATAATGAAGCTATTTGTATTAATGCAAATAATGCTTAGCAGAGTTTAAACTGACCCACTTCATGATTTATAATCTAATTAAAAAATCACAGATGCCTCTTTGCGTTGCACTCAGTGGCTCGCAATGTTACAATTCAAGCAGTGGTTAACAGGAAAATACTGAACACTAGGCCAATGTGCATGCCAACCTGTGGCTCGTTCTTACAATATCCAGACAGACACTGCTAGATGGATTGAAAACCTTGCTAGAGTGTAATTAATTATAAGACATAAACCCCAATTAAATAGGCCTGCGGAGACTCAGCGATAATGCATGTTTGGTATTAAAAATTTGATGGCGTACATAATTTTTATAGCCAAGGCAAATGTTACAGGTTTATCCATCTCTGCAAAGTAAAGAGTGGTTGCTTAGGCCTTTCGTAATAAATCTGAGGCTGCGTAGGAGCGTTTTTCTTGGCCGGGAAAGTGTGATATAGCAAAATTATCTGACTGTGTTGTATGTCGGGGAAGTTGCTAAGAGCCGTATATACAGATCTGTAATATTTATATGTGGGGGAATCCTAGCTGATGGATGGAGAGTCTGATCAGGGTAGGTTGGATATTTTTCTTTAATCCCTAAGATTAATCACAAGATGTTAGTTTTTTTTTTTCCTGTTCACAAACCAGAAGTACTGATTGTTTTTCCCTGCTGGAATTTTCATTCCTCGAGGAGGTTTGGATTACATAATGGGTCAGTCTTCCCAAAAGCGTCATGCCAGTTTATAGGTGGTCTCACTGGTTCTCTTGCTGGCTTAAATCTTGAAAATTCCATCAGTGATATCTCCCTGCATTATTTCCAGGCCCATTCACCTTATTTTAGAGTCTTACTCCTTCTTCAAAATTACACTTCCCCAGTCCCTCTACAGAAGTCATTCTCAACCAGGGTTCCTCCTAAAGGTTGCAGGGGTTTCTTGAGCAATGAACAATTAGCCTTTATGGACCTTGCTTTGTGCACTAGTCCATATAATTTGGTGGAGGGAGGAATATGGTGTGGGGTTGTTTTTCAGTTCCAGTGAAGGGAACTCTTGAGGCATCAGCATACCAAGACATTTTGGACAATTTCATGCTCCCAACTTTGTGGGAACAGTTTTGGGATGGCCCCTTCCTGTTTTAACATGACTGCACACCAGTGCACAAACAAGATCCATAAAGACATGAATTAGCAAGTTTGGTGTGGAGGAACTTGACTGGCCTGCACAAAGTCCTGACCTCAACCCGATAAAACACTTTTGGGATGAATTAGAGCAGAGACTGCGAGCCAGGCCTTTTTGTCGAGATCAGTGCCTGACCTCACAAATGCGCTTCTGGAAGAATGGTCAAACATTCCCATAGACCAGGGGTGGCCAACCAGCCCGTTAGCCACATGTGGCCCGCAGAGCCCTCTGATGTGGCCCGCGACCTCCTGCTCTGGAATAGCGGGTTGGCAAGCCCAGATAGCAGGTTGCCGACCCGTCATACCAAAGCATCAGTGTTGTGCATTAAGCTGGTGGTAGAGGAAGGAAACGGCTGCAGAGCAAAGCCCCATAAACTGATGCTTCCTGTACAGCACCGGCTTTTGACACAGGTGGAGTCTATGGCAAAGTTCAGCTAACCTGCAGGATAGACATAGGTGCACTACGCAAAAAAGTGGGTAAACTGCAGCACATCAGTGTTAAAGCAGTCTTAGGCCCTTTTCACACGATCGGCCCTACCCAATCGGACCCTCAATTCACCTCTACAGAGCGGCAGATGTAAACAGACTTTTGTCCGCTTATGCCTGCCTACCTCCAATCTGATCCTCTAAAAAAAAAAAATAGAATGGAATTCGTCCCCTTCCATCTGTGCAGATCGGATCAGAGGGCCTATGGAGTAGGCGTGACCTGTCATCTGCCTGCTCTGCACATTGTGGCCCGCGACTAGTTACCAAGTTGCTTAAGTAGCCCTTGCTTTTCAAAAGGTTGGGCACCCCTACCATAGACACACACCTAAACCTTGTGGACAGCCTTCCCCGAAGAGTTGAAGCTGTTATAGCTGCAAAGGGTGGGCCAACTCAGTATTGACACCTACAGACTAAGACTGGGATGCCATTAAAGTTCATGTTCATGTAAAGGCAGGCGTCCGAATACTTTTGGTAATATAGTGTATTATAAAAGGCAATCAGCGCACAAATGACTAAGAGAACTACTGCAGCTGGACACCAACAGGTATATCACACAATAACCCAAACAGATAATATAAAGAAATAACAGTGCAGCGCAATAAATGTCCATATACAGTGAACAATGATGAGAAAGATGTACTGAAGAGATCTGGGTGTAGGCTTCTTCATACAGTATATAACTTGTGTATCCAATGTAAGGAAAATCTGCTTACCAGACCAGATGGACCTTTTGAATGAACAAGAGGTCAAAAACGCTTTTTTTCCACCATGAGGGGAAGATGGTCTCAGATGAAGCGGTGATCCAGCCAGATGGTAGGCACAGCATCAGATGTAGAGATGATATATAAAAAAGGGATGTGGAAACGTTCTAAGTGTAGACTGTTTTAATCCAAAAATATAGTGTATAAAAAATACATACAAGTAAAATTCAGACAAAGTCCAAAAAAGTACAGCAAAAGCCACTAGGCGCTGATGTTCTATGATGGAGAAGTCCAAAATATAAAACAGCTGCTAAAGTGACCAAGTCTCTTGTGCTTATAATGATAAATGAACCATAATATACAGCTGGTGGAAGTCACAAGTAAAAATCATATGCTGAAAACTGGCAAAAGATTGTGCTAATAGCAACAAAAATAGGCATATGCAGCACCAGATGACTAACAGTGAGAGATCCACCAGAGTGAACAGCAGGCAGGTGAAGTGAGTGTAAGCGGCGATGAACGCCGTAAACTCAGCCTGAGATGAATCAGTAGTAAGCGGCAATGCAAGCCGCGAGCACAGCCTGGGACAGACGCGGGTGACGTCACCGAGTAAGCTCCTCCCCCGTACGTACGTTGCGTCCAATAGGACTTCGTCAGCGGTGGGTGGGGCTTACAGCGTCACCCTCCGTCCTTATAAACTAAAAGCGTTGCCATGGAGAGCATAGTGGGGGCGGGACGGCCGGTAACCAGCCCCGAACACAGAATCCCCATGCTATGTAATCAGCCAATGTAATTTGGCTAGGCAGCGGCTAATAAAAAATGACACATAGACAGGAAAACCTGTATAGTGCATACAAAATATATTTGATTACTTTTAAAGTGACAAACACTCACGGCTGTCCCATGCCTCACAGTATAACTCCACAGCAGTGAAAGTTATATAAGAAAAAATGTATTCTTTAAAATAATAAAGAAAAATGTGAAAAATAAATAAAAATAAAAATTAATAAAAAAATATTTGAATAAAATATGAAAAACATGTGTAAAGCAAATTACAAATATAAGAGGGGGACCTCCTCTGTTATGCAATGCAAACAAATATAAAATAAAAAATAATGATAAAAATATTAACTAAAAATACCACATCTACCGACATTGGTATACTAAACTGGCTTATTTGTCAGAGATGAAACAATTAAGGTCAAAGTCGACGTTGAGGCCTCCTGGCACGAGCACCTGGGTCTCGTGTATCCAGAAGGACTCACGCCGACTAAGTTGTCTGATGAAGTTACCACCTCTCCAGTGGGGTCTAACCCTTTCTATGCCCCAAAATTTAAGACATTTGGGGTCTCGGTTATGAAAATGACGAAAGTGTTTGGAGACATTATGAGTTCTGACACCATTGATAATGTTATTCACATGTTCTCCCATACGCACATGAAGCGGTCTGGAGGTTCTACCAATGTAGTGTAATCCACAGTCACATTCAAGGCCATAGACCACCCCCATGGTGTTACATGTAATAAGATTTTTGATAGAATACGTTTTACCTGTAGTAGGAGCAGTAAACTCTTTTCTTCGTTTAATATTACGTTTACATTTTTTACAAGATGGACACCTACCACATGCGTAAAAGCCAGTCATAAGAGGAAAAATATGACTCTCCCTTACTACTGGAGGGTCGACCACACTTGGGGCCAATACGTCCCTCAGTGTAGGTGCCTTTCTATAAATGAATCTGGGACGAGACGGAATAATGGCTCCCATTATTCTATCCTTTTTCAAGATGTCCCAGTGTTTCATGATTATTTCTTCGAATTTCCTGTGTTGAATATTGACATCTAAAATTATTCTGAGTTCCGTGTTAGCTGGATTAGGTGCCTTGGGTCGAGAACCCGCCACCAAAGAAGTTCTATCTAGCTTTCCGACCTTTTGAATTTCACTGGAGATATCCTCCTTATTATAGCCTTTTTGGATAAATCTTTTAGCAAGGACATCTGATTGCAATACAAAATCTGCCTCAGACGTGCAATTACGCCTTAAACGAATGAACTGGCCCCTAGGGATGTTGCATAGCCATGTTTTGTGATGGCAACTGTCAAGGGGTATATACCCATTCCTGTCTGTCTGCTTAAAATGGTTTTTCGTTTTGAAGACAGGTCCATCTCTGAAAATTTCCAGATCTAAAAATGTTATACTGGAAGAATCAGCATTCCAGGTGAGTCTAATATTTTTGGTGTTGCCATTCAGCTTGGACATAAATAATTGCAGGCTAGTCATGTTACCCTCCCAGATAATGATCAGATCGTCTATATAGCGATAATAGCACTTTAGTTGTATTGGTCTGTCATTAAAGATAGTTTCTTCTTCCCAAAGTGACAGTAATATAGTGTACATTGAGAGAATCTATGCCATATGTAACATAGGTAATTGTAAGAGGAGTGCAGTACAACAAATAGGGATTTTAATCAGAATGATTGTTTTAATTGTGTATGCATGTATTTAATTAACAAATTGTTTTGTTAATAAAGGTGGTAAAATACATTTTAGCTTGTTCAACTTTCAGCACAGCTGAAGTCTACAGTGTCCTCTCTCTATAGATTTCCTATATAGTCCAATCAGATAATACTTTGAATTCATTCAGAAAATGCAAAGCAATCTTTAAGTGGCGCCCCTGTCAAGCCGCTGACCGCCTGCATTTAGAATGTACCAGTCCAAGCGCTCAACACAGTAGCTGTAGTGGTGTCTACTTCAAACATTTTCAAGCTTCCAGGGGCATCACCCATTTATGGTATATACATAGTTACATTGGTCCATGATAGTCCAATGTTACTCCATATAAAATACCAATGCTTGGAATTATTCTGTAACGGAAGCTAATACAAACAGACTAGATTTCATAGTTACATAGTTAGTCAGGTTGAAAAAAGACACAAGTCCATCTAGTTTAACCATAGAAAAAAAAAAAAAATATCGTACAATCCCATATACCCAATTCTATACCCAGAGTTGATCCAGAGGCAGGCAAAAAACCCCAGCAGAGCATGATCCAATTTGCTACAGCAGGGGAAAAAATTCCTTCCTGATCCCCCGAGAGGTAATTTGATTTTCCCTGGATCAACTTTACCTATAAATGTTAGTACCCAGTTATATTTTGTACATTTAGGAAAGAACCCAGGCCTTTCTTAATGCAATCTACTGAGCTGGCCAGAACCACCTCTGGAGGGAGTCTATTCAACATTTTCACAGCTCTTACTGTGAAAAAACCTTTCCATATTTGGAGATGAAATCTCTTTTCCTCTAGACGTAAAGAGCGCCCCCGTGTCCTCTGTGTTGACCGTAAAGTGAATAACTCAACACCAAGTTCACTCTATGGACCCCTTATATATTTGAACATGTTGATCATATCTCCCCTTATTCTCCTCTTCTCAAGAGTGAATAAATTTAGTTCCTCTAATCTTTCCTCATAGCTAAGCTCCTCCATGCCTCTTATCAGTTTGGTTGCCCTTCTCTGCACTTTCTCCAGTTCCCAGATATCCTTTTTGAGAATTGGTGCCCAAAACTGAACTGCATATTCCAGATGAGGTCTTACTAATGATTTGAACAGGGGCAAAATTATATCTTTCATCAAAAGACAACATTTTTTAATTTGCTTACAAGTTAATTCTAAGCTTATTCTATGCAACAAGACTCAACTAATAGCAAGTTGCAACAGGGGCCACCTTTTTTGTGTAATGTAAAGGGAAAAAAAGTTTTGTTCGAAAAGTTTTGTTGTCATGTGTTCTTTGGAAAAATTTTAAATGGCCCCACGTTACAACTCTGTTTTCGCTCATAAACATGGGTTAATCGCCCATGAAATTGAATTTAAAAGGTTTTGGTTGTTGAGCAATATGCCTCTAAATTCAGCCTGAAAAAATCCATTATTTTCATTGATTTCAATAATCTGTCCTAATAATTATCACATTGCCAAATGGTGCTGTGCCTAATCTAAATATAACTTAGGCAGAAGGAGAAAGTGATATGGGATTGATACCACATTTCACACAGTCTGCCCAGTTCCTTCCGGCTGTCTAACCTCAGATCATGTACTGTAACTGCTACTGGCAGAATTATTTCCTTGTACAATACTCTGGCTAGATTTTCATCTACTCTCGTTTTCCTGTGTTTTTTTGCCTTTCATCACGAATTTGCAATTTTTGCTGCCTCAAATATCCTTTTACAGTATCTTAGAAATTGAGCAGGATTGCATTTTACAGAAAGAACTTGCTGGACAGTACCTGGGTCCGAACGTGCTGCACCAATGCCACTAATGACATTACAATAAATTATATTGTCTCCTTTAGCTGGACATTTGTCGATAAATCAAGCAGCTGAATTTAAGGAAACAAGGACAGCAAATGCTGATGAGAACATTTCCAAGACTATCAGGAGCTCGCTCGTTTACTCCAGCAGCTGCTGTACATTTGGGGCTGCCCTCAGATTAAACAATTTTGGTCGGAGGTCACCTCCTGTATATCAGAGGTTCTGATGATCCCTGCCCCGGCGACAGTCAGGGTGTGCCTCCTGGGTTTGGTTGAGGATGTGGTCCCGTCTAGGGCTCATAGGACTCTGCTCAACATCCTCTTGTTTTATGGAAGGAAGGCCATTCTGTTGCGGTGGCGCAAACCGGGGGCACCTCATATGCGCTTCTGGAATTCTAGTAAATTCTATGATGCCTTATTATAAGGCAACGTACTTATCTAGGGGCTGCGGGAAGAAATTTGATAGAGTGTGGCAGGCATGGTATAATTCTGATCTGACTGTAGGTTAACAACTGCTAATGGGGGAAGGCTAATTTGTATATTTGTATAGTGTTCAATCCGGTGGATCTGCTAGGAGATTTGGGGCTCCACCTTTAAATCCTTGGTTGAAGTGTGCGGTGGGGCAAGATTGATCTATCCGGAAGACTCATGGGGGATGGGGGAGAGAGAACTGAGCAAGGGGGATGCTGGGGGGTTGTTCTTGTTCCTACCTGTTAGTTAGGGAGGCGTATTTCAGGCGTTTTAGTGCTAAAAATAGCACATAAATAACGCCTGAAATAATCCTGCCCCAGCATTCTCAATGTGAAAGCCCGAGGGCTTTGACACTGAGGCGATGCGTTGGCGGCAGGAAAAAAAATCTCCTGCAAGCAGAATCTTTGGAGCGGTGAAAGGAGCGGTGTGTATACCGCTCCTTCCCATTGAAATCAATGGGAAACCGCTGCTATACCACCCGCAAACCACTGCTGTAGCAGCGGTTTGCGGGCGGTTTTAACCCTTTCTCGGCTGCTAGCGGGGGTTAAAACCGCACCGCTAGTGGCCGAATATCGCGGCAAAAACTACGGTATAGCGGCGCTAAAAATAGCGCCACTATACCGCCAGCGCACCTCCCCGCCCCAGTGTGAAAGGTGCCTTAGTTAGACAGGGCATGTTCAATAACTGTACCTGATTATGTGGGCCATGTTGGCCTGTCACGACTCAGTGTTGTGCTGGGTCGGCTACTGTTGTTTGTTGTATGTTTTGGTAAAATCAGAAAAATCATTAAAAATAATTTTACAAAAAAAAAAAGACTATCAGGAGCTCAAATGCATGGCTCCTGGCTGGTGGACTGTGCAGTCTTATCGTACATGACTTTTTTTGGTGGTGCTGAGAGCTCAGTGCAGTAGTTATAGCCTAAAGAAAAAAGGCAGTTGCGCTGCAAAAAATTAACAACACATATGATATATGAAATGCTATCTTAATATAAACATAGTGAAGAAAATTGACCAAAAGGTCTGCATTAAAAGGAAAATAGCTAGTATGTGACAGTCTGAGGTAATCCTTAAAATGTCCACATTGCAATACTGAAAGGCAGGAGTGACCATATGTAAAGTTCCACAGTGATAATATAGCAGGTAGACAATCTCTCGTGCAGGTAGATAATTGTGACTCCACACACTTAGACACCAAAGGAGAAAGTGCAATGATGATAAAAGCAAAGATCCTCCACCTCAGATATCAGATCCGCTTACCAGCTCATATGGATCTCAATGAAAGAGATCACAAACGCTTGCGGCTTTATTCCCCCGCCAAGGGTCTTTACACTGTAGATCAGCATACAAGATGTATTCCTCCTCAACACTCTGGCTCCTCAATGCACTCCCGGGAGTATGATCCCCAAAAAGACATATATAAGGGCCACAATAGTGAAGTACGTAATAAAATTTATTAAATAAACGAAAAGATTGCACTTACAATTCCAATGCAAGATAAAAGCAGTTGTTAAAAAATTCAAGCCGGCCGGCTCTTACTATCCACTCGTTCCTTCCGGGATAGCGTTGTATAGTCGGTGACGTCAGCACGCCGTTCCTCCCTACGCCGTTTCGTCAGAGATGACGTCTTCCAGGGGCACGAGCGGCGTGCTGACTCCCCGCTATATATCTAACCTAAAATCAAAAGGCACGCCCAGCTCTGAACTCTGGGAAATCCTATCTCGATCCGCCATCTTTGAAAGGGGAAAATAGCCAATACTTCGCCGTTCTCACCATATTACTGGTAGAACCAACGCTAGTATTACGGCTTATAAAGCAGTCAGGGAGGCTGCTATTGGATACAATATAATCAATATTCTAAAGACAAAACCCATAGGTGTACCAAGGGTATTGACTTAATAAAAATTAAATACACAAATGCTGTCTAAAAAAACAGCAATGCATATCAGAATATTATACAAAATAATAATATAGAATGAACAATGTTGGTGATGTCAGTTAATGGAACGGCAGATATTCCACCAATGGACACCCTAGTAATAACCAAATATTGTCCAATCAGTGCTAAAAAACATACTGGATGGTAAGTATGTAAAATACAGCCACTAGACGTTGTGTTAACCACAATGTCCCAGTACTGGACAAAAGAGGGCAAATTTATAGTGCTAAACCACAGATAAAAATTATTTTGATAAGTGGTTGGAACTACATCAACTCAAAAATACTGACATAACCTAAGAGCAAAGATGCGCAATATCCCATTATCCCACCTGCTGGTAGGTAACTGGCATTACATCTACCAATAATGTCATTATGCCTTAAAAAGGAGGAAGGATAGGAATGGGCCCTAGATTATCTAACAGACCATCCAATAACCCATGCTCAGCTAAGACAGGACGACATATGATGTTAATTTGAAAAAGTATATGTTCCAGATCATATATTACGGCAACTAATATGAATATAAGGTCGCATCAGAAACTTAAATCAAATGCTACAATGAGGTTACCAAAGGTTTACCCAGAGTTCAGTGCTGGTTCACATGTTGCCCCATAGATCAGGACTGATTACATGAACAAAGGTAAAGCAAAAATATCTCAATTAACCATTGTCGATGAATGCATTAACGTCAGTGTCAATGTTAAGGCCATAAGGGCTATAACATCTTACACGGTATATCCAGGCCATTTCGAGCCTGGACAACTCTCTGACTAAAGAGCTACCCCTCCAGTGAGGCTCAAATTTATCGATCCCTAAAAATTTTATAGTTATAGCCCCATGACTTTGTTGCCAGAAATAGGTAACACTCCTAATTTTGCCCTAAGTATCCTTAATTTCTAAGGCATCTCTAGGGTCAAAGAAGACCCCTAACACTCAACATTTAATCTAACACTTAAATTGTTAATAAACTCACAACAGTAAAATCAGCCTGTATATGCAGTAAAGCATGCTTGTTATACTTACTGTGGAACCTAAGGGGTTAGTCCTCTGCATTGTGTAAAAAGACTGTTTGATACTGTATGCACAGATCCTCCTCTTCTTCCACAGTCCCCAATCCATCTCCTGATAGAATAGAGCCTTGGGGGCAAGCTGCACATGCTCAGTTTGGTTTGTATTGCTACAAGAGTTTTTTTTTTTTTGGGAGAGTGCATGTGATCAGCACAGGGCCAATCTGCACTGTCCAGACAGAAAGTCAGGTGCCCTATAGCCTCATAGGACAATCGGAGGAGAATGAAAACTCCTTCTACAAGTTTTTACCAGACACTGATAGAAGCCACAAGACTGATATATACTGCTGATGAGAAACGGTATTTAGCAGTTTATTTTTACTAAAATAATTGCATTTCCATGTTCTGTGTACTGTGGGAGACCAGATATAGTGAATGCAGGCTCCTGGGTTTAGTAACACTTTAAATGTATTCCTTACCATTCAATGTAACCCTAAGCCCCATTCACAACTGAGATGGGCAGAGACTGTGGACATGCTACAAGAAATTGTCAGAGACTACAGGCATGATACAAGAGATGATCAGAGAGTACAGGCATGATACAAGAGACAGTCAGAGACTGTGGGTACAGGAAATAGCCAGAGACTACAGCTATGGTACAAGAGATGGTCAGAGACTGTGGATATGATACAAGAGATGGGCAGAGACTGTGGACATGATACAAGAGATGGGCAGAGACTGTGGACGTGCTGCAAGAAATTTTTAGAGACTACAGGCATGATACAAGAGATGGTCAGAGACTGTAGACATATTACAGGAAATAGCCAGAGACTACTGGCATGGTAAAAGAGATGGTCAGAGACCGTGGACGTGCTCCAAAAGATGGTCAGAGTATAGCCAGGTGCTGATCTACAGTAATATGGAGAAGGCGAAATTGGGGTTGATTTACTAAAGGCAAATAGACTGTGCGCTTTGCAAAATGCACTTGCACTCTGCAAGTGCAGTTGCTCCAGAGCTTAGTAAATGAGCAGAAACTCTGCTGACTTCCATCATCCAATTACATGTAAGAAAAAATGCAGTTTTTAAACAATGTCCCTGCACGTGATTGAGTATTCTTTGCAGACTAAAGCTTTACCTCATTTACTAAGCTCTGGAGCAACTGCACTTTGAAAAGTGCATAGTCTATTTGCCTTTAGTAAATCAACCCCATTGCCTTTAATTCTTCTTTCCCTGTACTGAGATACTGAAATTATGCTGCACCATTCTCCTCCGGCCAACAGGGAGAGAACTAAAGCCAAGCAAGCCCATAGACTTTTATTCAAAGCGCTGTGAATCCTGGAAGTTTTAGTTTGAGATGGCAGCCATATAATGGGGCAAATAGACTCCTTACACTACAGATCCCAATATGTACTGTGCAGTAGGAGGAGTGGAGAGATGTTAATTAATAAATTGCCCAGGAATTTTCTTCCTGTTGGAATCAAGGAAGTTAGAGAGAAAGCACCTCTGTCTGGATACTCGCCTGCCAGCGGGAGACCACACCAGCGGAGATCCGAGCCTGAGATTGGGAGTGAAGACAACAGGGGGGTAGCGCAGCACCACCCACATCACAGCACCTGCTGCATGGAGACTGGAGCATCCACTCACTCACCCTCCGCTTTCCCCCCAATGATCACCAAAAGTTTTCGGGAGAGACTGAGGGGCCCCCGTTCTTCTACAGTGAGGGGTCATCACAGCATCCCGGGGACTGGTGATACTGCTAGCTGGACTGAGTCACTGATAATACTGCACTTTATACCGCAGTTATTCGAAACCTAGACCTACACCAACCTTATACCGCATTATACCGAAACTTTACCGCATCTGAACCGCATCTGAACCACATCTACCTTGCACCTGTTCTAAGACAATGCTCTACCTTTACTGCATGCAGGTTAACTGGGACTGTCATTAAGTGCACCAATGCTCCTAAAGCACCCCAACAATAGCCGGCAGAAGAATTTAAAGGACTGCCACCTCCATTGCAATAATTATTCTGCAAGTCCCCTTTGTTCCCTTACCCCCTCCATCGCCATCCTTCCTGCTTTTCTGTTGGACAGTGCATACCTAGTAGGACTAGCATCGCTGCCATAAATGAGCTCTGGCAGTATAGTTCCAGCACTTGTTGGATTAAACTTGAGGCTGCTTGAGGTGGCTTTGCTACTGTTTATGCTTATCTGGACGGCAAATGTCTTATGCAGGGTCCCTACTGTTAATCACTTTGTATGCTAAATTGTGTTATTACCAATGTTAATCTATTCTATGCTTGCCTAGTTACCAACCATATTGGGTGACAGTATATTAAATTTGCCTTTACTACATGGTTTGGTGCCTGTTTTATTTGATATAGCACTACTATTTGGTACTAAGTATTACTTTCAGTGAATTATTGCGATATTGTATGTTTGTACACTCAACCTGGTGTGTCAGAGGGGATGAGGTTCTTTTAAAGGTTGAGGCAAAGAACATCCTATCCAGTAGTAGCGCTACACAGCCATGATACAAGAGACAGGCAGGGACTACAGGCATGATACAAGAGATGGTCAGAGGCTGCAGACATCCAGACATCCCGCAGGAGACTGTCTGAGACTATAGTCATTATACAAGAGATGGTCAGAGAGTGCATACGTGCTGTAGAAGATGGTCAGAGTCTGCAAACATACTATGGGAGTTGCTAGAGACAGGGAGACAGGGGACAAGGTTCATGAGACATAGGGGCACATTGCATGAGACTGCTAGAGATCACTGCTTTAACAGGGAAATAGGTAAACACAGATTAGTGTCTGCAGGGGCTGCACAAAAAGTACCAAAAGTTCGCATGTAGGCCCTGGGCCACAGGTTGGGTGCCAGAGATGTAATCGTTTGCAGACTCTAGCAAAATGCTCCAAAAGTTTGTTGGTAGTAGTAGTGAATTTTTTTCTCCATATATTCTGGGTGGCTTATGCAATTAATCACCTCTTCGCTCAACTTTGTGTAATTTGGGGGAGATAAAATGTCCTGTTGAGCATTCCTTATTTTTAAAAGCAACTTATTGCTTGACTGAGAATTGCATATGATATTTTTTGACATTTTTGGTCACTCGATCACCTGCTTTTTTTTTTTTTGTGTTAACTCTTATGGCCATGTAGTTCTATCCTAACGGTAACAGCAGCTGTATAAGATGAACTCATAATAAACAATCTACGCTAAGCATTCATTAGCCTGGCTGCACCACATTGGTAAAAGCTAATATGTAATTGGCTGCTGTGGGGTGCAGATCTTAATTACTGTTTTCATCACCTTATTAAATAATTGCCTAAGTGTTTGCTTCAATAAGCTGTTTTGTGGAGGCAGCTTGAATTGTGCCAGGTCCGACGACAGAGGTATTAGAAGAATTGTAGTTTAGGCCTTGATTCACAAAACGTTTTTACGTCAGTATTCTGGCAGATGATGGGCGAGCCTGGCGTGGCTGTTATAAATTAATTCATAAAAAGCACCAACATGATAGTTTGGAGTGGTGAGGAGTGTCGCTCTGTGCTTCATACACATCATTGCATCTCCCCTGGGGAATGTTAATTTACAGAAAGTAAACATTTCTAACAGCCACTAAATCATCACCCTTCATATGCCTTGCCAAGTCTGAAAAACCTGCACAGACAGCGTGCTCCCATATCCATCACAGGCGTAATTGAGAGAGACACAATAGCTGCAGCTAGCCTTGTATTCGATTTCTATTTTAAAGCACTTCACACCAAAGTTACATTATAGATAGAAACACCCATACATTATTTAAAATCGCCGGTTAATTGGCAATGAGCACAGATAGATACAGCCCAATATAGTTACACAGTTAGTGCTTCAAGTTCAACTTGAATTCTCTTTTTCTTAAAGTGGTAGTAGTAAAGTCTTTTTTTTTTTTACTTGTAGCTACAGGTAAGATATAATAAGGCCTACTTGTATCTCCTAAACTTGCGGTGTAAGACATGGATGAGTGAGTTTGGGGTGGAGGAACTTGACTGGCCTGCACAGAGTCCTAACCTCAACCCAATAGAACACGTCTAGCGCACTCACCCCAAACTTTACCTGCT
Source organism: Rana muscosa (assembly GCA_029206835.1). NCBI lineage: Eukaryota > Metazoa > Chordata > Amphibia > Anura > Ranidae > Rana > Rana muscosa. Next base: position 64,147,255 of record CM055128.1, read on the forward strand.
TTCTCTTTTGCTTGGCTCCTCCGCAGGAAAGAATGAGGCACACCGCACTAGCAGCCCGTACCCTCCTGGATGGGGAGGTTGAGCGGTGTTAGTTTTTCGGGCCTGCCTGCGGCTAGTGTTAGAATCCTCCCGAGCTGATCTCGTCTCTGCATTAGCCAGAGACAAGTCCTTTATTCTCCCCAGTAAAGTTACTGTCCACACCAACTGAAAGTCCAACCTTAGTATTTATTTCACCATGGATAACAAATAGTCTCTATGTGAGCAGACAGGTTGACACGAGACACAGGTCAGATAAGGTGGGAGGAGGTCCAGGCACAAACTCAATTTAGGCTTCTCTTACTGTTCTGCTTTCACGAACAGGCTTGGACATACAGTCTCTGCCACAGACCGGGTGAATATGAAAAGTCACTGCCACTGACTTGGTAAAGTTGGTCACTGCCACTGACCTGGTGTGCGTAGAGTCACTGCCACTATGACCTACAGAACATGCACTTCCTTCTTCTGGAAACTTGGCCCTTGTTAAGGAGAAGAACCTCCCTCCGGAGAGTTACCAGAGGCCCCATCTGTCACCACGACTCTGCGCTGGGTCTTCAGAAAAGGGTCACCTCCCTGGCTTCCTCGATCCTGGATACGGGTCCCCTCGCAAGGCGGCACCCTGGGAGCCCTCAATCCCGAGTGGAACCCAGCCAAAGCCGCTGGGCTCCGGGCCCTTAAAATAGTACCTCACCCCAGACTGAAGGTGTCTGAGATGGAACAGGAACTCGGCCTCCGGGCCTAGGGCACCCGGAGGCGACACACACACACCACCCAGGCTGAAGGTGCCTGGGCGCGACACCCGCAGGCCACAGGGAACAGCACACCAACACAATCTCCCAAGGACAGAAATGGTCCAAGAAACCTAACAATTAGTGTATCTGAGCCATATTACCACTCAGATACTCCCCTTAAATATAGCACCCCGCTACACACCTTTAGGATGAATTTGAGTGGAGACTGCGAGCCAGGCCTTCTCATCCAACAGTCTATATATGCAGTAAAGCATGCTTGTTATACTTATTGTGGAACCTAAAAGGTTAATCCTCTTCATTGTGTAAAAAAGCTGTTTGATCCTGTCTTCTCTGATCCTTCCCTTCTTTCACTGTCCCCAATCCATCTGCTAAAAGTACAGAGCCCTAGGAGGCACTCTGCACATGCTCAGTCTGGTGTGTATTGCTAGAGAGGTGTTTTTTTTTTTTTTGATCCTGTATGCACAGATCCTCCCCTTCTTCCATAGTCCCCAATCCATCTCCTGATAGAATAGAGCCTTGGAGACAAGCTGCACAGGCTCAGTTTGGTTTGTATTGCTAGAGAGTTCTTTTTCTTGGGAGAGTGCATGTGATCAGCACAGGGCCATTCAGCACCATCCAGACAGAAAGTCAGGGGTCATGCACCCTCATAAGACAGTCAGAGTAGAATGAAATATCCTACTACAAGCTTTAACCAGTGCTCAGCAGAACAATAATGGAAGTCACAAGACTGCTATATACTGCTGATGAGAAAAGTCAATTGCATTTCCATGTTCTGTGTACTGTGGGAGACCACATATAGTGAATGCAGGGTCCTGGGTTTAGTAACACTTTAATGCATGACCTCTGTCCATAATCTAAGAGCTTACACTTCTGTGAAGTAACTACAGATCCCACAATACCTGGGTCAAGCACTGCCACAGGAACAGTAATTAGATCTGACAAATAGAGATCATTGATGCAGCTATGACACTTCAAACCGCAGCCACAACATGTTAGGACAACACGGGGAATACAATTACACTAATACCTACATTATTTAAAACAATAAATAGATTTTTATTTGTTTATTTTTATAAGTGTTCACATAAACTCTGTTCTCAGCTGCATAAGGGGCCTAGAGAGGTGGAGGTGGAGACTGTAGGGGGGCGTGTCAACAGGAGGCAGAGAAACAACAGGACACTGATCTACACTGACCACTGGAGTACAGGCAGGGTATTATCCCAAGTAGAATGCATAGAAGTGAACCGACCACGCTTGGATAGATGTGCTCTCCCCTGCATAGTGTGGTCAGTTTGAAATAGGAAAACAGGGGGACTGGCAGGATCACTAGGTATTTCACACAAAGGTATCAATGCAAAGAGAACAGGATACTTTTTAATTTAAGTACATGGTAACACAGACACAGTCACATAACAGAAATATGAAAGGCTGGGGTAACATACGCTTTAAAGGTATAATAGTCAAATACTGTTGTTATTTAATCAAGATGCAATTTAGACTTATATAAAAAGTTTAAGCGACATTTGTAGTTTTAGGCAAACTTTTAACTTTTATAGTTCAAAAATTTTATAAAACAAGTCAAGAGGATTGCTACAGGTAGTGGACAAATTATCAGAAATAACTAACAAGATATTAATATCAAAATGTTCTAATTACAGAAGCCACCAATGTGAAACTTCTGCTTTATGCATTTGTTGTACAATATCACGTTTATTTACTAAAATTGGAGAGTGAAAAATCTGGTGCAGCTGTGCATAGTAGCCAGCCAGCTTCTGACTTCAGTTTGTTCAATTAAAGCGTAGTTCCACCCATAAGTGGAACTTCCGCTTATCTGATTCCTCCCCCCCTCCGGTGTCACATTTGTCACCTTTCGGGGGGGAGGGGGTGTGTAGTGGGTACCTGTTTTTGACAGTCCATCAGAAGTTTGGCCCCCCTCCTCCTCCCCCGCCGCCGTGCCATTTAGAAATTTGCGCGTGTGCAGTAGGGACGTGGCAGTGAAGCTACAAGGCTTCACTGCCAGGTTCCCTTACTGGCAATGGCGGTGACAGCACCCGTCAGCTGATAGAAACATTGGCTGGGGTGCCGATATCACTGGATTCCAGGACAAGTAAGTGTCCAAATATTAAAATTCAGCAGCTACAGTATGTGTACAGCTTAGCATCAATAGTGGGTACATTATTGGAGGGGATGATTAGGGACTATATCCAAAGATTTACAGAGGAAAAGAATATCATAGTAGTAATCAGCATGGGTTTATGAAAGGTTGTTCCTGCCAGACCGATCTGCTAACATTCTACAAGGAAGTGAGCTGCCATCTAGACAGGGGGAGGCCTGTGGACTTAGGCTGCATTCACACCTGAGCGTAGCGATTCGGGCGTTTTTACCGTCGTTTTTACCATTGTTTTGTCGCACAAATTTGCGCCCGTCGAAACGCTCGTTGTCGCGCAAGACGCTTGAATCGGGCGTTTCCATTACATTATATGAATCCTAAAACGCCCAATCTGCCCGATTCGCGTGACAAAAAAGGGTCCGGAACTTGTTTGAGCTTCAGGCGTTCGGCTTCAGACGTTTTTGAGTGGAGATGTGAACCATCTCCATAGAGAATAATGTATTTTTTCCCCTCTAGCGTTTTGTAGCTTCAGGCTTAGGGCTACAAAACGCTCAGGTGTGAATGCAGCCTCAGTGTATTTGTATTTTGCAAAAGCATTTGATACAGTCCCCCAATTTACAAGCTGAGGTCTGCAGGCATGGACCATAAGGTTTGCGCTTGGGTAAAAAACTGGTTACAGGGATGTGTCTAAAGGGTGGTGATAAATAACATGTACTCAGACTGGCCGGGAGTGGCGAGTGGGGTACCCCAAAGTTCTGTGTTGGGACCAATTCTATTCAATTTATTTATAATAAATAACTCAGTCTCAGTTTTTGCGGATGACACAAAAATAAGTAGAGCAATAAACTCACATCAGGATATAGAAATTTTACAGAATGACCTGAAAAAAATAATGGAGTGGGCAGACAAATGGCAAATGAGGTTTAATGAGGAGAAATGTAAAGTAATGCACTTGGGGGCAAAAAACATAAATGCAAACTACTCACTAGGGGGAGAACCTCTGGGGGAATCAAGGATGGAGAAGGATCTGGGGGTCCTAGTAGATGACAGATTGAGCAATAGCAAGCAATGTCAAGCTGCAGCTACCAAAGCCAGCAGAATATTAGCATGCATAAAAAAAAGGGATATACTCCAGGGATAAAACTAAAATCCTGCCACTTTATAAAAACCCTGGTAGGCCACATCTAGATTATTCTGTCCAGTTCTGGTCACTGGTCCTCAGAAGGGATGTGCTGGAGCTGGAGGGAGTCCAAAGAAGGGCAACAAAATTAATAAGAGGACTGGAGGACCTCAATTACGAGGACCGGCTGCAAACATTACATTTATTCTCGCTGGAGAGGCGACGCATGAGGGGGGACATGATAGCGATCTACAGATATCTGAATGGGGATCCCGCATAGGAAAAAAACGATTCAGTCCCAGGGAGTGTATGAGGACACGGGGCCACACAATGAATTTGGAGGAGAAGCGGTTTAACCTTAAACTGCGCAGGGGGTTCTTCACTGTCAGGGCAATACGGACATGGAACTCTCTTCCACAATTGGTGGTGGCTGCGTGGAGTATGGATATTTTTTTAAAAACTCTTAGATGTACATCCTAAAAAAACACAAACATACAGAGATATGCGAAATTATTATAGACACGGACACATGTACACCTACACAGGTTGAACTGGATGGACTATTGTCTTTTTTCAGCCCTACCTATTATGTAACTATGTATTTTTGAAGGGGGGGGGGACTCCACTTTAAGCTTTGACAAATAACCTGGAAGCTGATTGGTCTTTATGTAGAGCTTAGGTAAATAGTTATGGGGTGTGGCGCTGCTCTCCCCTCAGGAGTAATCCAGGGGTTTAGAATGAAATAAAAGGGATAGGGACTTGTTAAACATCTCCCCTGGGTGGGTGGGTTCGGCTTACTTCAGGTGGCTAAACAAAAAATGTATAAAACTTAAAGCCCTCTTGCTAATGGCCAAGGATGGCCTATATTATGAGTGAGAGTTAGTGCTTTAGAGTGCTAATAAAATAGCAACGACCTAATTAGTGTTGTGATTCACAGGTGGTTCAGTAACCGTATGCTGTGATCGCAGCTTGCGCCTCAACTGCGTTCCAGCTTCGGGTACCCGGATGGGAAACAGCGTGATGTGCGTGATTTCGCCTTACGCATGTTTCATAATGAACGTCTTCTTAGCAATAGGACTTTATGTATTGGCACACATATATACTGTAGTATTTTTATTTACATAGGTATCACATGCAACATATTATTATAGTGGCATACTATTGGAGGAATTGGTAGCACTATTGTTCATTTCATTATTTTATTTATGGATCTTATGGTACTTGTTACCTTACTGAACCACCTGTGGATCACAAACACTAATTAGGTTGTTGCTATTTTTTTAGCACTCTAAAGCACTTACTTTCACTCATAATATAGGCCATCCTTGGCCATTAGCAAGAGGGCTTTAAAGGAGCACTAAAGCTTTTTTTTTTTTGCTTAAAAATAACAAACATGTTATACTTACCTCCACTGTGCAGCTCGTTTTGCACACAGTGGCCCCGATCCTGGTCTTCTGGGGTCCCTCGGCGGCTGTCTTGGCTCCTCCCCGCAAGGACTCCACACCTTAATGCGAGTGAGCTCGCATGGTGTGGAGTGATTGCGGGCGCGCTCCCGTGATACAGCGGCGGCCATAGCCGCCGACTGTATCACTCGGCCCCGCCCCCCGGCGTGCCGCGTCATTGGATGTGATTGACAGCAGCGCCAGCCAATGGCTGCGCTGCTTTCAATCCATCCAGTGTAGCCAATCGGCGGCCAGGCTGAAAAACGAAGAGGATGACGGGGACGAGCATGGGACTTTCGAGGGGCCAGGTAAGAAAAACGGGGGCTCGGGGGGGGGGCGGTATTGTCGAATGTTTTTTCACCTTAATGCATAGGATGCATTAAGGTGAAAAAACATGTAACTTTACTACTCCTTTAAGTTTTATAATTTTTTTGTTTAGCCACCTGAAGTAAGCCGGGTCCACCCACCCAGGGGAGATGTTTAACAAGTCCCTATCCCTTTTATTTCATTCTAAACCCCTGGATTACTCCTGAGGGGAGAGCAGCGCCACACCTCATAACTATTTACCTACACTTTAGGATCCCTCTATAGGATCTCACCAGGGGGGCTGCAGCTCTACATAACACACTCTCTCCTAAGCGCAGGAATATTCATATTTCTTTACTACTTTATGTAGAGCTGCCCCAGATTTTGCACTCTCCACTTTTAGTAAATCAACCCCAATGTGCCCATTGTCCATCTGTGTCCAGTTTATCATAATGTTGGTGAAGTGCAGCTTGCAACATTTATCTTTCAGCCGGTCCATGTTGCATAGCAAATGATATTTGGCCACTTTGGAATTGTGTTAGTTGCTTCAAATTGCTAAAAACTCACATACCATAGTGCCAATTAGCACACCTCTTTCATAGTTTACTCATACTGCTAAACTGCAATCAATCTAACATTAATCACAGTTTTAGCCGTGTTAAGAACTCTGATTTAGTTGCTTTCAAATTTCACTTTGACACCACATTTTTGCTTTCTCTACCTCAGTGTGAATCTCCTTTTTGTGTTGTGTTATTTTGCCCGTGGGTGCTACAGGCATGCAAGAACGTGCAATGGCTGGGAATTAAATGTAACATATGTCTAAATATTTTGTGGTTTGTACACGATCCTTAAAGCAAAACCTGTGGTTTGACCATGCAGAGCAAAGCAACAAGCTCATTTTAACCACTTCAGCCCCGGAAGGATTTACCCCCTTCCTGACCAGGCCATTCTTGGCGATACAGCACTGTGCCGCTTTAACTGACAATTGCGCGGTCGTGCGACTTTGTACTCAAACAAAATCCTTTTTTTTTACATGAATAGAGCTTTCTTTTGGTGGTATTTGATCACCTCTGCGGTTTTTGAAAAAAACTCAATATTTTTTACTTTTTGCTATAATAAATATTCCAATAAAAAAAAAAAACTAAAAAAATTTAGGCCGATATGTAATCTTCTACATATTTTTGGTTAAAAAAAATCACAATCAGCGTATATTGATTGGTTTGCGCAAAATTTATAGCGCCTACAAAATAGGTTATTGATTTATGGCATTTTTTTTTACAATTCTGCGATTATTAACCGGACTGCGACATTTTTGAAACCATTGACATTTATACAGCGATCAGTGCTATAAAAAGCCACTGTTGATTACTGTGTAAATGTCACTGGCAGGGAAGGGGTTAACACTAGGGGGCGATCAAAGGGTTAAATGTATTCCCTCATTGTGTGTTCTAACTGTGGGGGGATGGGCCTGACTGGGGGAGTAGACCGATCAGTGTTCCTATATACTAGGAACACGCAATCTGTCTCCTCTCCCCTGACAAGATGTGGATTTGTGTGTTTACATTCCTGCTCTGTCACGAGCGATCGCAGGTGCCCAGCAAACATTGTGGCAGTTGTTTTTTTCTGGAGGTCTCAGGCTGGGGGTACATAACTAGCCAAGATGGCGGAATTCTCCGTAATACCGGTGTTTCATTCCTGTTGCAGAAAGATGGTGGGAAGTACCTATGGCCAGCATGAACGTTGCTGTCAGCGAGTCAGGGCCCTGCTTACAGAGCAGACAAGTCAGAATTTCTTCTAATCATCACAGGCCGTTGATTTGAAGCGGAGCTCCACACTAAAGTGGAACTTCTGCTCATCAGATTCCTCCCCCCCCTGCGGTGCCACAATTGGCACCTTTCAGGGGGGAGGGGGGTGCAGATAGGTATTTGCATCCACTTCCGGGCATAGATTCTGCAGGGACCTGCGGGCAGTACGTCAGTCTCACCCCCGTTGTGTTCTGGGAAGCACACCGCTCCCAGAACACAGCGGGGAACAGTGAGGATGGCGCAGCGCGACTCGCGCATGCGCAGTAGGAAACCGGGCAGTGAAGCCGCAACGCTTCACTTCCTGATTCCCTCACCGATGATGGAGGCGGGGGCAGTCGAGAGACGAGCGATTGCTCGTCTTCTGCTGCCCCGACGTTGCTGGACTCCAGGACAGGTAAATGTCCATTTATTAAAAGTCAGCAGCTGCAGTATTTGTAGCTGCTGGCTTTTAATATTTTTTTTTTACGGCGAAGCTCTGCTTTAAGTGTTGAAGCAAGATGGCCCATCATAGCCAGACAACTAATGTTTGCAGAAGATGGCATCATCAATAGCAGTCCACGGGTTTATCTCATAACAGTTTTACTTTAATTATTTTTCATCCTTTGAAAAAGTGGCGTGGACAGTCACGATACGCGTGAAGACAGAGAGCCGTGGTGACATCACTTTTCGGGTGCGGCCGAACCCGGAAGTCTTCCTGCACACAGTACGGTCAGTATATGCTGAATTACCTCTGCTTAAAATGTGAGTGTTTTACCATTAATAAAAGTTTGTGTTTGTGTTAAATAATACACTATGGAGTACCCTATTTTTCCTGCATGTGTCTGTCTGAGCTAGGGTGACCACATTTGCAAACTACCATTCAGAGACACCCTCCCTTCCCAAAAATCAGCTTGTGCTGTAACGAATCACAGCACAGTGATTGGACACAAGAGGCAGGATTTATGATTTCTCCAATCACAAGCAGGGGGCAGGATTGTGCTCCTCCAGGCATTCCTGGCCAGGACAAGTACTGTCAGTGAGTAAAGCGGTGATGTGGTGGCTTTTTTGGGGGGCATCAGATTGGCCCGGTGGGTGGCTGTGTCAGTTTCATTCCGGGACACTGTATTGTCCTGGAATGAATGTGCCCGGGACAGACCTGCAAAAAAGCGGGACTGTCCCGGGCAATCCGGGACATGTGGTCACCCTAGTCTGAGCATCTAACCAGGAGGTGTGACCATAGAGAGAAAAGTGAGCAGGGTTAGTTTTTTATGAGGAATACAACATGTAGCGGGGTCCCCTTTACGACTCTCGGGACTACCTTGCCCAGAATCCCTTTCGGTATGTTTCCACCCCAGAGACTCATGGGAGGAGTTATAAAAGGAGGAGGCAAGGCTGGGCTCGGCCTCTTTGGGACACGAGACTTCAGTGACTGATCCTCCTGTGCGGATGTGCCGGAGTGCAAGGCCTGAAGCCTGAGGCCTTGCGCAGCACCAAAGAGCCTTCCACCTCACTGCGAGCCTGGGTGGCATCTGACTTCGCTTGTCTACAGCCTTGGTTGGATCGGGGACCCGATCGCTGGAGACACTGTGTGTGTGAGGAGTGGACACAGTCGGTGGAAGTTCCCGGACTGGGATCGCGTCCGGAGGGGTGAGCGAGCGTATGCTCGGACCATATACTGTTGTTGTTAATGTGCCTATAGACTGCCGTGGCCCACAAGTTATTTCTGATACTCTCACTGGAGAACAGGGATGAGCCGAACACCCCCCTGTTCGGTTCGCACCAGAACCTGCGAACAGACAAAATGTTTGTGTAAACTTTAGAACCCTATTAAATACAATGGACTCGAACGTTCGAAATCTAAAGTGCTAATTATAAAGGCTAATATGCAAGTTATTGTCCTAAAAAGTGTTTGGGGACCCGGGTCCTGCCCCAGGGGACATGTATCAATGCAAAAAGAAGTTTTAAAAACGGCCGTTTTTTCGGGAGCAGTGATTTTAATAATGCTTAAAATTTAAAAATAAAAGTGAAATATTCCTTTAAATTTCGTACCTGGGGGGTGTGTATGATATGCATGTGAAGTGGCGCATGTTTCCCGTGCTTAGAACTGTCCCTGCAAAAAATTTCATTTTTGAAAGAAAAAAATGCATTTAAAACTGACTCGCAGCTATTAATGAATTGTCGGCTCCCGGCAATACATACAAAAGTCATTGATAAAAAAAAAAAAAAAGCGTGGGGGTTCCCCAGAATTCAATTACCAGGCCCTTCAGGTCTGGAATGGATATTAAGGGGAACCCCGCCGCAAATTAAAAAAAAAATTGACGTGGGGTTCCCCCAAATATCCATTCCAGGTCCTTCAGATCTGCCAACTTTATTGGATATCACTGCAATTAAGAGACAATTGTTTTTCATCTGCACTTTTTGGATTTATTTTGCACATTGCTGTGGAGTGTGGCTTAGAGATTTTCCAGCACAAAGACTTGCATTATTTTGCATGGTTTTTTTTTGGAATATTTTTTTCTGCACTAAAGACTGTTTATTGCACAATTTTATAAAGTCTTTTCTTGTGTATGTATTTTGCATACACAGGATTACATTTATATATTTTTTTACAAGGTGATTTCTGCACTGGATTGTTGCACTTTTTAATTATTTTTCACAGTGGTATTTTTATTATTTCACCTTTATGAAGAGTAATTTATGGATGCGTTTTGCAATTATCAATATTTAATGTTTTATGCACGCTATTTTTATACCGTATTTATCGGCGTATAACACGCACCCCAAGTTTAGAAGGGAATTTTAAGGAAAAAAACTTTTAGGAGGGAAGTGTAAGGAAAAAACTTACATTTAAATGCCCATCAATGCAGCCTTATCAGTGTCCATCTGCAGCCTTGCCCAGTGTCCATCATTGCAGCCTTGCTCACAATCAGCGGGGATCATCGTATAACACGCACCCACGATTTTCCCCTGATTTTAAGGGGAAAAAAGTGCATGTTATACGCCGATAAATAAGGTAGTTTAAAATATTTTTATAGTAAGTGCCCCCTCACCCCCCCTTTTTATTGTTATACCTTTCAGTGTGTGAACACTTTTTAGGTGGCTGCTACTTTTTTAGTTTTTAGTACATTTTATCCCTTATTGGTTTACGCATTAGTTCCCCCATTTTTCAAGAATAAAAAAACAGTTGTGCCGCACCCGAATGTTGAAGTCCAAAACAAGTTTATTCCAATAGAGGCTACAAGCAAAATCTCAGTGGAATGGGCTCAAACGATTGGATTTACGGGGGTATTAAAAGCAGGTTGTAGGCACGCTTATCAGCAGCCTGGTTGCTGCAGCCGACTAACTTAAAGCTGACTGCTTGGATTTGCTGTATTGATTGATTTCTCTGCTGCTGCACTTTGCACCTATGTTAGTAAATAACCCCTAATATATTAATGTTAAGTGTAAAAGGCTAACATCCATCTGACTTCTTAGAACAGGTCATCATAAAACATTCCAGGAGCTTGCTTTATCTAGGATCCGGGATATAGCCATCCCTGGGGGTGCAGCATGCTTCCTATTGCATCATAGTATCTGTCTAGCAGTTGGTTTTCTGTATACACAATCCAGATATTGTTGTCCTTGTACCTTTCCTTGACCACGTCTCTCCATTTTTGTCCTTTGGGAAAATGTAGCATTCCCAAAGAGAGGGCACAGTCAGCGGTCTACATAGCATTTTATTTTTCCACCATTACAGAGGCTCCAAGTTTCCTGAGCGAACATGTAAAATGAAAATGCAGCTTAGGGCCAGTCATGTATGATCTTCCGTCAGGGGCCGTCTCTGCTAAACGTATTAGTCTGAAACCTAATGGCTTTTAGCAGAGGGAGGGGAGCATGGTTATGTATTTAACCCATGTCTGTCCAATGGAAACCTTGCAGCAGCCATCAGTGGCCCTGTATATGGGCCATATTATACATTAGTTGTATTCACCAAATTCACGTTATATATAAAACTATTAAAAATAACACGGGGATAATGATTACGCCAACTGAACATCCTTTAGAAACCATCAGTTAAGCCCTGTACACACGATCGGATTTCCTATGGATTTTAAACCAATGTATTTTTCCATCGGAAATCCGATGAAGCTGACTTCCATCAGTCTTGCCTACACACCATCAGTCAAAAAAACGATCGTCCCAAACGCCGTGACGTTAAACACTCCGACGAGCCAAGAAAAATTAAGTTCTATGCTTCTAAACATGCGTCGACTTGATTCTGAGCATGCGTGGGTTTTTTATCCGATGGAGTTCCTCACAGACGATAGTAATTTGCTATCGTTTTTTTTTCCATCGGATAAATTTAAAACATGTTCTATTTTTTAACACCATCGGACTGTTTTCATCTGTAAAACCGAACGTGTGTACAGGGCTTAAGTCCTACATACTGTTAATTATGGGAAATCACTGTAAAAGTTCTTAGATTTAGAAGCTGTATTCGTTTTTTTAATTGCTACCTTTGTCCCTATTTAACCACTTCAGCCCCAGACCATTTGGCTGGCCAAAGACCAGGCCACTTTTTACGATTCGGCACTGCGTCCCTTTAACTGACAATTGCGTGGTCGTGCGACGTGGCTCCCAAACAAAATTGACGTCCTTGTTTTCCCACAAATAGAGCTTTCTTTTGGTGGTATTTGATCACCTCTGCGGTTTTTATTTTTTGCGCTATAAACAAAAATAGAGCAACAATTTAAAAAAAAATGCAATTCCTTTTACTTTTTGCTATAATAAATATCCCCAAAGAATATAGAAAACATTTTTTTTTTCCTCAGTTAATGCCGATACGTATTCTTCTACATATTTTTGGTAGAAAAAAAAAATGGTAATAAGAGTTTATTGATTGGTTTGCACAAAAGTTATAGCGTCTACAAAATAGGGGAAAGTTTTATGGCATTTTTATAAAAAAATTTTTTTTTACTAGTAATGGCGGCGATCTGCGATTTTTATCGGTACTGCGACATTATGGCCGACACATCGGACACTTTTGACACATTTTTGGGACCATTGGCATTTTTACAGCGATCAGTGCTATAAAAATGCACTGATTACTGTAAAAATGTCACTGACAGGGAAGGGGTTAACACTGGGGGGCGATCAAGGGGTTAATTATGTTCCCTAAAGTGTGTTCTAACTGAAGGGGGGATGGGACTGACTAGGGGAAATGACAGATCGCTGTTCATACTTTGTATGAACATACGATCAGTCATTTCTCCCCCTGAAAGAATCGGGAGCTGTGTGTTTACTAGGCTTGTGCAATTCGTTTCGTAACGAATTGAAATTCGTCCGAATTTAGCAACTTTCGGACATTCGGAAGCATTCGAATTTCCGAACAAAGCAATTACGAATAAGACCGAATCCGAAATAAATTATACCGCAAATAGCGAATGCCCGAATGTCTTCGGCATAATTCGTTATGAAAAAGTTACGAATGTACGAATCCATACGAAGCACAATAACACTCACTCTGCTCTGCTCTCTGCTTCTCCCACACCGTGCTGAACTCCCTCTCAAAATGGTGTACAGGGGCGGAGGTTATAGCCGCATGTAAAAAACGAAAGTAAAATACGAGATTTCGAATCCATTCGAAGCACAATAACACTCTGCTCTGCTCTCTGCTTCTCCCTCACCGTGCTGAACCCTCTCAAAATGGTGTACAGGGGCGGAGCCTATAGCCGCATGTTAAAAACGAAAGTAAAATACGAGATTTCGAATCGTTACAAATAACCGCAATGTATTTAGAAAAGTACAAATCCATTCGAAGCACATTAGGCATAATAGGCAGCGTCGTTGTGAGAGAGACACGGAAAATTACGAATCAACGAACCCAAAAAAAGTTACGAAAGTAGGAGTTGTGTCCAGAATCAACGAAAAACAACGTACTCTACCGAAAGTACGAACCCAAAAAAAGTTACGAAAGTAGGAGTTGTGTCCAGAATCAACGAAAAACAACGTACTCTACCGAAAGTACGAATTATAAAGCAACAAAAAATTCAACGAAAAATGTCGCTTGCAAAAATACGAATGAGTCCGAACACGAAAAATCCCGTCTAGCAAAATTACGAATGATTACGAATCAACAGGACCGGAAAGAAACGAACCGAAACGGAACAAATTTTTCCGTTGTGCACAAGTCTAGTGTTTACACACACAGCTCCCGCTTCTCGCTCTGTCACGAGCGATCGCAGGTGCCCGGCGGTCATCGCGCCCGCCAGACACTCGCATCAGCACCGGGGGCGAGCGCCCCTAGTGGCCACAGAGCGACATCACGTTATATTACGTGATTTTGCGCAGCCGAGCCAACCTGCCGCAGTAAAACTGCGGTGGGCGGTTGGCAAGTGGTTAAAGTGATTGTAAACATTCAGTTTTTTTTAACCCCTTAGTGACTAAGGGTAAAACAAATCCTAACGCCTGAACACAATTTTGCAACCTTGACATGTGTTAGTAAATCTGTACATATCATCACAACTACTTTGTGTATGCAGGGGAATTATACCGCATTTTTTTCAGGACAAACTGGGCTTTCTTTATGTGGTAAATGGTAACGGATATCTCCTACATTTTTTTTTTATTATCAAAGGAAAACTGGCCCAAATAGTACATTTTTTAATTTAGCTGTATATTTCTTACTTTTTTATTTTTATTTCAACAAACTTTTATTTCTGGTAAACAAGGATAACAGAAATAGATACCGGTATTTCATACTTTTACCATAATTTACCAGCAAAGAATAACCCAAAATAAATTCTCCTTTTCCTGACGATTGCAGCGATACCCCATACACTATATTACCAAAAGTATTAGGAAGCAACTGCACTTTGCAACTCCAGTGTATCTTCCTATCCTTGCAGAAGATAAAGATCTAAATAAAAAAAGTGTGTAAAAAAATAAAATAAATTAAAAATAAAGAAAAAAAATTGATAGATCAAGGTTAGATCTAGGTCAGGGTTAGTATTAGGCAAGGGTCAAAGCTCAAGGTCGGGTCAAAGGTTGAGGTCAAAGGTCGTGGTCCCAATATTTTTTGTTAGGATTTAAAAAAAAATGTTTGTTTGTTTTTTAAATTAGTATCAGTGTCAGTTAACGTCAGTGTCAGTGTGTTTTAGGTAGAAAAAAAAAAAGGAAAATTCGCACCATTGCTTCTGGGCCCTACTACGTACACAAACAATAAATAACATTTTTTGTTTGTACACGTAGTGACGCCTGCCTTTACACGCACATGAACTTTAATAGCATCCCAGTCTTAGTCCATAGGGTTCAATATTGAGTTGGCCCACATAACAGCTTTAACTCTTCTGGGAAAGCTGTCCACAAGGTTTAGGAGTGTGTCTATGGGAATGTTTGACCATTCTTCCAGAAGCGCATTTGTGAGGTCAGGCACTGATGTTGAATGAGAAGGCCTGGCTCACAGTCTCCACTCTAATTCATCCCAAAGATGTCCTATCGGGTTGAGGTCAGGACTCTGTGCAGGCCAGTCAAGTTCCTCCACCCCAAACACGCTCATCCATGTCTTTATGGACCTTGCTTTGTGCACTGGTGCGCAGTCATGTTGGAACATGAAGGGGCCATCCCCAAACTGTTCCCATAAAGTTGGGAGCATGAAATTGCCCAAAATGTCTTTCTTATGCTGATGCCTTAAGAGTTCCCATCACTGGAGCATTGAGCTTTTCTCCCTTCCTTCCCAAGTAAATTTTCACTTTACTGTAAAGACAAAAAAGGGAAGGACAGGGCATATGGGTGTGCCTAAGGACTGTAATGTTTGCTCATTAACATTGTGTACCCAATGTGGGTAGGGTCACTCTAGTCAGAGAATACTGCATATAAACCAAAAAATGTAAGGTACCCCCTACTGACCAGCAAGGGACCAAAAGACCAATTGAGTGACACAGAGTACAATGAATGAGAAATTTTCACTTTACGCCCTGGTTCACACTGACTGCGGGAATGAAATCGTGCGAGTTCAGCTGAACTCGCATGATTTCATTCCGGCAAAATCAGTCCCAACCTCGGGGGCGATTTCAGAGACACCTGTGCGGGTTTCTGCACAGATGTCAATGGAAATCGCAACCCGAAATACAGTAGTACAGAAACTACTTTTGGGAATTGGTGCAAATGCGGCGTCACACCGCTTAGGACGGTGCCATTGCCGGCAATTGCTGCCGATTTGGCATGCCAAATCGTATCAATGTGAACCAGGGCTAAATGACAATTCATGCAACACTGTACCCAAACTAAATTTTTATAATTTTGTACACACAACTAGTGCTTTCTTTTGGTGGTATTTAATCACCACTGGGTTTTTTATTTTTACTAAATAAACAAAATAAAGACAGAAAATTTGGGAAAAAAATCGTTTTTCACTGTTTCTGTTATAAATTTGCAAATAAATAATTGTTTTTCATACGTTCCAGACAAAATGTATTCTTCTACATTTCTTTGGTGAAAATAACCCAAATCAGACTATATTACTTCTGTAAGTAAGTCTGTAGGAAAGTTATACCACTCACAAACTATGGTATATATCTGAAAATTGACCAATCCTGATGTACTCACGGGCGATCTCAGATCTTGAGGCCCCTTTTTGAAAAGTAGACCGTCCAAGGTATTTAGTAAGAGGCATGGCAAGTTTTTTGAAGTTGTAATTTTCTGTCATAATTTTTTGAAAAATTAAGAAAATATATATATTTTTTCATTTTTTTTATTACATACTGTCACCAGTGCAGTATAGCATCATATAACCATAGTGTGATGGTGATCAGTGATACTAACTGGTGACAGAACCAAAATTTTGTTTTCTTTAACACACTTTGACCAGAGCAATATCATGTTACCATAGTAACATTGTACTACTCTGGGAAAGTGATCAGAATTTTTTTTTTTACACATTATGTTTGCATATAGCAATGAATTTCATTGTTATAAGCAAACATTTTACTGAATGAAATTGATTAATTCAGTTTGTTTTGTTGTGATTAGCTGGCCACAGCAGATCACATGACACAGCTGGGCTGTGAATGGCCCTGTCTGTACCATGTGATCACTGTGACCAATCACAGCTAGCAACACAATTGTACACAATGGATGGCATGAAAGGAAGCCATCCATCGTTTAAAACTGTCATGTAACTGCTGCGGGCTGGTACAGTGGTCAGTCATTGGCTGTGTCGCGCCACATCAATGAGAGACCCGCTCAGCCTTCAGTTTACTATAGGCTGGACGGGAAGAGGTAAAGAAATACCCTGTATTTTTCCTTTAGGGTCCATGCACACTAGGTGGCTGAAAAAATGCCAGAAGCTCTGGCAGAAAACGCAGCATATGCTCATAGTAGCTCGTATTCCATAAGAGTTTATGTGCATTTATGGGCATTTGCTTTTATAAGCGTTTTTTTACAAATAATTATCCTCTGCTAATTTTTCACTAAAATCAATGTACACTTGAAAATGCTGAAAACGCCTAAACTCCACGTTTAGGTGCCTCAAGCATTTCTTCTATCCAAAAGCTCCTTTCAGAAACTCACTTGTGATTTTTTTTTTGCTGCCTACAAAAAAAAAAGCCTGTATAAGCAGCATTTTTTATGACCAGTGTGCATTAAGTGTTAAAGTGATTAAAAAAAACCCCAAGCAAACATTTATTATATTGCAGCTTACCAATTCTTTGATGTGATGGCTGCATTATTTTTTATTAAAATTTTTTTAGGCTTTTTTTCTTTATTTTTACTGATAATCTGGCCAGTACTTCTGTTATTTTTCAACAGAAAAAAAGCTGTTCTGCAGATGTAGCAGTTGCAGGGTTGAGACAAACCATTTACCACTGATGGGAGCTTACAATGATCACCTTTTATTCATTTATTTAAAACCTTTATCACGAAAAGGAAAAACTGCTTGCTGTCACTGCTTTTAAAATGCTACCTGGAGTTTAGCTTCAGTTTGTTAGTGTATCTAAATCTACTGTGCATCTAATACCCCCTCCCCCCCCCCAGACTGACAATACTGTTGTCCAAATATGCTCTCTGTGCTTGTTCAACCAGAGTAGGGGTGCTCTAATACAGGAGGTGTGTTACTGGCCAGATCAGCATGTGATAACCGAGGGAAAAAAGGCTAAAATGAAAACAAATGCAGCCACCACATCTAATGATTGGTTAGCTGCAATTTATAATATTTTTGGTTTTGAGTTTAATACTGCTTTAACCACTTGTCGACCGCCCGCCGTAATTATACGTCGGCTGTTTGAAGAGAAATATCGTTGTTATGGCAGCAGCTAGCTGCCATAACCCCAGTATCCTCTTCTTTAGCGGCGGTCGGCTTTCAGATAAAAGTGGTCTCTGCGGCGGATTCGCCGCAAGATCACCTTTAGCAGTGGCGGGAGAGGGCCCCACCGCACTCCAGTGGCCTCCACCGCTTACCGGAGCCGCCGGCGGAGGCGATCGGATCCTTCTCGGTCTGTGGTATGGAGCTGAGTGAGGCGAAGATGGCCCCCGCTCGGCTCCATACCATTGCAGGGCAGAAGTGATGTCAAAACTTCACTTCTGCCCAGGCCCGGACTGGCACAAAAAATAGGCCCGGGCATTTTAGAATGAGCAGCCAGGGGGGGGGGCGGCGCTTCGAGGCGGCTGTTAATGAAGGGATGTGGGGTTCTAGCACCTTGTACCTCTGGACCCCTTTACATTACACAGCACCCTGGACCCCTTTACATTACACAGCACCTTGCACCTCTGGACCCCTTTACATTACACAGCACCCTGGACCCCTTTACATTACATAGCACCGCACCTCTGGACCCTGTTACATTACACAGCACCCTGCACCTCTGGACCCCTTTACATTACACAGCACCCTGGACCCCGTTACATTACATAGCACCGCACCTCTGGACC